>OX439143.1:56288815-57529511 GCA_949318255.1 Pollenia labialis
AATGTTAAATTCATATCATAACTAAACTTGGCAATACCAAAGCGAAAAATAAATGTTAACATTAAAAATGGCGATTAGTTAAATTTTTACCGCGTGGTAAAATGTGTTTAACAAGTGAACGATTTATTTCTTGTGAAAAATAAAAATTATTTGTGAGTAGTTACAATGATAAAGAATAGGAATTAAAATATAAAATAAAACGGGAAAGTGAAGAAATTATAAGTTTGTTGTGTGTTCGCGGTGTTAAAATCCTCAAAATAAAAGGGAGCCAAGTAATTAGTCTTTCCAAGAATTAGAGGACGGAAAGAACATTATTTCTTATTTAGCTATGGTGCCGAATGTTTATCTCGCAGTTTATTTAAAAAAATTTACACACACGACAAGTTTTTCTCGTCAAGTCTTGAGCTTTTAGAAAAAAAGGGTAAAGAGAATGCCATTTCTTTTCCCTTCTCTCCTAAAAACTCAAGACTTGACGAGTGAAACTTGACGTGTGTGAACCGGCACCAATTAAATTTTACACAAACCAAACATATCCACACACAAGCTGTTCGTGGTGCGGTCCAGTGATGTAAACTTTTATTTTTTAATTACCTTACGGCTCTCTAAAAATTACCGTTTTTGAGAAGTAATTACCGTACGCAAAGATTATTAATTAAAACATTAATGTGCTGTTTTCAAATGACAGGCGATTGATTGTTTCATTTGTTAACAGCACATACATAAGAGCATTATTTATAAACCATCAGTTTAAATGTGTTTTAAGAAAAATCAGAATGTAAATTTTTGTCTTAAAATACATTTGTAACCAAAATTATTGTATTTTTTATGAATAAGGTAGTAAAATAATTTTGAATTTGATCCGTACTTAAAATAATCCAAAAATTATAGTTAAATTTATAGCATTGCGGCCATTTCATATGTTTAATAATTGTTGATTTTTACACAAACAAAAAGTTTAATATGAAATTAATAATATACAAGAGTAATTTCATTTTTCCTATGTATTTTTAAATTGAAAATCACCTCTCAAAAGTTAAAACTTTAAACCCTACATATGTATGTAAGTACGAATATACATATGTATGTATATACCAAAAATTCAAATTTTTATAGATAACCGTATTTTAAATAAAATTACCTTGCTACCTTTTGCGGCCCAAAATTAAAAAGGGATAATTACCGTGGGGTTAACATCCCTGGTGCGGTCGTTGCTAAAATTTTTTGTTTGTTCATTTCTTTATCAATGTAAAAAATAAATATTATGGAACATTAAAATTTAATGTATGTGTACAGTATCGCTACAAATGTTCTGATTTTTAACGAAAAACATAACAATATATAATGTTCGGCTCATTCTTGAAAATAGTAACGAACGGTATTAAAGGTTGTGTTCGTCTACAAAATCACTAACAAATAGAAATCGTTCTTGGGTGTGTGAGCCGAACGCTAAATAATGTACTGTTTACTTTCGAACACTGCTTAAAATATCAATAAATATTCTATAGAAAATTCAAATATCGTTTTATTTTTTTTTAGAAAATTAAAATATCGATACATTTTCTCTAGAAAATCGAAATATCGATAAATTTTCTTAAGAAAATTTTAAATATCGATCAATTTTCTATAGAAAATTATAAAATCCATACATTTTCTATAGAAATTTAAAATATCGATAAATTTTTTACAGAAAATAAAAATAATCGATAAATGTTCTACAGAAAACAAAAATAATCGATAAATTTTCTATAAAAAATTAAAAATATCGATTAATTTTCTATTGGAAATTGAAAAAAAAACGATACATTTTCTTTAGAAAATTAAAATATGTATCGACAAATTTGCCATAGAAATATCGATAATATCTCTATAGCACATTTAAAAATCGATAGATTTTCTTAAAAAAAATAAAAAATTTATCGAGGTTTTAATTTTTAATAGAAAATTTATCCATATTTACAATTTTATATAGAAAATATATAAATATTTTTATTTTTTGTAGAAAATTTATTTATATTTAAAATTTCTATAGTAAATTAGTCGATATTTAAAATTTTCTTAAAAAAAATTTATCGAAATATTGGATTTTCACTAAAAATTTTATCGGAACTTTTAAGTTTTTCCGGAAATATTGCCAATGAAATTGATATTAATTTCTTTAACAAAATAAAAAAAATTTTCTCTACATAAAAAAAATCATCCATATCTTATTTTCTCTAGAAAATTTTAAAAAGAAATTTTTTTTTTTTTTCACTTACACTGGTGGATAACCAAATATTCTTAATAGTATATCCGCAAATATGGCCGGTAACCAATGGAAGAGCATCATGCAAATCCAGTGTATAAAATAATTAGATTTCATCGAACCACCCGGATACCAAGCAACTCCATTGAGCGGTACACGATTTTCAATAACCCAACGACCCAATTCGATAATTTCAGCCCACGAAACTTTAATGTCATTTGAACTGGTCATGTGGGCAACACGATTTGTTTCTTCTGAGCCACGATTTAAGAACCGCCAACTGGCCACTAAAATGGCATTTACAGCCACATCAACTGGCAAGAAATCACCGAAACCCGACGAATTACAATACATTGTTCGTATGACACCTTTGCCGGCACCAATTAAAAGACCTGTAGGTCCATTGATGTTATCAGTCCAACCAGGTATGGGCTCACGCCAAATCGGTATAACGATGGAGGGTCGTAAAATCACAGCTGGCAATTCATCAAATTTCTCTACAACTAACGATTCAGCAAGAGATTTTGTGTAGGCATAAGTATTTGGTATATCACCCAAAATTTTTTTCTCAATCAAACTAACTTCATCGTCCGACAACCATTCACAGGCATTCATTACTTTGTGTGGATCTGCTGGAGGATCGTAGGGTTTCTCATATAAAGTCTTGACATGTAAATGACAATAGGCTGTGGAAACGTAAGCAAAAAAGGATAAATTTTTAAGCTTAGCAGCAACTTCCAACATATATTTTGTACCACGGGTATTCATGAAAACAGCACGACGCAAAGGCTCGTCAAATCTGGAAAACAAAAGATGTGGTTAGTGTAAAAAAGTTCATGGTATTGAATGTTTGATTTCCTTTACCTAACTGTAGCAGCACAGTGGTAGACTATTGAAACATCTCTGGATAAAATAGCTAAATTTTCTTCTGATATACCCAAACCAGGTAGCATGACATCACCATAAATGGCTTGAACTTTACTGAAAACGACGTCTTCGCCTCTTTGTTTTTTGACCATGTCAAAGAGCTAAAAATAAATAAAAAATTGACTGTTTTGAATATACATAGTAACAAAATATAAAAAAAAAATATTTGTTATATTTAAGCTAACATTTTTAATCTTAAAGGTCCGCGTAAATAAGCGCTTGAATATTTTTAAAGGTCGACACTTCTCATTCCCACACAATTTTTTACCAAACTACCCGATAAAATGGAATAAAAAAATAAACGGAATCGTTGGAAAATCCGATTTGGCTGATTTTTACTTTCGTTTTTCAATAAAACTGAAACGGCAAGAGAATTTACTATATCTTAAAAAACGCTTGCGATAAATTATATTATTTTTGAATTTATATTATTTATTTTCAGACATGTTCTTTAATGTCTATTATCAAACGAGTAACCCGTAACAATGCAATGCAAGAACATATGGCAAATTACGCTATTTGATATCGATCGAAGTTTCTATTTACATAAATAGTGTTGTAATTTCGATCATCGAATGATTTCGAATCAGTTCATAATTTCACAAAGCACCCATACAAGCTTGCATTGAATTGTTTTATAACTAACTAGCATTTAACCCGCACCTTCGTTAGCGGCTCCTTTTTCTTCGTGGACATATCTGGATGCCAAAGTTTATTTTTCAAGGTTTTAACTTGTTTTAATTCTAGCATTTAACCCGCTCCCTACATTACCTCAAAAAAGTACCAGACACAAAAAAGCAGACATTTTTATTTAATTTAATTTTAAATTCTTTTTGTATCTCTTTTAGTTTAAGAGGTATGAGGTATGTGCGATGAAAGATAAATATATGGAGAACAAATCCTTTGAAAAAAATAACAATTCGAAAAAGTTCCATTTATGCATTTGTATTTTTTGGATAAGTTACAAATGTCATATAATTTTTATGTCTATGCGTATTGGTTGGATAAAAAAGTTCCAAAATACAAGTTTAGCCCGTTTACTACCTTAAAATTCCGAAATTCAAAAAAGTACAGGCCACATGTTTGCTTTTTTATTTAATGAACAACAACAAGTATTAAATTAAAAAAGTACCAACTTAAAAAGAAGTACCAGTTAAAGAACAAAAAGTACCACAAAATACTTCTTACAGATTCTCATTCACTCAGGAACTTGCATGTTCAATTTTATGTTTCTAGGTTCAATTCTAACGGAAATTCAAAAAAGTACTAGGTTATATACAAAAAAGTACCAAACAGTTTCCTCTTATAGATTATTATCATCTTAAATTTTATGTTTTCTAAGTCCAATACTTACGGAAATTAAAAAAGTACCAGTTCAAGAAAGTACTAAAAAGTTCCCTCATAGATTCGTATCCACTCACTGCATGTTGAATTTAAGGTTTTATGTCCAATATTAACGATAATTAAAAAAATACCAGTTGTAAAACCAGAAAGCTGAAGAAAGATATTAAATTTCCCATATTTCCCATTTTGGTACTATTTGGTGGGTGCCCATAATTTAGTACGAATATGTCCATGAATGGAGAAAAATGTTTTGTAAAAAGAAGTACCAAAAATAGTTACGATTTTCACCCCTTAAACGTTCAAATTTCGAAAAAGTACCATATTTATATTCGTATTTTTTTGATAAGTTTCGAATGTGATATAAACTTTATTTCTAGGTTTATTGGTTCAAAAGATAGATAGGGTGACAAAAAAGTACAAAAATTCAGGTTTTACCCGTTTTCTCCCTAAAAGAGCCGAATTTCAAAAAATTACCAGACACCTGTCCGCTTATTTTTCTAAAGAACAACGATAAGTTTTACAGTGTTTTTGTATCTCTATTAGTTTTGGAGATATAAGGTTATCGAATTTACCCTAAGCATTCGAATTTCCAAAAATCCCGCCTTAGTGGACCGATTTGGGGAGTGACCCAGCTCCGGTAAAAATTTAGAGTTTTTGGCTTCAGGCGTTTAGGCTGTGCGATGATGAATCAGAGAGTCAGTAACGTTACAATTTTATATATCGTTGGTCTCATGTAGAAAGGCCCCAACTCACATAATTCCAACTTTACAGGAGAAGGCAAAAACATTTAAGAAACTGTATGTATCATAATATTTTTGATGCAATTGCATTAAATTCTTGTGACGAGGTTTGTTTTGAAATCACTAAAAAACTCAATTCCGAAAAATATCGAGAGAAAATATCATGAGACCGACGATATATAGATTGAGCTTAAGGTTATTACTTTTTTATATAAAAAATTTTCAACATTTATTTAATTAAGTATCCAGTAATGTGTATCATCATTAGGGGAAAAATTTAACAATTAAACTGACGTTTTTTAACATAATGAAAAAACAATATTTGCCTATTTTTAAAATTCCTACACTCACAATATTCTGTACGTAAAGTTAACTGAGTTTGTAAGATAAAATAAATGAAAATTCATTTATTTTTAACGAAAAGTTCTTTTAATTTTTACTGTCAAAAATTCAACCCCATGTTCTGTAAAAACAAATAAATTTTCAGTTATTTGATATAAATTAACTATCAAAAAATTAACTGAATATTCCGTAAAAACAAAGAAATATTAACTGCCTATTTCACGATGTTACTCGAACGCTTTCGTTCGCACAAATTACATGTAAAATAAAAACAAACTCAAATTTGTTTATGTCTTACATGTAAATTGAACCCGTCATTTCGAAAAGGGCATGAGTCCATACATTAAAGCTTTTCAGGATTAACAAAAAACGTATTTGTTCGGAAAAAATCTATGATGGTTAAGAAACTGAATATAGAAGTTAATAAATAAAAACATATATAATTTTTGTGCCATTTATTTATTTTTAAAAAAAGAATGTAACATACAGATTTTGGTGGTTGAAATTTTTGGACTTATGCCCTTTTCGAAATGACTTGTTAGAAATAATCGCAAATCCAAAGATTTTCGGAAGAACTGACATTTAATCATCATTATTTTCTTCATATTGTTCATTAGCTGAAGTTGTTGGCCATGCAAAAATCTCTGCATAGAAATTTTGGTACTTTTCTGGAATGTATTTTTCTAGTTTTTTCAAATCTGGTATTTTCTTTTCATTGATTGGCACTTTGCCAGCATACGCAGGCAAAAATAGTTATACCAGAAACTAAAATTTAATAAAACTGAAAATTAATATAAAAAAGTGATTTCGTTTTTCGCTCACTGTCTAGCTAGCTTGGCTTGTCTAGTAGAGCTGCAAAACTATCGATAGTCGGCCCAATCGATAGTTTCGATAGTTAGCTTTAAAACTATCGATACTATCGATAGTATCGGAAAGTTTCTATGTGCCACTTCTGTGGACACGGTAGTCAATGAAGGTGGTAAAAAATGAAAAAGGTTTAAAACTTCATTTACTGAAAACGTTTTTCAGGTATAAAGACCAGCATATTCATTTTAAATTTCAGTGTCATCTATAGTTTATAATTAATATAAACTTTATATAGATGTAGAGACGGTTAATTGTCATCAGGGTTGTCCATTTTTTTCACCTTCGACGTCAAAATTTTCAACTTAAGTCTAGAAATTAAAAAGGTTATTTCGTAACCCTTGCGTTGATAATTTATTTATGTAAAATTTTTTGAATTTTCAAAAATTTTTATAAAAATTTTCAAGGAAGTAGATTAATTTCTTTTACAAAATAACCCCATTAATTTTTTTTAGACTTTTCGTAAAGAAAAAAAGACAAAAGAGTAAACAAAAAAAGTAGACTTTAACCGGCTTTATAAAAGGTGTTCCGTTATTAAAACTTTACTTTAACCTAAAGTGAGCGATTAAGTAGATTAAGAATTATCCTACCTGGTAGGTTAAAATTAAGTTGTCAAAACGGGCCTAAGAATCCTGGTTGCAGGTTTAACATTATTTTAATATGCAAATTAGTACACAATTCTGTGGCAGTAAGGAAAATGTGCTCAAGTCTATTTTTTAAGTTTTAAAGGTGATTTTTCAAAATGTGCTCCTATTCCAAAATAATCTTCACTTATCTGCGGTTAAATGTTTTTTTATAGTTTTTGTTTCTAAAAATATGTCACAGATCGGAAGTAAACCTAAGTTTTTAATCCAAATATTATTACACATTGAAAAAAGATATGTACACTAAGGTAATAACTTTTTTTTGAGTTCAAAATACCACTCCAGTACCATGTGGTGAATGTTGTTCTGATAATAAAAAACTGTTTTTTAGGTTGATTCGGTGAAAAAAGTTTCCGCACCGAAAGCGATTTCTAAAGTGCTTTAAATTTTTATTTTTTAAAAATTAAGATTTTTCATTATTGTACAAATTTACTAGGAATTATAAGATATAAACTTTAAGTTTAATGTGCGTATGGTTTTACATTGTGGATATATATCCTGCACCACTTTAATCGCACGCTCGGCGCATATGTTGCTGCGCTGTTGATCTTTAATTTTAGACGGTTCTATTACCCAATGCCTTAAGAAGCATTCGTTAGTTTCGTAAAGATTTACTTAATGCTTCAAAATCATTCTCGTTGAAGCAATGACCACCAAACCAAATTTCAAACCAGGAAACGAAAACAAATTCACAAATAGGTTTTTACTCATCTTGATACTTTGGAAGCAGGATAAAAGCTAAAATAGCTAATATAGCTCTGGAATTCCATCTGGCATTGCTAATTGATGGAAGAGATTTAAAATTTATATATGGAAATATGTTATTTTTCTGGAAATATTTATAGGATTGGCAAAGTGAATATAAAAACTCCATATCATCTCTACTTTTTATTTTTGATAATTTAAGAACCACTTGACTTTGACCATTAGGGCGTTTTAAGGGTTTTTCATAATATAGAACCAACCGTCTAATGTTTCTTTTTATAAGATCCACGCGCATGGCTCTTATATTTAGCTTGGTCCACAAATTATTTAACTCCTTAGACATCTTAACATACCTTTCCTCTTTATATTTATTTGTCTTGCATAAAGCGATAAATCTTTCGATAATTATTTCTTCCTTTGGGATCTCGTTCAACTCACTTAAAGGTATTTCGACTTTTTGTATTTTTTTACATTTTTCAATACTATCTTTATTTTTTGTAAAATTCTTTGACCAGATTTTTGAGTTTTTATAACAGATATTTTTTTTATTTTTTTTATACTTCATTTTAAGAACCAAAAGAAATAATTTGCGAAATTCACTTCACTACCTACTTAGATATTTAAGACAAGAGGCAAGTGTAACTGTTTTAATGGAAAAAAATAAATATGTAAATAAGAACAAAACTTTAACCCGATCGGTGCGGAAACTTTTTTCACGATAGAGGAAAAATGACAGCATATTTTTTAATATTTTTTTATACCCCACACGGCTATACGGTGGTATTTTTGATATTTGCAAAAATTGCAAAAAGTTATAACCTTAAATGTACACCTGTGTGTAATTTTGATTGTAAAGATTTCAAGGGTGCAATTATTTCTAGTTGTTGTTGCATGTACTTTTGAACATGAAGATAAAAAAAAACTCAAATTTAGGTTACATTTTCCTTTTTCCTAAAGAACAAGAAAAGTTTATGCACTGCTTAAAACTTGCATCGAATGAGTTGTTAAAAATGTTTCGTTGACAAAATTTAATCAACTTTGCAGTTACTTTTAAAATTTTCCGATAGTATCGATAGTGATAAAAACTATCGATAGTCCGCCAAAAATTAAACTATCGATACTATCGATAGTACTATCGATTGTTTTGCAGCTCTATTGTCTAGCCACTGGACTAGCGCGGCTGAGGAAAATAATTCAGAATAAAAATACACAGTAAGTTGCATCAGAGACGAGGTGCCAATAATAGAATTCTATACAAATATTATACATTAGCATTTTGTTTCCCCTGAAAAGGGCATAAGTCCCGGACTCGTGCCCTTTTCATACAGACTTTAGATTTCGAGGGCCATATAAGGTGGTTTGTTGCACTTGAAGATCTACCATATTCACAGAGAATACGTAAAACCCTTAAATTAATTAAATGGCGTCAAAAGGTGATATTTGAAAAAAGTGTGACTCGTGCCCTTTTCGAAATGACAGGTTCAATTGTGCGAACGCGTTCGTGTGACATCGTGAAATAGGCAGTAACAAGGCCCATCTATCAGATCTTCTTACTTGTACAAAAAACGATTATTTTTAGTTGTCAAAAATTTACTACCACATATACAAAGTAAAAGGAAAAAACGTGTATGTGTGGCATATCATAAACGTAAACCAACGTATACATGCACATGTGAGCAAAATGTAAACAACTTTTGACAACTAAAAAGAACATAAACAATGATCATCAGGCTTCTTCCGCAAACCTTTTCAATGGGCCTTGGGCAGTAAGTTGTTTTATTAAATTCAGTAATTTTCGTTTACTCCACAAAGGAGCCGAATTTCTTATAAAACAGCAGACATACACCAGTCCGCTTGTTTTTCTAATCAGAGAGAGAATCTTATTGTTTACTTACCCTGTTACACACGCTTGTTTTACTTTTGTTGTACTGACCTCGTTTGTTTACAGAAGAACTCACAATTATACGATACCAGCAGCATGACCAATATGGTTTCGCAATTATTTTACTTTAAAAATTTGATGTATTTAACAAAATCATTTTAACAAATAGAAAATGGGAATTTGTTACACAAAACAGGCACATCGTTTTTTAAAGATAGTAAAAACTTATTTTTGGTAGTTAAATTACATAAAATAACTGAATATTCCTTTGTTTTTTACGGATTATTCAGTTAATTTTTTGATAGTTAATTTATATAAAATAACTGAAAATTCATTTGTTTTTACGGAATTCGTGGTTGAATTTTGGACAATAAAAATTAAATGAAGTTATGGTATATTAAATGCAACTGAAAATCCACAATCCAAATTCACTTAGTTTTTAAAAAAACTGTTAGAATCAGTTAAAAATAAATTTGCTTGGAATTTTAAATGTTTGTTTATTTAAAAATGACTGAAAGGAATATTTTTAAATAAACTTCAATCCGTTACTGTAATGATATTGTGAGTGTTATTTAACTCTGAACTTTTTTTTATCTTAACTATTCGTCATTCCTTTACGTTTTGCTATTAATTATAATTATAACTGCTACATATCCAAACGCTTACGTAGAGCATTTTTCCATTTATTTTCATAAAGTTATTAACTAGATGTAGTTTAAAATATATAGCAGTTAATACCAGTAATAAATAAAAGGTTCAGATTCACAAAAACACACACACACATACTGTAATCCATGGGGAAAGTAAAATATGTAATTATTTAAAATTAATTGAATACTCGTACTTACCACGTTGTTTAACATTTCCTTAATGCGTTCGCCTGGCTCTTTACCCTTCTTTGGACGTATGAGTAAATAGATTTTTTTCAAATCTCCACATGACCTTTAACCGGGAAATAACAAAATGGAAATAAAAATTAATTATGAATCATTTAGGTAAAAGACTAAACAAATAAATAATAATTTAGTTAGTACGTATGGTTATTAATTAGAAGCAGTACGTCTGCATGCGTTAACAATTGTTTTCTATAGAGTATATCAAAAAATGTATGCTGGCATTTACCTTAATAATTTTTCCACTAATACTTTGCCCAAGAAACCGGTTCCACCGGTAATGAATAAACAACGCCCTTCAAAACTTTTGGCAATGCGATCTTCCTCATTCACATCGACATCCTCTATATGGACCAAGGGGTCCTTTTGAAATTCAAATTTTGGTTTTGCAGTCATATTTTTAAGACAAAGATGGCCACACTAGTTTTTGATGAGTTCTGTAATAAAATTTGTGAAAATTTCAAGTTTTATTAGAATATTAGAAGCTAAAGTAAATCTACAAATGCAAAGATTAAAAATGCTATCAATAAATCTGCGGTACCACCATCCACGATTTAAAACCTACCGAATACGGCCATAAGTGCCCTAAGTTAGGGCATTTAAGTTTATTATTTAAAGCGATCTTTTTATTCGGGTTTTCCCCACAAATTGGAAAATTTCCAAGATAATAATGATACCAAATCCGGACTAAGAATTTACTCTACAACCATCTTATAGACCTTTCAGCTTATTCCCTTGTCTACCGAAGAAGTTTGAAAAGGTTCTTTAATTAAAAATGATCCCTTATTTATGTAACATGAATATTATCCCAGTCCACCAATTTGGTTGAACATCAATATAGTATAAAACAGGTTAACCGGTTGACTGTACAAAACTGAATAATATTGTTCAGCAGTTTTTAAGACGTTGCTTAGGCTTTTGAATAGGTAGAGCGCACAATCGAAAATTTGAAGACCGATGACCGGAGCGCCCTTGTATATAAAAAATAAGAACATCCATAGGAAATTAGAGATTCTACTGGTAAAAAATGAATTTTGCAAAGCCTATGCAAAACATGTTATTAATGCTGATTAACCATACAAATCCGCTTGCAATGCACCTGTCTCAACTTTAAACGCAAACAAGCTTTCGAAGAGTCGATCTTCCAAATGGTTAGGTCGAGTACCGTCTAAACATAAATGTTCTACTGGAGTAGAACAAATTTTTGTTTTAAGATTTTTCTTAATTACTATTAGGCGGCCAATAAAATAGAATAAATATTAAGGTATAAACAAATAAACTATTTCTTTATATCAATAAACATTTCTTCAATTCTTATCACATTTATTTTTGTAAAACCCTGTTGTCGATAAATTTCAACATTTACAAAAAAAATGAGTTTATAAATTTTATAAAAGACTTGTATAATTTTAAGTTTGAATTGCTTTAAAAGCTTGTTTTTTAAGATTATTAATTTTAATCGCCTAATTTCACATTAAACACAAAAACCTAAGTAGTGTATTTAACACATTTTGCAATATAAAATAAATATAAAAAAATTGTGTTATTTTTACACTTGAATGAACGTCAAAGTTTATAATTGTTTTCTTGGAAATTATTTCAAATGCGTTAATAATGTAATTAGAACATTAGAACTGCAATGTACTTAATAAATTTCCGCAATTAATAAATTCGATAAGGTAAACCGAATTTCATTGCGAAATTTAATTGATTCAATTAAAAAAGTGGGTTTTAAAAAAAATTATAAAAAAAAACGTAAGCTGCCATTAGTTTTAAATTATTTTTATTTAGCTAATATAATAATTCAAACCCATCTTAATCTTTATATAGAAACAAGGATTCTTTTCTTTAACCGTAACCAATTTTGGAGGAAAAAAGTCCTAATGAATTTCAGCGACATATTTCAGTCTAATGCCTTATAACTAGTGGCCTAAAAGTTCCTAAACAATAATTTTATAGTCATTTGATCGGCGTTTCCCGAGAATATTTGCGGTGAGTTTGATAAATGATTCTCCTGTAACCTTTTCTAAGTAATCGAGTTTTTCTTTAAATTTTTAATCGTTGGCTTATGTTTATCTAGGGAGGATGCCGTGGAGGTCCCTAGAGCAAGAGTTCGTCTTATAGACCAATTTTTCGTAAAATAATAATTTAATTCAATCCCTGATACCCCATATATATTGTTTCCTGTAATTCCTATGACATAGGAATGCTTTTTTACAATCCTAATACTCTTTCTTAAAGGAAATTTTATTGCGGAGTTTTGTTAGTTATTTTAATAAACTAAACCCTCTCCATAACGGTATATCTCGAAAACAAGAGCTAACCTAAAAAACGGTTAGCACCATTGGATTCAGCTAAAGGTCGGATTTTATCGGCCGTATAAAAAGTGTTCCATTATTAAAACTTTACTTTAACCTAAAGTGAGCGATAAAGTTAATTAAGGTTCATCCTACCTGGTAGGTTAAAGTAAAGTTGTAGAAATGGAACACTTTTTACACGGCCGATAAAATCCGGCCTTTAGCTGAATCCAATGGTGCTAACCGTTTTTTAGGTTAGCTCTTGTTTTCGAGATATACCGTTATGGAGAGGGTTTAGTTTATTAAAATAACTAACAAAACTCCGCAATAAAATTTCCTTTAAGAAACGTAAAACTTTTTCTAATATGGGCATTTCCATTTTGACGTGTCGTGATATTTGTACCACAATATGTAAAAATATTAAATGACGAAGTCAAATTTGTAAAAAGGGTTTTTATATATACAAAGCAATGAAGTAGCACTATATTCAGAAAAAAAATTACAGTAATCGACGCTAAGGATTTGCAGATAAAAGCAAAAATCTGCGCTGGCGTGACGTTAAAAAAACGGAAGTGGGTTTTGACTTGCATTACAAAACTGAATAATACTGCGAATTGAGCAAGATGTTTTTTACAAAACCTTTTTTAGTAAACTTAGGACTTATGTAGATTTATTTTTCAAGCTATCAAATTTAAAAATCTTTGCTTGTTTTTAGGTAAATATGGGAATTTTCAGCTAAAAGTCTACTTTTTTTAATGTAACGCCAGATTGAAAATAAGGTTGTATTTTCGGACCATGTTGTTCAATCGTTATCCCTTTTGCTACTTAATGTAGAGCTTGTTGCGCTTTACACCAAAATATAAAAAAGTAAACGATACATATAAAATTTTTTGAGAAACAATTTAAAATACTTCTGGCGTTACGTGACAAAAATTAGACTTTTCGCTGGAAATGCCCATATGCACCATCGATTGAGAAACATAGGGGGTAATTTTGTTGTTGTTGTTGAAATTTCAAAAATTTTTATATGAAAATTTTCTCAACGCAAGGTGAAGTGAACAACAAAATTACCCCCATAATTTTTTTTTGAAAAAAAATAATTTTTTTTTATCAAAATTTCAAAATTTTTGTTTTTTTTAAATTCATAAAAAAAATCTAGACGTATAAAAAACGAAATTGCAAACAAAACAAGCCATACAGGGCTGTTCTGCAAATCATTTTAACTCAAAATTTGAAATCACGTGATTTTCAGAACAGGCCCGATAAATGACTAAAATCTGTTACCAACTTTTGATTTTATTCACAAAAGTCGAAACATTTTAATTAATTTTAAGAACGCAATATTTGTATGGGAGCCCCCTAAGAATTGGAGATAAGGAGCAAGTATATCTCGAGAAAATGTTAAGGAAAAAACTAATTGAGGTCGGTCATACATTTTATCCCACTAGGGGCGAATCCTGGGCATTTATGGGACTTTTTCTTTAATATATATTTAGTCTGCATTGAACATTTTGTAGGGGAGCACCCTTAAGGAATGTATATAGCGCATAGGTATGTTAGAAATAAATGATTGAGATGAAAAATAAAGTGGGGTTGTTCACACTTTTGACCCATCTAGGGGCATCCTAGGCGGTGCAGGGGCCAAACCACATATACAAAGCAAAAGGAAAAACGTGTATGTGTGGCATACTTTAAACGCCCTACAAATAATATTGGATCAGCTGATCCAATTTGATTAAATTGACTACTCCATGGACTGGTCCGATGTTATGCAAGCATGGACCATGTTATTGTTAAACAGTGTTTGTAGTGAGACGACATGTCTTCGTTTTTTAACAACATGTTTTCGTTTTTAAACGAAGTTAAAACTAATTCTCTTGTGTATATAATGGAGTAGTTTTAAGACTACTCCTTTGTAATCTAAAGCTGGGTTATATGGTCCTGCCCTAAGACATCGTAATGTTAAATATACCATGTTTTTCCATACGTTTGGGTTACTTTTGGAGTAGTCCTAGTCCCTTGTAGGCTACATTTTACACGCGTGCTTGGACTAGCCCTATTATTTGCAGGGCGTAAACAGACGTATACAAGCACATGTAAGCAACATGTAAACAACTTTTGACTGCTCAAAAGAACAAAAACAATGATCATCAGGCTTCTTGCGCAGTTCGTTCAATGGGCCTTGATCCAGACGTATAGCAAACAAAACAAGCCATGATTAAATTCTGTTACCAACTTTTGATTTTATTCACAAAAGTCGAAACATTTTAATAAATTTAAGAATTTCATAAAACGCAATATTTGTATGGGAGCCCCCTAAGAATTGGCGATAAAGGGCAAGTATATCTCGAGAAAATGTTAAGGACAAAAACTAATTGAGGTCGGTCATACATTTTATCACAATAGGGGCGACTCCTGGGCATTTATGGGACTTTTTCTTTAATATATTTTTAGTCTGCATTGAACATTTTGTACGGGAGCACCCTTAAGGAATGGAGATAGCGGGTAGGTATGTTAGAAATAAATGATTGAGATGATATTTAAAAATTGCATATAACATTGTAAAATGTTCCTCGGCAATAATTTTAAAGTCATTTGATTGGTGTTGCCCAAGAAACACTGCGGCGACTTTGATAAATATTTCCCCTGCTACTTGTTGTTCTGCTTACAGTTACTGCCTTTTTTTTTAATAAAAGTTGCGCTATATTTTAATAACATGGAAAGAATATGGCGAATATTAAAAACAATAATATTGTATAATGGATAGGGCGCTTAAACGAACATACTGAAGAGAAATCTTAAAACGTTTCACGATTCTCTGTGCAAAGATGGGTCCAATTTTTCTAAATGTTAAAAAATAATAAACTTTTTTAATATTAAAATCTAAGTTGGGATGATTAAAAACTACCTAAAATTGGCATTATTGCCCACTTTTACCCCCTAACATGGAGGCCACACGATCAAGTTTTGCCTTTAAATTCCTTTCAATCTGCAATACACTCTCACTTTTTTACTACACACTCACACTTTTTAAATTAACAATTTTCCATTTGTTTGGTAATTTTACTTTCAATGTAACAGCTGATTGCATGTTTGTCTTTGAAAATTGATTTATTGACGACATCTTGAAAGTAAATTGCTTACAAATTGAGTGCAGCCTACGTCACAGCATTCAATTTATGTAAATTTTGACAAGCAGTATATGTAAAAGACTATCAAGAACAACTTGATAGTGTGGCCGCAGGGTAAAAGTCTGATTTACAAAATTTACTTTTTTTAGGGTTCTTAAAAAAAATTTGTTTTACATTTTTACAGTGAGGGATACCTGGTCCAAAATTCCTGGAAAAACATAGCCTGTAGTTATGAAATTCTATATTCGTACCAAATTTCAATGAAATCGGCTTCGCCATCCTTTTTTTAAAAGGTTTTTTTTTGGATAAAAACTTTTTCGAATATTTTTCTTTATTTTTTGTAGGCAAATTACATTTTAGAGGTCATAAGGAAGTAATCAATGGATACACCTACTGTAGGGTATTAAATGACTTGGCGTCTCAAGTTTTTTTTTTGATTTTTAAAAATTCTTAACGGTTTTTAACTTACCGTAATGTTTTTTTGGTCTAGTTTAAACAAAATATTGAAAATCGCTATTTTGAATCTTAATTAAAAAACTAATTCCATAAAAAATGTCAACAACTCTACCACAGTTTGAGCTTGATCTCGTACAAACGTAACAATCAAATGTCGCAATTGTCATAATGACCATAAGTACAATTATAGAGGATAACATACCTGCTGATCTGTCTATGGAACAATCACAATTGCAATGCAATGACTTAACAGAGTTAATATTTCTACTTCAATTAACTTACAAGCTCACTATCATGGAACTAGGTTAAATATTACGCAAAGACACAAAAGAAACAACAGAAAAACATCATAATACCATTTTTTAATCTTAAAAAAAAAGTTGGCCAAAATAAAACCATAAAATCAAAAACCCCAAAACAAGAAGTAGAAAAAAATACAATGTAATGTACAAACATATTTGTTTAATAGTACCAGTTTATGTTGCAACACATGTTGCGGTCGGTAGCCTGATCGAATGATTGAATGCTTTTGTTGGTATGACGGAAAATCCAGCAAACTTGGCGGTCATTTGGTACTTGTAAAGAAAAATAAACGTGAAAATTCAAATCAAAGACTATAATTAAATCTATACAACACAACACTGCAACAAGTGGCAGCAAGCAACAGTTTGAAAACAAGTTGAGGTTTAAAGTGAATGGGGGTTTTATATGGCATATTCATTGCAGTTAAAACAGAGGTGATTAACATTTTATTTTTATGGTATAAATAGTGGCCCGCCTTATATTTGGTTCTGAATGAAAGCTTTAAACATAAATTCTTTTTAATAGTTAATTTTTCTTTAACTTCTTTTGCTTAACAAGTTCGAACTTTAAAAACCTAAATAAAAAATAAAATGATGACCCTCGGTTAAGAAATAACTATTCTTATTTTCGTTTGCATATAGTCCGCTTTCTTAAATGGCCCGCCTGAAAACTTAATATTTTTACTCTGAAAAACCATAATAAAAACTTTTATCATTGTTATAATCGTATAAAAATAATTGTTGCAAAGTCCTAAATTTCAAGATGCAAGTCTTATTAATCAGCTTGGTACTTTATAGGAAAGAGAGACGAGGGGAAAAGAAACTAGTACTCAACTTGATGTATCCATCAAATACGTTGTGATTTCTTATTTGTAAAAAAAATTAATATTTCAGCAATACGACTCACATTTTGTAATTGCCTTCTTCTGACAAACCATCTGACATCAGCTGTGCCAGAAATCTATGCCGGGAAGAAATCGGCAGCGGGATAACTATTGACGGAAACATTAGCCGGCTGAAGTTAATATTTTCATATGCTTGCTTATTTCACCATTGAATAGAAATGATATACATACATATATTTATTTATAAAAAATGTTTCATTATAATATCCTTAATTGGTATCTTGAAATTTAAAGAAAAAAATTCAAGACGGTCAAAGGCTTTTACGGCGGAAATAAAAATTTTGTTTCGGCAGCACGCTATTTTGAAACCAAGAACTACTTTGGTTTCTGCAATAATTTTGCGAAAAAAGAGACAATGTCAGAAGCATGTACGTTTGTAAACGAGTGCTTTAAACCTTATATAAAATGGCAATTTCGACAGACATTCACAATTACATGTGACTTGGAAAGATGACAAGTCAGATGTAAAAAACATGTCGTCTACATGCACCTTAAGACTTACTTGGCCCGCCTGAGAATTTCTCTTGGATTAATATACATTAAAAAACTTTAAAACATTAATAAAAACAAGTAAAAGAGTATAGTCGGTCAAGCCCGACCATTTTATACCCTACACCAAAGTATAAAAAGACAAATTTTCGAATGTGTATCTTGTTTGGGACCCATGGGCAACCTATTTTCGCTATTTTCGGGAGTAGTATGGGTCAAATATGGACCGATTCCAATAAAGTTTGGTAAGATGATTTGGATTGCAATTAAATAATGTAAATTAATGTAAATGGTAACATATTAAGATGGTTTTTGAGCAAAAAGACTATTCCAGACTATTGGGGTCAAATCAAATTAACTTCAGAACTGCGACTTGTAAAGGTTGTTGTAAATAGACTGACACAAGTTTAAAGCATAATAAAACAAGAAAATATATTTTTAATATCGATGAAACGGGCAAGAAGATTTATGAAATTAATGTTTAAATCTGATTTCTCCCATGTAGCCGCCACGGCTGGCGCGTAGAAGGCGCAATCGGGAACACCAATTAACTTTTCGCAGCATTTGCCGATAACTCTTCGAATGTTGATTTCCAGTTGTTCAATTGCTTGTGGCTAATCGACGTAGACAAGTGACTTAACATAACCCCAAAGAAAATAATCCAATGGGGATAAATCACACGATCTTGATGACCAATTAATAAATTAAGCGATTACACACAGAAAAAAATACAAATGTTAAATTAACATGTCGAAATGTTGATTGAGAGTCATAGTCAATTTCTGCAAAAGCATGCCCTTTATTTAAATTTATCATTATTTCATATTAATTTTAAATTAAAAATATTAAAACAACCTTAAATCACGTTTATTAATTATTATTCACTGTTAAAATAACATTGTCCAATATTGAATCCATAAAAACTTGTTTTATATTAAAATCAAAAGTTTATCTTGTTAAATTGACATTCATACAAACTTAAGTGTTATAAAAATAAGACAATTCCCGTATTCTTTTAATTACAATTATTTAGTTTAATAGTACATCAAGTTTTCAAAGTAGAATGATGACGAAAACCATATTAGGCCATTCTGCTGATGCTTCTGTTAACAAAGGAGAATACAAAATAAGTAAAACATGTGTTACAGGGGTAAGTGTTTTGAATTATTCTTAAATAAATGCATATTTTGTCTCTGAAGCTTCTTCACACTGTTACTATCAATTTGATACTACATGAAATTCACGTTGTTTCTACTTGAAATAACTTTCATGCAACGTGATTCGGATTTTATTTCAATATAAATGATATTTTGCTCTAACTTTACTGCAATGTTAAATAAACATGAATTATAGTTATTTTAAAAGAAAACATTTTGTTCGCAAGTTATTGTAAAATCATGTTAAATTAACATGAAGTAACAATGAAGCAAAATCACTACCAAAAACGTTAAAATCAACCTTGTTTTCGACGATTTTACATTGAATTTTTTTTGTGTGTACGTGAAATTATTATTTCATCAAAAGTTTCTTTGAGTTAATCAATTGTAGTGCCCGCTGTGTGGCATGTAGCACCGTCCTGTTGGAACCACGTATCAGCAAGGTTAATGCCAAATAATTGAGGTACAAATAAATTTAGAATCCTGCTCCTATACCGTTCACCATTGACAGTAACATTCTGACCATCATCGTTTTGGAAGACATGTGTGCCAATGACTCCGCCAGCCCATAAAGCGCATCAAACAGTAATTTTATGTGGATGTTATGGTATTTCGACAAAAGCTTGTGGATTCTCCTCACTCCTCAAAGCAAACTAAACAAAAGGCAACTATCAGCTGTTAAATGGGTGCTGCCGACTCAAAGTTGTAACGGACAACCAGCCAGCCAGCCTGCCTGCCAGCTAGCCATCCGGATGGACGGACGGACATCTTTAAAAAGTGATTCTGATTAAATAGGTATACTAAACTGGTATCAGACCACAATTTTTTAGTTTTATACCCTCTCCACTATTGTGGTGTGAGCATAAAAACTGCTCTTTTTCTGCTTCTAATGTTATTAACAGTTTGGGAAACACTTCCAACTAAATCAAGTTAAAGAATTAACTTTAACTTGTTTACAATTATCGGTCTGTCGGTCACATTACATTATAATATTTAAACATTTGTTGCGGCTTATAATCACTTTTGTTTTTAGTTCATTTAAAGTGTTTCTAGGTTTTCATACTATTTTTTTCTTCTATTTGCAACCACAATCATTGGAATCATGATGCAACATGCAAATGTTTGAAAGTATTGTAAACAAAGTAGAGTTTGATGAATTGGAATGGTGGCCAAGATCACAATTAAAAAATTATAGCAAACTTGAGTTAAAACCACTAACTAAATTTGAAGTGTTGAAATTGCTCGTACTTTAATAAAACATTAGATTCGGTCAGTTGGCATAAAATAAAAAATTAGTACTTAAAATTTGAAATGTGAGGTTTACAATAATGAATGAATCATGAAATCTGTTAAAGTGAATTGTTAATTTTTTAGAGTTTATGGTTAATAAAAATGATTTCATATTTATGTTGTAAAAGGGAATTTTTTAAGGTCATATAATTGAGCTGGCGATAATTGGTTGATTGAGGGTTTTTTTATAACTTTAGATGAGTTTGAATCGGTAGTATGCTTTAAGTGAAAAACGATTGTCAATCACTTACCCTCCGGAGGTTTGTTGGGATTATTTCAATGATCTTTTACCTTCTGGTGTTACATTCTTCGGGGAAATCAGATGTTGTCAGTACCTGGGGTTCAGCAAAAATTCAAAACTGCCAGATCTCGGCTGGTCAGAGATCATTTCTGGTACCACGGAAGTCAATAGACACCGTCTGTACGAAGGTCCACAGACGGTGGTCAGATCTTACAATAATGTAAAGTCTGGCAATGTGCTAAAAACATACTGGCAACGAAAAATTGTCACCAATAGTAAGTTGTCAGTTCAGACGATTGTAAGAAATCCATACAATTTCATTAGCAGACAACTGTGTAACAATAAATTTAACTATGTACCAACAAAAGTTGTCAGTTCACGCGGTTGTCAGATAATTGCCTGGCAAGAACTGCCAGATTTGTTTTCAGAAAAATGAATATTTTTTTTTTTTTTTATAATTTGAAAAGTGGAAATATATTTATTGAAGGTAAAAAGCAATAGCAAGGTTCCATTGATTTTCATTAAAATTCATTTTAATTTTGCAAAATTAAACCTTTTTCGTTTTTTACTTTTAATTTATGCATAGCAGGTACGGAAACTATGGTGCATCAATAAAAAGTCTTTCTAAATATGGGATGAGCCAGAAAACATAAAATTGATACAGTCATAGACCTACCACTACGTTTTGTTATTGAAGTTATTCACCCCTATCGCGAATGTTATGGGAATATGTTATAAGGGAGCAAACCTATATTCCCATCCGCAACAAATCGGTATCGCAAATATTTTGGGAGTAAAAATATTTATCGTGCATTATTTGCAGTGCTTTATAAACAAAAGTCTCTATTGTAAACAACCTGTCAGTGCTTGTATTGTGAAAGAAAAATATATAAAATAAAATACAGTCAAATCCCGATAATTCGTACCCCGAAAAATCGTAATTCCCGATAATTCGTGATAAACTGTTTGCCCCTTGAAAAAATCTCGTTAATTCGTAAAATTTCCATACATTTTGGTCCACTCGCTAATTCGTAATTTTTTTTTCAAATAAAATCTTCTTTACCTCTTATAAATCGTAATTGTTTGCTAACTATCACTTATTTTTCGTAATAAAAACAACAGAAACATGGAAAGAATGATTTTTTGCTTACCGCTATTTTTTTGAGTGGGTTTTTTTCTTATGTGTTTCTTTATTTTCTTAAGATCAGTTTGTTACATGAATAATTTTTATATATTTTTTCTTTTTAACCATTTTTTATGTTTTTTTTATCGTTTTAGTAAATAAATTGAAAAACCCCGTTAATTTGAATTTATTTTATTTTAACCTCGTAAAATCGAACCCCCTCTAAATCGAAGACCCCTATAATTCGTAAAAAATGGCCGGTCCCTTGCGATTACGAATTATCGGGATTCTACTGTACTAATAAAAATATGATAAAATAAATACTGAATAGTGTTTATCTTCATTTTCTTAACACTCCTTCAATGAAAAAAAAAGAAATTTAATTACAAAATAAAATTGACATGTTCCCTTATCGTTCACATTAACACTTGTTGGGAATTTATTAAGTAAAATGTTTTTAAGTTTTTTTTTATGGGAATCATTCTCAGTACGAAATAAAAAAAAAAAAATATAGGAATATTTTCATGGGATTAGTTGTTTGCGATAGGGGTGATTAATAATTCCTAAAGCCCGTTTTCCTTTCCTGATTCGCATGTATTTGCAGCGTTGCCAATGATACCGTTGCCAGATGCATAAACCTCACGCATCTGACAATAACAAGTAAGCGAAGAATGTTCACACTATTGACAGATATCTAACAATATTATTGTCTTACAACGGACAGACAATGATTTTTCTAACAACGTTGTCAAACAAAAATTGCCAGTTTACATGGTTGAAAAACATTTTAAGCACATTCTACTGACACTATTTTTATATCTGACTAGCGTCTCTACGAAGCTTTAGTATGCTTACTTGCGGGAAATGCTGTCTGTCTTTCATGAAGCTTGTCTTTGTGAAAGGTTCGCGTTTCCATTAAAATCTACTTTCGGGGATCACTTGGTAGTTACGGTCTACTACCAGTGTTGCCAAAACTTATTAAGGAAAAAAATGCTTGATTTTGCTAAAAACAAATGCTAAAACATGCTTAATAAATGCAAGAATAAATGCTAAAAAAAATTATATGAAAAATATAGAAAGATCTTCATTAAAGTAAGGCCCAATAAATATTTTATAATATGCTGCAGAATGCCCTTCAGGTTCAACGACGAGATGCCAAATTGGCTTCAATAGAGGTTTGTCAGATACTCGACAGGTGCAATCGAACTATGCACAGCACATAAACTTAATGTCGCCTCTGCTGAATATTGAAGATAGGGATAGCATTGTTATTCTCGTAACAATTTTGTGCTTTCTTATTTCTGCGTGTTGCTCCAGGCCACTAATTTTAGATAATATCGCATTTGCAGTAATTGAAAAGGGGGTTTTTTCTAAGTCGTATGCTTCTTTCACACATTCTTAATTTTTTACTTGCCCCAATCTTTGCGAAACTTTTGTGAATAGGTTTCTACTATTTTTTTTATATTACCGATCGACTCATTATGACTGTCTGAGTCGATCTAACGATGTCTATCCGGCTGGCTGGCTGCTTGGCTGGCTGTCATTGGAACCTTGTGCGCAAAGTACAGGTCGCAATTTTGGAGATAATTTGATCAAATTTAGCTTATAGGTTATTATTGTACTGATAACCAGGCCTGCCATATTTGCCGATTTATCGGCATATTGCCGATTTTTTGCCTCTAAATTATCAAAGTGCCGATTTGCCGATTTTTGCTCAAAAAATGCCGATTTTTTGATAAACATCTTAACCAAGGTAACTTTTTGTTGGATTTAGTACAATTTATTAATTTTGGGTAACATTGAAACACTTGTTTCATTAAAAAGAAAGAACTGTTATTAATTTAGCGCTTTTGCTAAGAAAGTCTGAGTTTATGGGTGAGAGAGGAGAAAAGAAAAGCATGTTCTCTTCCCCTCTCACCAATAAACTCAGACTTTCTGAAAGAAAACTTTCATAGTGTGATCCCAGACTATATTATATGCAGTGTTTGTTATGTATGTTTACCCAACACACACATGTTGCAATTGTAAAGAATAAAAGAACTTGATCAAAAACCAAAAAAAAATTTCAGCAATTTTTTTGACAAAAGCTAAAAGAAGAAAAAAAAAGTTAAACTAAAAAATATAAAGTACATACTTTATATTTGAATTTGGAAATAGATTTTTACTTACAAAAAAGTTGAGGCAAGCTAAATTCAAAAATCACTTTTAATGAAGAAACTTAAATCAAAAAATTATTTTTATAAGCGCATTTGAGGATGATGCAAGTTCATCCGATAACCAATCTTTTGTAAGAAAGTCAAGTAAATGAACAAACTTTTTGGCAACAAAATTTAGATTTAAAAGTAAGAATTCTCCTGGTTCATTTCCAACAATTTCACATTCTTCCGCCAATGTGGGAAAATGTTAAGCCAAGTCAACCTTAATAAAACGAAATTTTAATGTACCACGCAAATTAATCTTTTCATAGAATTCAACATTCCAAAAATTATTTATAATTTTAAAATATTTTCATCCTGATATTAAAATTAAGGATTTAATAAAAATGTCAAGCTCATATGAATCTAAAATAACAAAAAGTACAAAACTTAAAAATAATTTACCCTTAAGTACAGAATATACGTATACATTTTTGTTTCTAATTTTATGTAGAATTTTATGCTATTAGCATATGGTAATGCAAAATTGTTCTGTTCTGATATTTTTTTCCACAAAAAAAGTGTTTTACTGTATTTAAAATAGGTATTTTTGGTTTGCCGATTTTTTGCCGATTTCTTTCAATTAAAGTGCCGATAATGCCGATTTTTTTTTTGAAAATATGCCGATTTCTTACCAAAATCACCTGGCACCCCTGCTGATAACTACTTTTTTTCTTAAAATTTATTTTGTACGTTTTTGTATGAAGAATTTTATGCAATCGCCATAAAACACAACAATATTTAAAAAACTTTAAAATATTTGATATGGAGCAAAACTAATCCTTACTATCTAAGAAACCATACAAAATTTCGCGAAACAGGTTTTAGATTCAGAAAGGCGGCATACAAATTATATGAATATACTTTATTCCAAACTCAATTTTTTTAAAAAAGGGTCGGTAGGTCAAATCGATAATGAGCTGACGATATGTCGACAAATATTACAATTGTCGGTTCGTTACCACTAGCTGACTACATCTGAGCGTGAATTTTTTATGATTCACAGACCGTTTAAGTAATTTTAGTTCTTATCATAATTCGCATACTTGATATTGCCACAACATGTTTGTAACGATCAAAGATTTTTTTAAATCTTGTTGACCTTTTGAAATAATACTACGAAATCCGCTAACAACATTTCCATTGTTATAATTAAATTTTTCGTTAGTATTTATTTTCGATTTCAAACAATTTAATTGAGTAATTAAATTTTCAATTAATTTAATTTCAATTAAATATTTCTTATCTTATTTTATTTTTCAAATAATTGCTTATAATTTTACTTTCAAATTTTTATCAATTAAATAAAAAGAGATTCCATCTTATTTGAATAAAATAACTAAGACACGTTAACTTAATATTTCAACACCTTTAAAACAATCATTTAATTTTAAACAATTATGTATGTAAAAAAAACATTTTAGCACTAAAATAATTGTAGAATGGATAACAATAAACTCTGTTTACACGTCAAACAACATAAAACATTTGATAATGGTACAAGCCAATAAAGGGTTTTTCATTTGGAGGTACAAGACTAAAATAATATATTAGTTATTAATATACTCCTGTGGGTTTATTCAGACTTAACCAGCCCAAATATGAATACAAATTCCCCGGGAGTTTTCTCCCTTCTCCCATTCTTGCAATAGAATTTACATAGGAAAAATTGCAGAAGGGAGAGAAAATTATTAGAAAAGAACGCTTGACACTTTTTAAATAACACATGTTTTTCAGAAAGGAACATAAAATAATGTAAAAGGCAGAATAAATGCTGAATTTTACACAGAAAAGAAAACGCCATAAGTTATTTTTTATGTGATTTTCTTCAAATTTTCAGGAAAATAACTTAAATTTCCGATACAATTATATAGAATATATGTATATCTCTAAATTATATAAAAGCGTGTACGAATTTTTTTTTTTGGTTTTTCGATTTGGCTAATTTTGAATAGAAACATATATATAGAATTATCCTATCGGATTTTTATAAGCTGGTTCAACATAAAGTTGACTTTTTGCTAACTAATTTACAAATGACTTTAAAACTAACTCATACATGATACAGTTGTGAGTCAATAGTTTTTTTGTATGACTGTATATTTTTCGATAAGAATTGAATTAACTTTTTGCTAACTCAAAAGTTATGCAGAGATTAAATAGTTGCTTTTGTAAAACTGACTGCTTCTCTTAGTTGAACCTTATGCAGAGTGAATGAGTACTGACTCGTTCTGAGGATACTATGTAGACAAATTAAATGAAACTTTTTAAAGAAAGTGAGCTAGATTTTGAGTCAGTTGTGGCTATTTTTTAATGAACCATTAGTTAGTTTTAAGTTAACTTTATTTCCAACAGGATAAATTTGTTTTTCATATTTTTATTTTATTGTTATTATATTCATGATTTGCTGTTTAAATAGAAAAATGTGTTTCAAACGAAAAAATTTACTCAAAATATTTAATTTTTTGTAAATTTTCTTTGATAATGTGAGTTTGTGGGTGAAAGGTATTAAAGATTCGGCATAGCACTCTAACCTGCTTATCTTAATTTTAAGCATTTATAAATATTTTAACGCATTACAAAGTTACATCTCATAATGCATCACCATTTAGAAACAATGTTAATTGGTCTAACTAACATTTTAAATGTCTGCTATTTTTGTTGCGGTAGTAAACTAACTTAATAATTACAAAGTCACGACTTAAAAAATACAATACAAAAACATTTTACAATATTACAAATATTAAACTAAAAAAAATACTGGTTAAATTTTTTTAATTTGTCATAAAACCATGTCAAAGGTAAATGAAATTTAAAAAAAAAAGTTTAAAAACCTGTACAAAAAATGTTAAAAACCAGTTCAAAAACATGAAGTGCAACATAATTGAAGAGGTCGTGGTTGTTTTTAGTGCGTCAATAAAATCTCTTATTAACACACATTCTTGCTTTTATTTTAACTGATTTTAAATGTTAATTAGCAAATTTAGGTTAAGTTCAAAATATTAAACACAACTTTAATCCCTTTAAATTATTAACTTCATACACTTTAGTCCAAAGAATATCGCTATAACAGAATGAAAAATAGCTTTAAAATAGCTAAATTTTGAAAATATTTCGAAAGTAAAGAGTTCTAAATACAAAGATATGTACAGTTTGTTATTTTATTCTTACTTAAGACTTTATTAAAGGCTTGCTTAATTTTTTGTTATTCAATTACGATTCTTATCTAACTGCTTAAGAATGCATTATAGAAGGCCTCGTCTCTTCCTTATGAAATATGATATACGCATTCCGCATTCAATTCTATGATCCAGTTACCATACTTATGTAACTGCAAAAGAAACGATAGCGCACCCCAAATGCAAAGTGTGTAAAAAAGATATCGTTTCTTTATTGCAACATAGTCATATCTCAAAAAAATATCAAACTTGGCAAAATAAGATTAACGTTTTCAAAATTTACCTTTTTATTCTGATTAAAAAAAATATATATTTTGCTATAACTTCGGCTCAGTTTGAGATATAACTCGGATGTTTTATAAATAGAGAAGGTATGAAGGAGCAATTTTGCTTAACCTAAAGTTAAACTTATAAAATAAATATTTGACCGATTGAGCGTAACCATTACTTTTGCTAATAGTTAGTGATATTTAACATGGTTTTAATATCACAAAATAAACTAATTATACTCCTAGGCATAGCAAACAACTGTTTTTAGTAAGATGTGGTATTATAATTAAAATAAATATTGAAATTAAAGAAAATGACTACTAAGTTTGCTATTTGGTCCCGTTTATTGTGTCAAATATTTGCCATGTGTGACCGCAGCTTTAAGTGGGGAACAGAATAGTCGCTGAAGTACAACGTAACGAATAGCGCTGCAAGCTTTCAAAAGTTAAAAACGGCAATTTCGAAATGGTGTCAACAGAATACGTAGTTGTAGTAGTCGTTGCAGTTGAAGCACAAAATTCGAAATTTTTAACTTTGTTGCTCTACAAAGCATTTTTCAGCTTCAGCTACAATTACAACTTCTTAATTCTGTTCCAGGCCTTAAGCATGAATGCTTAAAGCTGCATTGTAAAGTGAAATTTTCCAATGCAAAATACATACTTGTCGTGTGTTACCTTTATTACATTGCTTCTCTAAAAGACAGATGCAAAGTCATCTGAAAAAAATTTCAATTAGAGCATGCTCTATTTTCTTCTGACAAACCATCTGACATCAGGTGTGTCAGTAATCTATGCCGGG
The DNA here is from genome assembly GCA_949318255.1 of Pollenia labialis. Lineage (NCBI taxonomy): Eukaryota > Metazoa > Arthropoda > Insecta > Diptera > Polleniidae > Pollenia > Pollenia labialis. Next base: position 56,317,232 of record OX439143.1, read on the forward strand.
AAGAAATCGGCAGCGGGGTAAACTATTACTATTAATATTTAACAAACCGTTATATCGCACCCTAAATACTAAAGGGTATTGACTCAAAATTTTTATTCTTTCACTTTTTGGAAGAAATCGACAATAATATTCATATCTGCCCGCTGTAAAAATATCATGCTATTTTGTCTACTTTTTGGTAATGAAAAGTTTGATTTAAAAATTCTTTTTCATATGCTTGTAATGTAAAATTAAAAATTGTCATACTTCTTCTGAAAATTTTAAAATTTTGATTTAATACCCTTTAGTATTTGGGGTGTTTCATTTTAATATCTTAAATTGGTATTTTCAAATTTAAAGAATAAATTTTAAGACGGCTGAAGTCTTTTACTGCACAAATAAAAATTTTTATGACGGCAGCACGCTATCATATAAATTCTTGCATTATAAAAGTAGACTCACGACCGTATGCAAACAAATTAATGTGCACTTGAAGTATTCGTTAAACAAAAATTTGTAGGGAAAACCGCTTTTAACGATCTTTTTTTAATTGCCACCTTGTTGACCGTTTAAGTACATACTTGTCATTATTAACTTAAATCTTTTTATTAAAGCGAAGATTTTTTTATTAAAAAGAAGCTTTCAGCAGAAAATGTTATTTAAAAAAAAATTAGATTTGATAGTGACTACAGTTGGGAAAAGGGTTTGATGTAATAAAAAATTGTAATGCCCAAATGTAACCCAGTATAAATTTTTTTGTTTACTATTTTCTTGCTTCAATAACTGCTAGTGTGGGCACTACAGAAAGATTTTTGTTTCTACTTTAAGAAAGCTGCAAACGATCACATCGGTACAGCCTTTTAAACCAATTTGAATTAGATAATAAAATCAGTCATTTGTTTGTGTTTTTTCGCGAAACGAATTTTGACTTCTTCCAACTATGTACGTGGAAGACCGCTTATCCGGATTAGCACTCCTCCACGTACATAGTTGGAAGAAGTCAAAATTCGTTTCGCGAAAAAACACAAACAAATGACTGATTTTATTATCTAATTCAAATTGGTTTAAAAGGCTGTACCGATGTGATCCCTCCCTGAATTGAAAGCTAGATCCGGAGGAAAAACCCGATATCAGAAAAGTACTTTTGCTATAAAATTACTATTATTAAAAGACCCTTTTTAAAATTGTTTTCCATTGTTTGTGTTTTGCATTCTTAGAAATAATTATTGTTTAGAAAAAAAAATTTGTTATTAAAATTCTATTTTAAACAAACTAGTTTTAATTTGTTATAAAATAGCTTTAGTAAGAAATTACTAAATCATTTCTCATTCCATCTAAACTTGTTATTAGAAAATTATTTTACTAAATAAAATTTCATCACGGAAAAATAAAATAAAATAATATAATGAAATGTGTTTTATTTTACCCTCCACTACTAAGTATGTCATTCCGTGTGAAACTTTTTTAAAATTCATCTAAAAACCCATAAAGTACAAAAAAACAAATAAAAATTGTCTCTATCACCAAATTCATAGAATAAAGCAAACAATTTGATGATTTTACACCTGTTACCAAAATGATTATATACATAGATTGCTAAAAATTGTAAAAATTTAAAATTGTGAATATTTTTTTCCAATAAATGATATTTTATATTAAAAAATGATTAAAAAACTTTTAAGCGAAAACATCAATTCAAATTTGCTGTTATTTTATCAATATTTAATACGCGCAAAACAGTTGAAAATAAATATAGATACTAGGGTGATCGATTATTCGACTTTTTTCAATAACCGGTTTTCGAATATTCCGAATAGTTGCTATTTTTAAAAAACCGGTTTTCGGTTAAGCATTTTAAAAATAACCGGTTAACCGGTTTTTATTAGAATAAATAAAAATACAAAAATCAAATTAGTTTTTGTAATAAAAAGTTAATTAGAATAAAAACAAAACAATTCACGAAGGTGAGGAACCAACAAAATACATAGATATGACAAAAGGTATGTTCAGACCTACAAATATTTGACGATAAAATCAAAAAAAAAAAGCGTGACCAGTAAATTGAATGAACTTAAGCATTATTTTAAATAATTTCTAGTTATTTGCTAATCTTTATGTCTAAGATAATAATTGCATTAATGTATAATGTAGTTACGAAACCCTTAAATAATGTTTGCTCTAGCCAAACGTTTTGAAAAAGCAAACAATTCTTTAAGAAAACTAGTGGTTACGTTAGGAGTCAAATAAATATTTAATAGGTGTGAACATAGCTTTAGAATTTTTTAAAAGCTTTGGTTTTAAAAATTTAGGAATTTAATAGATTTATTATTTGACATGTTTTCCAAATTTATTGTAAATGAGTTTTAATTGGTTGCTGGTTAAGTATGTCTATATGAAGCAGTAATCTTCATCCATACTTTTGAAAAGTGACAAACAAAACCTCTTTTCCAGGATTATATATTTAAATTTTTTTTGTTTCAGCATTATAGAAAAAAATAGTAATATGAACATGCTTTTTGTATGAAATATCTGTCAATTCGTCGATCACACAATTTAAACCCTTCCAGGACATTTTTGATTCCTGCAATTTTGTTTTATGTTTTTGGTGTTTTAATACATAAAACTGATGAATTTTTCCATATCGTTGATTCCGCCGGAATGTTCTTGTTTTAAGCATGAAAATATGCTAGAACACTCTAAGAGTTTTTCATTCATTATTGGCAACATATTTTAGTCTCTTAAAAACTATTTACTTGGAAAAGGGTCAAGTTTTATTTGGCGTATATTTAAGTCAAGCTTGTAGACTAACTAAAAGTGATTCAGTGACGTTAAAGAACCTTTGCAACTTATCATTTTAGGGCCGATTAAGCACAATTTTCTTTTAAGTCAGTTCGAAATATCAAAAGAGATGACATCTTAATAAAGATATATATAGTATTTATAATACTGTCAAATTGCTAATTACTTTTTAAGCTGAACTTTTTTTGTAGGACTTTATATTGTTTTTGGTTTTTGTTACAAGAACACACGCTTATATAAGCGATTTGTATTTACATTGCTCATAATGTTTTTTTTGAGTTTTGTTTTCAATTTGTTTTGACTTTTTTTATAAAAAGTTTAAGTTTGCAAACATTTAATTAGAAAAATACTTAAATTACGGGTGCATTTATAACAAAAGTAAGGAAAACGTATATAAACTACACATTACTTAAATAACCGGGTAATTTTACTAAAATAACCGGTTTATTCGATATTCGAAAAATGGACATTTTAAAATATTCGACTTGGGCAAAACTAAAATAACCGGTTAAAACCGGTCGAATACTATTCGATCGATCACCCTAATAGATACCCATTGTGTTAAAAGTTTTTCTGGTTTTATAAAGATTGGTTATTAATTTTGATATGCCATATAAAGCCAACTCCTGTAGTATTCCAACTGTCGGTGAAGGGTATCAAATATATGACCACAGCCGAATAAAGCAATTTAACTTGTTTTGTATAACAAATTATTAAACGTAAGTTCATTGACAAATATAGTTTAAAATTTACTTATGTAGTCCAAATCATGAAATCTATGGTTTTCAAATTTGTTAATAATGATAAATTGCTTAACTTTGAATTTCGTTTAATATAATGTAAGATTTGGAAAAACATGGAAAAAGAAAACGCGATTTCCAAATGTATTCAAATAGTTCAGAGTTCAAACAATATATGTAGCATACATATGTATCTTTGCTTCCTGGCGAATTACTTTCCGTAAAATAGCTTAACACACTTTTACAGTCCCATTATGGATAAAAATCGTACGGGAGTTTTTCCCATTTTTACAATTGAATTTATATAGGAAAAATAGGTTAAGGGAAGAAACTCCAGAGGAATTTTTATTCATAATTGGGTTGTGAGTGTTCATAAATTTTTTTTTCGCAGTTATATTTAATTTTTACTGAATTTTACTCTAAAAATGAGCGCTTCTACTCTTGTAAAGGTGGATTTAAAAACTTACGCGGCACAGTGGGAAATTTTGGAAAAAAAATTATTGGGATTTAAGGACATGTATTTGACCTTAAGTTTTGGATTTGAGGTCTATGGCAATAACAGAAGGGCCGTCATAGGTTTCCAAAGTAGGTAATTTTGGGTGTTACAAAAATTAAAAACGATTCATAATTTATAATTTAAGCTCGATTTTCAAAAGTTGTGTCAGTCGAGTTCTACCAAAAAGTTAGCGAAATGCATAGTTTATCTCTTATATTAAGAAATACCCGACTCTGTGGAAATTAAAATTTACTAAGTATTTTTAATCTACCTTGGTCCTCCAGTATTTAGCAAAAATATAACATTAAATTTTTGGTTAATTACCAGCCAATCCACATTAAAGTCTCTCTAGATTGGCCTTAATAGAATTTAAAGATTTTCAAGCCCACTATGCAGAATTGGTCGTATTTGCATAAACATTTAATCACTTCTATCTAAAATCTCATCAGTATCGAGTGTGTGTTTTCTTACTCAGAGAAAAATAATTTTTCAATATTTTTATAGAACATTTTTAAAATATTATGCTTGTTTTAAGCATATTATTGCCCCGGCAACCATATTATCGTTATATTAGTATTCCATTAAAAAGACAGAAACACACTATGATTGCCTTTCAACATGTTATGGTTTATAATAAAAAAAGAAATATGTTTAACTCTTATAATGTTTTTCAACCATGTTTTTGAAAAGGAAAATATTATTGTTAATTTAAAACCATTAAAACATTATTGGTGCTAAAAAAATATTTTTATATTTAACCATCACATGTTTAGAGGCAACCATAATGTGATTGTGAGTTCTTGATGGTTGTCTTATTTAACCAGTTTACCCCGGTTTGTTAAAAATATTCGTTTGATTTTTCTCTGCGTACTGTAGAGCCGGATTAATTGTAAGTTTTTTGACCTAATTTTTTTTCTTTTTGAAATATAATGAAATTTTCGACAAGTGTTGTATCGAATGTTTTAAATATGTTTTTGTATTAAAATTAAATTAATATTACAATTAGAGTAGGCTACAAAATATTGAGTTTTTTTAAATAAGCCGATTTGGAACCAACGTGGAATTGGTTCCAAATCTTTATTTTTTTGCGTTTTGCTTTTTTAATTTTTTTTTAAAAAAAAGAATAAAAAATTCTATTGTTGTTTTTATACCATTGTTATTTATAGGGATTATATTTTTTAACACTTATGAAATCTCAACGTCAACCGAAGTTGAAGATTACTTGAAGGATGCCAATTTATTTGGAGAATATTAATTTTCTAATTCAGATTCCACATTTCATTCTAAATCAAAAATAGTTGAAATTTGTTCTATTGTCTGTTTTGCAACACGGTTTGGGGTTTTTTTTTCATTTGTCGGGCTATTTTTCTTTCCACATTGTTTCCCGTATGAAATCAATAAATCGATATTATCGAATTATCCATTTTCCTCTGCAACTCAATGTAACCCATGTGCCTAGCAAGTAACATGTAACAGTTTTGGATAAATTGTTTTAGGCCACTTTTCGGCCTTTACCATGCAAGGTGCTGCATCAGTCAAAAAAATGAAGAATCTTTTGTCGAAATCTTGTATTTTAAGCAGAGCTCCAAAAAATTTATTTATTGATTTAAAAAATTTTATTTTTGAAAATAGTTTTTATAAAATTTTGAAATTTTTTATTATATGGAAATTTAAAAAATATGTCACTCAATAATGTTCAAATATGCAAAAATATGCATTTTCCCCAAAATATGCAACAATATGCAAAAACAAATCGAGCTGGCCTAAGCAACCAGTGAAATGCGCATAGAAGGTAGCTTTCCCTCTACAATAAATTTCAGTGTATTTATCAAATATGAAAAACTGGGAATTTAGCACGTCATACGAAAATCGTATTAATAGTAAATTTTTTATTCCCGAAAATAACTTTGATAATACACATACTTGCATGTGCCCGGGCAAAAAACTAAATTTTTGTTGTTTTCTTACGAAGACGGTAGAATGAAGCAGTTTGTTTTTTAATTTTGTTTTTTCTTTTTACCCACTTACAACTACAATTCGAGTCGGAAAGAACCCAACCAATTGTAGGGGAATGTAAGAAAAGATAAACTCACTGTTTATTGTTGGTGTTTTGTTTTGGCTTTGATATTGTTACAAGCAAGACTTTGAGTGTTTATAATTCTTATTCGCTTTAGGGTTTTATTTGTATAATACTTTTGGCCTTTCTAAAATCTTTGGAAAAGGTTTCCTGATGAGCTGGCCTAAGCAACCAGTAAAATGCGCATAGAAGCTAGCTCTCCCTCAACAATAAATTTCAGTGTATTTATCAAATATGAAAAACTGGGAATTTAGCACGTCATACGAAAATCGTATTAATAGTAAATTTTGTATTCCCGAAAATAACTTTGATAAATCGATGCCATTTTAACGAAAATTTAATGATTCGGATAGATAATTGGTCGACATCAATCTTAGACTATCGACAAAAAACATGAATTTGCATGGAAACCGCATCCCTCGTTATAAAGTATTTCAAAAATGGAAAACGTAGCCCAAGGTAAGTAGTTTTATTGTATATTTTTGAATTTTGATTTTATGCAGTCCTTGTCGTAATTCTTGATACTGTGATAGTGTAGTTTTGTAGTTTCAACAATCCTTTAAGTTCCGTTGACAAAAATGTGGAAGAATTGTAATTTTATTAAGCACAAAACAAAACGTATACGTTAATGTAAGTTTACTGAACAAAACGCATCAACTTCCCTTTTCAATAAACCGAGCTGGTATGATTGTGATTATTAAGCATTACATACTTGGGGGATTCACAAGGTGTGCTATCAAGTCATATCGTCATAATGTCCTAAATAATATTTAACAATTGTTTAAAAAAAATATTGTTGTGTTTCAAACAAAATAAATATTTTAATGCTGTGTTCATTAATTCGTCATAGCTATACAGTAGAAATCTAAATTATAAGCGGTAGCCCACAGCAGTCATATATATTTCTTGTACTTATTTTAAGACATATGAATTTACAACTTTATGACAACCTTGTGAATCCCCCAACTATATTGTCTAACAAACTTTAATGTGGGTTATTTTCAACCCCACGTTTAACATTTTAAAACTGCACAGGATGCGATAAGCTCGAGCAGGTTGATCTTATTTTATTTTCTCTGTCATCTGTGTAAATTTAAAAGAAATCATTAATTTCAGTTCGAATACCTTCCCTTATAGTGGGCGTAGGGCTTGGGCATGGACAAATTTTTTAATTTATGTAGATGACATGGCAAATAAATGTGCAGAAATTAAAAGCTTTGACATCGTTATTTTAATTTATGCAAAAAAAAAATCGATTTGGCACCATAGTGCATTCATAACACTTTTTAGAAAATATATACACATGGGTATATCCACAGAAAAACCTCATTTTTGTTACGTTACGTTAAGAATAACATTTATATTATTTAATTATCTTGTAGAGCAATTTAGTTGAAATAAACTTAAATTTTTATGTAGTTTAAACTCAACAACTAAAAATCAGTGTCCCATGTATTATCGGGCATGTTCTGCAAATCGAAATGAAGTAGTGGTATTAAAATCGAACGTTATTTTGATTTCAATTATTTTCAAAACTACTGTAGATTTTCGTGTTTTTAAGAGTTGTTCTTATAAATAATATTGGTACTTAAAATATGAAGTATTTAAAAAGAAATAGTTTTAAGAACTTTCTTTGCAGGTTCATTTTAAAAATTTGTTCGATTTCAAATCAACTTCATTTCGATTTACAGAACATAATACCAGTGTATGTTTCAGTACTATGATAAATCTTATCAAATTCATATGGTCTGTATTGGTAGTTTAAACGCCCAATTTGATGCGTTTAAAAATGGGTTAAATTTTGATTTTGTTGGTTTAAGCACATTTTAAACCAAAAAGACAGTTTAACTTGCTCTGATTTGTTTAGCCCTTAGGGAAATATAGGAAAATATTGAACAACTTGGGTTTAAAATACCAGATTATTTTTTTTGGTGGCGTAACGTGACACTTCTGTGGAAGTGTGCATATTTAAATTTTAAATCAACCCGGATTGCATATAAAATCAAAAACGATTCAGTTTTTAAAAGTTTACATACCACAAAAAAAATATGTAAATATAGGTTTTGATGCAATTTAAAAAATTTAAAAAAAACGGTTGACTCGAATATTAAAAATCAGTTTCAAATTTGAAAATAACAATCGTTCTCTAATCTCTGAAATATTTAGCAACCATTTGCGAAATTCTTCGTAAAATGCAAGTTGCGTTTCTCTAGTATCATTTTTTTCTTTATTAATTTTGCTGAAAACATAAATTTGTTTTTTTGCTTCAATTAGTTTTCTATAAAATGTTTTGATTTCAAGTAAACTATAAGACAAGTTTCCTGAAATCGTAAATATTTAAAAAAAAACTAATTAATTTGACTCTTTTTTTCTTTAAATGTAATTTAAACTAGTTTTTATTGTTAACATTTTAAACGAATTTTCCCCCAAAAAACCAATTCCAGACACTTAAACTTGAAAAACTATTTTTTTTTAGTTTTTAAGTTATTGGTTTTTAAATAATTTCTGGTTAATAAAAAAAAATTAACTAGTCAAGCATCTTTTCCAAACTGTGAAGATAAAATCCATCGTTACCAAATATTTTAAAGCAGCACAAGTTTTTTTTATAACTCAAATTGATTGCATTGATAAACTATTTCAATGCACAAATTAAAAAAAAAAAAATATTTATAAAAAAAAATTTTTTCAAACATACTTTTTCTTATATTTCAAGACAAATTTTTTTCTTAAATCCTTTTTTCAATTTTACTTTTTTTTAAAAATAACACTTTTTTCTAAATATTCTTGTAAATTTTTTATTGAATATTGAGTTTTGCTTTATTGTTTTTATATATTTTTAATAAACAAATAAAACTTTAAACCGTACACGTTGAGTGCTAAACACGTACTGACTTATAAAAATTGTACAATTTTGGCTATTTAGTTGGTATCACAGCTTTGACCAATCAACTGACTAACAATAATTTGAGTTAGTACTGGCTAATATTAAATTAAAAATTTTATAAAAATACAAAAAATTATACTCCAACTAAGGAAAACAAATAAAAGTATTAAAGATTTTTGTTTTTCAATTATAAAGTCAGTTTAAAGTTTTTTGGTTTTTCTGAATACTCATAAGACAAGTTTTTTTTTATGTTGTACATATTGAGCCAAACAGTGATGGAGAAATATTTAGCAAAAAGTTTAATTGCAAAATACTATTTAACCTCTAAAAATGTTGTGGCATTTATAGTAAATACTGGCATTGTTGCCAATTTAGTTAGCCCTTTTGCAGCTAAGTTGGCAACAATTAAAGTCTATATTCGGCAGTGAGGAATCTTGGGTAAACGCCACCAAATGTAAAAAAGTCATACAAAATCACATAAAACTAAATTTGAACTTTTTTTAAATAGAATATAATGATATTTTTCAGTTTAAGGCATATTAAAGTTATTTTCAGTAGGGGATTTATATTCGGATGATCAGCACAAAATTTGGTTTAGTGCTTTTTACACCTTTGCCGTTTTAGTACACTTTTGTGTGGAAGTTAAAAAAGCACAAATATTACCCCTTAAAATGAGTGTTAGAGGGTTAATATATTCTAAAAAAAAGAATCGCCATACAATTCTACTGAAGAAATCTGAAATAGTATTTAAATTCAGAAGTATATTTAGTATATTTTTTTTGACTTTTACCAAACGCCTTTTTAAAAACAAAAATTTTAGGTGCCGAAATTTCGGGAACCCGAGCTAGTTTTTGAAAACCCTTTGGCAGATTTGCTCTGCTAATAGTCTTGTTTCATTTCCCGTTGCAAGTATTGAGGCTGGCGGCGATGACCCGAATTTTGTTGCACTGTGTTATGGGCCGATCATAACAAAATTTGGTTGTATTATTTCTAGGCTTACGGAACTATGACAGAACAAATTTTACTACAACAAAAAATTAAAACAAACTTATAAATTTTTTACTAACAATATTTTGTTTGTCGTGCCTAATTCCCAATTGTTATTTTTAATAAAAATACTGAAACTAATTGTTGATGGGATAAGCTATTCCTATGCGCATTTCACTGGTTGCTTAGGCCAGCTCATTAGGAAACTTCATCCAAAGATTTTAGAAAAACTAAAGATATTATGCAAATAAGAAGAATAAACTCCAGTTTTACTTGTAACTTTATCAAAGCTTAAACAAAAACAACAACAATAAACAGTGAGTTTATCTTTTCTTACTGATTGTGGATTTGCATCAAGTTCCTTAAGATATTTTTCCAGAGAAGCAGTTTTCTGAGTCTGCAGTAACTTTCTTAGCCTTTTTGTACACTCTTTTAGTAATTTCTTAAGTTGAGGGGATCTGTGCAATTGCCAATCTCTTCGATCTCTCCTTTTTTCAGACAAGAGACGCTCGACATCTGTGGAATATATTTTAATATTTTTTGTTTTTTTTGGCAATACTGGATTGTTGAAAGGCTAGTTTCAGAAAAGTTTCAGAAAACTGTTAAAATTAACAATGGAGCGAACTACATTCTCCGCTGTACTAAACGGAATATTTTCTGTGCAATGTGTACTCAGATATTTTTTATATTTTAAACCCATTATTTTGTGTAGCTGACGTCGCTAAGTACCCAGTCGGAGATACAATTATATTGGGGTTCATTATAGCAACAATTGTAGGTGTGAGGTCGAAAGATAATTCTAAGGAAGCTTCAACAGGAATCGTTTCTATGGGGATGTTTTTAAAAACGCCGAAATCGATGACATCTGGAATATGAGCCGCTTAAGTCTTATTTGGAAGGAAGTTTTTATGGGACATATGTGAAATTATAGACGGATTCTCACCATTTACATATATGTAGTTCATCTTTAGTACAATCAAAATGTATTTTCCAAATTTGTTCGAAATATCTACAAGATTGCAACTTGTACTTTGCAAACAGAATTAACATGGACAGGCAACCAGACCGACGGACGGACGGACATCGCTAGATCTCTTTAAAAAGTGATTCTAAAGGTATTCTTAAAGATTGGTTCAGATTTCTATGTATTACACACATCGCCATTTTTCCTAAATTATTGCTCACATATAAAATTTTTAAGTTTAAAATAACAATTATCCTTAATGACAACCCGCTTTGTCTTTCAATTTTCTAGTAAAAATTAATTGTAGATGGCGAAATTGAAGCAACACGTTGGGTAAACAGATAGAAATTTAAAAAGAAATGCCAAAATATCGCAATAAAAAATGTTCTTTATATGTTGTGAAATTTAGCAATCCGAAAGCTTTGCCTTTTTTTGTAAACTTAACCATTTTTTTGCAAACAAGGCCTTGCAAAAAGGTTATGCAAGGCGAATTCATTCTATCAAAGCTACTTTTTTCGTTTTGTATGTGTACTTTTGCTTTATATGTGTAATTTTGGACAAAGTCATGTGCAATTTCTGAATTCTCAATTGGTAGTACTGGTATTGACATTTCTGTGTATTTGGTGCTCTCATCTACACATTAGTAGTTGTGTCTTGTATTTTGCTGAGTGTTTTTTGGTGCTGCCAGTTCTAGTGGGCTTGTTACTATTTTAAGTGCCGGGTAATCGGAAAATTACAGCGAAAAATTCAAGAAATTCTGTTCATTAGTTTAGGAGTCCATAGGCAACAAACAAATAAAGCATTAAAATTTTAATATGCATAGTATGTATTAGGGTGGCCGTTGTTATTTTTTTTTGTATTTTCACTTGGCAAACCCCTTAGATTGGTTCCAAATTGGAAAAAAATAATATATAAAAAATTTTAGATCGTTTGCATAGTTATTGGGCGTGCCTTGAGCCCACAAAGTTTGCTAAAAATGCTATTTTTCTCACTATGTTTCGCTACAATGGTTGATAACTTCAGTAATATTTATTTTAGAGAAAAACCTTATTCAAAAATATTCTAGGGCTATATCTTATGAACAATGTTGCTCTGTATTAGTTTTCTTTAACATTAATATTTAATCCCGAAAAAGCCAAATTAAAAAATAACACAGAAACACATATCTACGCATTCTTTGTCTGGTGATTACACTACGTGACAAATTTTCAACAAAGTCGTGATCAAATGAATCTAACAGCTAATCTTTATGTAAAATTTTCCCCTGAATCCGAATATGAAGTCAGAATTGTCAAAAGTAGAACAGTTTTTGAGATATTCCAAAATAACCGTTGTTTGTGTTTTTAAAAAAGATGAAGTGACTGAAATGCAATTATCTTCAAAAATTTTAGGGGGGACAGGGGACAATTTTACATAAAGATTATCTGTTAGATTCATTTGATCACGACTTTGTTCAAAATTTGTCACGTAGTGTAATCACCAGACAAAGAATGCGTAGATATGTGTTTCTGTGTTATTTTTTAATTTGGCTTTTTCGGGATTAAATATTAATGTTAAAGAAAACTAATACAGAGCAACATAGTTCATAAGATATAGCCCTAGAATATTTGTGAATAAGGTTTTTCTCTAAAATAAATATTACTGAAGTTATCAACAATTAAATCGACACATAGTGAGAAAAATAGCATTTTTAGCAAACTTTGTGGGCTCAAGGCACGCCCAATAACTTTGCAAACGATCTACAATTTTTTATATATTATTTTTTTCTAATTTGGAACCAATCTAAGGGGATTGCCAAGTGAAAATAGGAAAAAAAAAATTCTCCATATAACTTGCGGCCACACTAGTATGTATGTTTATAGATTGAATGTTTATATTCAACCAAATACATACATATGTATATCATGCATCATATTCTTCCAAAATAAACTGCTTTAAATTTACCCTTCACTGTTAACACTGTTTTGAACTTTGTATTTATTATTGTAGTTGTTTTGTTTCTACAAAACAAAAATCTTTTTTAAAAATCTTTGCCACTAGCAGCTGCCTAAAAAATTGAGAAAACGTTAGTATTAAAACAAACTGCATAACCCAGTATAGAAAAAATACAACTCTCAGATAAACACGTGCATATTTCTTGAGGTAAAAACCCCCACTACGTTTACAGAGATAGACAGACAGACAGACAGACATACTATCTCTCACTCTTTAGTTCTCACATTCAGCTAAGACAAAGTCACTACATTTACATGAGCCACTTTGACACAGAAATTTTTAATGAGTGCGGATCTATGTTTGTGGGGGAACTAAAATCGAATTTTACATAAAATGACAGTTCATTTAAAATACAAACATCGCAGTTTTAAGCCTGTATTGCTTCTGGCTTCTCTATTTCAGTTGAATCACAGATTGACAGCCAGACAATTTAATGAGCTAGTTTTTAAAAAAAATAACAACAACTTAAGCTTGTTTTGCAATTGCTATGTTCTTAAATTGAGTTTTTACTCAATTATTTTGTTTAATGTTTTTTTCGGAAAACTGTTTTGAAAAGCTTTTATTAAAAGCTTGTTTTTTTTTGCATTAAGTAAACAAATTTTCAATTCTAACTGTTTTCGCAATGGAATTGCAATAATGTTAGGATTACATAATTTTATTTGAAAACAACCACATTTTAGCTTAAAATATTTAGATAAACCTTGATTACAAATGAGTTTGGATGAAGATTTAAATGCTGTGTGGCCGGCCCACCTCAATTTTATTATACGGCTGTTTTTATATAGAATTTTAATCGGGGGGTCATCATTTAAATTTTTACATTACAATGTAATATTTCCTTCTACTTTTGTATGTAATTAATAAATGGAATATAATTTTTTCTACAAAAAAATACCACCTTAGTAAAAGGCGCGTCTATAAAATGTCTTGCCAACATTCTAATAATTCTAATAAAAATAAACATATCGTCAGCTGATAATTTCACCATGATATTCGCCAAACCAATAATGAGCTGACGATATGTGCGTAAATCAAAAAATTTGTTTATTCATTGATATAAAATAAATACATAAAAGAACAAAATGAATGACGAAATTCCAGTTTCTTTTGTTTCTTTTTAATAAAATATGTAAACAAGAAAATAACTTTGCCAGATTACCGATTTATTGACACCAAATTTTTAAGATTTTTTGATTTGACAATTCTATTAAAAACTGAAGTGCACTTTACGGGGCGTACGAAAAAAAAAAAAAAATATGCTACCCGATTCAGAATAAAAAAAGAAAAAAACCATAAATAAAATTTAAGGGGGCTGAGGCCCGTGGGGCCCCTGGACCCAAAAAACTGCTCCGCCCACTTAGTGATATGTGTGGGTACACAAATTAATGGTAATTTAAACACGATTAGAAATATGTATTTTGTTTTTGTGTTCGCATATTATTTTCCTCTCTAGGTTCATTTAAGTATCTTTTAGGTGCAGAAAAGATTAAGTTAGCGAAGCTGGTGTTTGTTATACCTTAAGCCTGGTACTCTGTTCAACATTTCACGTGAAATGCTGTCAAAACGCATATGAAAAAAACTTGTGCGGAATATCTATGAAAAAATGTTGATAGAGTAGTACTCTGTTCATTTTGTGAAAAAGTTCCGAAATGTTTCTGGCAACATTTTTTTTACAACTGCGAAATAATGCAAGCTGCACTTATTTCACGTGGAATTTTAAGCAAACGCAAAAAAGTATGAACTGATTATAAAATAAGAAATAAAAAATTAAAATAACACAACCGGTAACAGTTTTTTATCCATATTTACTTTCTTTTTTATAAAATTTTTTATTAAAAAAAATAATTTTTAGTAAAATACATGTGCGGTTTGTTTACATACGCAAAACAATGTTGCATACTTTGCAGGAACAAAAACGTTAAATTGTACAAACTCGCATGATAGGTAGCATTGATGCATGTCAAAATTTTCGTGTGGAATAATTAATGTTGCTTAACATTTTTCACAAATTTGAACAGAGTACTAGGCTATAGAGGAGAAAATCGTTGCGCCCGGCCTAAGGCCGGCTATGCAAAGAAGCTTTCGTTAGCGAAGCCAGTATTTGTTATACCATAGAGGAGAAAATCCTTGCGCCCGGCCGAACGCCGGTTATGAAGAGAAGCTTTAGTTAGCGAAGCCGGTCTTTGTTATACCATAGAGCAGAAAATCCTTGCGCCCGGCCGAAGGCTGGCTATGCAGAGAAGCTTTAGTTAGCGAAGCTGGTTTTTGTTATTCCATAGAGGAGAAAATCCTTGCGCCGGCTACCCAGAAAAGAATTCTTAAGCACATCGGAAAACGGCTATTAGTTACAAAAAAAATTAAATTTTTTTTTTTAAAAATCGAACATAAAACATTAAAAAATACAAAATAAAACAAAATTTTTACAATCGTGAGCAAACTACCTTTAATTTGAGTACCTTCACATAGATGTGAGTGGATGGGGCACTTTTTTTTGACCCAGAGGGCCCCAAAAGCCCCGCCCGCCCTAAATTTTATTATTTTTTTTTCTTGTACAGTTACCTTTAATTTGAGTACCCACACATTCCACTAAGTGGGCGGGGCGGTTTTTTGGATCCAGGGGGGCCCACGGGCATCAGCCCCCTTAAATTTTTTTATATTATTATTCTGAATCGGGTAGCATATTTTTTGCCAAAATAACTATTAAAATTTTAAATTTTTACTGTTCTGATTAGAGGCGATTTTTCCAACTTCGTCTGGTAGCCCTTTAATTATAAAGAAGTCAACTTTTTAAAGGGCATTATCAACACTGTCGATTTAAACAAACAAGCCACCCTTTTAGAGAGCAAAGCCCTTTTCAGAAACGAAAACCAAATTGCATTTTTTAAAAAAAATATCACATTTTTACAAAAGATGTAAGACGTTCCTTAAAATAAAAATTCTTCATTTTCATACAACATTTCTTTTTGAGTGCAACTAGTTTAAGTCAAAATTTATGAAGATTTATAAAAAAATTTGAGTGGATCAATAAAACAATTTCATTAAAAAGGAACCTTGCAGCGATTCGTTGGATCAATGAAACCTGGTTCATTAAAATGTATTTGATGAAACATTACATTAGATCTATGCATATTATTCATTGGATGAATAAATATATTTTTATTAGATTCAATGATTTTATTTCATAATATTCATGAAAATATTAATTAATTTGATGATAAATATACAAGATTTTAATGATACAATTTCATTAAAAATAATATTTTTATCACTATTTTAATGAAAACTTTAATTTTTTTTTTATTTAAAAATTTTTTGTTTATTTAATTTATTCCCTAAGCTAATCCCGCGAAGCTTTACGCTTGTCTGCAGGAACCAGACAGAGTGAATCTCTATCGGGAATTGATCCCGCAACCCCCGGCACGCACTACCAGCTAGCCTACCGGGGTAGTGTAGTTTTTGAATAAAACATCTGTGTTTTTTGCCATTATTCAATTAAAGCCCGTAATTTCTATAAAAAGAAATCAACCTGTGCATAGACATCTATGGTGTAACAACTGTCATATTTTAGAAGAAAACTGAAGGTAAAAACAGCTAGGCTAAGTAAATGTTGAAATAGGTAAAGATAACTGTTAGGTCGTAAATATGAGATTACATTGTCCATAACAAAAATAACAACGTTGATTTTTTTCGTATACATAATTTGATTGACAACAGTTTAAAAAAAGGGTGGGCTTTTTAAAGGAGAACATTTGTTTGTTCATTACTTATTACCAGGAAAACCATAAATATGCAATTGCATGTTTTTCCTTGTGCGACCAATGAAGGCGCAAACAATATATTTGTCCGTTTTAGAGCCTTTTATGAATTTTGGCATCGATTTGTTAGTGCATATTTTACCTTTTATTTACCTTTTTGCAGCATATTTTAAGTTTATAGCGAATATTTTGACTTTTAAGGCATATTTTAGGCATATACACGTTAAATTTTTTTAGAGCTTTCGCAGAAAATAATTTTTTTTTTCGAAATTCTGTTATTCCAATTTCGCCATCTACATTTAATTTTTACTCTCAAAGCAGGTTGTCGTTAAGGACCAATGTTATGCTATGTGTATAATACATACATAGAAATGTAGACCAATCTTTATTTATACCGATCGACTATTTTAAGGTTTTTTTTTCAAATTTTGTTATTAATTTGTTTATTAACTTGTCTCAAATAAGCAAGCAAATTTTGATTTTTAAGGGCATATTTTTAAAATTATTGAGGGCGTATTTTCTAGTTTTGACTGCATATTTAATGCGCATAAAACGTGTTTTTTAGATCATACTTCTGGTTTCCCTGCTTATTACATACTATATGTAGGTAGATATGTACATATTAAAGACAACTAAAAACATACTTATGTATGGGTTTTGTTTCATTAATATAATGACATTTTTCATTGTCATAATGAAAATTTTAATATATGAAGGCATACTTTCTCGAAATATTTTTATAGTTTTAATTATTGAGACTATAGAGTTATTTGAATGTTAAAAATATTTTTTTCCAATTATTTAAATATCTTGCTTTTTTTTAAAAAAAAATATTTAATGGCATATTAGATTAGATGTATGAAATAATTAAATCTTAAATTTTTTAATTAACAATTATGTGTATTAATTTATGAATATAGTTATGTTTGTATATAGTTTTATATGCTCCCAATTAAATTTTTTTGGTTTAACTTAAGTTTTCATATATCCAATGAAAATGTTTAACGTAATTACGAAATCCAATTATGCGATTTTAACTAAAATACTTCATTATAACTATGAAATTCAATTTAGATAATGACAATTTTAATTTAACCAATGAAATTTTTTTTATGAAAATGATTCATTAAATATATGAAACATTTTTCTTTCAGTGCAGTCCATGGAGTAGTCCATTTAATCAAAATGGATCAGGTGGTCCAATATTATTTGCAGGGTAACTACAAAAGGG
The DNA here is from genome assembly GCA_949318255.1 of Pollenia labialis. Classification (NCBI taxonomy): domain Eukaryota; kingdom Metazoa; phylum Arthropoda; class Insecta; order Diptera; family Polleniidae; genus Pollenia; species Pollenia labialis. Next base: position 56,335,139 of record OX439143.1, read on the forward strand.
GTACACTCGCAAAAAATTGTCTGTATACGCTGTGATGTAGGATATCATATGGTCGTGCTTGATTGACTATATTTTCTTATTTATTTTTAAAACAAACTATTTCTGACTATACTTTATGTCCAACATTGTGCATAATCATTCTATATCAAATTGATTCATGGAAATGTATCTACATATATTTGAAAAAAAACAAAACAAGTTATACTTAAATTTTGCATAAGAAACTAGTTTTTATTATATGTACTTGTCATTCGTACTTATCTGGTGCAGTTTGATAAGAATTTCGTCAATCAAATTCGAACATCCCAATATAGAGCTAATTAAATTAAAACAACTAAGAAAGTAATGTCCGTCAAGCCCGAACATATGATACCCTACACCACAGTATTTAAAAAAATATTCGTGAGTATTTCCTAATTGGGTCCTATATGCAATGGTGTTATACACTTTTTTGAAAAATCCTTACGCAACCCGAAAAAATTCCTATTTTTCCCTACGCGTTAAAAAAATTGTCTCTACAAAAAACCCTACAACTTTTCAATGATAAAACCAGGGTTTTATCACGAACGAAAAACGAAAAATTTATGTACAACTTTTCGCTTTTTGAGTTGGTTAGACAGCGACTGTTTATATTTAACGAATCCAAATTAAAAGCAATGGTTTTTTTTGGCTAATGACAAATACAGAAGTGAAAACATGGCAATTTTTCACTTTAAATGTAGTTTTTTAAACGCTGGATAAAACCATTTGTATTAATGGTTATAATTTTATTTAAAGTTGTTTCCAGCTAGCATTTGTCTGATCTTTTTTGTAAAAATCACCTAAATGAGAATTCTCAGATTACTTTTGATGAATAAAATCTGATTAATCACTTGAGCAATTGAAAAAGGATTCATATATGATTCATTGCCGAAAAAATAAAAAGAAGGCCAAAAATTATTGTCAATAACTTGGCATTTACCCTACATTTCCACATGCAAGTTAAACTCGAGGAAACAGCCGATTGGACGAAAGTACAAAAATTGTGTGAATGTTAGTGAAAAAGTGTGAGTGAATGGAGTTTTTCGGACTTGCATGTGGCAACGCGGGGTAACACATACCGCTGCCAGTTCGAAAAACTCAATACACTAACGATTTTTTACTAAAAAACTCAAATTTTTCGCATTGACAGCTCCAGTGAAGCAAAAATTTCATGTGAGTGGAAATTTGGCACTTGCATGCCATTTATTCCCCGTTTCCACATGCAAGTTCAAGCTCGAAAAGCTCAATACACTCACATTTTTTCACAAACATTCACACAAATTTTGTACTTTCAGCCAATCGACTGTTTCCTCGATATTTCGTTAATAATACTATACACTAATTGCATGTGGAAACGCAGGGTTAATGACAAAACGATAAACAATGTTACCCTGTTTAAAATTAAATGCAAATTTCCTGGATTATTGTCTAATTGTAATTAAAGTTTTAACTTGATAAATGTATTATTCTATATATATAAAAATCATACGCCGTGTCTTAGTCTCGCTAAAACTCGAGAACTACTGGACCGATTTGTATGATTTTTTTTGTTTTGTTCGTCAAATCACGAGGAAGGTTTAGAATCCACTGAGGTGAAAGTGAGCCACACGAAGTGCACGAAATGCATTTTGATTTGAACGTCCATTTTCGTAAAAGGCTTTAACAACCTTGACTCTCTGCTCAATTGTGTACCACTCCATGGTTGAAATGGTCAAACACTGAAACAAAGAAAAGTCAAATTAAGTTGGGCAAAAAACTTGACGTTAAGGTCATGCATTATGGTTGAACCACCCTTAAAGTTTTTGTAATTGATTAACAATTAAAAAAATTTTTAAAGAAATACAGAAATTAAGTAAAACTAAGAAAAAAAAATCACAAAAAATAATTCATGGGTTAAGAATTTGTTGGCCTGTTTTATTTTCAATTAAACCCTTCATCAGAAATAAAATCGGTTTAAATTAAAAATGTAATCAAGTGAATTAAACGTTTACCTATGTCATCAACAACGTTACTGCAGAAAATAATTAACTGATACTATTAACTTGTTTAGTGGTGCAAATTTAATAAATTTTTTAAAAAAGTATCACAAATTTTTTGATTGAAATAATTTTTTTTTGTATGTTTAGGATTTAGTTTAGTTTTATCCGATTTTGGATGCGATTTGGCTTAATTTTTGTAGTTAAATACCTACACAATGCAATAATTTTATAAAACTATGGATTTTGTTATTAATTGTAATACAAAACATGCTTAAAAACGTAAGAATCAGGTGGAATGGTTAAAAATCTTTTAAAAATTTGAAAGTGTCCACCTGTAATATCAATTCAAGTTATCAAACAAATATTATTGTATATAACAGATTCAATACAACAAAATTTTATTTCTTACATATAATCTTATAGATAAAATCTATTTAAATCTATTTAAGCGTGTTGTTTAAATCAATTAACAAATCAAACCCAAAACATTTTGCTTTGATTACTATTTTGTTTAAATAATGCATCAGTTTTTGTTTAGACCTGATGATGTCAACAAATGACACAGATGATGTTGATGTGAACAAAAAATATTTCTTTCTGTTTTACCATGAACTTGGACTGTATTAAAAAAAAATATAAATCTTGACAAATAAACCAGCATAAAGACACACTAATTTAAAAACGTGCTCATTGTCAAATTTATGTTAATAAACTGTAAAACTTGGCTTTTGCGGTCACTTTGTATGCAAATTAACTTGTAAGAGACTAAATTTTCTTCTAAAACATTTTCAAACAAATAGACCTACACCGTTTTTTTTATTTGTTTGTAAATTTTTACAATAAGTTGTTAAATTTAAATTATGCAAAACATTAAATTGTTGCATTTAACTTTGTTTGAAGTTGTTTCTAAGGCAAATATTTATAATTAATAAGAGTTTCTGTATGGACAACAGAAGTTTAAGTTAAAATAAAATAAAAACGGCCATGAGTAGCATCATCATCTATCACTGCGTTGTACTTTAATGATGCATATGGTCAAGAGGTTGATTTGATTTTATCAAGGGGGCCTTAAGAAATAGACTTTCAGGAGTTTGTCACTTAAATCTGTCGCAGCCTAAAACAAGTTAGAAAGTATAGTTGGTCTAGTCAGACCATGTGATACCCTACACCACAGTTTTTGAGTACACATTTTCGAAATATGGTTATTTCATCAAGGGTGCGAACATAACCAAATATTGATTTAATTTAAATAAATAGTTAAAACAAAATTTTTGTTTATTAATTAATTCAAATGCTTTAAAAGCTTACAATAAAAACAATAATGTAAATAACTTCAATGCTTCATAAGCCTTAAGTGCCGGTTCACACACGTCAAGTTTGGCTCGTCAAGTCTTGAGCTTTTAGGAGAGAAGGGAAAGGAGAATGCCATTTCTTTTCCTCTCTTTCCTAAAAACTCAAGACTTGACGAGACAAACCTGACCTGTGTGAACCGCACTAAGTATGAGATTCATTTGAATTCTTAAGGGCCAAATACACTTGTCAAATGCTTGTCCAGCCGGCGAATTCAACGTGTACGTGTGCTGGACGTAATATTCGCCGTCATATCTAAATTTTTTGATTTTTCATCAAGCGTTGTCGGTGTCACACATACAAACACATTTTCACTAATACTACCACAATGCTTGATGAGTACTTTGATCAGTGTATTTGGGCCTTTAGGTTGACGAAATCAAACACAACATATATAAATATCAATAGCATAGGTTCTTTACATGGGTTCTTTTTTTGATATACCAAACGTCAAAGTCTATATAAAAAACTCTAATATTTTTATCAGCGTTTTTTTTGTATGAAGTTTGATGTTTGTTATGACAAAAAATACTCAAATGAAGGCACCATGTTATGAAATATAAATTGCGAAATTCTGCATTTATAATTGTTGCCAGAAAGGTAAATAAAAACAAGTTGCCAGTTGATTAAAAAAATATTAAAAACAGAATGGACTATAAGCGAACATTTTTGAATGAAGAATTATATACGCATGCTAAGAAAATGTGACTTTTAAACGAATTTGTATGAAATTTGAAAAAAATCTGCATGTTAATATGACAGTTTTGGCTTAGATCCGTATTTGACCTTCAAGCGGAATGGATTATAATCGAAAATTACTGTAGTTTCAATACTTATTCTGCTGGAAAGTAAAATTATTTTACTTATTGTTTGAAAAAAGTTTTCTATGTTTTAATTTAATGTAAAGTTATCATTCTGTTATAACATATCCGATATCTAATCGAAATTAGATAACCAATCTCCTAACAATTTTATGTAGCAATCGTGTTTGTTTCTGTGTTAACCGTATTCAAGTTTTTAGCTTATTGTCTTGTGGTGTTTTCTTCTCTTAAAAAAAATACCACCTTGTTTAAAGGTGCATCTATAAAATGTCTTTCCAACCCTGTAATAATGCAATTTGTTAGTCTGATTTCACACGTTTCATCTTTTGATGCTCAACTCTTATGTTTTTAGGTGAGAGAAGAAAGAAGAAAGGAGCTTAGTACGGAGATGCCTGTACTCGGTCAGAACGCTTTGTGTTTTTATTCGTTGGTATATGCACAACGATGGATGCATTTAATTTTTTTTCTTTTTCCCTTTGATTCGCTTTTAATAAAATTGTTGTTGTTTTGAACCGAAAAAAGTTTAAACCGATTGCTGCGTGTGAATATATTGGCATCTATAAAAGGGAATTGAAAAGAAGTTGAGCATCAAAAGATGAAACGTGTAAATTCAGACTTATTTGACAAGAACAAAACACAAGTTCTGAATAAGTGGAATGCCCTCTTTTTAACAGCTCACCAAAAATTTGTTTTATTAAATATTAAAAACTAACAGGGGTGTGCTGGAAATCGAAAGCGTAAAACGCAAGAATTTTAACAGTCGTTTTTTACTTAGATTTCTGTAATAAAAGAATTGTATGACAAATATTATACAAATATTTGTCTATTAAACAGAATTTCATTTGGATTTAGAGTGTATTAAAATGTACTCCCAAATTCTTGTGTTTTACGTTTTCGATTTCCAACACAACCCTGTTAAACTTTTTGTCCTAAAATGATAAAAAATTCTTTTAGTTTGTTTTTCATAAAATATGTAAACAAGGAAATATCTTTGCCAGATTGCCGAAGTTTTTAAGATTTATTGATTTTTTTTAGAACAATTTATAAAATTTTATATCGTTGGCTTTCTTATGTTTTTTACTATAAAATAATAGAAAAATAACTTTTTAAATTTAACATGATAAGAGGTGATTTTTGAAAACTTCGTCTGGTAGCCCTATAAATAAACAGTAGTCATCTGTTTTACAGGGCGTTATCAACGATTATTAAGAAACGAACACCATATTACATTTTTTTTTTAAATAAAAGGTTTAATTTTTTTTTGTAGAAAAGAAAACATCATTAATATCTTTTTAAGTTGTAAACTTGACATCACGGCACTTTATCTTGGGCAAATATAGGGTCGTTGGGGACAATTTAAAATTTTATGTTGAGTCATAGACGGCAACAACGGATTGGCCACCTTGTTTAACTTAATTTTGTTACGTAACTTCATTTGGAAATACATACAAACATTTCTGCGTATAATCAAATATTTGTTTCCACAACTTTATTTGAGTCGTTCTCTAGAAACAGAACAATTTCTAATAAGTATAGCTGCGGCATTTTTACAAAACATCTTAAGTCGAGATATTGCTATCTTAGAGTTTTTAAAAAAAACTCGGTAAAAAAATATTTTTTCTCAAAAAATAAAATAAACCAAAATTAAAGAAAAATGATTTTTTAATTAAAAATTCTTATAATTAACAAAATTTTTTTTAACTTTTTAACTTAAGATGTTTTGTCAAAATGCCACAGTTATGTATGTATGTACTTTAATGGCTAAAGGGAATTTTTATAAAGGGGCCTTATCATTAACACTAATCCTTTTTTTTTAATCATATGCTTGCAATTCTTATTAACTTAATTAAAAATAATAACAAAAAAAAAAAAAAACAATGACACCCTATTTTTCACTCATTTACATTTTAGAAAAGAAAACTTTTAATTTTCAAGCAAACCACAGAAAACAAACACCAACTTTACGCCTGCCCAGACATCAGTTAGTTAGAAAGAAAAACAAGAAATTAAGAAATAACGAAAATAATGTCTTTTAAATCATAAAAAAACATTAAACGGCGTCATGTTATATCAAATTACATCATTAGAAACTTTATAAATGTTACCAGTCTCTTATCAAAAAATGTTCAAACCAAAGAACAAAAGAACTATAAAAATTATAAAGACACAAAACTAGTGATGATAACCCACAAACAACCATATGATACTAATAATAATACTGCTACTTCTACTGTTGCGATTTGCTAAACACTAGATGATAATTCGAGAGCAAACATAACCGCAAATTATATGGACAGACGGACAAACATTAATGGCTCAAAAAGTTTTATATCGTAAAAATGAAGAGTGAGAGCTCATACTATCACCTCATAGCCAGGCAGTATTGGATCTTGGCCAAGTAACTAACTATACTCATTAACTAAATAATGATGAGGAGTTTTTCGGGTTTAACACTGGAACAAATCTTTTAAATAATATCAGCGATAATTTTTAATAAAGTTGTGAAATTAATAGATTATTTTATATGTGACCTTCTCCGAGAAAAGGGACCTAGTGTGTGTCAAAAAACTGGTTTGGACTTAAGAGTGGATTATAATTACTAAAAGGGTGTAGAAAAAGATAAAATGCGTTTTTCTCAAATCTTCATTTTCACTCACTAGATCCCTTTTCTCGGAGAAGGTCACATATATGTATTTAAATCAATACAAACAATCTTTCTTCATTTTAACAATTTTTTATTCAAGTCGATTAATTTTTTTTACAGAACAAATTTTCAGTATTTTTTTATTAATTAAATAAATTGCTTAAATTACAATCAATTACACATTATTACATTGTTCCAGTAGTTATTTGGAATGCTGAACGAAAATCTGTACTACGTTTTTTTATCAGTTCTAGTTTTCATGATGTAGCGTTGTTTAAAAAATTGAGGCGCTTTCACCACATATAGTATTATAACTTGAGAAAGGTTTTCCCCAATTAGTGACAATAGCAAATCCCAAATTCCACAACAAAATAATCTTTAACCCGTGCAACAATTGTTTCTTAATCTGCCCAGTAATTTCAGAGGTATCATAAGAGTTTGACCCAAACATTTTTGAAGTTTTTGTTTTTAAGAAAGCATAAAAAACAAAAATCCAACAACGAATTAATTTTTGGTAAAGTAGCTTTTAGCTAAATGTATTCCAAAGCAATTAAGCCTTTTTTATTGAAATTGGTGCACAACATTTGTTTTTATTAACAATTTTGTGAGAGAAAAGCTAAAAACTTTGAATCAATAGATGGGCCGTGCAACTATTGAATTTTTGCTTGTGTGGTTACTGTTGTATGGAAATTTAGTTTACAGTTGTTGTTCTGTCCTTTATTGCGAATAAAATCAAAGTTCTACAGCAAATTCAATGAAAAAGGGCTCAATTCCTTTGGAATATATTTTGATACATCCCAATACAATTTTTTATAATTTTGCGAAGCACTAAAGGTACATTTAAAAAATAAGCGCACATTTATGCGCTGGGCATTTAGATATACAGAGATGCAGTAAAGCAAGTGAACAAACTCCAAGCAGGTTTTATTTAAAACATTGACATTTTAAGTGCCACGCCATTCCCTTACTACGAAGTAGGGTGTTCAATAAATCATGTTTTATTTTTGTTCGATTAAACGATTAATCGATATTTGGCATTTTTAGCTTATTCGATTAAACGAATAAAATTTTTAAATAAATCGAATAATTCTAAATTCAGAAATTTTATATATTACGAAATTTGTTTTCGATAATTTTAGAAATATTAAGTACTTGAGTAAATTAAAATTTTTTTTATATAAAACTTGTCAATTTCGATTTTCAAAAAGTCAATATCTTTGCATTTTTTTTAAACTTTTCACGAACATTCCATCCGCTGCAATGCTTCTGCAAATAATTTCCTCTAGAGAATCGACCGAAGTATCTTGTTTATAATATTTATTCATTGGATTTTGATGGTGGAGCATCTTCTTCAAGGACTATGTTATAGTCATTGTGTAAGTGGTAAATTAGTGAAGTTGTTGAAGAAAATTTACGTAAAATCCGTTTTGGACAATTGCTACATTAAGCATTATTAGATTTATCTTTCATACAATACTTTTTAAACCAAACTCATTCTAAAGAGAGAACGCATGAACTATTTCGCTTAAAATTAAATTAATTTAATCTTTGCGTTAACATACCTTTGTCGTTTTTTCTTTTGTGAAATGAATTATTAAATTGTGTTGAACAAATTTAACAAAAATAAAAGCTAAATTACTCACTAAACATGACTGTTTTTTTAATTCCAACGGACACATACATTTGGTTTGTTTATCTGACTTAAAACTTAAAAAAAATTTTACATTTAACAGAAATACTATCTAGTTATATATTATTATTATTCGATTTATCGGTATAAATTCTTCGATTAATGCTTTAATCGAAATTAGCATTAGCATTATTCGTACAAGTAATCGTCTAAAATTATTCGATTAATCGAACAAGAATTAGTCGACTGAACACCCTACTACGAAGTAGGGTGTAAAGCTTATTTCTCACAAGTTTTTATATGCGTTGAATAAAGCGCTTTTTGTGTCATAAATGTTTTGCATCAAAGTGGGAACTCACCACAAAAATTTCATGCCTTCTGTAAGCGAAACTTTTGCATTTCTTCCTTACAAACCTGCTACGTTTGAAGTTCCATTGTTTCTTGGGATGCTACAGGGGAAAAAACTTTACTTTACTTTACTTTACTTTACTTTACTTTACTTTACTTTACTTTACTTTACTTTACTTTACTTTACTTTACTTTACTTTACTTTACTTTACTTTACTTTACTTTACTTTACTTTACTTTACTTTACTTTACTTTACTTTACTTTACTTTACTTTACTTTACTTTACTTTACTTTACTTTACTTTACTTTACTTTACTTTACTTTACTTTACTTTACTTTACTTTACTTTACTTTACTTTACTTTACTTTACTTTACTTTACTTTACTTTACTTTACTTTACTTTACTTTACTTTACTTTACTTTACTTTACTTTACTTTACTTTACTTTACTTTACTTTACTTTACTTTACTTTACTTTACTTTACTTTACTTTACTTTACTTTACTTTACTTTACTTTACTTTACTTTACTTTACTTTACTTTACTTTACTTTACTTTACTTTACTTTACTTTACTTTACTTTACTTTACTTTACTTTACTTTACTTTACTTTACTTTACTTTACTTTACTTTACTTTACTTTACTTTATTTTACTTTAATCATTCAAAGCAAATTTCGATCTACCAAAGGTTAAATACAATTTGTCTTAATGATTGATGTTTGACTATTGACTGCCAGCAGTCGTCGATGGCTGCGATTGTTAAACGGCAAACCCATCTGAAGAGATTGAGTGGTTGCAATCGAAACATGTAAGGGTAACCTGTCCGTAAAAACGCTTGGGTCGAGCCACAGGTCAGTCAAGAATGAAAAATAATCAATAAATTTTAATTAATTTCAAGTTGTAAAATTTCTTTTTTTCATAAAAATAATTTAATGAAAATTAAATTAAATATTTAATTTTAATAGTCATTTATTGTCCTCAATTTTGTTAAGTAATATGTTAAATTTTTGTTTGAGTGTTACAATTGTTTGATTTTGATCAGTGTTCGCAAATAAAGAGTAAATATCTCTCCTTAGTGTTCGGTTCGGTAGATTTGTGGAAAACACAAACGCTTATAGTTTTTATGTAAAAAATCATTAAAATGATAACGTTTCCCTGTTTGTCATATTTCGAACACAAAAATAAAACTGTTCTTATCCAACTCAACAAAAAGATGAGAACATTTAATTCCGTTCGGTTTTTTTTAACCACAAACTTTATTGTGTTTGGTTTAGCTTATTAATGTTCGTTGTTTCTGTTGTCCGTAGCGCACTTTTGGCTGGTAAAAAAATCAAAAATTTTTCACAAAAAAAACTACACATACAAAAAAAAAAACAAAAAGCCGGCAAAATTATATCACACAAACAAAACGTATACATAATACACACACAAGCTGTTCTTGCTGCGGTCGTTTTGTTTGTTCATTTGTTTTGTTAATTTCTTTTTCAATGTAAAAAAGAAACATTATATAACATCAAAATATAATGTTTACCTACAGTATCACTGCAGTTGTTCTGGTTTTAACGAAAAACAGAACAGTATATAATGTTCTGAGCCGAACGCTAAACTACGTTCTGTTTATTTTTTAAAACTGATTTTGATAAGACCAAAAATCATTTGAATAAAAACAAAAAATAATCGATTTTCAATAATAATAAATACAAGAGTATCTATCCTTCCAAATTCGACAATGTCAATATTTAATTAAAAAACCTTTTCATTTTAAAGATTTATTGTTTATATGTTTATTAATCAAAGAATAAAAAACTAGGGACAAAATTTGGGAATTAAATTTTGGAATGGGAATTTTTGGCGACATTAAAATTAAAATATGGGTAATACTTCAAAAGTTTTCTGGCAACACTGGTTAGACGTTTTAACAGCTAATTTAGACCTAGCACTAGAGTAACACTTTATTACTTATATTTACTGTTTGTCGTTTGTTTTAACTTTAAAAATAAACTTCAAAAGGCGTAAAGGTAAATGGGCGTTAGAAGATTTTAGTATCTTCCTCGTCATACATCCATCTACTGCTTCTAAAATGAGTAGTTTTTAACAACAAACTGTTAAATTTACATATTCTCTTAAAGTAAATTTTCACTTTTATGGTTACATTAGACAAATTAATTGCATAACACACACACACACACACACACACACACAAAAGTGATAAGCAACGAGTAAGAAAGTTTATGCGGCCATATGATAACCCGCACCATAATTTTTCCAGTTGTGGAAAAGATTTACATGAGCACCTGCCGTGTCGAATCTTATCCACATTGGAGACAATTAATGCGTTTTGTCAATTAGCTCGCACGCCCGGTTTACTATTTGTGCCCATAATCCTGCAAGATTATACTCTCGCCCCTTGTTAGGGAACTAGAGCTATCTAGCCACCGCTGCTTTTGGAAAAATGCTAGATGCATCTGTTGAGTAGCAGCAGCACCTAGGAACAATGATTTTCAGGCCGCAGTCTCCCAAAACTAGGAAAAAATCATTCCTTTAGTGGGATTTTCAGAATATCCTTTCCCTCGACTTTGGGTAGTTAACCACAACCATAACGTGATCCCCGAAAGTATCCTGTTAGCAAACAGACGAAACTTCCGCAAAGAAAATCTTCCAGAAGCATTTCCAGCAAGAAGCATGCTAGCGGAGGCCTTAAACAATAGTCAGTCCGGTGCCTTGCAAACGGGGGGCTACTGACTTCCGTAATACCAAATGGTATCTCTGGTCAGTCACGTTCGCAAGAAGTCGTAAAGGTTTTTTGAAATCTGTCAATTTTGGATGTTTGCTAAGTATTGACTACGACCATTTATGCCCCTAAGGATGAAAAATCAAAAGGTGAAATATTCCCTAGATGTTCCCAAAACCCCGAGGGGCATTTTTTATATTTACAGAGGCATTTCGAAAAGTGTACCTTATTTAGGACCACCAAAAAAATAATTTTATGTTAGGTAAAGATTCATATTAAAGTCCTTTGTCCCGAATACTATATCTGCATCTATTCCGTGTGAAATGTGAAACTATGAACAGATTCTTAACATTTTCAATAGGTGACAATTAGAAAATGGTAAATTTGGTAAATTTTATAGAATTGTGTCCTCAATTGCCTACTTTGCGCCCAAAGTTTACATGGACAACCAGCAACGTTTGCTCTATTTAGTCAATCGGTACACTCAAAGGTGGTTCTAGATTCTAGAACCATGTGTTACACACATCAAAACAAACTCATAATATCCTCCCAACCTATAGTAGTGTGGGTATTAAAAGAAGAAACCGAAGATTCTGGCAACATTTTAATAAATTTGAAAACGAAACATAAACTTAAACAACATGTTGATAAACATTGTTGTTTTTGGTTTTAAGTAAAACTGTTTTTATGCCTGTTGATATGCTTTGCATTTTAAAGCATGTGTAAGTAACATTTTGTGGTCCATTTTTGGCTTAGAAGGATAATTCGTGTTATTGTTGTAGTTCTAACACACTTGCACACAAACACACGCACATTCATCCAAGCACAAACACACACACACACTCTTATAAACTCGCTATGTTTGTTTTGATATAAAAACACTTGTTTGTACAAATCCTGTCCACAGACATTCTACAGTCCTAACACAGTCAACAAGTGCCGTTTCCTGTTCTTATAAAATCACAAACCGGATTTTCAGTTTTAAGTAACGGATAAAGTTTATTTTAAATTGAAAAATAGTTTTTTGTTTTTACTAAAATTACCATATTTGCGGTGATTGTCAATCACTGTCAATTATTTTGTGAAATTTTTTTTTATTAAAAAAAAATTTATTAAAAAAAATTTCATTTTGTACAAAAATTTGTGTGATTACAAAGTTTATCTATTGTTTTTTTTTTATTTTAAAGGTGAGTTAGTTAAGTGCTAAGCAGTTAATTTGTGATTAAGTTTAAATCTAATTGGTTAATTAAATTATTAAAAAAATAATGCTTTAAATTAAGTGTATACAATATAATTACATAGAAAAATTTTAGTTTTACTTACAAAATCATTTTGGATTTGGATGCGATGTTATGAAAAAAAATTAATTAACAAATTACAAATTACTTTTATTTTTTTACACGCAAAAAACAATTTTTAACGAAAATATTTAAACATCCACTAAGACGGGATACAAAAGGTAAAACGGGGTTTTCGGTAACCTTATATCTACAGAACTAAAAGAGATACCAAAAAATGTAATACTTATCACTGTTCTTTAGAAAAATAAGCGGACGGGTGTCTCGTACTTTTTTGAAATTCGTCCCTTTTAGGGAGTAAACCTGTATTTTTGAACTTTTTTGTCACCCCATCTATCTTTTAAACCAATAAACATAGAAATAAAGTTGTGATATAAACTTTCGAATCTAGTCTAAAGAGTACAAATAAAAATTCGGTACTTTTTCGAAATTCGAAAAGTTAAGGGGCGAAAGTCTTAACTAGTTTTGGTACTTTTTTAACAAAACATTTTTCTCCATTCATATACGTTTTTATTTATTGACTCCCACTACAATATTAAATTTCTTGATGCTTTAATGGGGATTTGTTTTACAATTGCCACTTTCTTTAATTATAGTTAATATTTTACCTATAAATATTAAGTTATCATGTCTGTCCGAGTGGATAAGAACCTGTGAGTGAATTTGTTGGTACTTTTTTATTCTTTAACTGGTATTTTTTGAATTTTCGTTAGTATTGGACCTAGAAACAAAAAAAACATGCAAGGTCCTGAGTGAATGAGAATCTTGGACCTGGCCGTTTTTTAATCAAGAAACATAAACTTCAGCATATAAATTATGACTGACCAAATTTTATTATTCGACTTTTGGTTTTGTCCGGGTAAGGAATTAATCGATTTTTGAATTTTAAAATTGCTCGATTAATTGAATTAAAGTTTTAAAATGTTCGAATAAAATTTAAAACGATAAAGATTTCCGGTTAAATTTTGTATAAAAATCATCGCTGTTTTATCTGATTTTTATAGAAGGTCTGGTAAATAAAAGAATTCAATGTACACTATATAAAATGATGTTTTTATAAACTTTTAAAACACGATCTTTTTTTTAAATTCTTTTCATTCCAATTACACTCGTATGTATTCGGTTTCCAAAACATGACTGATAACATATATAATTTTTTTTTGTAATTCCCTTGAAATTTCCTTTATTTTTTAACACTGCTTTATATATTAAGAAAAAATTTTGACCTAGATTTAAGTTAGAAATGAACTTAATTTTAGTTCAAGAAATTTTCTTGTATTAAGTTCAATTTAACTTAAAAATTAGAATTTTAACTTAAAACAACGAAATTGTACTTCACGGAAGTATACAGAAAATTCTTATAAACTTGAAAAACTTACAGTATACTTTTTGTACTGACTTTTAGGATTTCGTCGTTTTTAAGAATATAAATTCCTTTATTTTAAGTATCGCCGCACACTCATGTAAAAGAAATTTGTGGTAAAAATAAGAAAAATTTAACTTAAATTTAGTTTTTTATTCTTAAAAAACATTACAGGAATTCTGGAAACTAGGACAATTTACCTTACTATTAAAACATTTTTTTTCTTGATACTAGGATACTTTACTTAAATATAGAAATGGTTTACTTTATTTTAACTGCATTTTACTTTGTTTGAGTAAATATAGGTACCCAAATAAAAGGCATATTTCTTGTATGAAATACATAGAACACTCAAATACAGTAAGAATTTCATAAGTGTGGGTTAAATCGTATACTTAAATTAAATAAAATTTTTATAAAAGATTATCCTTTTTTACTGCAAATGTGTAAAAATAAACTTGAAACAAGTAAAAACTTTTTGCTAAACATCCAATTTCTAAGTTTTATTCTTAAAAATTAGTCCAATACATACTCGAAATTATGAGAAAATAACTTAATATTAAAAATAAATTTGCTTATTTTAAGGAAGAAATACTTAGTTGTAGTAGCGAGTTCACTTATGTGCCTGTATGGGCAAATGCAAAATGAAAATGCAAAAAGAGCGAACGATGTGTATACATACACAAAAAACAAAGAGCAAAAGAGCATAAAACCAACAAATGCAAACGTAAACAAACCAATACAATGCCACACATGCAAAGCTTTCAATGTAGTGGTGCCCATACCTGCTTATGTGTACGAATAACTGATCAGTAAAGAGTCTAATTAGACTATAATGTTACGGTTTTCTAGTAAAGGTTTACTCGTTTTTAGTTTATAAATGAAAAATTTAATAACTAAGTTTTAGGAAAATTGCATACTTATTTGAAGTTATATTTTCCATGGAGCCAAATCATTCCCGAATTTCTTTAAGTTAAGTTAAATTTACTTGAATTTAGTAAACTTTTTTCTGAGTGTAGGTTTAATCAATTTTTTAGCGTATTACTATTTCACGACAAAAATCAGATACTTCGTTTTCAAACAAGGACGCTTAGGATTTTAAGACGGAGATTAATAGATAGTTAATAGATCAACATCCAGCCGAATAGAAGATACATTTGGGTAATAACAATTAACCCAAATCTGACAGTACATGGTTTACAGATTTATAACTGCTGATGAATTTTTTTTTACGAATTTAACATTTAAAGTCAGTCAGCATTTAATAAACTGCAGTCAAAGTAGAAAAACTGCCATTCCTTCATCTTCTTCAATTGTCTTTGGCCAAAAAAACGTTTCCTTTAACTTCTGATTCAATAAATGTCGCTATCAAGCGAACCTAAAAAGCGAAAAGATTTTCACAAATTTTTGTTCAATAGTTTTTGGTTTCGACTGCCGTTTTTTAACCCTGTTAAAAATGATTTACATTATTGGTCACACACGCTCAAATCTAAGAATGGATTAAAATATGTTTAAAAGCATAAGTAATGAAAATAACTGCAAAAGGTAACAACATTTAATTAGTTTTAAGGTTAGAAATCTAAACAAAATATTTTTACATTAAAAAAGTAGAAATTAATTTTAATCGATTAATTGACATAAATTGTTGGAGTTATTCGAAATTGGCTATTTCAATTATTCGATCAAAAAATGGCGGAAAAATTCCTCGATTAATCGAACGATGATTAAACGAGTGGATACTATATTCGTGATTTTCGAAAGCGGGCTTTATATGGGGCCTGTGGTAAATTATGGACCGATCTTCACGAAATTCGGAAGAGTGAATTCTTATCTTATAAAACTATAATAGACTAAATTTTATTTCAATTGCATTAAAAATGAATTCGAGCAAAATCTTATATCACCATTTATGTTGGCTTTTGTAACAAATTGATTTATTTTTTGAGTGGTGGTTCCATATTTGGATTCATAGCTCTTATTCTACTGCACCGATTTTTCTGGATTTCAATTTCAAACTGCTTATTTTTTTTAAACAAAAAGCAATTTAACACTAACATTTTATTTTCTTTTGAGTTTTTCTAGAGTGAGCGTGTTTTAAACAGACGGACGGACATGACTAAATCTACTTACAAATACATCTATACTTTATGGGGTCTTGGATACATAATAAAAAAGTTTTATACGGAATGGCAAACTAAGTATACCCTCATTCACCACTTGTGGTGGTAGAGGGTAGAACAAATGGACTTTTTATGATAAACGTGCAGTTTAAGTGAACGATTTTTGTTATGCGCAAAAATAGATAAATTTCGCGCAAAATTTAACTTTTTCAAAAAAAAAGTGCATTTTTGCTTTGCGGAAAAATACAGTTTTGGTAAAAAATTGTAGTTAGAATGGTCGTTTTTTCAACAGAAATTAGAAATATTTTTTCACTAAAATACTTTTCCTATTAGAATAAAGAATTGCTACAAATACTACTTGAAATACCTCAGAAAATTTAAATATATAAATTAACTGTCTTCCCAATTGTTCACCATTTATAATGGGGTATTTTGAAAAATGGAACTTTAACAAATCATGAATAGTTCTTTACCAAAATACACGTATACCCCGTAAAAAATCCGCTTTTACAAATGACTGTCTTAGCGCATTTGTACTTAAAAAAATCCAAAATGTTTCAACCTTTAATCTCTTTGAGTCCATTTCAGTCCATTCATTGAATAATCTTCGCATCATATCTAGCATATGTGTGGGTTCCTAAGAATTTAAAAGATTTGTTGCATTATAGCAAAAACATTTAGTCGCGTGTTTATGTTCAAAAGGCAAAAGTCTATAAAAACTGGAAAAACCAGAAACATCCTCATCTTTACGTGTACCATTGAGGGCATAAAGCGAAACGTGTATCGTAATTTTTCATTTATGATTTCATTCAAAATGTCATATGTTGGTGTCGTAAATTCTCCAAATGAAGGGGCACAAAGAACCAAAAAAAAAAAAAATATTTAAAGGTGATGATGTTGAACTGGATTTGCGGCAGTGACATGTTAATACTTCAAAAATAATGCAAAAAAAAAGAAAAAAAAAATTAGACTGATGGCATTCAACATTTGAATGAAGCCTAAAATCAAACAACAAACAGCAGTCGCATTTCTACTCACATTTATTAAGAGGACAAGAATAAACATGACTATAAATGACCAACCAAATTCATTTTAAACACATGACAAGTGCTAGCTAGATATTTAGATTTCTTTTCACCAAATTCAAACATATTCATTATTATCATTATCACGGGTATTTAAATTTATATAGTGATACCTTAAATCCCAGTAGTTTTGAAACTCATAAATAGTGAAACTGATTAGAGCAGAAGTTAAAAACTTACCGTCTTAGAAAGGACCCAATAAAAAATGGAGCTTCCAACGAAGCAGGTTTGTAAGGGAGAAACATAAGCGTTGCGCTTACCATTGCGCTGACGGAAGACATGAATTTTATATGGCGACCTTAAACACTGAATGTTTTGATACAGTTATTTTTTAGTACTCTCCCTTACAAACCTGCTTCGTGGTAATGTTTTTTTTTTTTGTATAAAAGTTGTTGAGAGTTCTTTCACTTACTTAACTGCATTTTTGTATGTCTTATTGCGTAGCGCATAATTGTGAGCTTATTTTTTTAAATGTACCATTAGTGCTTCGCAAAATGATAAAATTTTTTATTGGGGGTATAGAGACTAATAATCTGCTTCAGATTGGTTACACTATCGACCGGTAATTAATAATCATTTTGTTATTTTAGTAGTTTAGTATCTGCCCTCAGAACTGCAGGGGGTGTGTAACAATAATTTTCTTATTCATAACTACAAAGTATGCAATTTCTGTGTTTTATAAATTTTAAAAACATACAGTTGGTGACAAACACATTTCACTCTTGACAGGAAGAGAGCACAAATGATTAGATAATCTGTGTTGACCCCGTGTATATAAATCGCTTATGAGAATTTTGTAAGCATTCGTGTAGTTTTTTCTATATTTCCATTATCCTTCTTGGAAGCTTATGGCATCTACAAAGTAAATCAATCTTATTCGGCTTGGCTTGGTTTTCTTGATATTTATCTTAAGTCCAACGTTACGGGCAAGACGATTATCCGTTGTTCGATTAATTTTGGGCGATGACCTGTTCGAAAAATATTAAATTGCTTATTTTCGATTGCAAAATAATTTATGTCGATTAATCGAAAATTTGTTATAAATACAATTACATACAAATTATATTCTATCTTAATTAACCGAGCAATAGTAACGTAGACCTTCAGCCCATTGTAGTGAAACAGACCAGAGTTTCTGGCGGGAATCGAACCCGCAACCCCCGCACTGATAGAAAAGCTCACTATCTACTAGTCTACCGAGGCACTACTTTTCTAAATCAAGTTTCATCAAAACAAAAAAAAATTATTTAAAACATGTACATTTTAACTTTTTTTGAGGATTATTTTAGAAGGTTATCTTAAATATTGATGCTATTTTTTTATTTCTTTTAATAAATTGTTGTTACTTTTTTAATAAAATTTTTATTTAAAAAAATAAATTTCAATATTCGGCAAATGTCAAAATGCCTTATTCAAAAATGTAAATAAACAAAAAAAAAAGACAATGAAGGTCACACCACGAAGAAAATCACTGCAAACAGCTGCGCTTGTGTGGTCACTTTATTAGTACATTCTGCGTGCTAATCTTTCCAGTTCTTATAGTTTCGATTTCATGTTGGAGATTTTGTACGCGAGTAGACAAATATCATCTGCATAATCCAAATCCTCAAGTTGGCCTGAGCGACTATCTAAACAGACTTGGCTCATTATACCATCCAGCACGATGGTAAACAGTTGAAGTTGAAAAAGGGCAAGTTTTTTTTTGCACAAGCATTAGTAAGACATGGTTGGCTGATGTTCGTGTAGTACAAGTGCGAATAAAAATTTCCTACAAAAATTGTACTTCAAGCTTTGTTTTTTCTTCTCAAAGTATTTCACATATTTTCCTTTCATTTTTTAACAAAATGTAACTTAAGATTTTTAAAATGTTGAGTCTACTTCTACTTCAGCAACATTTTGTATGAAAATATAAATGACGTTTAAAATAATTTTATTGAGTTTTCAATGAAAATCTTAATAAAGAATTTAAAAAAAAAAAATATTTGTGGGAAAAATTTGCAAACGGTATCTTAATGCAAAATGTGTGGGTTTGTGAAAAAAATTGTTGCTATATTTTGAACACTAGTGCAAATGTTGCTGACTATTGTGAACGTACTACTCGATTAGTCAGGGTTCTCATTTACGCTCTCCCGAACTCGTTCGATAATATCTTGGTGTCGTGCTTTAAGCACTCTTCCAATCCAAGATAAGTCACTCATAGGTACCGCAGACTGAAAACGAGCGACTATATTGCGTACATACTTGGTTTCGTTAGGGTGCATTCTGGTGTTAAAAAAATTTCGAAATTAATTTTGGTTTTAAATTTTGACCAGTAAAATAAAACTAAACTTAAATATTGCTCGTTTCTCAATCATAAACATTACTACTCAATCTCCCAAACGTTGTTTCAAATACTGAAAAAAATTACAAAATAAAAAAAAATATATCAAAAACACGCTGTTCAGTGACTTATGGCCCACCCTGTATCATCATATATATTAGAAGAAATATTTCTAACAAAAGAACTGGGGCCTTATTCTGGCAGTCGTGATCGAGTACTTTCTCGATTCGAAAGAAATTTAATATCTAATTATTTCAGTCAATACTGAACGAATCGAAATTATTTTTTCGGTGTTGTAAAGCATTAATTTGAGTTTCACAATATTAAAAAAAAATAATTTCGATTCGTTCAGTATCGACTGAAATAAAATTGCTTTTGAATTAGGCCTCTGTTCTTTTTAACAAATTCCAACTTATCACTTAATTTGCACATTATTCGAAAAAAGTAAGATTTTTCAATAAAATTTTATTTAAAGTTTTTGATATTTAAATTAGGCTTTAGTTCATTAAAAATTTTTTAGTAACGGATGGAATTTACAACATGAAATTAATTAAATTTTTTTTTGACTGAACACGGGATTGAACTCGGGTCGAATCATATGATTAGCCTGCCTTGACTTTTCTCTTTAATTTTCGCTTTTTTTATATTTTTACCTAAAATATTTGCCAAAAATTAATATAAATTCTTTTTCCACCATTCGCTGTTTAAACTTTATACAAATTATGTTTTCCCCCAAAGCTTGTTTTGACATGTGCATGCAGTATGATTTTAGGCGGATTATCTTACTCACACACGCAAACAAATCACACAACTCAATCCTATACCCAAACCCATCGACAAACCTACAAACTCATTCATTTATACACATCCATTAGTGAAAGGTAACATTCCCATAATTAGTACGTGTGAGAACTTTGTCAAAACTACCTGCTGTACAGGATGCAACAATTTATCAAGCAAAACCCATTAATATTAAAATAAAACCAACCACATTAATGCAAACAGTACGAAAGCAATCTCTGGAAGTAAAATAGACTACAAAAGCATTAAAAATAGGGATTTTTTAACAAGTCGGGATCATAAATTCAAATAGATTAAAAACAAATTTCCGTTTAACATTTACACTTTTTTTAATAAAAAAATATTTTAAAAAAAGTTTGTTTTATAAACCGTTTATAAAGAAAAACTTACTATAATAAAAAGATAATACAATAGTGGTATTCACACCGAACTTGTTAATTTGTTACTCGGTAGTTTGTTAATTTGTTAAAAAAAACTTTGTTAGTCTGGTAACTTTCATAGTAAAACAGCTGATTTATTGTTCTGACACAATTTATTATTCTGGATAAATAAAAACATGCCAAGAGAAAGAATAAAAAACAATTGTAAACGATTTAATTACTCATGCTTTGACACAAATAACGTTTGCTGACGGTAAGTTTGCGGCCCTATGCTCCTTGCAGGAGTAAAAGTAGGGTTGCCATTTTGAAATTGGAAAAATCAGTACATCGTAAGAAAAATAGCAGTACATTCGGAAAAAAACCAGTACACAAATTTTAACCCAAAATTTTATTGAATTCATAAATTTTAAACGATTATTAAAACAAAAAGAAAATTATACATTAAAAAAAACTCATTTTTCTATTTTTTAAAGCAAGAACTTAACAAAATACATACATACAACAAAAACATGACGTCACAATATTAAAAATAGATACATAGAAGAAGAAGTAATGTTGTAAATGCACAAAAAATTCTAAATTCATACAAATTATTGTCAATATAATGAGGTTATTCACGAGGTCTCCAATCTAGCCATATTGTCATAGGCTATCAAATTAAAACCCCTTAAATGCCTTAAAATAAAGTAGTTAGGAGAAAAAAAATTATTATATTAAGAAATTTTTTTAACGTCAAGAACAATAGTTTTGAGCAATTTTTAAATTATGACTTATGAATATGTGATTGGATAGGAGACCTTGTGAATACCCTAAATACTTTGCCAATAATTTGGTTGCAACTTTAGAACACTTTGTTCTTCCGCAACTAAAATTGGAAGCAACTTTGGAATCAGGGATGATTTCTTTGAAAAGTTTGCTGGTACACTCACAATATTATTACAGTAACGGACTGTAGTTTATTTAAGAAATATTCCGTTCAGTCATTTTAAAATTAATAAACATTTAAAATTCCAAGCAATTTTATTTTTAACTGATTCTAACAGTTATTCAAAAAACTAAGTGCATATTAATACGGATTTTCAGTAACAGTTAATATTGTCCGTTGATTGAGTTAAATGCTTCTTTATGTTAAAGTAAATAAAAATGTAATTTAAAGCAACGAAAAGTTCATTTAATTTTTACTGTCAAAAATTCAACCGCGAATTCCGTAAAAACAAATCAATATTCAGTTATCTTTTATAAATTAACTGTCAAAAAATTAACTACATATTCAGTAAAAACAATTAAATATTCAGTTATTTTATATAATTTTACTACCAAAAATTAATTTTTACTTATCTATAAAAAATGAATTGCTTGTTTTGTGTAAGCAATACCCATTTTCTATTTGTTAAAATAATTAAGTTAAATACATCAAATTTTAAAAGTAAAATAATTGCGAAGCCATATCGGTCATGCTGCTGGTGTCTTATAATTTAGAGTTCTTCTGTAAACAACGTGGTCAGTACAACAAAACTGAAACAAATGTGTGTAACTGGGTAAGTAAATAAAAATATTCTCCCTCTCTCGCTTATAAGAGAAACAAGCGGACAGGTGTAGTATGTCTGGTATTTTTTAGAAAGTCGGCTCTTTTGTGGAGTAAACGAAAATTTAATAAAATTACTGAATATTTAATTGTTTTAACTGAATATGGGGTCAATTTGACAGTAAAAAATTGACAGTAAAATTTTAATAAATAACTGAATATTTAATCGTTTTTACTGAATATGGTGTTGAATTTTTGACAGTAAAATTTTACAAAATAACTGAATATTTATTTGATTTTACGGAATATGGTGTTGAATTTTTGACAGTAAAAATTAAATGAGCTTTTTGTTAAAAAAAATGAAAAATAGGTAGACCGGTTTTTAATTGTTCTTTCATTTATTTTATATCACAATTTCAGTTAATTTTACGTACAGAATATTGTGAGTGTACAATCAGCTGTAGCGTAGCTGTGGCCGTGAATGAAATGAAGATACTGTTTTTTGATGACTCCCTGATATATTTCGCTTACCTAGCATTTACACATCAAAGTAATTTCTTGAAAGTTGCAATACACTCACACTTTTTCACTAACATTCACACAATTTTTGTACTTTCAGTCAATCGGCTGTTTCTACAATTTTTCGTTGCCCTGCAAATAATGTTGGACCGCCTGATCCATTTTTATTAAATAGACTACTCCATGGACTGGTCCGATGTAATGCAAGCATGGACCATGTCATTGTCAAAAATTGTTTGTAGTGAGACAATATGTCTCGTTTTTTAACATGTTTTCGCTTCTAAACGAAGTTAAAACTAATCCTCTTGTGTATACAATGAAGTAGTTTTAAGACTACTCCTTTGTAATCCAAAGCTGGGTTATTTGGCCCTGCCCTAGGACATCGTAATGTTAAATAGACCATGTTTTTTCCATACATTTGGGTTACTTTTGGACTAGTCCTAGTCCCTTACGGGCTACCTTTTACACGCGTGCTTGGACTAGTACTAAAATTTGCAGGGTATTAATACGTATACTCTACTTGCAAGGGGTTATGTCTACCTCTTTGCATGTGCCGTTCTCTTTCTGTTTCACACACAGGACGTTGGAAAACAAAACAAACATTTTACGTTCTTTTTCGTTTTATTTGAATCACAGAATACAATCAAGAAGTGTTCACGTTGGCAGTTGTTCAAAACCGAAACGAAATCCTGCGAGTGTTTTTTTTTTTGAAAAGCACTAATGGCACTTCTATTTATTTAAATACAAAGCATATGGTAAGTAAGGAGTAAAGACTGAATTTTAACTGGGTGATTCATAAGAAATCAAAAGTAATAAGGGAAGTGAACCAATTTAAAACAAGTAAAATTATTTGGAGGCAAAATTAAAAAAAAAAACAGTACTTTTGCGTACTGATTTGGGTGTTATGCATAAACCAGTACATTGAATAAAAACCAGTACGTGTACTGGTAAAATCAGTACGAATGGCAACCCTAAGTAAAAGGAACAAATATATACTTATACGGTAAGTAGACAATGCGCTTTTTCTTTTGGTTATCCACTATAAGAACAGTTTATGATTTACTGAAATAAAATAAAAAATCATTTAATTAACATACATACTTACTCTCAATGTACACGAAAATTGCCAAAACACAAATATTTTTTTAGAAATGTATCACAAATGACTTTTTTATTATATTTATTTAGCAACTGCAACAGCTGATTGTGAGTTACCAACTAACAACTATTTTATCAGGGGTGCCGTGTCGTTAATTTGTTAAATGTTTATCCGGTAGCGCGTAAATATACACAAACAAAATGCCTGCAAAAAATTAACGATTAACAACTAACAAGCTCGGTGTGAATGCCACTAATGTTTTCAGCGAATTAACAAAAAGTATTTATTTTTTAGCAGACAAAATTTACAAAACAATTATAATTGGCATAAGTAGATCAAAGTCTTACAAGTAATTGATATCTTTATATGTTTGCTTTTTTGATTTTTTTTTTTAATGATAATACATATAAATTATTCTCTCTCTCTTCTCTAAAGTGTATAGAAAAAACGTGTGATGTGGGATATTTGATATGTGTTTTAATCAAAGGTTGTCATACAGAGTTAACATTTGTTTAATGTTTATGTTATATCCAATTTAATATTGATTTGAGATTATATACACCTTCAAATGATTTACAAAAAAAAAAAAAAATTGGAAATTTTACAAAACCTAAAAACAAAAGGGTGGAGGCGTTCCAGATGTTTATACCTACCGCAACTAGTTGGGAAGGGGTAGGTATACATAATTTGTCCATTCGTGTAAAACTTTTTTGCTATTCATCTTAGACCCCATAAACTTGCCCAAAAAACACAAAGCCAAACCTTCGATATGAAATGATTTTATTATTTGATATCAAGCTCAATTCTCAAACCGTTTTCAATGGCTTGGTTTTAAAATTTTAATTCAAATTGATAATGATTTAAATAAAAGCATTTGGCGTACAATGGTTTATCTATTTATACCTTTTTGTTTATTAAAAAGTGGTCATTGCGACCGATTTAAAAACAAGCATACTAGAGTCATCTTAAATTACCACTAACAAGTCATTTTAATTTATTGATTTTTTTTCAATTCATTCACAAAAAAAATTCTTGGCAATTTTTTTTTTCAATTAAAGCTTCGGTCACAATCACAATTACATTTTCACTTGGTGTTCAAAATAGAGCAACAATTTTTTTCGCCACCACTTGCATCAAGAAATCGTTTGCAAAATTTACCCACAACAATATTATGCATTTATTACACTGTGCAAGAAACTGACCCTTTTTTTTTGAGACAAGCCGGGCACATAGCGTTTATACATAATTCGAGTACGCTGAATCCAGTGGTGCTCGCGGTTTTTTCAATTTCGAAATATTTGTTTTTTAAAAATTCATAATAAATTAGAAAAAATAGCTAGGCTTCTAATTTTTTGCAAAAAAACGAAGCTGCAAATAAAAAGCCATAAATGATTAAAAAACCAACTTTTGATTTTATTCACAAAAGTCGAAAAATTTTAATTATTTTAAGAATTCCGTAAAAAGCAATATTTGTATGGGAGCCCCCCTAAAAAGTAGTGATAAGGGGCAAGTACATATGACTCGACAAAATGTTAAGGACAAGAAATTCATTTAGGTCGGTTAAACATGTTATCTTACTAGGGGCGACTCCTGGGCATTTATGGGACTTTTTTTCAATATATTTCTAGTCTGCATTGAACATTTTGTGTGGGAGCCCTCTTAAAGAATGGAGATAGCGGGTAGGTATGTTAGAAATAAATGATTGAGATGAAAAATAAAGTGGGGTTGGTAATACATTTGACCGATCTAGGGGCATCCTAGGCTCTGCAGAGGCGAAATTTAAGAATTTCATTAAACGGCCATATTTGTATGGTTGATCAAACTTTAGCTTTATTTTTTAAAAAAATAATTGTATAATGTTATTTAGAAACTGTTAAGAGATGTTAGATCTATCAAAAAGTTTTGCAAAAACAAATAATTTTTTAATAAAACTAGTGGTTACGTGTAGGCGGGCGTGAACATACCATAAGGCTAATTTACACTGTTATATTTTGAATAAATACATGCCAAAAATTCAAGTAATATGTAAAAGTCTGATGGTGTGAATGGATGTGTAATGAAAATGACAAGTATTATGAAAAAAAAGTTTAACATCCTATTCGACTTCATCGTTTTTTGAAAAATTTCTAAATAATAATACTTCATTCATTGGATCAGGGTTGCATTTTATTTCATGTATCAGTGGTTATACTTTGTGTAATAGTGTGAACACAAACTGTTATGTTAAATTAGATTTTTTGACAGTCGCAACAAAACTCATTAGATTTCTATCTCACAAAGTATTATGGAATACGTAAGACTTGTGAGGTAGTGAAAACGAACCTTTAAGTCTTCTGTTTAATCTTTGAATGAAGTTTCCTGACGATCTGGCCTAAGCAACCAGTGAAATGCGCATAGGAATAGCTTATCTCTTCAACAATAAATTTCAGTGTTTTTATCAAGAATACAAATTGGGAATTAAGCACGATAAACAAAATTTTTTAAATTAACAAAATAGGAACAGTTTCCGTTAGATTTCTTAAAAGAGCTACGATATACTTTATCCGTTTAAAATTGTGTCAATGGTAAATTTAATGGCTTATTTTTTTTAATTAGAACAAATTTCAAATCAAAAGAAAGATGGAGCTTGTTAATATTTTTTTATGGACATTTTGGCTATGGCATGTACAGTTTGGTATAAGCAAAAAAAATTTATATTGTCATATTCAGAGCTCATTTGCGTAATTAGAATGAAAGTAATTAAGTCTTAGGGGAAGATAATTTCTGATAGCTCAACATTAGGTTAGGCTAGGAAGGGTTATGCGGTCTATTGTGAATCCCTTCAATATAGAGGAAGAGGAAAAAGAAACATGAAGAAGTAAGGAGTTGACAGATGGATTGAAGATAGTTGATAGATAATAAATACTACATAGAACAAAAACTACCTATACTGTCCCCTCATCATAAACAGCGATGGACCTCAGTTCGTCGTGAAATCTATCTCCTAGCCATTTCTGCGGGAGACCCTGCATCCTAGGACAGTGACACAGTCGTCTCAATCGTCTCTAGCTCCTCAGAATCCTAGCATAACCTGCAAAATTTGCGTTATGGTATTGTCCCATTTACTCGTAAATGCCCTAACAGAACAATGACCCGTTAAGAACCCTATGCGCATCCTAAGACCACTCCTATCTAATCCTAATAGAACCCTGGCTCCTGCGTCCAAGCCGGGCCACAAAGCCCTAAACAACCTGCAACCCGTTCTATCCCTCCAGGATAATTTTTCAATGCCCTGAATAGGCCCTGACTATCGACAGACCCTCCAGTATAACCTCCATCGCCCTCCAGATCGCTAGGATCTCAGCCTGGAAGACACTACACTCATCCGGGAGCCTGAATGACCTTTTCACATCAGTGTCAGCAATATAAACACCGTCCGTAAATAATGCCCACCCCTTACAAAGCCCATTAGATCCACGCGAATCGTCCGTAGTCGGGAACTCTACTGGTGGTTTTACACCAATGTCTAAGGTCATTCCCCTGCCCTGGGTAATAATCTGGTTGAGATGCGAGCACTTAAGTGCACTCAACGGCTGCGAAGCTCAACATTATGAAGTAGGAATTCTTAAACAATTTCACCGTTTAAAAAATTCAGCATGAAGAAGAAATTAAATTTAACATATTTTTATAGTCTTGTACACTTAATCAGCAAAGGTTTTTTTGTTCGATTAAGGATGGCAACACAACTTCAGTTTCAAGCAACTGAACTTCAGAGGCTTTCAATAATAGGCCCATCATTTTGTCATTGCATGTGAATCTTATTTAATATTCAACTTAGTAGATTTAGCCATTTGGGTGTCAAATTGTTTAAAGTTCTTCTACGCTGTGTGGGATTGAGTTCCAGCAAAATCCCCTCAGTAGGAAAAGTGTTATGCAACAAAATGTGCAACTACCTCGCTAAAACATTAACAGAAACTATTATAAATTTGTAGCGGAATGCACCGATTGTCTATCTCACCAACTTTCGTGAAGGTCGGTCCATAACTTACCTACGGTGTCTTTGCGGTACAATTTAGCAAAATTTACACATTCATAAGACTCGAAATTCCCACAATAAATTCCCGGGAAATTTGGCTCCATATTTTTCCCATTTTATAACTAGACTACTTAGTGTATGTTCTTTGCAACTGCTCCTTCTAATTAACTCGTAGATTTTCGACACAAAAGACCATTGGTTAATCTAAAGCTTTCAAACAAGAGCTGCTCTTACAATTCATTAGCAGGTGCTATATGTCGGGCTAACCCGACATAACATTCTCACTTGATTCTCAAATACATAAGAATCTAAAACTAACGAACGGGATTCTTTATTTAATTTCAGCTTCAACATTTTTAACAAAAATAAGGCAAAACTTTCATGCTGTAATCTAAATCGACTAAAGGGTTAAATTGTAGTTAATTTCAGTTCTGTTTCTCATATTCTAACACTAATATTATCATAAAAAATTATAAAACTTTTCTCGTTTTTCTTTCTGGCCAACACAACAAATACAAAATAAATAGATACACATGCAATATCTTAGCTAATAATTTCTAATTAATGAGTATTTAGCACCTTTAATAGTGTGTAAAATGTTATAGTTAACAAACACTTGTTTTTTTTTCTATCATAAAACAGTGTTTTTTTTTTTGAGTGAGTGTGTCTGTGTGTTAAAAACATAACCATAATAAACCGGATATAAGAACATTCCATATAGAACTAACTGTATGTGTATTAATGAAATTAGACACTTCCGTTTGTTGTTTACGTACACGTTTACGGACGTCATACATGTGGCTAGGTAAAACTGAGTGTAAAACTAACGACTGAAATCTGATTTTAATGTAAAATTTTAGTTATTTGACTTTTCTTTAAATAAATAAGTTTTAAAGTTTATTTTTACTTTTACTAATTTTCAAGGCTAAATAAAAGAGTTTGTAAACGACAACCAAGAAAGTTAGGCCGTCTTATTTGAAGATTTATATACATATATGTGTATTAGTACGGGTCAAATTGTATGGAACGTTTTTTTGATGAAGCGTATAGCAAAAACGTAATCTATAGGTGATTATGAGAAATTTTGCTCTAAGTCGGGTTTGGAGCCCCCCAAAATTTTAAAATATATATTTTTCCATATATACATAGAATAATTTAATTAAATTCGTCATAAAATGGGATAGAATTATAGATTTCTCAATCTGGGCTTGTTTTATTTTTAGTTGAGGTAGTAGGAATTTTTTGTCGAAAAATAGCCTAAAATTAACTTTTAACTAATAAATTCTGAATTTTCTTCGATCTTTTTCGAGATTTTTTTTTTTTGCAGATTATGAATAATGAATGATATGAATGAATAACGACGTTACAAAATAATGACGTTTACCAACAACATCAACAAGTTTTGACTCTAGATTGACTAGCATGCATCATCAAGATTTGTTGTTTTTGGTTTATCAAGTGATTACAATGATCTTAGTTTGCCTACTAAATGTCACATTTTGGTTAAAATACAGATTCTGAAAGGTGGTAAAAATACCTTTCAAACAAGCTCAGATTGAGAAATCTACTATAATTCTATCCCATTTTATGACGAATTTAATTAAATTATTCTATGTATGTATGGAAAAATATCTATTTTAAAATTTTGGGGGGCTCCAAGCCCGACTTAGAGCTATGGTCTCTTGAGCAAAATTTTTGTATCATAGTCAAATATTTTAAGTATCAAATGCTAGCTGAGAACAACTTTAAATAAAATTTATATACATTAATACGAACGGTTTTATTTGTACTAGGATCGCCTGGTGGCCGAAATTCGACCACTTGACATTTACTTTCGAGAGAACCTGTGCGTCATACAATAATAACGTACACAAAATGCACCATTCACCCATCTTTGTACGTGTGTCTGCAAGATAAATTTAAAAACTTTTCTAACACTTAAATTCCAAAAATGTAGAAAAAAAAATAAATTATGCATATCCCCGTATTTAATTTATAAGATTTTCATGAAATGTTATTAAAGTATAAAATAGAAACACTGATCTTCTTTAAAATTCATTAAAAAAGGCTTACGACTTATATTTTCTTAAACGACGCTTTTATTTTTCAAAATGTCTAACGGTAACCCTGTCTTAAAACGTTTATACATGTGTGTTTGCAAGTGCAAAATGAAAACAAAAACATGTGACATTTTTAATTGATAGTAAATGTTAGATGTTTCAAGTGTGAACGCGTATTTCACATTTTCAACATCTTCCATGAGTTCCTCCGAAATGTATGCAAGTGTACAAAGAGTATCATACATGTGTGCAGTGCTGCCACAACCAATACAATTTTTACAACCAAAATTTTTGAAAAAAGATAACAAATGTAAACAAATATAACCAAATTTAAAATGCGTTTTATTAATCATTAAAATTTATTCAAAGTTGCATTGTAATAAAAAAATACAAAGGTTATTTGCACTTTTTAGTAAAATAATAACAAACAGAATCTGGGAATTTATTTATCATTTATTTTATAAATTTTCATATTATTCGAATGTGTATTCTAAGTCAAATAATAGCTAAGTAATAGCTAAAATAAGCCTCGTAACACAAATATACAAATGAAAATTCTGATAGTGCATAGAAAATATTGCTGGAAAATATTGAAAGAACAAAACTATTTAAGTAAATATAAACGCTTAAAAAAATGGTAAATTGACTTAGAATACACATTCGAATAATTTCGTATTTCGAATGCAATGAGCTTTATTTCATTGCAATCGGTGCACAACTTTTGATTTTGTTCACAATTTACTGAGAAAACTGAATTAATAAAAATCCACAATAGTGGAGAGGATATTATGCATTTGTGCTGAAGGGTGAACCACCTTAAAATAATGGTCCTAGGCCCACCTTAAAGTATACCGATCGACTCCGAATCACCTTCTGAGTCGAACTAACGATGTCCGTCCGGCTGGTTGACTGTTCATGTAACCTTGTGCGCAAAGTACAGGTCGCAATTTTGGAGATAATTTGATAACATTTGGGACATATGTTCTTATTGGCACAAGACCAAGCCTATTGAAAATGGGCCGAATCGTAGGACCACAAGGGATAAAAGGAGGAAATTAATAATATATAATTATAGATAGAAACATACATATTTATGTATATGGACACATATGTAAGCTATGCAGTTTTTCAAAAATAATATTAGAATTTAATTACTTGCAATGAAACTTCTTTATTTAGAAGGACATTTTACGTTCTTATTTCTTAGAAATTAAATGGATTTATAATGTATTTTCAGAAAAAATTTTTACACAAAATATGTTTAACCAAAAACAATTTAAACCTATTAAATTTTGTAAAAATATGGCAATTCGTCAGCTCATTATTATAAATAATAATACATAATATCCCGGCAAAAAAAAAAGACATGCAAAAAAAGTAATAGAGGCATGGGTTCCAAAGATAATGCACTGGTTCTTTTAAGGCGAAACTTGCAAGATTTTAACATTAGCGTGTCAATGGCGAGAATGGGTTCGCATTAGTTAAACGGCTCGTCATTAAAAGTTCAGGGATGAATTAGGATTTTCATTGACATGTAATATTCATTTGAATGTGTGCGAATTAAAACCAATGAAGTTCAATGATTCTAATATGTACGTATTTTCATTAGTGATCAATATTAATTTGTATATGCATTATCAATTGAAACATGAAAATAATTAAAAAAAATAAGGCATCTTGTACATTTTTAAATTGTTGATTAAAGTTTTAAACTTTTCATTTTTTAAAAGTTAAAAAATTAAAATATTATTCCTAATGTTATTTTTTTTATTAAACAAACAGCATTAAACATATTTTGCGGCATATTTTTGTAACCGATTTAGCTTTTTAAAACAAGGTTTAGAGCTTGTTTCCAATTTTGAATATTTTTGCGAATTTAAGCCATGTTTTCGATAAGAGATACTGTAAGTTTTCTGATCCGTTATAGCTTTAACGTTTGTTAACAAATATAAGACTTTTCCATCGTGCTGCTGTTAGCAAATTTTTGCGAATTTCCGTTAGTTGAGCAATTGCCACCGAATTTTTGCCATTTAACCAATTTAATGGCTTGTTTGAAGTATTAAAAATGTTCGCTATTTTTGCATAAAACAATTTTTTTGTTATTTCGCGACATTTTGTTTTTTTTTTAGTCGATTTAAAATCAATTTAAGGGTTAGTTTTCACTTTGCAATTTTCGGGAATTTAAGTCATGTTCGCGATAAAAGCGATTTTTTCCTATAAGTTTTCTGATTCTTTTCAGCTTTAACGATTTTAAATAAATATTTCACTTTGCTATCATGTCGCTGTTAGGA
This sequence comes from Pollenia labialis, assembly GCA_949318255.1. Classification (NCBI taxonomy): domain Eukaryota; kingdom Metazoa; phylum Arthropoda; class Insecta; order Diptera; family Polleniidae; genus Pollenia; species Pollenia labialis. The sequence goes on from OX439143.1 coordinate 56,367,543, forward strand.
ATTTTTTTTGCAACTTTTTCCATATTTTGCCATTCCTTATAGTTTAAGGGACTTTTAATGAATTGTATGGTTTTTTTTAAAACTAAAAATTTTCGCGAATTTTCGCTATTTTAGCAAACTTTTCCGAATTTTTCGCGATAAATTTTCTAATAAAATTTGTGCCCATAACTTCTTTTAAATTTTCATTTTTATTTAAAACGTATTCAGTAAATAAATTAACATTAACATATGTCAATAACGACTCAGAAAATACCATTACTGTTGAGGTGCCGTCGACTTGTGTCGACGTCGACTTTCATGATAGGGGTGATTGAAAATAATTTTTAAATGTGATATAGATACAAAATTATTCACAATAAACAAAAAAAAGTTGATTATTTGTACAGGTTTTATATATATTTCTTCGTATAATTTACAAACAGCAAATGCGTATTTTTAAATACACTAATGGTGTTTTCTTTTCTAAATTTACAATCTAATCTTGCATGGGATCAACATATAAGACACATAAAGTCAAAAATATCTCCAGCCATTGGACTATTAACTATATAAGTTTAAATACAAATTTGATCAAAACACGAAGTTATTGATTTACCAATGTCTAATTCAAGTCATATTAACTATTTAGCTCTAATATATGCACTAGAGATGAGCGATCCCGTGATTTTTAAGGAACATCGTGATTAGTGAACGTGATTTTAAAATCACTGTTATTTAAAACTGTGATTGTGATCACAACTTTTATTTTTGTTCTAGGATATTTGAAAATTTTTTGTTATGGAGTTTGACAAAGAAATAAGGCAACAAAAACGATCACCTGTTTAGTTGGACATACTTGAACAAATAAACATTGGCTGTAAAAAAATTCTAAAAAGGAAGAAGAGAGAACAAAAGAAAAAATAGCAACAATTACATTCATGAGTGCAAAAAACGCTATTACCCACACAAACAGTGAAATATCATAAATTTGTGTATGAAACAAAATAAGAAAATAACAACTTAGCAAGTACCTGCTACTTAACAGATTTGGTCACAACTGTGATTCGTGATTTTTCAGTAACAGTGATTAAATCACAGGTACGGAAATATCGCTCATCTCTAATATGCACACAAGAAGAGTGTTGAAATACGCTCTCTGCAGCGACTTCAAAATAGAGCATTAAAAGCTGTTGCAAACTTGCCAATGAGACATTCAACAAATTCCTTATATACTGAATATTTTCCGTCTATTTTGCCAATATATGGAACTTATAAGTTACAAACTCTATTATATGTATTCAAATGTCTCTATAGCATAGGCCATCATACAATATGTTTTGTTAGAGATCAGAGTTCATACAATACTCGCAATAGTCAGCAATTAAGAGTAGCTTTTTGCCGTACAGAAACAACAAAACAACGTATTGAATACTCTGGTAGTAAAGAATTTAACAACTTACCTCAATCTATTAAAATGTGTTCTACTCTTTCCAATTTCAAAAAATTGCTAAAAGAATTTTTTAAATCAAATATTCAAGATATGTTATAAAACTACTGCTTCTGATATACCTTTGTTTGTATTAGAGGTCTGCTTTGAATAACTCACTTGTTTGCCTTTACTCAAAGTGCACAACATTTATTCAATTATAAAACATTCAAAAAGATAAGAAGAGAGTAAACCATATACAAAAATAAGAATGAATGAATTGAATAAAAAATTTGTTTACTGTAAATGAATATGAGAGTAATTCATAAATAACAAAACATTGGATTGACCCGTTAGAGAGAGCATGTTTACATGTTTAAAACGACTTCAAAACTAATCCTCTTGAGTATACCATGGAGTAGTTTTAAAACTACTCCTTAGTGGTCCAAAGGTGGGTTATATACCATGGAGTAGTTTTAAAACTACTCCTTAGTGGTCCAAAGGTGGGTTATATGATCCTCTCCTAGGACATCGTAATGTTAAATAGACCAGGTTTTTTCCATACGTTTGGGTTACTTTTGGACTAGTCCTGGTCCTTTGTGGACTACTCTTTACACGCGTGTTTGGACTGGTCCTATTATTTGCAGGGTGTGGCTTCTTTTATTTATAAGAGTTAAGCTTACACATACATACATAATGTGTAGGTACACATATTTCACATTCAAATTATATTTGAATAATTTACTCATTTGACTTGAGTTGACTGCATTGTTGCCAACTCTTTTTGAAGACTCCCCGTCAAATCGCACTTCAAAAATCGCTAGAAACCGCTAAATTTGTTATTAAAGCCTAGTACTCTGTTCAAATTTGTGAAAAATGTTGAGCAACATTAATTATTTCACACGAAAATTTTGACATGTATCAATGTTACCTATCATGCGAGTTTGTACAACTTAACGTTTTTATTCCCACAAAGTATGCGACATTGTTTTGCGAATGTAAACAAACCACTGAAAAATCTCAGATGAAGTTGGAAAATACCAACGAAACGTAGGATGAAAATATAAATAAATAATCTTTTATCTAAATACAAATTACCTTGAAAGCCTGTTTAGATAAATTCTATGAAAATAATAACAAATTCAAGAAAAAGGTCGATTAATAAGTAATATAAACCACACATGTATTTTACTAAAAATTATTGTTTTTAATAAAAAAGAAAGAAAATATGGATAAGAAACTGTTACCGGTTGTGTTATTTAAATTTTTTATTTCTTATTTAATAATCAGTTCATACTTTTCTGCTTTTGCTAAAAATTCCACGTGAAATAAGTGCAGCTTACATTATTTCGCAGTTGTAAAAAAATGTTGCCAGAAACATTTCGGAACTTTTTCACAAAATGAACAGAGTACTACTCTATCAACATTATTTCATAGATATTCCGCACAAGTTTTTTTTATATGCGTTTTGACAGCATTTCACGTGAAATGTTGAACAGAGTACCAGGCTTTAGCTTAAAATGTTTAAAAAATATCGCTATAATCTAAATATTATGTGAAATGCTTACACAAATCTAGATATTGGGCTTCACTGACTCTTTTAGTCCCACGAACGTACAAAATGTGGATACCTATTCATATAATATTCTGGAATTTGTATTGCTTGAAATCTATCCAGACATTAGAGTTAAGTGCACTTAATATAGTTTTGGTGATGGTGCTTAACATTTTAGACCCTAGATCAAGATTAAAAAAATCGTAAGGTACCTATTTGCTTTTGCTTTAAATAAAAAAAAATATTACTAGTGTTTTAAATTTCCTTAATAAAAGAATTTTCTTATATTTATCAGAAAAACTTTAGTTTATTTCCCTTTTTTTATTAATTTTAGCAATTATAAATAATTAGCAATGATTATTTATTTAATTTGTTATCTAAAAATATCTTACTAAGTAATGAAATTCTAGTCAAATCCCAAAACAACTGTTAAAATGTGCAATTTAGGTACATACCTATAAGTTTATATTCATACTTATGTATATGTACCAGCAACATAAATATTTTCTAATTAATGGTGAGAAATGTTGAATGAACTTTTAATGCAGCAACAAAACACACAAACACATACACTTGTTCAAATTTACTCTTACTTTTGTTTTGTTTTCTCAATAATTGCAACCAACTTGCTTCCCTTTTACAAAAACACAAACACTATTTTAGACAAAACAACAACAAAAGCTAAAAAACGAAAATGGCTCACAATTTTTTTTATTCTTCTTTAATTTGATACAATTGGAACGAATTTTATGATAATTTTAATTATTTACACTAATTTTACATGAATTTCTATACTTTTTGCAAAATAAACTTAACACTTTTCATTCTAACACTTTAAATTTTACGCTTTTAACAAATTTATTTATATTAAGTAACAAAAACCTAATAAAATGTGTGCTTAAAATATAAATTTTTAATAAAACACGGAAACGACTTCCTGATTGCACTAAATAAAACCGCAAACTGAATTGATGAATATGATAAGAGCAAAAACGAAAAAGATCTTAATTTAAGAATCTTAATTTAAGCTAGTGTCAAATTGGGGTGACATCTATGTGTCATTGCCTAAATTGACTGGTAGAAAAATCTAATAACTATTCAAATGTGTTTTAAGAAAAACATTGCTAACACAAACCGGGTAGAAATATTTTTGAAAAATTATTGAAAAATACTGAATAAAATAAAATTACAAATACAAAAAATCTTATTTTTTAATATTCGAAAAAAAAAAATAACAATTAAAAATTTTTTAAAAAACTAGGATGTATATATATGTATGTATGTATAAAAATGAAAAATGTTTGTATGTTTGTTTGTTTGTTTGTTGGCTATAGACTACTAAACCGATTTTCCTGAAATTTTTACAGTAACATCACGTGAGGGGTAGGGAAATTGGTACCCCCAATTGGATGCCAATATTAAATATCGCATATCTTAAGAGCCGCTGCACGCATTTTGTTGAACTTTTGGTAGTAGGATCTTTTGAGCCCCAAAATTGAAATAAAATAGCAGCGGGGAAGTGGTTCCCCCAATAGGACGCCAATGTTTATTATCGCATATCTTAAGAACTGTAATACATAGTGAGAATGTTTAAACTTTGTAGAAGTCACTCTTATGGTATACTACACTTTTGAAAATAAAAATAAAGCGGGTAGGAGCAGGGGGGAAATACCTCCCATAGGATACATACATATATTAAATATCGCTCAACTGATAAACTAATAAAGGGAGAGTCTTCAAACCTGAGGTTTAATATATGTATGTATCCTATGGGAGGTATTTCCCCCCTGCTCCTAACCTCAAACAAAGGTTAAAGCAGTGTAGCGAAGCGCACCGGGTTAAGCTAGTTTGCTATAATTTTATGCATTTCCAATTGATCTGACCTGACATACTCACTGATTGACAATAGTGGTTTTCACCCTTGATAGTAGAGTCCCTTGTAGTCCTTGTGAATGTTATTAATTTAGTTAAAGTACTAAGATGCAGTGTTGTAACTGCAACAATAAAATGTATTAGACTAAAATTTACTGCGCTGTAGTTGAAAAATCCAACAAAAAGCTGTATTAAACACGTTTGTTAAATAACCTAGAATAAAACAGTTGAAAAAACTATATTTGTCTCTTTCCCTAACTCAGCAACTTCGTTAATTTACAATACTAACTCGTATTAAGAAAAGCAGAGTTGTACACTTTATACAAAGGGTGAAAACGGCTATTATAAAATCTGAGTTAATAAATTTACTCAAATATCAATTAAAACTAATTTTTGGGAACAATTGTGATTTTTAGTTGATAACATGGCCACTACTGCTTAATAACGCTTATAATTTTTAAAAGTTGTTCTGTCCATTATTTCAAACATTCATGCTTGAAAACTGTTTACAATCCTAACAAACGAATAGACAATTTTTGTTTCGCTCCGAAGACTTCGCTTAGATTTATACAAATTATTTTTCACTTTTAAGGAAAACTAGAAATAAGGTTTGTATCCGTTAACTAAATAAAAATAAAGAAGAATTTTCGCATATCTAGTTACAAGCTTACTAATACCAAACAACATACTTATATGAACCCAGGCAAAATCTTAAAATGGTGCTTCTTGTTCTTTTTTAACCCTTTCAGACATTTTGTCCAATATATTGGACATTTGTTTTTTTCTCTTAGAAGTAATGTAGCTTTGACATACATAAACCGATTTTTAAAGTATTTACTGTTATAAAAAGTGTGTTTGTTAAACTTTAAACGCATGTGTTTAAGAAGTATTATTTTTAATTAATTCTGGTTAAACTAAGTGGTGTTCAAAAGTATTTTTGCTATTGTGCGATTTAGTATATTCAGTGTTAGTTTAAAGTGATTATAACGTTATTTTACGCTTTGAAAAAAATTTGTAAGTATTACTCAAATAGTTTTTAAGCTAATAGTATGTTAATTCCATTCAATTTTATAATAATAAAGTCTTTAGAAGCATTTTAATACACGTCCCTTATATTGGACAAATTTACTTTGTGGTTGCAGTTTTTGGAATTTGCGAGAACATTTATTGTTTGCCAATACTAGTGTTTTTTTATGAAATGACTTCAAAACGACTACTAAGTGAAGAAGAGATCTTAAAACTGTTAGAAGAATCTTCTGATGTAAGCGATGCAGGAGAAGATGATGAGGTTGACCATCAGTTTCCTCTTAGTAAGTTGCCTGATAAAGTGGTTCCAGTTGAAGACCATGAAACATTGCCGGAAGAAATTGAAGATGACGAAGTTTTAGAAGAAATTGAGGTGCCCACTCTTTCGGAAACTGAATTTAAGGCTCTGGGAATTGAACTGACCCGCTTGGTGGATTTAGTACCACAAAACTCTTTCGAAAATTCTAAAAGCACCAAAATCCAATTCACTAAAAAAAAGAATATTGTATGGAAAAATAGGCTCTTGTGAAATCAAGAACTTCTCGCATTTGTTCCGCCAAATGATAACATTATTTTAGAAACTCCATTTCAACATTTCCAAAAATATTTCGATGATGAATTTTTTGAAAACGCCGCATATTAAACAAATTTATATGCCGTACAGCAAGGCAAGTCGTCTGTTAAACAATCCAACGCTGATCAAATGCGTATATTCTTTGGTCTTCTTATTATGATGAGTTGTTTAAAGTTTCCTCTAGTGCGTATGTACTTTGATAAGCGTTGGGGAATGCCTATGTTCTATGAAAATATGACGGTCAATCGTTTTTTTTTTATTTCGCAACTATCTTCATGTAACAGATATTTCAGTTCGGCCAAAACAATGTCAGGATAGAATGTAGAAAATAAGGCCAGTAATTGAACAGGTGCATCGTCGACTTCACCAATTGCCCTTGGAGGAAAATCTTTGCGTAGACGAGCAAATAATTCCATTCAAAGGAAAATTTACTGGCCTGCAATATATTAAAGGCAAACCTTGTCCATGGGGTATCAAAGTGTTATTTTTGTGCGGTAAAAGTAGATTGACCTATGAGTTCATTGTCTACCAAGGTTCTACAACACCACTCAACGAAATATTAGTCAAGACCGTAGGAAGTGGATCAGCAGTCGTATTAGAATTAGCAAAGCGTATTCCAATGCAATCTAAAGGTCATAAATTATACATTGATAATTATTTCCCTTCTTTTTAATTATTTGAAATTCTGCTGGATAGAGGTATTTATGCAGCAGGAACTGTTCGAAGCAATCGATTTAGCAATCCACCTTTGCCTGATCAAAAATATTGAGTAAGCGTGGAAGAGGTTCTGCTTCAGAATGCTGTAGTGAAAATGGAAAAGTAATTTTTACAAGGTAGGTTTTAAGTTTCATCCTCATATTTATTTCTGAACGAGTTTATAATTTTTGATTAGGTGGTTTGACAACAAAGTAGTCGGTATTCGAACTATGTAGGAGTCGCTATCGGAGTCGTTCATACAATGAAAATATGGGTGGAGTGGACCTCCTAGATCAAATGCTACAGTACTATCGAATCAACATTGGATTCTTTGAATTTTCGAGCTGATATAGCAAATGTTTTATAAAAATTGCAGAAAAAAGATAATGTCATAGATACACCGCGCAGAGGTCCCGACCATCTCGAACTTCTACATGTCCGGCAGAAACAACACCAATACTGAACCAATACTGAACCGTTACAAAAACCACTGAAGCGCAAAAGAACAAACCAAAGTGTTCCTGCTAAAGAAGTTCAGCACGATGGTCACAACCACTTACCAGAATTTTTGGAAAGTACAAACGCTGGTCGCTGTAAAATGGTCGGTTGTTCAAAAAAATCATTTATTTTTTGCAAAAAATGTAATTTTTATCTTTGTGTAAAACGTGAAAGCAATTGATTTTCCAAATATCATAAAAAATACAGTTTTTTATTACTTTTGTCTCATTTAATTACATGTATTGTCTGAAAGTTTGCTTAGGAGAAATATATCCACCGAGTAATTTTGTCCAATATATTGGACAACACCTTGCGGCCAGGTGAGACTACTTACCTGTAATCTGACTTCAGATTTGGAATCAGCACCCTCGAATTAGCTTATACTGAAAATTTCAGATTTTTATCTCAACTGGTTCTATTTAATGTCTGAAAGGGTTAAAGCATCACAAACTTTCTTGAATTCTCGAATTACAGTACGTTGTTTGGCATTAGGTTTGACAACCGTGTGGAAGTTTTATCCAAGGGATAAAAAAATACTTTTAATTTTTGGTTGCTTAAGTGCTTTAATATAAACATTGATTTGCTGTAGACAACACCCTTTTAACTGTAGCTTTGACTATAGATTATATTTTAATCGATAAAAGTTGATAACACAAATTGTTTTAAATAAATTCAAGTCCGTTCTCAGTTTTTTTCCTATCACGTCTAGTTTTTTTCTGGGCTGGACAAATATTTCGCTCGAAATAAGGCGGTTATGTTAATACATTTTAATTTAACTTCCTACCAAGAACATTTTTAAAATCTGTTTAAAACGTTGTAAAATTTTTTGTTGCGGAAACAAATTTAATTTCCACAAAAAACAATTTTTTGTTATCACTTAATTACTTTAATTGAAAACAAATATTTTAAATCTCTTATTTTGAGATAAAAAAAGTAATTTGCAAATGTCTAGAACAAAAATTGATTTTTTAATGATATTAAAAAAACCGCTAGATTTCCCGCTTACCGCCAAAACGGAAATTTTGCCCCGATGGCCACGCAAAAACCGCTAGAATCGCGGTAAAACCGTCAAATTGGCAACAGTGGTTGACTGAATAGAATGAGTTTTTGTTGTTTTGTCTCTGGTTATTTTTTCATTTGTGTCGTTATCATTGGGTGATCGACACATTGTAATTAAAAAACAAATGAGTGTGTTGAAATTGCTTTTTATTTATTCCCTGCAAATAATAGGACCAGTCCAAACACGCGTGTAAAGAGTAGTCCACAAAGGACCAGGACTAGTCCAAAAGTAACCCAAACGTATGGAAAAAACCTGGTCTATTTAACATTACGATGTCCTAGGAGAGGATCATATAACCCACCTTTGGACCACTAAGGAGTAGTTTTAAAACTACTCCATGGTATATAACCCACCTTTGGACCACTAAGGAGTAGTTTTAAAACTACTCCATGGTATACTCAAGAGGATTAGTTTTGAAGTCGTGTAAAAACGAAAGCACGTCGTTTAAAAACGAAGACATGTCGTCTCACTACATACACTTTTTAACAATGACATGGTCCATGCTTGCATTACATCGGACCAGTCCATGGAGTAGTCCATTTTATTAAAATGGGTCAGGTGGTCCAATTTTATTTGCTGGGTTCTTGCAGACCTCTAGTTTGTTTTTTTTTCTCTCTTAATTTTATATATATTATAATATTACTAAGGATAATAACTAATGTGAATTAAGTATTGCCAACTAGCCTCAACAATGCCAACTGGCGCTGAGGCACTATTTCCTTTTGTACCTACACCTTTGTAATTGAATTTAATTAAATAAAAAAAAAATGTGCCTTTTTTTTAAAAAAAATTCAATTTGGTGTCTTTTTCTTAAAAATTTTGCTCCCGGAAAGGGTGGCTAGTTTTATTCTAAAAAACTCATTCTTTTCGGAAGCAAAATTTTTAAGAAACAGACACCAATTTGCATTTTTTTAAAAAAAGGCACATTTTTTTGTAGAAAAGAAAACACCATAAGTTGTCAAACTTTTTTCGCCATTTTTTTTAAGAAACTATTAAGTATTAAAATTAAATGTATAAATTTAATAAATCTAACTCAACAATTAATTTTAATTGCATAAAATATTCAACCCTTTTAAATCCTATATGAATACATACCAAATTAAAGAGAATAATTGCAATTCATACATAAGAGTTGAATGGGAATTTTGCATGTAATTTTACATGCGTTCAGTTATGAAATATTTATTATAAGGTACATATGTATTTTAAATTCATCTAAGTAAATAAGTACTAAAGAAATCATGAAAATATTCCCTGTTCTTGAACCACTTCAAAATTTTTTTGCTGGGAATAAGTATTTTTTTATATAAAATATAAACAATTTGATTTAAAAAAAATTTTGTTAATTTTTCTCTTCAAGAAAATCATATTTTAACCAAACTTTCTGGCAGCGCTATATATTAATATAAAGCTGCTACGAACGAAAAAAAAACGAATTTGCGAGTAAATCAAATTATGTACTCCCTTCTATAAACTCAAGACTTTGCAAAGTTAACTTTGCCTGTCTAAAAGGGGACTTAATACATTTTAATGTTTATTAAAATTTCGATTTCGTTTTTGCCATTTGCCTTTTAAGTTCACCAAGTACTTTGCGGCTTATTTATATTTACACAAATTTCCTAGTTTACTCTTTTTATCTCTCATTGCATTTGGCAAACAAAATTGCATACAAAGTATTAAATTTTTTTTTAAAACAAACTGCAAAATTGAATGCAAACAATTAAACAAAAATATTGAAGAATTAACCAATAATAAAAAACACACACAAGTATTTCAATTAAAAAGCCCACACTTAACGAAAATTTTAAATATGTAGTTTTTCAAAAAAACTTTAATATTTTTTTTTAGTTACCTCAATAAAAAACAAAAGACATAAAGTGACAACTTTACCGCTTTTCATCACTTGTGACATTCCCTTCTTTTTTATTAAAATTTATTTAACGTTTTTGTTTGTCTTGAAATTTTTGTTAATTCATATTTTTTTTATTAAATCTCTCATTTCATATGTTGCATAAATTGTTTTTTATTTACCCAATTTATGGGCTTTTATTTACTTTGTTCAGCATTTTGACAAACTGCCTGACAGCGGTTAATGATTGCCATCTTCACGTAGTACAACAGTTTACATCTATTGAGTCAATGCTTGCATTTGTATATCTTTCGTTAAATGATTTATTAGTTGGTAGTAAATATTTGCAAAACTTACCAAAAGGCAGGCTGCATTGTGTAAAAAGCAAAATATTTTGTATGTGATCAGAATGTGTGTTTCTTAAAGAGTAAAGATTGATAAAAAATTCGCTAAGTTAAAACTGATTTCTGGGTAAAAAGTCGTCCCATTTTGAGAAATACACACTTTGTATAAAAAGTCTCATTTTATGAAAAAACTGATTTTTTGTCCAAATTAAGACTTTTTGTATAAAAACTCTAACTTTTATGTAGAAAAAGACTATTTGTGGTGAAAGTGACCTTTGGTATAAAGGATACTTTTTGTGTAAAAATTGACTTTTTGTGTAAAAATTGACTTTTTGTGTAAAAATTGACTTTTTGTGTAAAAATTTACTTTTTGTGTAAAAAGTGACTTTTTGTGTAAAAATTGACGTTTTGTGTAAAATGTGACTTTTTGAGTAAAATGTGACTTTTTGTTAAAAACTCTACTTTTTATTTTAAAAATTACTTTGACACATGACAAAACGAGATTTTTGGTATAAAGGGATTTTTTTTTTGCAAAATTTGACTTTTTTTTATTAACTACTTCCTAAATTTCTATAATTTTGAAACAACAACAAAATATGTATGTCTATTTGCAATTTTACCGATTAAGTCCCTTTGCAGACTTGCAATTTTTGCTGCAGTAATTCTTAGGTTTATAGTTGAGAGTGGTGAAAAGATTGGAGAGGGGTAAACAGTTTTATATTCTCTGCAATTCTGGTTTGTTTTGTAATGCCTCACACTTTTCAACTTGAAATTGGCTGTGCGTATATTTGTATTTTTATATAAAATATAAATAGGAGAAGAAGTAAGGCAAGATAAAAATACAAAATGATTATGAAGTTCTAGTCTTTTTATATTTGGGCGATTTACAAGGTAGTCATAAAGTTGTAAAGTCATATGTCTTAAAATAATTACAAGAAATATATATGACCGCTTATAATTTTGATTTCTACTGTACAGTTATGCCAAATCAATGAACACAGTATTAAAATTTTTATTTTGTTTCAAGCACAACAATATTTTTTTTTTAAACAATTGTAAAATAATATTTAGGACTTTATGACGATATGACCTGATAGCACACCTTGTGAATCCCCCAATTGTCTTTCCTGTTTTCCTTTCCATATTTTAATAATAATACAAAACAATACAGAATTGCAGAGTACATGGAACTGAGTACCCCTCATAGCAAAAATCTTTTTAAAAATAATTCCCTTCTATATTTCTTAATTTTTAAATATTTATGTATGTATATCTTTTCTTTCTCCTCTATCAATTACAGATCCCAAATCGCTTACAGAAATTTGTCATGGGCCCTTTTTTTATACTACTATTGGCCCTCCAACTCTTTTATACCACCTCTCTGAGTAAAATCCTCAATGGCCCGCGAGACGCAGTCAATTCAATAAATGATAAATTAAATGATTATTCAATTCTTTTACCGCCAGAATTTTCAAATGAAAACGATGAGTTCCCCGAAGAAGATGATGGTTTGGCTACCGTAGCCGTTTTACCTGATTACAATGTACCCGTAGTCCAAACTTATGAGGATAAAACTGAATTAAAATTCCGCCAACCAATAGAATCGGTAAATATTGATTATTCACGAAATGCTGTGATAATGAAATTTCACAAAAATAATGCCAAATCTTTAATGAAATTGGATTCTGTGGAAAATGAGAGAAAGAAATCGATGCAAGATAATTTTATACGTTTCGGTAAGAGATCGTATGAAGAATTCCCTTTGGCCAATAGTTTGGATGAGGGTTTCTTTGGTAAAAGCCCCGGCATGCGTTTGGAAAGAAGTCATCAGTCCGCTAGAGATGCAAGAGGTGATAACTTTATGCGTTTTGGCCGATCGGTAAATACGAAAAATGATTTTATGCGTTTCGGTCGGGGAGCTAATGATTTTATGCGTTTTGGCCGTGCTGCAGGACAAGATTTTATGCGTTTTGGCCGAGCTGCAGGACAAGATTATATGCGTTTTGGCCGAGCACCTGGACAAGACTTCATGAGATTCGGACGCACGCCCAGCCAAGATTTTATGAGATTCGGCCGAACACCCAGTCAAGACTTTATGAGGTTCGGCCGTACACCCAGTCAGGATTTCATGCGTTTTGGTCGTGCAGGTCAAGATAATTTTATGCGTTTTGGCCGTACTCCCCATCAGGATTTCATGAGATTTGGTCGTAACTCCCCCAAAATACCAGTCAATACTAACTTCATGCGCTACAGTCGACCTGACAACTTTATGCGTTTTGGCCGCAACCCCCCACAACCCTCGGATAATTTCATACGTTTTGGTAAAAGCACAGAAAACTCAGCTGATAAAAACTCTTCCCAGCCTATAATGGGTAAAAACGAATTAAAAGAAGCTGTCAAACTAATACATGAAGCCGATAATAATGCCGACAATGAAAATCCTGTAGATAAAGCAATCAAAGTTCTTTTCGATAAACATCAGCAGCAAGATCAAAACGATAAGGCCCATAGCGAAGAACTAAATGGTGATTCATTTAATCAGCGCAGTGATGACACCAATGACCTGAACTCTGATATGGACTACATTTTGAAAATGTCAAAATAAATGACACCCCTTTGGCAACAAAAAAAAAAAAAAACACATTAAATTTTTACACTGTAAATAGAGAAGACTTGTAACAAAAACTGAAATTAACAAAAAAAAAAAAATTGTTTATGTAAAAATATTAATTATTAAACAATTAAATAAAAATTAAAATAATATGTATTAACATAGCCATATTAGTGCCACATGTATTAAAATATTTAAGGTTATACAATGACAGTGAATTTTTTAACAGGGCTGGATATGAAATTCACTTAAATTTTACAAAAAAAAAAAAAAAAACGATTAAAAACACAAAATAATTATAAACTAATTTCTTAGAAATAAGTTAAGATAATAAATGTATTCTTATGTTTTAATATGTTTTGAAAACTGAAGTAATAAAACTTTATAAAATTGAGAAAATAAAAAGCAAATTATAAAAAATTTTTCGTTTTTACGTATGATAAAAAAATTAGTAAATTAACACTATTTAAAAAATTTGTTTTATTTTTAATGTGACTAGATGACAACTAGATAGCAAACTGAGAGATGATACAATTTGTTGAGCTATGAAAATCCACTAAATTAAAGTGTACTACTGACCCAGAGATAAAAAGTTTTGCTTTAATTTATGTTTTCGGTACTTTTTGCAGGTATCTGTCAAAACTCACTTTAACATTTTTATTTACTCGTTATATTCAAACATTTGGTAAAAAACTTCAAGCAATTTATAAGAGAATTGTGACATTTAGAGTGAGTTAGGGAAGTAGCCCAGCTAGCAAAATAGTTCGACGTATTCCAGACATCTGAGAAAAAAGTCGACAAAAAGAAAAATATCTGTCTGAAAAAGGAGGGTAACGAGACCAAAAAGCGTTATAAAATACCCGAAAAGCGTAAAAATGGCGCCACTTGTGCCGAATATTACTATTGCGACCTGTCGCATAAGGTTTACATGGAAAGCCAGCCAGCCAATTAGCATACTTAAAGGTGGGCTTAGGACCATTATTTTAAGGTGTTAAAATCATCAGCACAAACGCATTATTGTGGTGTGGGTATAATGACAACCAATAAAAGAAACTTAAAAGTTTTATTTATGAAGCTTTATTAGCAAACTGCCTTATGCAAAAAAAAATTTACATTTCTGAAGCAATACATTTAGCCTAGCAAAAGTGTATGGCTTAATTTATTGGTTAACTAATTTAACCTTAAACTTGTTTTTGCATTAGACAGTACCAAGACAATTGCAATATTATTGAGTAATTTATTTTTTTAATCGTACAATTATTTTGGATTTACAAATCGGCCCACACTAATATATGTACATATGTACATACATATTACAAAAAAAGGTTTATAATGTTTAACATTGGTAACCCCTGTTTCCACATGCAAATGCAAGTTCGAAAAACTCAATGCACTCACACTTTTTCACTTACTTCCACATAATTTATTTACTTTCAGCCAATCGGCTGTTTCCTCGATTTTTCGTTGATAATACGTATACACTACTTGCATGTGAAAATGTAGGGTATAAGCAGTGCTACCACCAGCCAAAATATCGATATATCGAACGTATTTTGCTGAAACTCTAATGACACCCACTTTTTTCGACTTTTAAGATTTTAATGAACAGAGCAAATATACTGTAATATAAAATGTAATAAATAGCAAAGAGATCAACTATATACATACAAATCCAAAAATGTTTATACATGTTATCGATAAAAAAAAGTGCAATCTGTCAAAAAAAAAAAAACAAATATAAAAATTGACATTTTATGCTTAAAATGACTCTGTGGCAATATATTACTTTTATACTCGAATATAGCTATTATAGTTAATTCTTAAGCTTTACAAATAGGCAACATTAAAAAAACACTAATAGTAAACAAACCTACAAAAATCATAAATAATTAACAATATACATATAAAACAATCAATTTTGGCTGTGAATATCAAAAAAATATTTGTCTCTCTCTAACCTCTTTCAATCTCAGATTAAAAAAAGACGAAAAAAGTAGGTGTCATTAGGGCTTAATGAAGACTGACTTTAAAAATATCGAATTCGATAGTCATATTTCAATATCGATTTATTGATATATTTAGATATCGGCGATATCTATCGATTACTTTTTTTTATATTAATATTTTGATATATCGATAATTTTTTCCCATTCCTAAGCAAAATTATTCGATTTAACCTTTGTCCAGCGGAAAAATTTTACAACGTTAAAAGGCGGTATGGGTACAATTGTACCCTTATATACTTAACACGGCTTTCCTATTAATATAATTAAATTATTCTGTTCTTATTTAATAAAAAAAATGATAGAACAGGCCCGTGGCTAAAAAAAACTTATTTTACGTACCCATGTGTACCTTTCTTGCAATAATTTTCTTGTTCTTTTCTTACGACTTATATGAAGGTACAATTGTACCCCTTCGGTCTTTTAAGGATATGTATGGCTTTTCCTATTAATATAATTAAATTATTCTGTTCTTATTTAATAAACAAATGATAGAACAGGCCCGTGGCTAAAAAAAAACTTATTTTACGTACACATGTATACATTATTTGCTTTATTTTCTTGTTTTTTCTTACGACTTATGAAGGTACAATTGTACCCCTTCAGCCTTTAAGGGATATCAAGTCAAAAAAGACTTATTTCGGTATGATATAATCAAAATATTTTTTTTAAATTTCAAATATGCAATCCGTAATAAAAGTTTAGAGATGTCAGAAAATTTTAGATATCTAGTATTAACAAAAAAAAGTTATTGCAATTTAAAAACGAAAAAGGTACAATTGTACCTCTTCCGCCGGACAAAGGTTAAATGAAATTACACCTGATATAAAATTGAAGTTTTATTTGATAAAAAGAGATTTACAACAAGCAAAAACACAACAAACTCATCGAAAGAAGATCAATATTAGTCAAACTGTTGAGATTGTTATTGTTATTTATCACAACATATTACCAATAATAACATTAAGAACTTGAAAACAATTTGCGCAACCTTGTTCATATGCATTACAAAGTTTAAATTAGAGAAACCTGTTAAAAATATGTATATTGATAAGTGCCATCTTGTGGACAGTAGTAGTTGCAAGGGTTGAAGTAATTATGGTATTGCCATATCAAATATTTAAATACGTTTAACAACAGGTGGCTATTACAGCAACACTAATTAAACAGCTGTTAAATGTTTTACCGAATACCAAATATATTCGGCTGTTGCTAACTTTTACGTATAAAAGCACTAAAATTGATTTTATTACTACTGGCAGCACTGCATAGTGTAACAAAAATAGAAGTGTGTTGGCAAATAAGTGAAACTAGGAGAACGTACTTCCTATTAGCTAAAGAAAAGTAGTGGAGAAATAGGAAAGAAAAATAAATTAAAAGACGATTTTAAGAAATAATAAAGGAAATACATACATTGCTTTTTTTACATAAAAGAAATTAATTGAATAAAATTTAGTGAAAATTAAAAGCACATAAAGAAGCAGCAGTCTAAAGTTCATTTCAATTGTGTTTTATTGTGTTGATGTTATTTGGTGTGTCTCTCTAGCCTTCACTGCAGTCACCCACTACCACTAGCCCTCCGTCTGTCTTTCGTGTGGAACTTTTTCTAATTTATTTTTATTAATTGCAACTTAAGAAAAACTATTATTAAAGTGTTTATTGTTGTTACAGTTTACCAAAAATTGCATTAAGAAAAACAACAACAACAACAAGAGATCAAAAAACTATAGGATGTCGGCTTTGTTAAAACTGGCCAGAGGTAAGTGCTATTGAAAACTATAATTACAAACATATTTGTTTATTTATGTATAGACATTGTATGGTAAACTATTGCTGCTTTTTGTTACATAATTTTGATTTGTTCATAAAAACTGATAAAGTTGATGGTGCGAAAGCCTATTATCTTTGTTTTAAGTTTTTAAATTAATGTTGATACCTACACAAATTTTAATAAATTGCTCCTAATCTGTTTGCTTATCAAATTTCGAATTTTTTACTGGATCAGGTATAAGAAGACCCAATGATTTAAATAAATTATTATTGCCTACAATGATTAATATTTTTCAAAATGAAAAAATTATTTAGTTTAATTTCTTCGACCTTTTTAATATTATTTCTTTACAATAAATTTTTAAGCTTCTTTATCTCAATAGATAACTTCTTCAGAGATTTTTGTTTTTTTTTTTTAATTTTAAAAAAATTTTTTAAAACAAAATTACCAATTAGGAAAAATTATAAAAATTATACCTACACAGGAAACAAAAATTGTTTTATTCAATTTTTATAAACTTATTGCATTTCTTATCTTATTCTTATAAATTAAAAGTCCGTAATTTTGATTAATAATAAATAGGTATTTTTTGTATAAAAGTGATCTTGTAAGGAAAAATTAAAAAAATTTCAAGAGGGTCTGCTTTAAAAATTTTGAAGTCAGAAAATGAATTCCATCCTACTTTATATACATATGAGTTACAAAACTCGCTCGTTTCAAAAATTTAAAAATTGAGATAACAATTGATTTCGACAGATCTTTTAGCACTTTATGAGAGTAAATATATAGATTCTATCGAACCATGTTCTTTTCTCTCGTTTTATGTGACCGTAAATTGCAATTGGTAACAAAACTGGTTCGTTCCATTCACCAGACACTTTCAAAACTATCTCTTTCCATTTTCTATAACAAAACTCGCTGGTTCACTATTGTTTGAAGTGCACCAAGATATCTTTGATGAAATGGAGTCGAATTGGGGAATTAAAAAATGCAAATTTGTAAACAAGTTCGCTTTGACATATTTGTTTTTTATAAGTCGTAGGTATATTGAAAAATATTTTTGTAGCGATTTTCATACACATACATACTTATATGACTGGAAATCTGCTGTAGCTTCTGCATTGAAAGCACTAAGTGAATTACATTTCAAATTTTAAACTTCAAAGTGAATGATAGTAGAAAAAAAGTAAAAGGATCTCGGAAATATACATGCATTGTTCCAGATAACTGCCAACAATGTGGGGGTTAAGCCGAAAAATAATTTGTGAATACTTTTATCTACTCTTACAATTTTATATTTTCTTGGACAATAATGATTATGGTACGAAAAGGCCTTTACTCTCTTTTTTTTCGAAAATTCGTAGTAAAACTTGTTCGTTCCAAAACTAAATCTATAATGTTTCTATATTAATGGCATAACCAGCGTTTAAAAAACTGCAGTCAAAGTAGAAAAACTGCAATTTCTTCCACTTCTTCATTTGTCATTTCAAAAAAAAAAAACTGCTGCTTTAACTTCTGATTACCTACCTACCTACCATATCTACAAAAACAATCGATCTTGGCAAAATGCGATTAAAGTTTTCAAAATGTACCGATTTAAAGAAATATTTTGCTATATTTTCGGTTCAGTTTGAGATATAATACGAGAAGGTGTGAAGGAAAACTTTGCTAAAGTTACTTAAAATTTTCGATTTTTTGAGATATGACTATGATGCAATGAAGGAGCGATATGTTTATTAGGTGATAAACACAAATTTATTCAATTTGTGTTGGTTTATATAAGAATTCCTGGGCGAGTTAGGGGACTTCTCGGGGTGTGGACTCGAGGGTCTTATAGGATTCGTAATGGGGATGACCTGGCTGCCCGAGAGGAGACGGGGCGCTGTCCGCGCGTAGGGTGAATTTTGGTTTGGTCTTTGCTTTATTTCTCTATCTATTTTCTGATTCTCGGGCTGTCATTCTCTATTTAATCTTCCTTTTCTTTTTCACCTTGTCTATCCTAATTAAGGCGTCGCAATGGACCATATTGGTCTCTGGGTGAAGGTGTGAAGGAAACTTCACACCAGCCTTTCTACCTACCTACCTACCTATATAAGAATAAATTTCGGGGAATCCGAAATAAAATAACATTTTGGAGACTCGTGTAAGATACCACAGCATACAACTTGAAAAACCTTGACATGCATTTGACTATTTGTACAACCTCGGTAAAAAATGAACAACATTTTTCGGTACCATGATAATTCGTAAATAAACTCAGAAATATACTTTTTGGCGACATACTAAGCGCTTTGATTGTGTTCTAAAGTTATTTCCTAAGCCGTTTAAATGTTATATATTTATATAAAATTTTATTTTATTAATAAACTTTTTGATCTCATATCTTGAGTACCTTAATTTTTATATTGTTTTTATTATTGTTTTTATTATTGTTTTATGAATTAAATTGTTATGTTTATGTTATCTTTTTATCTTGTATCTAGAGCACAATAAAACGGAATAAAAGCATAATATGTAATAGGTAATAATAATTCAAGTTCCTATTTCAATCTTCAATAATTTTTTAGTATTGAACCATTTCTTTTACTTTGTTTGTAAACAAGTTCCCTTACGTATTTTTATAAAAGTTTTTTTCATTAATTAAAAACAAAATTTACTTTGCATTATCTATATGGAGCGGGATCCCGGGTTTGGTTTTGACTGCAGTTTTTCAAACCCTGGGCAATAGTTCAACTAATTTGGTCCATTTAATTGGGTACTATATGTTTTTTGCTTTTTCCCAAAATTCAAATAAAGTGTAACAAACGAGTTTTGTTAATAACTATGTATGTATATTAAAGCTCAACGCGGCACGTGTTAGAATTTTTTGATTGTCATTTTTACAGAATCATTTTCGCGCTGTATTTAAGTATTGAAAAGGTTTAAGATCAAATAAGGACTAGTCTCATATACATTAAGCATCAATCAAGAGTCGGAGTCGTACTTAAAAAATGTCAGCGGATGAAGTCGGAGTCGAAGTTATTACTATTCCTTGACGACTCCTCAGCCATGCAAATATCAATACACAAATTGAAAATGCATTCTTCGCTGCGGTGTGTTGAACATAGTATATTATCTTTTGGCAAAATTGGAAAATATAACTGAAATACATTAGACATTTAAAGAAACTGGGAGTGATCTCTTCGTTCTGTTTATTATGCAATTCTTATTCTTATTATGCAATTATTATTCTTATTATGCAAATTCTTTTCACACAAAAAAGTGAATTGAATGAAATTTGAGACAATTCAAATTAATTAGGCAAAAATGAATTTCAATTCGTTTTTCAATTAAATTGAATTTGCAGAATGAATTTCAATTCGTTTCCAATTCCAATGAATTTGTTAAAGTGAATTGTTATTCATTTTACAGATTCATTTGAATTGAATTTATATTGAATTAATTCAAAGTGAATTAGAAAAAATTTATTTATTTATTTATTTTTTTATAACTATATAATAATAAAATAACAGTTAAATTGCTAGAGCAATAGCGTCTAAGGCCATCAGCTCATATTTTATGGCTTATTTTTTATATAGACAGGTAAAAATGTGTATATGTACTTAAATCTATGCTAAGTTTAAAGTTATATGTACATATGATTTTGCAATTTAAATTTTATGAAATATATTCAATTCTTTTAAGAGTATAATGAGGTTGTTAATATTTTCTTTTGTGACATTTGAGACAATATTGTGGAGATTGTAATTATTTTTACTACATATTGATTTTATATAAGAACATTCATTCATAATATGATGCATTGAAATTGTTGAAGATCTGCAGAAGATGCATTGGGGAGCAGATTTGTTTTCCATGAGGTGTTGGTGTGTCAACCGACAATGGCCTAGTCTAATTCTTAAATATTTTTGAAAATGCGACCTTGGGATGTCAGGTGGGTAGGTAGACGGGTTTCCGTCTGGGTTAAATTGTTTGTAGGTATGTGTATAGATGTTCCATTAATTTTTGTGTTTACTGAGAAAGAATTTTTTAATTGCTGAGTATATTGAGCTACTGTTTTGGGTTTCACTCATAATAAGAGGCGATTTTAGTGCATCTTTTGCAATTTTGTCTGCTGCTTCATTTCCCTTTATGTTTGCATGCCCTGGTGTCCATATGATTTTTATTTTATTTGGAAAACGAATTAGATTATCTCTGATTTCGCAGATAACGTCAATTGGATTATATACATTTTGTATTGCTGTAATACAGGATTTGGAGTCAGTACAAATTATAAACTTAGAGCTTTGCTTTTTTATCCAATATATAGCTTTTAATATTGCTTCTGCATAAAATATTGGGTTATTATGGTTAAGCAGCCCGTAACTGATGGTGTTTAAATTGTTATCTTCTACTGCGTAGGATACCCCACTAGTGGACTTCGATCCATCCGTGTAGCAAAAGAGCCAGTTTTTAGTGGTATATTCGTGTTTTTTCTGATTGAAGAGTGAAATGTAAACTTCTTGTGGGGTTGACAGTTTTTGGTGGAACATTAACGACGTCTCTATGCTTTCATTCGAAAGTAGCCAAGGTGGTCGTAGACAATTGAATTTGATTTTTGATTTAAATCTATTAGATTGATATATTCAGTGATTCTTTGTATAGCTGATTTTAGTTTTTTGTTGCATGATGTATATTGATTATAGTGTATTATTTGTTTTTCTGATGGTGTTAGTAGTTTTGTAGCAAGTTTTGCTGTGTTCAATTCAATTAGATTGTTTAGGGTTGAAAGACCTGTTTCAGTTAAAATGTTCAGAACTGGGGTAGATCTAAATGCGCCGATTGTAAATCTTGCAGCTGCGTGATATATGGATCTTAATTTGTTAAGTTCTGCTTTTGAAGAATGCCCATATAATGGTAGACCGTATTCTATTTTTGATACTAATATAGCTTTTACTATATTTATTGTTGTTTTAGGGTGTGTATTGCCATTCAGTCGCGTAATGCATTTTATTAAATTTAATCTTTTATCTAATGCTATTTTTAGATATTTGATATGTTCGTTCCATCTATACTTTTGGTCGAATATCAGACCTAGAATTTTGATTTTATCTACCGAGTTAATTACATTCGATTGTATGTTTATAGCTGGGACAGCACAGTGTTGTTTACGACAAAAATGTATAGATTTGGTCTTTTCATAAGAAATTTTTGCACCGTATTGGTCACACCAGTTGTTAAGATCAGAAAATAGATTATCAATCTTATGTTGATCTAACGTTTTGTTATGTTTTATAATTATACATAGAGCGTCAGCATACATGCAATGATTGAAAGTTGGGTGTTTAAGTAAAATTGAATTTATTTTTTCGTAAGCAATGTGGAATAGAACAACGGATAATGGTGACCCCTGAGGTATACCATTTTCGAGTGGAAATATATGTGAGAAAGTGTTATTTACTCTAATTCTAAATTTTCTATTGTTTAAAAAGTTAAAGATATATCTAAGAATTTTAAATCCATTTAATAGCATTTAATAGCATGCACGCCTATTCTATCAAAGGCTTTTTCAAAATCCATTGATAGAATTGTTAGGTGGTTGCTCGACGAAAGTGATTTTGTGATTTGTTGATCTAAAAAGAGTAGGGCGTCACTGGTACCCTTGCGTGGCTTGAATGCCACTTGTTTTGAATGTATGAGTTTGTTTTTTTGTAAAAACCAGGCTATTCTCCTGGCCATAATCTTTTCCATCAGTTTGCTCATACATGAAAGTAAAGATATAGGTCTATATCCACTTATTTTTTTTTCTCTTCCTAGCTTTGGTAGTGGTATTATAGTTGATATTTTCCAGTCTTGTGGAATGTGTCCGGTGTTAAATATTTTGTTAAATATATTTAATAATTGTGTTTTACCTGTGTTCGGCAGGTTCTAACATTGGATAGTTTATTTTGTCGAAACCAGGAGTAGTTCCCTTTAAAGTATTTAGTGTTGAATGTAGTTCTATTAGTGATATATCAGAGTCGATGAATTTTGCTGAGGCATGTGGGGTGTAATCAATTAATATGTTTATATTGTTTTTGCTGTTTATAAACGTTTGACTGAAATTATTATTACTTGATTGGGAAGACCACTCTCTGCCGAAGAGCATTGCTATTTCACTTGGATTTGTAAGGTTATTGCTTAATTGATCTATGCTATGAATTTTTTGCGTGTTATATTTTCCATAAAGTTTGTTAGGATTACTTCAGATTTTTTTAATAGATGAGTTTGGATTTATGTCAGAAGTAAATTTATAGAAGCTATCTTTTTTGGCTAATTTTACCTGCTTTTTGAAAAGAGCGTTGGCTTTACGGTAGGTATTGACTCGTTAGCAGCAGATCTTATTATTTTTTTGAATATTGCAGCATGTTTATTACTGTTATTGTTGAGCGATATATTCGTTCCCCTATTGTTTACTAGAGTTGTGTATTTTTGCCAATTTGCTAAATTTGTTCTAAAATTATAAAGTTTAGTCGGTGTTTTGTACGAATTATCGATCGTTATTTAAGATTGTTAGATTAGATATTTGGTAGAATTGTTCAATTACTCTACCCTTTGCATCCGTGCTATCTGAACCCCAGATGGAACTGGGGGCATTAAAATCTCCCAGTAGCAGTGTTGCTGTGTTACTTTAACACGTCGGTATATAAATCTGCCAAATCGGTTTAAAATGGGTAAGTTATTATATATAAATCTGTAAGATCGGTTAAGAAATGGTTACGTTATAAGCAAAATACTTCAAAAAAGGACTAAAAAACATTAAAATTTGTATAAAAACTAAAATTTTAGAACTGTAATATGACCTATTACTTCGTCTTAGATATCAAAATATCGGAAATCTTTAGTAGAACATGTTTGCTGAAAACTCGGAAATCGGTAAAAAAAAGTTATGTCAAAAATATAGTTTTTTTTTGGGAACCATAGATCTTCCCGACTCCAAATTTTATCACCAAAGTAAATGTTAAATTTATTATTAAAGATGTCGGTACATAAAAATCTGTCAAATCGGTTACAAAATGCCGAGTTATGACCAAATGCAGAAATTCGATCAAAACTAAACTTGCTATATATTAATTAAACTTTTAATATATTTAATAGCACGCAAATATGGGCAAATAATTAAATAAAATTGAGCGATATATATTATATAAATATGCAAACCATGGTGAAGGGTATATAAGATTCGGCATAGCCGAATATAGCACTCTTACTTGTTTAATATTCAATATCTTTGTAACCATAAGCCAAAAAAATCTGAAAATTTGCTGAAATGAGCTGTTGAGAAGGAACATCAACACAGTAAAAAATAAAGGAAATCAAAAATTTTTTTCCAAACTGTCCGATTTCACTTGAATTACCCCATATGTACATAAGTGTGTTTTTTGGATTTTCATGGGTGCTCAAGCATTATTTAAGAGCTTATAGGGTAAGGTATTTTTAAGATTTTTTCAGATTTTTCGCAAGAGGTTTAGAGGCCGCTCAAATCGTTTTTTGCCCAAAATCTTTTTTGCTGGCATTTTTTTGAGTTTTCTGCACAACTTTGTCAAAACCCAAAATTTTCTTTACTTTAAAGAAAATAATTTATTTGTGGTGTACAAAGACTATCAGCCTAATTATGAATACAAATTCCCCGGGAGTTTTTTTCCATTTTTCCAATGGAACTTACATAGGAAAAATGGGAGAAGGGAGAAAACTGCCGGGGAATTTTTATTCATAATTTAAGCATCCTACATTATCCATACGTTTTGTAAATAATGTTTTATAATATTTAAAATTTTTATGAAAATGAAACAAACCAACAATGCAGTTTGCAAGATAAATTTATTCTAAATAATTTAGAGACACATATTTTTTAATTTCGTCGCGTATATTGCTTTTTAATTGCTGGATGGTTCTACGCTTATTAATGTAAACTCTTCCTTTCAAATAACCCCAAAGAAAACAGTCTGGGCCGGTTAAATCCGGTGAACGCGGAGGCCAATTGTACGCGAAATTATTCGTTCATCAAAGATGTCCCGTAAAAGAGCCCTTGTGTCCCTTGCAGTGTGCTGGCCTTAAACAATTTTCCAACATTGTCCGATATATGACACCATTGACGGAAAAAAAATCTTTGTACAATAAAATATAATTATTTCAATACCATTTCATCCAACAGTGCAAAATTTTTACAAACAATTTTACAAATTCTTACTAAAAATTTATATTTTTGAACCTATCAATGCAATAAATTGTCTCTGATTTGTAAAATTTAAATATATGGCGATTTTGTTAAATGCTCGTGACGATTTTAACTAATTTTGTTAAAACTTTTGACGATTTTTTAAGAAAAAGCCTAACAACCCAGTATGAAGTATTTGCCCTGCAATTAATTCTGAAAATCAGTTTCTGAAGTTGTGGCATTGATATGTTATCCAAAGCCACACCTCGTTCTATCACATCATTTACTACTTGTAAATGTTGTACTTTGTTATTTGCATCTTGAAATGACTTGTTGGCTTCCCAATTTTTGGATCTGATTTTAAAAAAATTAATTGAAATATTGCAAGCTTCAAATACAAATCAGACTGGTTTTGGAATTTAATCCGTAAATTTCTTTATTTTTAATGTTGTCTTCTGTTTTTTCCATTCAACTCAAAGTTTTGGTGTCGATATGTTTATCAAAAAACGCTGAGTTAACCAATTTTGGGGTAAAGTACCACTGATGACGTAGAAACGTTTTTCACAAGGCGCGTCCAACTACTTGATAAATAATTTTGTAGTTATGCAACTGCTTTATTAGACTAATGCCCAATGTTAAGGGTTGATATTAAAACACAGTTATGTTAAAAATCGTTTTAAATACAAAATTCTTTTCTTTACTAAACACTTAAATGTAACTTAATTCACCGATGTGGTACATTTAAATTCATTTTACGAATTTTGACTTGTAGTTGCAAGATTTCAGCGATTTCGAAAAATGCTTAAGTTTAAAGAATATATAACTTTATTCATCCAGCGGGCCCGATTTACAGCTTCTGACGCTTGAACTTTTGAATAGGGCTTTGATCAATCACCCATAAAAATAAGAATCGTATGAATCAATTATTTATAATCTTCTTTTGGTTGCATGTCTTCAAGCTGGCCTTTAATAAAATGCTCCATTCTTCATGTATTGGTAAGGGATAAAACTTACATCAATGCCACTACTCTTGAAACTGATCTTAAAAAGTTCTTGCAGGGCATATAACTAAATCGTAAGAACAGTTATTAATAATTTGTAAACAAAGCAAAAGCAAAACGTTTGCTTTTTATTTAAACTGGGTACAAAGCTGAAAACTGGTATAACTCAGGAACCGTAAGAGGAAATTCAAAAATATTTGTTTCTAAAATATATAGTACACGGAATGTAAAAAGCAACATGCGCATTAGGTTCTGACGTAATTTTGACGACACTACAAAGCCACAATAGCAAGTTCGAGTTGTGTGATGACGACAAAATTACGTCAGAACCACATGCGCGTGTAGCTTTTTACATTCCGTGTACTATAGGCTTAAGTTATTTGGAATAAATTTATCATTCAAACTGCATTGTTGGTTTGTTTCATTTTCATAAAAATTTTAAAAGTTATAAAGCGTTATTTACGAAATTTATGGAAAAATTACGAAAAATTGTAATGTAGGGTGCACAAATCAGCAAATGCATTGCAAAACCTTAAAGTCTTTGTACACGAAAATAAAGCTTGGACATTTTTCTTTGCAATTATTTCCTTTGATGTGAAAAAATTGTGGTTTTTGACAAAGTAATGAAGAAAACTTAAAAAAAGCCCGGCACACCCTATTTTTGGCAAAAATTCGACTTGAGCGACCTCTTTCGAAAAATCTGAAAAAATCTTAAAAATACTGTACCTTATAAGATTTTAAATTATGCTTGAGCCCCAATTTTTTTTTGGGACACATTAATGTACATATAAGTTTGTCTAAGCTTAAGAACAAATAATTTTCCTAATGTACTTTAAACAGAACAATTCGATCAAAAAAGTTAAAGCAAAAACTTCGCCCATCTGACAATAAAAAATAAGCTTCCGACATCTGACAATAATCTGCCAATGGCAACGAAGAGTATTTACACGAAGAACTCCAAATATGACTCGTCCACGTGCATCTTTTTAAATGTATAAAATTTGGTTACTCTTACGTAAAAATTTATTCAACACAAAAAAAATTTGCGGGGAATCAACTTTTGAAATACTTAGGAATATTATGACAAATATTATTGCGATAACATCTTTTTTCCATTTTAAATTTTTTTATAACAATATATTTCCGCATGAATAGTATGTTCACAAAAAAGTTTCATCCTTAATAAAAATAAAAATCTTCAGTCGATTGATGTTTTAAGTGTAAAAATCCTCATTAAAATGAATCATTTAAGTGTTCAATATTGCATTTTTTTTTATTTTAGTTTAACTGAAATATTTTTGTGTTAATGTTTAAAGTTATAAATTAGCAAACGATTAACCAGTAACAATTTATTTATTTTAGTTAACAAACTCATAAGACCACTGGTCTTCCGTAGCATTTCGGATGCTGTTAAATATCCCAAAATTACCACTCACTACACAGTGTGTCCACGCGAAAAAGACGAAAGATGGAAAGGTGATATAAATGTTAAATTTGTTAGTTGAGTTACAATTTTTTTTTTTTTTTTTTTTTTTTTACAAAAACAAAAAAACAAATTTTCAGAAGTTGATATGGAACGATTTGTAGATGAGGTAGATATTGTCATTATTGGCGGAGGACCCGCTGGTATGTCAGCTGCCATCAGGGCCAAACAGTTGGCTGCTGAACAAGAAAAAGAGATTCGTGTTTGTGTTGTAGAAAAAGCAGCAGAAGTTGGCGGCCATATTTTGTCTGGTGCAGTAATTGATCCAATTTCGTTAAATGAGCTTATACCAGATTGGAAAGAATTAGGTGCTCCTCTAAATACTCCAGTTTCTAAGGATACCTTTTCGTTCTTGACACACACTGGTCGTATTTCTATTCCCATTTTTAAGGGTTGGCCTATGGATAATCATGGAAACTATGTCGTGCGTTTGGGTCACCTGGTCAAATGGTTGGGTGAACAAGCTGAAGCTTTGGGTGTTGAAATCTATCCTGGATGTGCGGCTTCGGAAGTTCTATTCCATGAAGATGGCAGTGTTAAGGGAATTGCTACCAATGATGTAGGTATTGCCAAGGATGGTTCCCCCAAAGATACCTTTGCCCGTGGTATGGAATTGCATGCTAAGACTACCATATTTGCTGAAGGTTGTCGTGGTCATTTGAGCAAACAGGTCATGCAACATTTTAATCTAAATGAGGGAAGCTTGCCTCAAACTTATGGCATTGGTTTGAAGGAAATTTGGGAAATTCAACCAGAGAAACATCAGTAAGTTTTGGTTTTGAGAGTAGAAGTGAATAAAAAATTTAAAAATTTTTTAACTTAGACCCGGTTTGGTTGAGCACACTATTGGTTGGCCTTTGGACAAATTTACTTATGGTGGTTCCTTTTTGTATCATTTAAATGAACCTACGCCTACAATAGCTGTAGGTTTTGTGGTTGGTTTAGATTATCAAAATCCCTGGATTAGTCCCTATCAAGAATTTCAACGTTTTAAAACACATCCTAAAGTAAGAGACACTTTCGAAGGAGCTACACGCATTGCTTATGGTGCTCGTGCCATTAACGAGGGTGGCATACAGAGTTTGCCAAGTAAATTAACATTTCCTGGCGGCTGTTTAATAGGCTGCAGTGCTGGTTTCCTCAATGTGCCAAGAATAAAGGGATCTCATTATGCCATGAAGAGTGGTAAGTTGGAAATATGAAAATGTTTTTATATGCCCTGCACATAAAAGTTATACTTTAAGGTATGTTGGCTGCTGAAAGTACTTTTGAATCTATAATGGGAGAGGCCCAAGAAACTGCTGGTTTCACACCAAAATCTTATCCAGACAAGTGAGTGTTTTAAGCTTTTTTTATCGTGACGAAAAAAAATAAATTTAATTTCATTTGAAGAATCCAAAACTCTTTCATCTGGAAGGATTTGTACAGCGTACGCAATGTTCGTCCTAGTTTCCACAACCCCTTGGGCATGTACGGTGGCCTTGTGCTAAGTGGTTTCTCCATTTTTATGGGCGGACGTGAACCTTGGACCCTTAAACATGGTCCTCCCGATAATGAAACTCTTAAACCTGCCAGTCAATGTCAACAAATCGTCTACCCCAAACCCGATAACAAAATCTCCTTCGATTTGTTGTCTTCTGTAGCCCTTACCGGAACCAATCATGAAGGTGATCAGCCTGCCCATTTAACTTTGAAAAATGATAGCGTACCAGTTGACCACAATTTGGCTTTGTACGAGGGCCCAGAACAACGCTTCTGTCCTGCCGGTGTTTACGAATATGTTGCAAACGAAGAGGGTGGCAATATGAAATTACAAATTAACGCCCAAAATTGCATTCATTGCAAGACCTGTGATATAAAGGATCCTAAACAAAATATTAATTGGGTTGTACCTGAAGGTGGCGGCGGCCCCGCTTACAATGGCATGTAAATGTATCGAATCCATAATTGTTATAATGTACTAAATAATAAAGCTTTCAAGAGCTTTAAATTTTTATAAGAAAAAATTACCCTGTTGCATTTCGATAGATTAATTATTGGTTCTTTTTAATTTTTTCCTCAGATTTTTTTTATTTTATAAATTTGTTAAAAAATCGATTCAGATCTATTTTTGTAAGTAAAAATGTTTATACCAAAATAAAGATTCATTATTTATAAAAGAGCTTTGTTGTTAGTTTTTGAAATGAATAGATTTTCATCAGACTTTATTGCTTGGAGGAAAAGACATGACTTTAAAGTCTGTAAGCCAGGGTGGTAAACAATTATATACCCTCGTGTGACTGATTTTGTTTTTAAATAAATCAACGTATTTTTCTTTTTAAAATAATTTTTTTCAATACAATCATTTTATTAGTTATTTTTTAATTTTTAACTTTATACTTTTTAAATACATAAAACTTAAATTTAAAATTGAATATAATTTCATCTCTTTTAAAATTCAGTGCAGTCAACAATTAAAATATTTTTGTTTCTTTTTATACATAAAATTTTATTATTAATTATTTCCTTTTTTTTTGAAAAACAATTAATAATTGTGCAGATTTTTGAATTTTTATTCTTTACAGTTATATTTTTTATATTCATTTTCTTAACAAACATTTATATTTATTTTGCATGTATTCAACACATAAAGCATAAAAAACAATTATACAAAATTTACAACTATTATCTTAGAAAATAAAAAGAGTTAATAAAATAACATTGTAATTATTATTGAATTAATTTATAATTACAAATCGTTTAAGGTGAAAGACAATAACAAAATTTGGTGGTTAAGGGCAGAATTATTTCGAAGAAATCTTATTGCTACTTTAATTTAATAACAGTTTTACTGTTAATAAAAGTAACATTAAACAAATTTTCTGTTTCGGCTAGTGCGACATTGCTAATGAATATGAAATAATAAAAAAAAGTTTAATTAATTTTATGTCGTAAAATTACTTCATTCAATAAAATAATTTAATAATAATTAAATTTGATAAACTTGAACCTGATTTAAAATGCAAAATTTAGATGCTAAATATTCGTTTAACCACAAAGAAACTAATTGCTGATGCAAAAATATGTTTTCCAATATGCCGATGCTAAAACTCTGTTGCGCTTATGTAGCTTTGGCAGAGTTTTTTTTTTAAATTTCACTTGAATTACGGCTTTCGATTTCGAATAATAAAACGCTCAAAGATAAGCCACTTCTTCGACTAATCGTGCAATGCCTTAGCCGCATATTAATCACACAAAATGACATACATACATATTTATGTATATGGGACATTAAAATTAAAACAAACTTTTAATTTCGCATACGCGGCACCTGCAAACAGTCGAGTAGGTTTAAATGTAACCCGTTTTGAAAAGACCACATCGCTCGTCAGATATAGTGATTCATATGCATTTATATTAATTAAATTTTACTGAGAGACATACTAGATGCAGCTGAAACATCTATTTAGATTAAAAAATAGTTAAAGTCACCTTGCATTCATATTCATGATGTATCTCACGATCAGCCCAATTATGAATAAAAATTTCCCGGGAGCTATTTTCCCTTCTCCCATTTTTCCAATGTAAAATCATTTGCAAAAATGGGAAAACGGAAAACAACCGGCGAATTCGTATTCATAATTGGGCTTTATATCAGTAAAAAAAATTCGAAATTTAATAAAAAAATTAACACTTTTCTTACTTACGTACACAACCATCTCTCTCATCTCCATTCTAGTTGCCTTCTATAGAGTAGGCTTTAAATAATTTAAACTGTTTGATAGAGAGAAAGAGGACAAATGGAAAGAATGCAATAATAACAGGTATCCGGCCTGGAAAGAACGCTGATGATACTGAGTTAATTTCGCCTTTTTTTAATTTTAAAAATCGGTTACATTTTCCCTGCGCTTCTGTTTTAATAAAGAGAAACCTACATTAAGGGATTTTCTCTACTTCTAGCAACACTGTATGGGGGCTGTGGTGAGGTATGGACCAATTCCTATACAATTTGGTAAGATGATTTAGATTGCAATAAATAAGTTTGGACCAAATTTAATCTAAATACAAATATAAGAAGAAGTTTTATGGAAACAAAGTTTGTATTAAGGAAAGAAGCTTGTAAAGGGGCTGTGCGAAACTCTAGGAAGATTCTCACTATAGGCTTGGTCCTTGTGATTTGAACCTATAGACCAAATTTAGTCAAACTATCTCTAAAATTGCGACCTGTACTCCAAAATGTACTTTGTGCACAAGGTTAACATGGACAGCCAGCCAGCCGGACGGACATTGTATACATTTCTGGGGCCTGATTATAGCAGTCGTGATCGATTACTTTTTCGATTCGAAAGAATTTTAATATCTAATTATTTCAGTCAATACTGAACGATTCGGAATTATTTATTCATTGCTGCAAAGCATTAATTTGAGTTGTACAATACTGAAGAAATAATTTCGATTCGTTCAGTATCGACTGAAATAAAATTGCATTCGAATCGAGAAAGTACTCGATCACGACTGCCAGAATTAGGCCCCTGATTCGATCGGCATACAAAAAAATTGGTTTTGCTTTGGGACCAATAACACGGTGCTACAGTTCAAAAAAACTTGGAAAACGACCTAGCGTGTACTTGTTGAGTACATAAAAAATTTCAGAAACACCCTATTGAAAAAAAACCGTTTTCAGTGATGTTCGTCAACTTATCGACCTGTAACTCAGTCAGTTCTTGTCCGATTTTAATTTTTTTAACGGTTTTGGAAAGAAAACTGATTACGCTTTAAAATTACGTGCATTTGTAAATTATAATAATTGTTTTTGTTAAGAATATCTACAAAAAAAAACGAAAATTATAAACTTTTTTGATTTTAGTAGCTTTTCATTGCTTATTTTAATATGGAAGCTTATAAAAATTTATATTAACGTATGAATAAAATTTAGTTCTTAACAAAACATGGCTTTAATTTTTCAAATCGGATAACAATTTTATAAGTTATTCAACTTTTCATTAACACCTGTTTTTAGTATTTTCTCCCCCCGCGCAAAGCATATGAATAAAAAAAACAATTAACTATACAAGCAAATTTGTCAACTTAATAATGCAAAGTGTTTTGTTTGTTGTAATTTTACAGTTACGTTTTTGGTATCTACTTAATAAGTTATTGTTAATGTCTTTATTAAAAAAAAAATAACTGGAAGATAATACAGATGAATAGGGTTTATTATGCCATATTTTTTTGAATCATTAAAAAAGTTAAGAATGTTTTTATATGCAATTTTTAGTTATACATACATATATATTTGGATAAATACATAAACTAATCGAATTTATTACCAACACAATGCAAAGTTTAAATACTACCTTTTGGTGAAGTATATTGGTTTTAGATAAGAGTAAACAAAATTGTAACTAGTTTAAATTTTGTGACAAGTGAAGTGATATTAATATTTAATTTTATTAAAATAAGTAAGTTTGTAATTTTTGTAATCCTTAAACAAATTTTAAATTGTGTTTAATTTTTTCTGCAGTGTGTGATATGCGTAAAAATTTTTGTTATGTTTGCGGTTTACTCGCTGACAAAAAACATCGCTTTGATCTGAAGAAAAATAAAGCCTTGGTAAATGCCTTCAATACAGTTTTAAACTGCTCATACAGTTCTAGCAAATGTAATGAACCCGAAAGTATTTGTACAAGCTGTTCCAGTATGCTTAAGAAAACTAAGTCCGAAAAGTTTATAAGCCAGCCATTTCCATTATCTTTCCCAATGATTTGGCATCATCAAATAATCCATAAACCACAAGACTGTTATTTTTGCCAAACAAACATCACTGGTAATCAATATACAAATCGTGATAGCATTAAGTATGCTAATGTGTTAACTGTTACTAAGCCAGTATTAAGTGCAATTAAATGTAATGAAACTTTACAAGTGATGATGAATCTGAAAACGAGGAATGTGCTATGGAATATTTACCAAAATCGGCTGAGCCACATTTTGTGACAAATGCATATTTTTGGGATCTTGTGCGAGATTTAAAACTTTAGTTACTTTTGCAAATATAAGCCGATTTTAACAAATGATATATCGTTTTTTTCTACATAAAATTATCTTTAAAATACGGTGCAAAAAAAGATTCATAGAAAAAAAATTAAAATAACTCTTGTTGAATTTGAAAAACTAGGAAAAAAAATAAAAAAAATTAGAAACTTTTGATAAATACTCACCTAATTTCTTAAAATATATTTTTTATGAATACATTTCATAAAAGCTTAATTCTTTGCCTTTCCAAAACTGTTTAAAATTTTGAAATCGATCAATAAATGTGTGAGTTAGAGGTACTAAAGTGCTACGACCTACCCTAAAACAGTTTTTTGAAAATAACTCAAAATTTTGAGGGTGTTTCAAAATGTTTGAAAACGGTTTTTGTATGTCCTCACCTAGGTCTACAACCCCCACTATGTCGGTTTTCAAGTTCTGACAAAAAGTGTTTTTTTGTAGCAGTGTGTAATTAAAGGTGTTACAAACATTAGCACAAATGCATAATACTTTACTGTTGTGTTGTGGGTATTTAAATTATCTGATTATTTCCTACACTAATGAAACTTTTGTTAAAAAATTTAAACCCCTTAAAAAAACATACAAAAATTGGAGTTTTTCAAGAAAATTTCAAGTTAAAATTGAGAGTTTTGATTCTCGGAAAATGACAATTAAGTCATTTCTGATATATAATTTTTTTTTGATGCTTTATTTGGTAAATATGGAAGTCAAAAAACCGTAAACAACTTTTGACATTTCTCTCCTGAAGTATGAAAAATGCAGATCAGCTGTGTTAACCACCTGTAAAGCGAATTTGAATAGCACCTTAAATATATTTGAATTATTTTGGAAAAAATAAGCTTTTTAAATCATTTTTAAGAGATCGTTTTTAAATATTTTACAAATGAGTCTTTAAAAATAAGGTTTTAATTTTTGGTTTTACATTTTTTTTTATAGTTTTCGAATGATTTTGTGCAAAATGTTGAAATGTTTTTTTTGTTTATTTTTAATATAATTTCTTTAGAAATATATTTTATTTAAAAATTTTCTTACTAAATAAATATATATTTTTTTATGTGTACATATAATATTTTTTTTATTATTATATATTATTTATTCTTAAATATTTTATTAAATGTTGTATATTTTAAATCTATCTATTAATTAAGTGTAGATTAGATACTAGATATCTTGAAATTCTTTAAATTTGTTTTTTTTAATAAATTTATTTTATTACTTATTTTTTTAAGTATATGTTTGTATTTGTTTTCAGTTAAAACACAGTTATTTGACTTGAATTTTTGTTTTTGTCAATACTCATACTGGTCCCCATGACCGAACTAGGGCAAATCTTGTCTTTTAAAGATAAGACTTACTTTTTGGTTAAAAGGAAATTATAAAATTATTTTTTTCTTTTGATAATTTTTTTTATTTAATTGATCAAACTTAAACACTTTTATTTTATATGTATATATATATATTTTTTTATCTCCATATTTATAACAAACATTTAACATTTATGTTTTATAAATAAATTATTTTTTATTATTATTTTTAACATTGTTTTTAAAATTTCTTAATATTTTCTTAACAATTTTTTTTAATATTTTTATTTTTGGGAAGGATCTTTTTTTAGTAGTTGTGTACAGCTTGGCAACATTTATGAAGGTTTTCTTGGGTTTATAACATGGTTTTATTTCGTCATTTCCTTTTTGTTTGGGGAATAACAATTTGTTTTTTTTTATTTTGTTTATGGGATTCATTAAATCTGGATCAATTAAAAGATTTAATTGTTTTAAACGAAATGGCAACATTTAATACTTCTCTTTAACGACAATAGATTACTGTATACTTTACTTTACTTTTAAAAATAGCTACGGCATTGCTATTTTTTAAAAAGGAGTACGAATCTCAGTCTGCTTAAACGTCCTTAGTTAAATTTTTGTAGATCCATTCTTATGCTTGTTAAGGAATATATTTCGCAAATCGGCACCAATTTCATATTTTACTAAAAACTTAAGTTAAAAAAAGAATAAGAAGAGGTGTTTTTTTGGCTATGCCGAATTTATGATACCCACTTTCATTAGTTTAAATCAAACGACGTAAAATTTTAAAACACAAATGCAACAATAGTTCTGTTGCCGATTTACACCGCAGTTACTTAAAATTACTCAAACGCGTTCCTGTTAGCAAGAATTATGTTAAGAAGAGGGAGTTCATGAGATAATAAATATGAACAACTCTTATTTCTCAAACTTACGCAAAATATTGCTTAGGACAAGTAAGGATAAGTAGATTCGATCAGATATCTATTGTTTATATGAAAATTTTAAATAAAATAAAAATTCTACATCAAAAATTTCATAAGAAACTATGAAGTTTAAACTTATTTGTCTTTTAATACTGAAAAACCTGTTTGCCTCATAATTCCAACAACATACATATGTTACGTTTGCAATAACCAAATATTTTAAGGCGTAAAAAGCGCCAAAACCATTCAATTTTGTGCAAAAATCGATAATTAATTATTTGGAAATATTTTGCTCTTTTCCGTTTCTGTACTTCGGACTATCAGTTGTCCGAGCTTTACCTAAAAAGTTAGATTTTTTTTCGAAAAATATTTTTAAATTTTGTAAACTGAAGGCTGTAACATTTGCATATGAGCTTATTAAATAATGCATCGATTTGGCTCATTTTCCATACCTGCCAAACACTCTACTTACAAACAAATTAATTATGCCAAATATTGTATTATTTTGGCATATTTTCGATACTAAATTTGTTTTAATAATTCTATTGCTTCCTTGTGACCGTTATCACTCCAAAAGTTGTATTCTGGAGAAACATTTGGATGGGGGCTAGGCAAGGCACTGGTCTGATTTGAGCCATTTGTAATACCCAACATTTTAAGTACACATATAAAAATTCCGGCAGCCTATTATATTTGATTTGGCGCTTAGCAAAAAAATATGAAGGTAGATTTGGCTGGTTTTTAAAAACGAACTATTTTCATATACTGATAATATTAGAGCTGAACTTTATTTACTTATGTTGTTTGGTATGAACCTTATCTTACGAAGGTCAGGTGGAAAAAAGACAGATTTGGCTCATTTTCAACATTAAGGAAATATTTGAGCAACTCCGCTTTCATAGGGACCCTGAATATATTCATATGCATACGTACTTTAGAGGGGAAGGATTAAAATTGTTGAAATTATAAACGGCAAGGCAAACTTATATGCTGTTTCCTTAAGACGTGTAGAACTTCTGATAAGGATAATTGTAAAACTAGATGTCGTACTAATAAAGACTTTTTATACTTATGCCAGAACAACGTATACGTATACAACGCCCTGAAGTATCTATTCTCCTTAATCGAGTGTGGCCATCATCATTAAAAATATTTCGAGCTAATGTATTTCGGTGCAACTCAAGCCTTTAAAAGTAGTGTACTGCGTATTTCGTATTCATAATTTTTACTAATGGCGAGACTAAGGACAGAATTCCTTTCAATAAGCTAATAAATTTGAATTGCTTTTAGTTTCATTTGAATTAATTTTGCCTCTATATGGCATATCCACGTATATTTAAAGTGGGGCCATGATTCCCGACGCAAAGTGAATGTTACATACACGCATTTTTGCTCATTGACCATTATTCTCCATTGTTTTAATCACATTTCTATATGAACTATATGATCCTGTAAGTAACGAGGTGCTTCATGACGGTTTTCGTGTACGTTTAGAAAAGATGCATCAACAGGAAAAGTTTAAGTTTAAGTTTCGGTGTAGTTGTTTGTTAGCTTGTCTGAAGTATATATTAGCTCTGTCCCACATGCATAACGAAACAGTCCGAACTTGCACAAAGTTACCCAAAAGCGTTCCACATAGCAATTTTTGTGCAATTAAGAGAGTAATTGACAGAGTAAGTTCGGACAAGAAAAAACAATCAGCTGTTTTTGTTTACATATGAAACTGATAAAAAAAATTCAAGAAAAAGTTAAGTTTTAATTAAAAAAGTAAAAAAAAATTCATATTACATATCTCCTTAATCTTTTTTATAAAAATAATATAAAAATTACAATGATGCAAATGTTTTGGTTTAATAATGTTATGACTTTTAAGCGTCTAAAATCACTTAAATAGATCTTAATTTGAAAAGTAAGCATCATTAGTATTTAAAGAAGTGCAAAATTTTTTCGTTCCAGCAATTTTGGGTAGTTTCGGCAAATTTAGAGAGTAATTTTAATTTTACTCTCATTAGAAAATCAACTGGAACTTGAACCAGATATTTTATCGTCACATCATCTTCAGCGTTGAGGTTAATTTCTGGCTTAACGGGTATGTAAACACGCAGAATTTTTGGAGAGACCACAATCCTCATAACTTTTGAACTCCATTGCATCATGTCATCGACTCTTTTTTCTTTTAATCTGAAACCGGTGCATACATAACTGTGGATGGCGCACGCTACCAGTAAATGACTCGTTATTTTTTATACCTGATGTCAATGAAAATTTTTTGGAGGAGAAAAGGTTTCAACAAAACGGCGCAACATGCCATACAGCATCATTTTATTTTTTTAGCCAAACATTTGGTGACCAAATTATGCCAACAAATAGACCTGTGAATTGGCCACCTCGTTTGTGTGATTTTACACCTTTGGATTAGTTCTGGGTATGCTCGAAAAAGTTTTGTAAACCGATATGATGTCCATAAAGCGCAGTCTTGGGGCCATATGCCAGAAATTATTTAGATAGAGAATACGTTACGATAAGAAGTTAGAGCAAAAACTGGGAGTCAGGAAGCATCTAATTGTAAATGATGTTTGGGGTGCTTGCACTGACGATGAAATTTGCCATGATGAATTCGAACATGACTTTTTATCAACATGATAAATGTCAGGAAATGATCAGGAAGCTACTCCTGACAAAGGTTATGGCAAAATTTATCACTTCTTTTTCGGAATTGAAATTCATTTTCTTCTACGTTTAGTGTGATAATAGTAAATCCCAAATCTTCTGAATTTGGAAGAGTTTTCCGGAAGAAAGGTATTCATCAAGATATAACAAATTTACAAACCCCATGCCAAGTTTGGTATCATTTATTTCTACACTACTTAGAGGAACATATGGTTAGAGAATCCATTAAATATTCTGAAATAGATCTAATTAATTAAAGCGTAACGGACTTTTGTAAATGTGTCGAAACTCTTTTCTATATGAGTTGTTATAAGCTTCCAAGTTATCGGGACTATTGGTTTGAAAAAAAAATCATCACTGCTGTACTATCATAACAAGACAAATGATCAAAAGACGTTTTAACAAAATTGTTGAAATAATTCATTTCAATGATACAACTGAAACGCCTGTTCCAGATGATCCTAATACTGACGGGCTATATCTAACACGACCTCTTATTGAAACTCTCAATAAAACTTTTGCCTCCGTTCCAAACTTGTACAGGCTTTGTGTGGACGAACAAATATAATCCACTAAAGGTGGAGGCTATATCCAGCAGTACTTGCTGAATAAGCCAACAAAATGGGGCTTTTAACTTTTTGTACTTAGCGATACAATGAGGTATGGTAACAAATTTGAAGTATATAGTGGCTCAGCTGAAACTTGTGTCTTGTGTCAGTACCTTCTGCAAATTTAATTGTTTTATTGTTTACAAAGTACCTAGACTTAAAAACAATATCGTATACATTGACAATCTTTATACAAAAACTTTTTTAAGTATATTTGCGCACACTAGGTCCGCCAATAATCAACCAGCGCCGCCGAAGATAACTAGATTAGATATGATGGACCATTGGACTGTGATGGATAAAAAGAGAAGTTGAAAGCTTACAAATTGCTCCGAACAAACAAGAATGTTCTGCAACGAATGTAAGGGGTTTACCGCGGAAAAACTGGTTGTATATTTATCATCACAATTGATTATTTTCATTATCCTTTTTGCTTTTAACAAATTTTAGTACTTTAAATATGGAAATTTGTTTGACGTATGCTGAGACCTAATTTCCATTTTTGTTGTAAAGTTGTATTTGTTGCTGTAGCGATTCCACCTGCTTATTGCACTATAATTTTAATTGATCATCTCAAAATGAATATTTTGAAGTATCACTTATCGATTCAATTAAAAATTAATATTTTCCAGTAAATTTTCGAAGTTTTTACAGCGCGTAGATATGAATATTCGGTCTTATTGTGTAAGCTCGTGTCGTTAACAGCTGAGTGTTTTTTTTTTTTTTGTAATAGATTAAAGCAACACACAACCTGTGTTTTTTTTTAAAGTGAAAAAATAAAAATTTTGTGTTTATACCCTCTTTATGATTAATTGCGAAATATCTTTTTAATTTAATAAAGGTTTAACAAACACATTTTCTATGAAAGTTTTACTTAATAAATAAGGCAATTCACAAAGTGTTATATTGTGTCATATTGAATTTGCAATATTGTTATTAATTACACTTTAATAAAATTATAGCGTTTACAAGCAATAAGGCACATAGAACACTTTGTGAATTACGTAAAATGTTTGTTGAATTGTTTAATCGTTTTTGAATACCGGAGTAACATTTTAAAAAAGATATTTATAATAAGGTTTTTAATTCGTGAAAATAGTTAATTTCATATATTGAAAACTAAGAAAATTGTTTGTACAGAAAGTTTGTAGAAAAAAGAGAGACAGCTACTCTCTATTGCGATGCGAAAGAAAATGGTAGCAAATCAGCGATTGGTCTTTTTAATGCGTTTGCGCATTTGTCTTTCGAATTTTTTAATTTTTTTCTTTTCCCAAATCATCACTATTTATTTTATTTAAACTTTCCAATTTTAAATATTTTTACATTTTTACATATTTAAGCATTTCATTACTGTCAATATGCGCCATCTTTTATTTTTGTTGCCAGTATTGATCCATTTTCAAAAAGTTTGGCGAAAGTGATAGAGAGTACCAAGCTGGCATTTAGCTTTCGCATCGAAATTGTTTTCGCATCGCAA
This sequence comes from Pollenia labialis, assembly GCA_949318255.1. Lineage (NCBI taxonomy): Eukaryota > Metazoa > Arthropoda > Insecta > Diptera > Polleniidae > Pollenia > Pollenia labialis. The sequence continues at coordinate 56,408,485 of OX439143.1, forward strand.
TAGAGAGTAGCCCCTCAGCTTTTCGGAAATTCTACAACAAAATGAACTTTGTTGTTTCTTTTGCTGGTGGAATATTTCAAAATTCGACAGTGTTAATAAAAAAGTGACTTTTAATTTTATTGTTCTTTTTTTTAACAATTAAAACTTTTAAATCACCCCTTTTAATACATTTATTTTAAATAATTTTTATATATCTTTTTATATGCATTTTCAATATTTTTTAAATATTTTCTATTATTTTCTCTCGATCATAAAATTTGTTTCATTCAATTATTCTATAATTTGTTTAACTATTTATTACTTTTCTTAATTCTGAAAGTTCATTTTTTATTTATAACAGCCTATTTTGGTTTTAACTTTTCTTAAAATTTGTTTTAATATTTTTCTTTAAAAAATTTTTGTTTTCCACAGCTTTTAATTTATTTAATTAATTTGTACATTCCAATTGTTTTGTGTTTTGTTTTTTTTTTTGGGATTTTTTAAAGCCAGTTACGTTTCCTGCTTATTGGTAATTTATATTTTAATATAAATATAGACTTAAAACTTTAAACACCTGCTTCAAGGTTGCATAAAATTATTATTCTTGTTTTATTCTTATGAAGTACTTTTTTTTCTAAAGATTTTTTATTAGGAATTTTTTGTTTACATTTATTTATTATTTTTAATTTGTGTTTATATATTATTGTTTATATAAAAAGAGGCACTGTTTTTAAGGCATCTACAAAGTGGAGTTTGTTTTTTCTTTAAAAAAAAAAAACAATTTAAAAATTTAAGTACCAAAATTTTTACAAAACGTAATAAAATGGGCCAATTACATTACAAAATCGTAGAGGAACTCACGCAAATTGTAAACTTTGATGTTAAAAATAACTACGTTACGTAGTCTTTAGTTCTTAAGCCACTACGGTACATACTTAAAAACATAAATGCTAATAAAATCGCAACTATGTGAAGAACGTCAATACATAGTAGCTAATAAATATACAATTACGTTATGTAACTCGGAATTTAATTTAAAGTTTCTTCGAACAAATCTCAAGTATAAAACTTTTTTTTTGAATTCTTATTAAATTGTTTCTATTAATTTGTGAGTTCTTACGATTTAGTATTTGTAATTTTGTTTAAAATAATTCAGAAATTGATTGTGTGGGAAATTTGGAAATGTTTTTTTTTTAAATGCAAATCATATTAAAACTGAAAGGGTTAACTTAAAATCTTTTTAAAGTTATATATTCTTAATTTTTTTGTATGGTGGAAGGAACATTTAACATTTAATTTAATGAATTATTACTTAACATGTGGTGCAGTCATTTACAAGAAACCATGGATGTGTTTTTAATTCGATGGATTATGTAAAGAATTTTCAATGATCGACTGAAATATTATTGTATTTTAATAAGAATGTTTTATATTGAAAAAAATAATTATCATAGATGATTTGCTATTCGATATTCTAAAACTGGTAGAAAACCAGGGGTCTAATCACCGCATACGATATCGAGCAAAATTGATCGAAATTATTTATATTGGTATCATGAATCTCGATATAGAATGAAAGTTATTGAATTTGAAATAATAGCATTCGATATCGAGTAACTCGACATTACATTTCTTGAGTTTTCATTCGATACGTCAGTGTCTATCGTATGCAAAAACATTCGATAGTTTATTCGATACGATAGTATCGAATGCGGTTTTTTTCATTCTGATTGAAAGTTTAAAATTTGCTGACAATTCTTTGCATTAATTTGTTGATTTTAGCATGAAAAAAAAGAGAGAGATAAAGAGAGACAATGGGTGTCGGAACTACAACAATCCAAAAACAACAGAAACAACATAGGGTTGCTTGCATTACATTGTTGGCGCTTATAGCTCGAAATATCAACCATTCTTAGCAAGACACTGACAAATCAAACAAAATAAGCTCGAACTGTCAAAATCAGATGCCGTTTCGACATCGCCTGTAGTTAATTCGCCTTGTTTCAAGCTTTCCCTATTGCCGGAAATTTTTGTATTTGATTTATAGAACATGTCCTCAAAACATAATTTTCTGTTTATTAATTAATTGTTTTATGAAATAAAAATATGCCAGTAATAAAAAAAACTCAGATTAAAAGTCAACAACAGTCCTTCATAAATACATATACATATAAATGCAACAATATCGTCACCAAATTTATATGTATTCACACTTTCTATTGCAGGCAGCGTTACCGTTGGTGCCACTAAAGTAGCAATTTGCCACTTTTTCGACTGCTTGGATACTATTTGGCCACTTTTACAAAATGCACCCAAATGTGATACTTTTTGTAATTCTTGCCACTTTTTTGACACTTTTTACGTTAGGAAAAGATACTTTTTCATTCTGTTTTGTTATAACTCCCATACTAGCCTTGAAAATTGGGTTCCAAGTGAAGACATTCTACGAAAGTATAGAAGTCGTTTTAAGAACAACTAATTGTAAAAAAATATGTATGTAACTGACCAATTGAAAAAGTTTGTTAAACCATTCTAACTGATTCTTATATTTTTTGGAATGCTTAAGACAAAATGAGCACAGTTTTCTCCCATCACGTCACATTTATCAGATACACCAATTAATGTAATTTCGGAAGATGTTTTGTACCACAATTTATAACAAAATCGAGTGGTATAGTTTTGTTCTATTTGTAAACCTGATTACAATAATTTGAAGCAATAATAGACGAATTTGGATAAAAACTAAATATCCTATACTAAAGAAATTAAAACACTTGCACTTAAATTTAGAAGCATGTATGAATGCCGTGTATTAATTTGTATTTAAGTGCGAAACTGATTAAATATAACGAATTTTAAAAAGTGATATTTTCGTGTTTTTGTTTAGGGTTTCTGATAAATGTGACGTGATGGGAGAAAACTGTACTCATATTTGGCCATAGCATTCTAAAAAACATAAGAATCTGGTGGAATAGGCAAATAAACTTCTAAAAAAAATTTTAAAACCTGTGCAATACAATGTCTTAAATAAATCAAAGAAAATTTATTCAGAAAGAAAAATACAAGAAATATATTACTTAATGTATATATAAAACAAATTACATAAATATCTTCTAATTGCTGCAACAATGTCAGAATTCAAAAAACATGTTTGGCAGAAAACGAGTTTAACGTTTTTGAATTACCAAAACATTAAAGAAAATATTTTATAAAAATAACTTCTCGAGAGAAATATTTACTTTAATTTTTGCAACAAATGAGCCATAAGTATGTATGCCTATTGTAATACGATCAATTGTTTTTTAGTGTATATAATTACTACATATATGTTTTTTTGTTATGTTTTTATACCATTTATAAAATGTTATTTAAAATTATAATAAATAGAAAAAAAACGAAAAAAATACATAATGTGTACTTATTTTAATTTGAAAAGTTGTGCCACTTTTTTTTATAAAAATCCCCTTTTCGGTGCCACTTTTTTTTTAGATATCCCCTTTTTTTGGTACTTATTGAAAATATCCGACGGTAACACTGATTGCAGGGAATCTATTTCATCGCAATCACCCTTTTCGTTGTTGGCGAATTTGAAATACGCCTGCAACTGTTTGGTAATAGATTAAAGAGAACGTGAACTTATTTACTCAAATCTATTATCAAACAGTCGCAGGCAAGGCGAATTGACTAGAAGGTGAGGTCAACTCTACAAAACACTGCTTCTGTGGTCGGGTTGACAAAAATATTGCTAGTAAAAAAATAGGTTTGTTGTCATAAAAAAATAGTTTGTATACAAACTTTGACAAGTCGACCACCGAAAAAAACACCATATGTGGACTTGACCCCAACTTCTGTCATTTCGCCTTGGTCGCAGGCGCATTTTAAATTCGTCAACCATGATAAGGGTGACATTTTTTTTTTCTAAAATGTATGAAAAAAAACAATTTTATTTTAAAACTTTCGGTTTACTACTTGAACTAATAATTTCAAATTTAATAAAGTTATAAAAATAGTTTGTAATTTTTTATGTCAACTTTTGAAAGTAGCAATACCATCTTTTTTATATCCTTGCAAATATTTTAGTCGATCATATTTTAAATGAAATAAAATGACTATATACATTAAAGGTAATTTAATTTAACACTTTTTACACTATGTACAACATGTATTTTTACACCCTACGGTCAATACATTTACGTAACTTTTATAATCGTATGGGTACCCAGGCACCTTAGTATAAATTTTCTGTATTTTTAGGAAATTATGACCTCTATTACGGTTCACAACTCAACTCAATTGAGTTGTAATTACTTAATTTTTGTATTTTGGTTTACAACTTTGCTAAATTGCGGTGAACAAAAACATAACAAAAATTACAACTGATCACAACCAGTTGTCTTAATTACAACTCAACCCAGTTGAGTTGTAAACCGTAATAGGGGCCTATATTTAAAAAAATACTCGTCAGAAATCCCAGTAATACATGGAGAATACTTTATCAAGACAAAACTTTTTTAAGGGTCACTTGTATTGGTGATAGACTAACTAATTATTTGGTTACTTACTTTATTTACACATGTATTAAAAAAAAAATTCGGAAAAAAAACACAACGTCCCATCTTCGGTAACTACGGGATTTTTTAAAAGTTTCAGTCTGTCAAACCAAACACTTTCGAACATGTCGACTGCCGATGTTCTTTGTTGTGTACAACTTTTTGTTTTTTGCTTTTGCCTTCACTACGACTGTTTTCATTTAATGAATCAGAAGTAAAGGCAAAAGTTTTTTTTTTGTCCAATGACAAATGAAGATGTCGAAGTTGCAGCACAATCTTATGACTTTTACTATCTCAACTGCAGCGTTTTAAACGCTGACTGAAACACTTTATTTTCAAAATTTTTTATGAAACTTAGTAACAACTATTGTTAATCAATTTATCAAAATTACAAAATTGTAATTTAACTAGAAAATTTTTATTAAAGTTTTGAGTTTATATTCTTAAAAATAACAAATTTTTTTTTTGCATCATTATATGTATAGAAATAATTTTAAAAGCACCTTAAAGTTAAAATCCCTTAATTATAAAAAATAAGACATGACGAAATCCGTTCCATAAACCTTTTATTAACCTATTTTATTTTTTATAAATAAGGCTAAAAGATTTAAAAAATCTGCTTGACTTTCCTACACTACTATTTTAGTTCAAAAAACCTACGTATAGGGAGTTTTTCTACTTCTGGCAATACTGCTTCATAGAAATATTCCAACTTTTACTTATAACTAGTTGCTCTTCATACAGAAATGAGTCAGTAACCCATGAATCAAAAAAAAAACGCACTCAGCCGTACAAAAAAAATTTCTACTGGGCATCTACGTCATCATAGAATAAAAATGAGTGCTTACCGAAAAAAATGTAAGACACACACAAATGAACATACACAAATTCTATTTCTTCGTCACACACAAAAACAACGGACCTGCGCAATGCGCAATCTTGTTTCTTTGATCCATATCCATATCAGGGATGGAAAATCAGCTTTTTTATTTGTAACAACTTTTCAACCAAAACGTTAATTTTCGACGATGAAGGAAGGAATAACCATTTTTTATACAATATGAATTTGTTTTGCTAGCCTTATGTTTCCACATGCAAGTAATTACTTAAGTATACATATTATCAACGAAAAATCGAGGAAAGAGCCGATTGGCTGAAAGTACAAAAATTGTGTGAATGTTACTTAAAAAGTGTGAGTGCATTGAACTTGCATGTAGAAACGGGGGATAAGGCTTGATCTATTGTAGAATGAAGATAGTAGTAAGGTCGCGGTTTGCACGTTTTCTGTGCCAAAGTGTATGTTAATATATGTATGTATATTTTTGCAACTTTTTTGAAGTATATCGCACCCTAAATACTAAAAGTCACAAATAAAATTTTTTAAAAATTACTTTTTTCATAAATTAATTCTCATTTCACATCTTTAGCTACTTGCAAAATTTCATTCTCATCACTATCTTTTTTAACTGGAACAATCCCGTTATGTCTGTGTTCATGCTAATTGCATTGCTTCTGCACGATTCACTAAAGAGAAGTATTTTTAGTTGAGTCAATCTGCTTAAGCACAACTGATTACTCTTGTTACGCATAAAGGGAGTTATTTTGAGTTTCGCCTCTATTGTTGTAAAAAGTGATAAATTTTGTGGTGCATTATTTTGCATTGCGCTTCTTTAATTGAAAAAGGTGAGTTCAGCTGAATATAGCATTTTTTATGCGCCTTTTTTGAAGAGATACTCGCGATTGTCGAAAGTCTTATCAAAAATTTTCATATTTTAAATTAGAAAATGAAATGTTAATTAAATTGGGATTAGCCATTTGTTTGTTTGCCTTTTGCGATTTCCTTTTGTAAAATCGTGCATTATTTTCGTGCTTTTAGATGAAAATGACGTGCCCAAACCTTGAACATTATTCAACTATAGTGGAAACTCATTCAAGCTTGTCGTACCCAAATTTTGAATATAATTCAACTGCAATGGAGACTGATTCTAGCATGTCGTGCCCAAACAATGAACAATTTTCAGATAAAATGGAAACTGATTTCAAAATAAAATTTTTAAAGAATATTGGGATTGCAGTGACTTGCAAAGACAGCGCGAGTTTTTAGCCAGCCATATGAAAGCAATTTAACCCAAATACGGATACTCCTGCACAGGTGGGCTTCGCAATCTTAATAATGCTTTTTTCTTTGAGCACAACTCAGAGCTTATTAGAGTGTGTAAGACTTTTTTAAAGCAACTCTTGATATAAATGACAAAGTAATAGGAACAGTAATTAAAAAAAAGAACAAAGAAGGTTTCGTTAAGCTTTACCTTCGTGAAAACAGAAATCAAAAACCGTATGAGAGAATTTATTCAAAATATTGCAAGAATCGAGTCTCATTACTTACGTGCTAAAACTTTACGAGCATTCATTGCAAACAGTAAAAGTATTGCAGATCTATATGAAGACTATAAAGAATCTCAAGAAGCTTGAGAGTAAAATTATGTTTTTATAGAATGTTTGGCACAGAATTTTACATTGGCCTTTTCAAACCAAAAAAGATCAGTGTGATCTCTGCGAATCTTTCCTAAATGCAAATGAAAAACAAAATTTGATGGAAAATTACACTACACATCAAGAAGAAAAGGAGCTATGCAGAAGAGAAAAAGATGTTAAGGCTTTTCTTCTTGTTTTTACTACAAAAGTAAAATTAACTGTTACAATTTTACAGTTAGTGATCTCAGCGCCAAGTACTTATAATGCTTTTTTTTGGACTGAAGTAGAATGAATACGCGGGAGTAATGAGATCGGAACCTGTGTGCTTTTATATATTCAGAATCTTGTACAAAAGGAAAAAAATGCTCAAGATTTAGATTTAATTTTCTATTCTGACAACTGCTGTGGACAACAACAAAAATAAGTACATGATTTCAATGTATGCATATGCATTACATAAGTATAATCTGCGAAGTATAACGCATAAGTATCTTATTAAGGAGACAATGTGCACAGCTTTATTGAAAAGCAAGTGAAAAGGCATTTAAATAGTAACCCCTTATATACGCCAGACCAATACACAAGTCTCATAGCAACTGCTAAAAAGTTCGGGAATTATCACATGAAATGTTTTATGACTTAAAGTCTCTCCAAGAAGAGTGGGGTCAAAATTTTCCCACAAATAAAAACAACCAAAAAAAAAGGATTAATAAAAATCACATTCCCAACAACTTCTACGAGTCATACTATAAATACTTATTAATTACTTAGTTGCAGTACCATTTAAAAACTTAAAATTTTGAAAAGTACATTTTTTAAAATATTATAATCAGCTACTTTGAAATGTACTTTGTGATACTTTAATTTGTAATTACATGAATAAAGCTTTTATTTAAAATACTTATGTTGCAATAAAAATATGCATTAATATTATTTTTGTGAATTTTCTTATTTTTCTGTTTGCTTTATATGGGCTCAATGGTAAATTTAGACCGATCTTTAGGAACTGTAGTACATAAATAGTATATTTTTTGTCATATATAACGAGTTTGTGCAGCTCATTTTGTTACCAATTTATGCTGATTTTTGTAATAGATATTTAAATTTTTTAGGTGGTTGTTGAACATACTAGTCCGATTGTGATAGATTTCAATACCAAGCTGCTAACGAGACCTAGAAACAAATTGTTCGTTTCTTTTAGTCGTTCGAAAGTGAAAAAGGTTTTAACAGAGTGACGGACAGACATGGCTGAACATAGACGTACTCAAAGGCTTACACGACATGATAAATTTATTATGTATGCCTTTTCATAATAAGCAGTGGAGGGTATAAAAAGTAAAAATGCAGTACCATAAATTTCATCACTGACTTATACTGATTGAAGTCGACCTTTGTATAAATATGTTAAGTACGGCTTAATTGTCATCGAACTAAGCTCATTGGAAATTATACAGTAAGACTTTTACAGGGCTGGGCAGTATTTCAAATACTTGTGCTTCTATACTTTTACCTGAAATAAATACAGTAGATAACGGATATAAGAACATTTCATTTAGGAAAAAACCTCTTTTAAGTAAGATTGGCAAACGCACCGTGCGTCTTTTCATATTTGCCAATAAAAAAAGTATTCTGTATAAGAAAAATTTAACTGATAAACAGGCCTGTCATAGTATTCCATTCCGATCGAAAGTGGTTTAAATTCCGTATTTTGCTTCTTCAGAAAACGAAAAATTTTTTCGGAATGAAACCACTTTTGGTTTTCTAAGTGGAATTGATTGTTTAAGTATTTTATAACCAAAAAAACTACATAAAACTATTTTTTATGGATAAATAAATGTTTTTTATGATATAGATTGAAGAAATAACACACTTTTGATTTATTTCACTTTATATTGATTTTATTAAAAATATAATAAATTCTTTACCGTTGCGCTGCCACCTTTTTTTCCTCACAAACCACTTTTTTCTGAACATTGCCATACTTAGCACAAAAATCATATGGTTTTTATTTAAAGTTGCCATATCCAATTGTAAAACCATTTAGCAAAATCGATCGGAATCTGAAGAAGCTAAAAATAAATCGATCGGAATTGAACATACGGAATTAAAACCATTCCGATCGGAATTTTTGACATGCCTGATAATACATCTTTTGCCATGTACCAAGAATGAAAAGTACAAAAAATATTTTTGTAAGAAAATTTTTTTTGCATTATCTTATGCAAAATTTGCAACCAAGTGTGCACATACTTACTAACACAAAATATATAACTTAGGGTGTACATTTCAAAGCACGTTTTAAGCCTCAAGTTTTTGTTTTCTTAGTACTGGTTCAGACAGATCAGGCTTAGCTGAACAGGTTTTCTTAAATTCTCTTTTAATACTGCGTGTACGTTTATACGCAATCAGTTTGAGTCGTCAATTATCTTGTCCTTTGCCTTAAACCTAAACTCATCTTGTATATTACGAATACAAAAACAAAAGAAAAACAGAAAATCAACGAGTACGGTCAAGTCTGTACCCTTTTTAATCCTCTTGAGTTTTTGGGCGATTACTGTTTTTAAAGATAAATAAAAAGTTTAATGCAAAAAATCAAATACTGTCCCTAATAGGGACTCCCTATGTAATGGTAAAGCAAAGTCGATAAATCCGAAAATATCGATTTTATAAAAGTAATTTTAAGGTTACAAGGAAGTTTTCCTTTATTTACTCAAATTGTCCGCTTTACTGGCTTTTGAGAAAAAAGAATGATTCAATAAATGCCTTAGAGCCGTGTACCGGTATTTGGTTTAATGTTTATCTTGCGATCTGCTGTTATAATTCGATAACTTAACTTTTTAGTAAATGCGAACATTTAAGTAGAAATTAAAAAAAAAGTTACCAATGTTTATTGACCGAAGGGTTTTTAAGAATAAATAAAAACAATTTTAATAAACCAAATAAAAATAACAAAATCAAACTCAAAATAAACCATTTTTTTCTAATAAAAATTATTTATTAAAAAATTAAAACTTTTTTAAAATAAAATTTAAAAAAAATTCACAAATAATAATTATTTTATAACTTAAGGAAATAACAAAAAATTTATATTTTAAAGTAATTTTATTATTTGACACTTGATTGTTCTACCCAAAGTCCTTAAAAAAAGTATTTATTTTTATAAAAAAAAATTATAATAATTTCAAATTATTATAAATCAAAATAAAAACCAAGTCTTGAGATGTAAAAAAAACATTAGATATTAAAATTAATGACTTCAGAGCAATGAAATGGTTTATTAGTGAAATAAAACGAAAACTTTTATAATAAAAATAATTAAAATTATGTATGTTTATAAAAAAAAAACGAATAATTTATTAGTTGTTTTTATTGAAATTAAAACATTAAAATGAGTTAAATGTTTTTATTTAAAATAATAATTTTAAAAATAAACTTATAATTATGGTAATAGAACAAAGAAAAATTAAAAAAATAAATTATTGCCTTTTTAAAAAATTGCACAATATTTTTTAATTCCTAATTATGTGTTACTTATTTTGTTATTTTTGGGGAGCTTATGAATTATTTTTAATTTGCTGATTAAAATTTTGGGATTTTTAAAGTTGTATTTTAAAGTTAACTCTTAAAGAGTGTGTGTGTCAGTGTTTTTTTTTAATTAGAAATCTTTTACAATTTTTTTATTTCTAAAATTTTAAAGGATGTGACTGACGTTTTTCTTGATTTCATTTAATATTCTTATTGTTGTTGACTATTTTTTCTTATTGGTTTAAATTTACGTACGTTTTTGACATTTTGTCCTTATTTCTAGATAATTTTTAAAATTCTATATTTACAGTTTTATTAAAAAAAACAAAAAAAAAAAAAATAAAATAAAAAATGGTTTAAATTTTTTTTAATAAGTTTTCTTTAAATTTGAACTACAAAATACAGGGTTTCTTTTAAAGAAAATATTTTGCTTTTATTTGAAAATTATAAGAGAAAAAATACGTATTAAATTATTTAAAAAATATAAAATTAATCCTAACAATGGATGGGAGGGAGACACACTCAAATTTTGATTGTTAACCCTTTTTTATTTCAAGGGGCTTTATGTGACTTTGCCTTAAACCTTCCAATGTATGTGACTTTTTTTTAATAAAGTTAGTTTTATAATAAAAATTTCATTTTATATTTTTTTCCTAATTTTCTAAAGTTAAACTTAATTATTTATAATGTGGCTTTAATAAAATGGTCTTATTTGTATTTTTATTACTAAGTTGCATGTATTCTAAGTATGACACGGTAAATGAGTTAATTTATTTATTTTTATTTAAATTAAATTATATTTTAAACTACACTGGTCAACAGTGGATTTTTGATTGCATTTTCATTAAGTTGGGTAAATTCTTTTAAAAGTTTGTATTTTTGGAAATCTAATTTTAAATTGTAAAAATTCCATTCCGTTTTTAAAAACTATAAAATAATACAGGGTGGTTAGCGCGATTACAAAAAAAAAATATTTTACAGATTCGAAGAACTTGGATATCCGCTTGTGGAGCGGAAATGTTTAATATAAAAGCTCCTCTTTAAAAACCGTCTAAGGATATCTATGGCATCTTGACGAAACATCAAGTCAAATTTGAAAAGTTGAAATACGAATATTCATTTTGTATTATAAACGAAATTTTTCTTTAGTTTTGGTTTATTTTATTATTAAGTAAAAATGATTTTTTCACCGAGTTTATTTCAAAAAGTTTCCGGTTAAAAATTATGTCGGTCAAGTTACCCCCCCAACTGACTGGCCAGACTCCCAATCTTTTACCAAAAGTCTCAATCATGTTTTTCAAAAAAAAACTGTTGTAGATAATTTTGTTTTTGAGCTCTTAAACTGTTGTGAGATTCGTGCTATAGGTTACAAATCGCATGACCTTGGCGTCCAATTCACTCATATTCTACGAGCAATAATGAGATTTTCAGCGGTCAAGGCCGGCGATTTGATTCCATACACCAAAGTATATACAGATAAACGTTTAGGAGTGTACACTATCCCGGCCTGGGAACTATCAGGTGGATATTTTTCGTGGGGCGACTAATGAGCCCAACTGCAATTTATGATCTTTTACCGGGCAGGGTTATTGTATTAATAAAAAAAAAATTCATTGAATTTCTAGAAAATAAAGGGAAATTTCACCGGATTTTGACAGGAGTAAACAATGTATCTATTTAAGGCGATACCAATAAGAAAAATCATCAGCTAAAAATCTACATTGCGCTTATAAAAACTCTGTTTTTAATAGGGACTTCAACATTCGTTCAAACCTATTTGGTAAGCAGCGGAGGGAATGTTTCACCTATCCCTTATATTGCCCCGTCTGATGCGCTTGAACACGTTTTTCTCATTCGAAGTTATACAAATTTTTCTTGATTCGATTCTAAGCTCAAAAGATTAATGTTTTTTTGCTTTTCATTTACTGCCGGAAAGATAGGGAAAAACTTACGATTACCAATAGATCGAGTGGTTTAATTTTATTAACATAAAGAGAAACATATCTAGCCGTTATATAAAAAACCTATGGGTTCTAAAATTCAACTAGAAATGGTGTACACAATTCTTTGCCTGTAAAGATATTCGACCATGTTATGGCAATTAAGTAGAACTTTTCTGTTAATTTTTTTTTAAATGTCCGTAGTTTTTCATGATTTTTAGAGTAGGTATTTCTAATAAATATAAGTGGTTCTCAAAGTATGGCGTTTATAAAACGGAATATTTTTATGAACCTTGAAAACAGGTTCGTTTTGAAAATTCACTCGAATGCGATTTGCAGAATATGGCTGATTACAATTTTTTTTTTTTTTTTTTGTAATTTGTGAATTGTAGAATTTCATTATTATTAAAAAAAAGACCCTGCAAATAATAGGACCAGTCCAAAAACGCGTGTAAGGAGTAGTCCACAAGGGACTAGGACTAGTCCAAAAGTAACCCAAACGTATGGAAAAAACATGGTCTATTTAACATTACGATGTCCTAGGGCAGGACCATATAACCCATCTTTGGACTAAAACGGAGTAGTTTTAAAACTACTCCATTGTATAGACAAGAGGGTTAGTTTTAACTTCGTTTAAAAACGAAAACATGTCGTTAAAAAACGAAGACATGTCGTCTCACTACAAACACTTTTTAACAATGACATGGTCCATGCTTGCATTACATCGGACCAGTCCATGGATTAGTCCATTTTATCAAAATGGATCACGTGGTCCAATATTATTTGTAGGGGAAATACATGCACTTAGATAAGTACGCTATAATTTGGGTTACAACGTATTCGAAAAAACCAAAAGTATTAATTTCAATAAAAAAAGCACAACTTTTGACAAAATATTTTCCGAATTAAAAATAATTTATTAATAAAACAATTTTTTTGCAATTGACCGGCGTAGTTTAAAACAGTATTTAACAGTTTCTAATGAATTTACTTTTAAAAAACTTAAAACTTTCTATGACTTTTTCTATTGTTAATGTGGGTTTTTGTAATATTTTTGTTTTTAAATTACTCTCTTTTTTCCTTTTTGTAACGAGGAAATAATAAATTATTGTTGTTGTTGTCAAAATGTTATTTTTTTAAAATTGTTTCAATTGTTGCTGATACATAAACATATTTTCCATACCAATAGCACTGCCACCGCTACTACTAGTTGAAGCACTTAAAGAGTTTGGCAGAGAATTGCTACCATCGTTAGCTACAGCTGCCGCTGCTGCTAAAGCCGTTGTGGTGGAGTTTGTTAAAAAATTTGAACAATTTTTACCAGATGCGGTATGTTGCTGTTGTTGTTGTAGAGTTTGGTGGGTGGAATTTAAATTCAGGTGGTTTTGCATAAATTGTTTCATATTGTGGCGTGATAAATTGCTAATGCTGCTAGTACAATTATTGACAGCTAAACTACTTAAATAGTTATGGGCAATATGTTGCTGTTGTTGTTCATTTGCTGTTGTATTGGAATTTTGTTGCTGTTGTTTATTAACAGTCGCTGGCAATTGTTGTTGCTGATATTGACTAAATTGTGACGGTTGTCTAGTTGTGATGTTGTTATTACTATTACTGGTGCTAATAATGTTATTAGTAGTTGTACTACAACTCCTACTGCTATTATGACTATTAATGTTGCTGTTGTTGCGGTTATTGTTATGAAATTGTTGCTGTTGTTGTGACTGCTGATGAGAATGATGATAATTTTCTACTATTTTTTTGTTATTGTTATTATTACTATTATTTGGCTATGTTGTCCATCCTCCTGATATTCTGGGGCGCTTATGCGCCTGATTGGGCCCATCATAGTCATTTAATTGCTGTTGTTGCTGTTGTTGTTGATGTTGCTGGTGCTGTTGATGTTGCTGCTGTTGTTGTTGCTGTTGTTGATTAACCGCTTTCTGTATGTCATTTAAACGCATATCGGGCGAGGGTACATTATTGGGCGTCACTGAACCTGTATTGATGAAAATGAAGTCTAATTAAACAAAAATTAGTTGTTTTTATAAAATACATTTGAGATTCTTTTTATATTGAACTGACGGCGTTTTAGTTTTGAGCTTGGCAGTGTATTTTAGGTTCTTTAAGAACTTGGGATGCAGTTATTAAAAAAAAAAAAATATGGCAGGTATTAATTTATAAAATTACATACAACAAAAATACATAAGTACATTAATAATTTAATTTGTTAGTAAAATATCAAAATGAAAATCGCATACGTTAGTTATATACATACATATGTAAGCTAGCTGTTAAAACCCAGCGCTGCCCGGGGTAGATAAAATTATTTTCCTTAATTTTAATACTTTGTAAAAATATTATAGTAAGAAAATTGAAATTTGAAATTTGAATTCGGATTGTATTGCATTATTATTTAAAGTTTTCACCAAATAATTTTAATAAAAACCGTACCATGTGTTTTCTTAAACACACCTTAAATATTTTTGAATAAAATATATTCAAAAATTTTCTATTTAACTCTTGACTGTAATTTAACTCTTACATAAAGAGCATTAATTGTGTCTTGAACTTGAACCTATTATTGAAGTCTCCTTAAAATTATTTTGAAAGCATTTTTAGTTTTAAAAAAGTACCAAGAGCACAAATCTTTACCCGTTTTGTCACTTCGAGTTAAAATGTTTACTCCTAATAACATTACCTAGTAAAAACGAACCAACTTTTCAAATTTCAAGTTTCAATATTGTTTACGTTAGAGAACGCTAAAATTTTAAAGGCCTAGTCATTTAGAAACCTTTTCTTTATACGTCGCTTTTTTTTAGCTAACACTAACGTAAAAACGGAGGACTGGCACACAATGAACAATTGAATGATGGATATTTTATCAAGACAGTTGAACCTGTATTATCCGTGATTCAATGAAACGGCAACATCAATTATCCGGGAAAGAAAAATAACACTTTTTGAATCGATTAACCATATATGCTTATATATCCGGGATTATAAGCATAATTTTTTTTTATTATTTTTTAACAATCAAACACAAAAAGGGAAATTCCCTTGTTTGCATGCGATCATTCGAAAGCATTTGTATAGATATTTAGGTTAGAAGTTTAAGATGTGTGGATTGTTGTAGAATGGTAGCTGCATCAGCGATAGAAAGACAAAGAAAAGTCTTAACAATTGAAAACAAAGTTGGTGCTAAATTAACCGGGAAAATTAAGGTTCAACTGTATTTAATTGTAGGGGTTTTTATTTTATTTTTGATGGCAGCCAGTACATAAAATTTAATTCAAACAAACCAAAAAGTAAACTAATAGTTTTCAATAACTCAACGTACGTTTACTTTAGTACTTTGCGTTAACGGAAACGTACGATATGGGCCAAAGCTCATAAGAAAACCGGTATATCAACTTAGTTGTCAGTTCAAAAATGAGACGTATAAAGTACAAATACAATACGTTGTACCTTACCCTGCGGCCACACGATCAAGTTGTTCTTGACAGTCTTTTACATATACTGCTTGTCAAAATTTACAAAAATTGAAATCTGTGACGTAGGCTGCATTAATTTGTAAGCAATTTACTTTCATGATGTCATCAAAAAAACAATTTATAAAGACAAACATGTAATCAGCTGTTAAATGAAAAGCAAAATTTCCAAACAAATGGAGAGGTGAAATTGAAAGCAATCTCGTGGTCAATTTAAAAAGTATAAGTGTGTTAGTAAAAAAGTGTGAGTGTGTTAGTAAAAAAGTGAGAGGGTATTGCAAATTGAAAGGAATTGAAAGGCAAAACTTGATCGTGTTGCCACCAAGTTATGACCAAAAGATAGCATTAGATTTAGAAATTTAATAACTAAACAAAAACAGTTATTAAATTTTTAAACCCCATGCAGACTTTTAACCTCCCTGATCTACGATGGGTAGATCATTACAGTGAACGGTGAGCGGTATAAAGATATGCTTTCTTAAATCTGGCTAAGAAATTTTTAGGAATATTTAAAAACAAGTAATTCTTGTTCCAAATCTTAAAAAAATCTGTTTTTCAATTTGAAGTGTAGAGATATTTTTTTTTATTTTTAAGTTATTTAAAGTTTTGGAATACTTCAAGAGGTCAGCATGCACTGGGTCAATTTTGTATGTGAAAATGCCGAAAATAAAAAAAGTCATAAAATAAAAGAATATTTGAATCAAAATGTTAATGATTTGAAGACTTTTTAAGGAAAACAATGATAAAATAAATGAAAAATGAACAAATTTTTTAACTATTTATAATGATAAAGCTATTTAAGTTTAAGAATATAATGAATTTATTATTGAACGAATGATGAAACTAAAAATAAAATATATATAAGTCCAAATACCGCCATATTTCTTTACTTATAAATTTTTTTATTTAAATCGCCACCATAAATCGCCACAAATTTTAATTTGAATATTAATATCGATCCTAACACCAGGCGTTTTAGGCTTTTTCGCATCAATGCATCTGTTAAAAAAGTAGAATCATTGTAGTTATACATTGCAAGTTACATGTACAAAAAGGTAGAATGACTTGCCGCGTAGAGTGTTAAAGTCTTCTTTTGTTAGCGTCACAAGCGGCGTTCAGCTGACAAAATAAATTTGATTTTAATTTGCTGTGATGTCGTTTAAAAGTGTGGCATGTAACTTGAAGTGTAGAGCTCATGCGGTACAGCAGAAACGCCTGGTAAGGGCCTCTAGTTTTATTATCGATTTCGTTAGCGATTAAAATAAAATTAATTAATTCAGTGTTCAATGTACAAAGTTCTTTATGTATTTTATATTAAATTTTTTTTTCTTTTTCACATTGTAGCCAATTTACCAAAATTCCATAATCTAGAATTCTGACCCAGTTGCGACCGATAGGGATAACCTTCATATTTTTCTAGGCCTAGAAAATAATATTGTTATTGTTTTATGTTTGGGTTAAAATTTCAAATTAAAATAAAGTTAATAATTTTATTTTTCTAATAAATGTCCCTATGTTGTCTAAACTAGACGTTTTAATAATTATTAACGATAATTTAAAGCAAAATTCGTGTTACAATTGAGGTTAATTTTGAAAAAATAACAAAGCTCATGCATTACAAAAAGCTTTTTTTTGTTTGTTTAAGATAATTTTATGCCGAAATAGAAATTGTAGTTCTAAGGAAATGGAAAAGTTTACGCTAGTACATAATATGTTCTGTGATAAAATTCATTTTTGGTCCAAAGGTCATAATTAGTATGTTAAATTGTCGCACAGAAATTTAAAAATTCTTAAGAGATTCTCAAGGCTTCTTCCCAAAAAAAAAAAAAAAAAAAATCAATATGTGTGATCATTTGCTGAATTGTTGGAATCATTATTTTAAGAAGACTGACAAAAGTTTTACCGTCAACCGCGATATGTATAGAACATTTGTGACCACTGCATTACATACTATAATATTTATACTAGGGATGTAATGATACGTCTTTTTGATCCGATACCGGTACTCAAAAGGAAATATCGGCGATACCGATACGAATATAAAATTTAAATTTAAAGTAAAATTAACAAAACTGAATTAAAGTTATTTTTTATTTTTTTTAAGCAAAAAAAAAAAGAAGATTGAAACCCGCCTATGTTTTTGTAAATTTAATTAGAAAAGGGGAGGAGAATTTAAAAAAGAGCGTGAAATTGAAAATGTTCCCACTGCTGGAAATTACTATAATCATATTTAGTTTGCACAACTTACCGATAGCTAAAGGTAGGATTTTATCGGCCGTATAAAAAGGAAGGTTAAAGTAAAGTTGTAATAATGAAACACTTTTTATACGGCCGATGAAATTTTACCTTTAGCTATCGGTTAAGGCCAGTTTACACGGTAATACAATGTATTACGACTTTGTAGAATCAAAATATTATGAAATTCTCTCCGTGTTTAAAATAAAAAAATAAAAATCTGTTGTATGTATTTTTCATGTTTACACGGATGGTACAATTAAAATCAAAAATAATAACAAAAAATCAGATGGTTACAGTTTTACAATTTTTACAAAAACAACATAAAAATTTCCTGAGTTGAATTTAGTTGTTTTTGTAATTGTATAAAAATGCTACCACCTTCAAAATACATAAGTGTCTAAAATGGTTTAGAAAAAAATCATTTACCGACCGCTTGTCAGATTTTGTGTTCGTATTCTCTCTTACTCAATACATTTTGCTTTTACATGGAATGATTTTTCTCATTCTACATAATGTCGTAATACAATGTATTACCGTGTAAACTAGCCTTAAGTTGTGAATACGGGTCTAAATGTTTTGTATAACAGGACAATTTTAACATGTTATATATGATATACATACTTAGCATGTCAAAGAGTTGACTTGAGGCAACCGTACACGACATGGATTTGTCATTAGACATGTCAAATTTCCCACTGCAAAATACATATATGTCGTGCTTCTGTAAAAGTCAGATGCAAAGTCATCCGAAAAAATTTCAACTAGAGCGTGCTCTATTTTCTTCTGACAAACCATCTGACATCTGAAATCTATGCCGGGAAAAACCGGCAGCGGCGTCCACTATTGACGGAATTATTAGCCGGCTGAAGTTAATATTTTACAATACCGATATATATATGTATGATAATTTCACCATTGAATAGAAATTATGTACATACACATATTAAGAAAGAATGTTTCGTTAAAATATCCTAAATTGGTATCTTCCAATTTAAAGAAAAATATGTGTAGAACTCTTTTTCGGCGTAACCAAAAATTTGTATGGTGGCTGCACGCTATTTTGAAACCGAAAAATGCTTTGGTTTATGCAATAACTATGCGAAAAAAACATAGACAATGTCAGAAGCAAACGTACATGTAACGTTTGTGACCGAATATTATAAACCTTATGTAAAACAGCAATTTTGACAGACATGCACAATAACATGTGACTTGAAAAGTTGACAAGTCAGATGTAAAAAACATGTCGTCTACATGCACCTTTACTGAAGAATAATCATGCAAACGTATTTTGGACACAAGCATAGTGTGTTTTAACTCCTCTATTATTTTCTCTAGCGTTACGTTAAATTATAGTTGAATGTTTGGTTGACAGATAATATATAAGAAACCAAAGTATTAAGAAGAAACAATGGGCAAGTCACAAATGCTTGAGAAATGGTTCGAAATCCTTCTCGATTACATTTAACAAAATGTGTTAAACTCCGGAGTCCGGACTTAAAACGTCAAAAAACAAAATTTATTTATTAATGTTATTTTTGTCAAGGGCCTAAATTTCATATAACATTTATTTAATTAATCATTAAAAATTTGTGAATTTAGACTTCGACAACTTTTTTGGGTTTATTTAGGTTATTTAGTTAATCTAAGAAATGCTCTTCAATCACTTTTCCAGCATAAAATTATCTTTAATTTTAGTTAAATTCAAATAAAATTAATTTTTTAAGTTTGAAATCCAAATATTAGTAAAAAAAACTTTAGAAAAATTCGATAATAAAAAAAAATTTTGAAAATTAAAATCATAAGAAGTGAAAAATACATACCAGGTGTCGGCGTAAGATGACCCGTTGACGATGGTCTTGAGCCAGCCATGACCAAATGTTGCTGGGTATGATTTAAAACACTTAAATTAGTGGCCTGATCATTGGCCGAACCATTTGAAGTCGAGGAAGAATTTGAAGCACCGCCACTTGTAACACCACCACCTCCGCCACCAGCACCACCAGGACTTGTACCGGCTATAACACCCACATTTCCTCCACCAACTCCCAAACCATGCGTACTAATCGATAGTGAGCTATTTAGATTATGAGATGTCAAATTAGAGTGATTATTTGGGCCGCTGGCACTGCCATTTGCAGCATTTGAATTGTTGTTGGTGGTGTGAGAAGAGCCATTACTATTTTGCTGATGGCCACCAGAGAGATCACGGGGCGGAGATTGTGGTTCGGATTTGACTTTTATATTGACAGGTGAGGTGGCAGGAGGAGGTGTTGTATTTGATACCGCCAAATGGGATATTCTAAAATAGTCACTTTAATTAAAATATATGCTGTGCTAAAGTTTTTAAATAAGGCAGAAATACTAACCCTGTTTGATGTACCAAACCCTGATGCGTACTCCAAGTGGGCAGACTCATCACATCGGACGTACTCATAGAGAAATCTTGTGGTACAAAGGGATAACCCTGTAGCGCTGGTATGGGTGTTTGTAAAGTCATCACAGGAGTATTTAAAGACGCTTGATTGTGACGCTATTGTACAAACAAATATAAAAAAAATTATAATTAAAAGTTCAATTAAAGTTGAAAAATAAATCTCCACTCACATCTCCATATGCCAGTTCGTCTGTGGTGGACATATTTTGAGCAATTGTTGGCGCTGGTATAACAACACGTAAATTGGAAGCTCTACCATTTTGACTACCAGGCGATTGTTGTTTATGGCTTAATTGATGAGCTAAATCATTGAGAGAAGAAATTTGTTCAATATTAATTTAGTGTTTTTTTGTACCAAGTTGTTTTGATTTAAAATAAATCATTTACAATTAATTAATGAAATCTTATTATTGTTAACTAGATCATGCTCAATTTAATTATGAATTGTTTTTAATAAAATAAGATGCTTAAAAACAAACAAAAAAAAAAGTATGTTTGTATGTATTTTATGGTTTATAAAACAAAAAATAAAATAAATTTGATGTTGTTGAGGGCTTATTTGTGCCCATTTACGTTATAAGGTTTTTGTCGTTTCTTCCTTGAAGTCGGTCTTATATTTACACTGTTCGATTTTTGTCGTTAACACTTTTTCTGTGCCACCGAACTTAAATAAATTTTTCGTCAAATGAGAGAACGAATGAATGAGCTAACAAAATGAATCGAAGGGTAAACTCGCTTCTGTGCCCCCTTTTAATTCCTCTCCCCCTCTCAGTAATGTGAAAAATGAAATCTTAATTAAACTTATTGTGAATATATACTTATATTAATTTCAACTTAAAACTGCGGTATGAATGGACGCGGCACACAGCTGGTCGCTTTGTGATATTGGCCTTTCCAGGAAACTCAATCTCTAAATTAATCCTGGCAGGGGGGACTACTGCACCACGACACCTTTCTTCGGTGCAAGGTACGCGGTATACGAAAATGGGCTATTGAGATGTCTTTCTAAGAATCGACACTAAGGGTCTATACTGAAGGTTTGAAGAAAGGAAGTAGAGTTGGCGGAGTTTTCTACATAGAGAAACTGGATATAAATGTTCCCTTTTGTTTCTGCTATAAAGAGGGCGGCTAACTAGCTAAGGTATATTTATTGATAGCAAGTCAGCCACATCGCATCCCTTGCAGGTGTCTATACGACATCGATGGTAGCTGCAGAATTTCGAATGTCTTTCAATAAGATTGCGAAGCATTTGAAAGTAACGCTTATGTGAAAACCTGGGCATGCGAACTGCAGGGGTAACCAAATAGTTATCATCTGCTTGGATGACAGATTTATTGCTTAATTCTTTAGCTTTCCAATGGCTCACATTAAGCGCTAGTCTTACAGATTTGCACAGTTGAGGTGAACTTGTGAATCCACCTGCTCCGTATCGTGGGCGTTGTGGTATGGACGTGCCCTCTTTTTAGGCTCAATAGCTAACAGATTTGATATCAGTGATAACTGGTCACTGGCCGGTAGGAATTCATGCGAATAAAATGGGTTTGGAATTCAATGACTACTGCAGAAGTTGTCATGATGAGGAAGAAAAAAAAACTGTGTTTCATTTTCTGTCCAGTGTCGGGACTTTGATGATCTATCTTAGATAGAACTCACGTTGTTTCTTGGTTGAAATCTGCAGTGACGCCTATGAAATAACAGGACCGTAGAAAGGACCCTGGGTATTACAAAAGGACCACTGAAGAACTCAAATGAGTTGTCTTCTTGATGGTTGCCCAAAGATTCTATTTTGTATAAATTTAGTTGATTATATCAGTATTAAAAAGTTGTACAAAAAAATGTTTAGTTATATTGCACTACTCGATAGTACATAAAGAGCCTTCTTTTAAAGTTGTCGATCATTTTAAAGCTTTGTATATGAAACCAAAACTCCGCTTCAAATTAATCAATAAAATTGTATTCGAAATAAAAAGGTTCTCTTAAAGAATCATCCTTATTGTGGTAAGCGTTTGGTGTAGAGAAAGTAATGCGTTTTTAGAAAATGGTGACAATGGACAACAAAGACGACGCTGTTTGCAAATCTATTACAAAAAAGGTAATCGTGGTTGGCGTATTTGGTCCAAAAACTGTCGTGAAGTTTTTAATGACGATAGCGTATATGTAAAAATGATTCTAGTGTTCCGTATCTGCCGAAGGAAACCGTATTTCGGCTCAGGGTAAAGTGCCAGATTTGTGTAGTGTTTTCCAACATGGAAAGTTGTAATGACACAACTCAAATAATTTCCAACTTCTAATTTTATCTGAGGTCGTATTTTATCAAAATAAAGAACTAAATTTAAATGCTGTCAGTGCCTACTAGAGACCTGCACAAGACCACTTACAAGTCATTTCAGTTCATTAAATTTTTTCAATTCATGTACTGCCTTGCGTTTAAAAATATAAATGTTTTACGGAACTTCTCCATAAAATTTTGTCAAAACATGTGTATTCATGTAAGTTTTCGTGTATTTGCATACAATGAATTGAATGAGTTTAATTTTTTTTAGTTCAGTTGATGATGATTTGCTTCTGATTCGTGTTTTAATATTTTTCATTTATCATTAATGTTTAATATAAGCACGCTATGCCGCCAGGGGACGAGCACTTTTCATCATTTTCAAATACAGAACACGAATGTTAACGAAACTCACCTAAAATATTCGGCGTTATCGTGTAAGGCGTTATCGTTAACGAGTGATTCGTTTTTTATAATAGATTAAAGTACATCGTTTTTTGTAATAGATTAAAGTACATCTATTACAAAAAACGAGTCACTCATTAATGACAACGCCTTACACAATAAAGCCGATTGTTGTTAAAAAACAAAAGGCATAGTTAAGGTCTAAATTGCATAGTGGTATGTCTCTCTCCCTCTTCAGCATTTCGTTTTCTTTATGTAAACATTTAGGTACACGATAGCTAAAAAGAACGAATTGTTAATTTGCAAGGCCACTTGGTAATTTGCATAATCATACAAGTCATTTTCTCTAAACAGCTCGTGTTGACTCTGTTACTTTGTTTTAACATGCAGTGCCGGGTGTTAAATTATACAATTTCCTCAAATTCCCATTTCAACAATAGAATTTTAGGTTCGTTTCGTCTTAGTTTTTAAGATTCTATTTATTGAACTTGAAATCAATTTAGAGCATTTCATAGGTTTCGAATCGCTTTAATTATTTCAAAAATTTTTTTCGAAAACTGGTTATGTTGAGGCTTTTAATAGCTCTGTTTCTTTACTTTTTGGGTAAAGTTCGTGCAAATGAGAGCAAGCATAAATTTCTCTCATAAAAAGACAACATTACCCGAAAGTACGGGAACAGAAAAAACAAAATTTTAAGCACGAAATAAAAATTCTGTGGTTTTGACAGTCTTTACAACGCCAACAAAAATTGCGCCACTTTTGAAAAATTTAATATTGGCTCTAGAATTAAACAACTTTTACTAAAAATAAAACAAAACCAACACTTTTACAATAACTAACATTATGTTTCCCTAATACTTCAGTACAAAACTTTTTATTTAAGTACATGGTTTTATTCCAGAACACTTTTTCCAGAATTTGGATTATGAACTTTTTTCCTTTTTTTTTTTGTTTTGTTTATGTTTTACAGCTGTTTGACAATTTACACAATTTGCACGAAGAAAAAGTCTGGGCTGTTTCGTGCAAGAAGAAGAAGAATTTTATTCTCTCAAATCCGCTCTCATTTACACAAATTAAAAGTACGGGAACGCTTTTCGTGCAAATTGGGATCCCGAGGGATCCCAAAGTAGAGTAAAGAAACAGAGCTAATATCATAAATGGGCCTACTTAAATTGTTTTGAATTATTCATTCCATAAGTGTAATTTGTTTACTTAAAATGCTTAAAATGAATTTAATTTATGATATTTTTTTTTTTTTTTTTTTTTTGTTTAAATTTTAAAAGCTTTTTATTTAAGAACATGCTGTTAAAATTGTTAATTTTTAATAAAAACTAGTAACTACTTCTAATTATGTATAAAAGACTTAAACGTAATGAAAATTTTTTTCTCCAAAGATTTATAAAATAGAATTGTTATTAAATTTATTTGAGAAATCTTTTTAGAAACAAAGTTTCATTAAGCTTAAGATTTTTACAAAATGAATTGATTAATTATAAAAAATTTGATTATTGTTTTGTTTTTTTATATAAAATAATTAAACGCCCACCTATACCAGGACTTGGACCCGGACTGGGAGAACCAACAAGCGGCGAATGTGAATGAGGATAACCATTGGACATCTCCAACATTGAACCAGATGGATAAACTATATTATTTGTATATGTATGTGTATATATTTGGGCAATATTAAAATGCAATGTTGTTATTATTTTTATAATTTTATATTAAAATACAAAGATTTGTTGTTGTAGTAGTATTGATAAACAAGAATGATCATGTTTATGGATGAGAAAAGATATGATGTTGTTTGATGCAGATGTTGTTTAACAAAATTATTAAAATTTGTTTGATGAGCAGTTTGTTTTGGAAGTTTTGTAAAAAAAGAGAAAAAAATATATAGAAAAATATAAATTAATAACGTAAAATAATTAAAATACTTAAACGTTAATAAAATAACGACAATCATGCAAAGGTGAAGATAAAGAATGAAGAAGAAAAATAAATAAACTGAAAATAGTTCATGTTATAGGGAATAAAAAACCGTTTAAAACTTTACATTTTAGAGTAATTAAAACTAATTTAATTAAATATACTTTTTAAGTTTGAACCTAAATGTTTATTTTATTAAAATAAAAATAATGGGTAAGTACAACTTCTAAGCTTTCCATTAACACCAATAATATCAAAATCGGTTCAGAAATAACAAAGTTATACCAATTTTTCCAAAGCAACTCGTTTGCATTAGCATTGTTGTATTTTTTGATGTTGGCAATGCCGTCGATAGGTATAACGACAGCGCCATCTTTTGTTTACATAGTTTTTTCTTTCTGCCTTAAAAAATCATGCCAGACAAAAGATGGCGTTGTTACCATATTATTACAGGGTTGCCAAGCCAGAGAAAATTGACGAAATGTGGTATTTTTATAAATTACAATTATTCTAAATTTAATGGACCGATTTCAACAATTTTTCGACCGATCGGTTGAGAAAGTACAGATGTACTTAGATGCTATATAAAATTTACATATATTTCCAGTGCTGCCAGGCTACAAATCTTTAACTAACGATAAGATAATTATTATATAATGTATTATATTGAAAACTGCTGCTCCAACTTTTATAAAACTTTTACCCCCATATTCATAAAAAAATTTTGATTCATAAAAGGTTTATTTATTAACTTATTTGTGTTATTAGACTTATATTAATATAAGAATAATATTGAATATTGGCTGCCAGTGCCATCGGCTATATAAAAGGTTTCCTTAACAAATTTCATAGAAAATTCGTTTCATAAACCTTTTATAAGCCTGAAATGTTTTTTATGAATATGGGGTTAGAAATTAGGAGCAGACAGTCTGGTATTTTCAAAAACTTACACTTCAAGGCCTGACATGATTGGAAAAATTGCAGAAAACCGGGATTTATTAAAATGAATTATTTTAGTTACTGACGAGCCGTTTCAAAAGAAGTTTTACCGCCTTTTCAAAAATAAAAATAAAAAAATAAAACATAGAGGCATTTTAGTGAAATAGAAAATTTATATTTCAAGGGCTGCAAAGCTGTAAATTTTTGCATAAAACAACGAGATTTTTAAGATTTCAAAAATTAAATAGGAATGTCATTATTTTCACGTAACTGAAAAAGAGAGTAAAATAAACTTTTTAACGATTTTATTTTCAGAGTTTCCCTAAAAAAATTAAATTAAAGAAATCTATGTAAAGCAGGATATTTTGGTATTTATGTATTTCAAAACCCACAACTGGCCCGATTTCGAAACAATTTTGTCAAATTAATAAGAAACGTGAAATTAAAAAAAATATATCTCCAATGTTGCCAGCTTACGAATTTTCATACAAATCATAAACTTAAGCGCCGATTGGTATAAAAACGTGAATAATTGGATGTTGAAATAATAGAAAAGTTATAAATGTTTATTTTCAAGGCTACCAGGTCATAAAATAAAATATTTTGTTTGGATTGAGAAATTTTACAAAAAAAAAAAAAACATATTTTCACTGGATATTTTGACAAATAATAAATGACAAATTTAAATACATTCTCATATACATACTTATAAAAGCGTGTATATTTCTAGAGTTTCCAATGCGATTTCAATGTTTTTTTTTTTGTTGCAAATTTTGGAAAGTAAAGATCAAATTTATATGAAACCTTTGACAATGGATTGTATGTAATATATTGAAACACATATATTTAGGTTTATACTTTTAGGGTTGCCGTTTTAATCATATATTACGAGTATAATACTGAATAATTTTTTCAGGTTGCTTGATTTTAGTAGCTAACACATACTACGTTTATACGCACCAGTTATTCGCAAATAAAAATATTGCAAGTAAAGAAAATTGCCGCATAAACAGTGAATTACATTTTTATTTGCGAATAGCTTACTCACGAAAACAATTCCTGATTAACGACGGCACAATTTGCAAATAAGATTTAATGCCCTGCCACACTTTTAACCGTTTTACGTTTTTATTTCGATGTGGTACATTCATGCGACAACAAAAGTAAAATTAATTTAAAATTATGGAAATAAAATTCACAAATACACAACAATTTTTAATTTTTTCATTATTCATTAAAAAATAAAAAGTTTTTATACATACAGTGCTACCAAATGCATAAATTTTCCATCCGGCATCACATAAAAATAAGAATTTTCAGTAACAAAAAAGGAGTTAATCGCAAATAATTTTTATTTGCGAATAGTCTACGTATAAACGTAGTAATAGAAATATCTATGAGGATTTAAACAATTAGTAAAGTATTTCTCGATTATAAAAATACATATATAACTTAGAGGGTTGCCTGATTATACCGAGTTATTGGCCCTATCGAACAATTTCATTAGACAGATTTTTATTAAACCTTGACAACCGATGTAATGTATAAGTATATCGTTACCTAAAAACCGAAAGACACAATCTAACATTTTGAAAATGTTGCAGGATAAGCAAAAAACTGTTAAACTGTCTTTTAGCGTTTATCTTATGGTGTTTTGCAGAAAGGGCCATTTGTTTTTTGTGAATAAAATCGTTAATTTTGGCCGAAAGATAAAAAAAGTTGATTTTTATTCAGTCGATGGTTACTTAGGGTCTTTTGCCTTTTAGGTAACGATATGCACATTTTAACTTCCAGGGTTGCCTTAAAACCAGTACATATGGCTTATATGCACAAACTGTTTTAATTGAAACACATATTTCGAATGTTTGCTTATGATTTAAGAATTACTATTTGAAAATTCAAATCAAAGTGTTAAATATAAAATTTTTGTTGAAATTATAAAGGACATTTTCAGTTTGTGTTAGTTTTAAAGAAATGTTATTATAATGAGTTAAAAAGGACAAATATATTAATTAATTAAAAAAAAAAACAAAAAATGAAAAACATAATGAAAACAGTTAACATAACAAAAATAAAAAAAAAAGAACGAAAGAACAAACAAAATGAATAAAGAATGTGCTGTGTGCGTGTTTTCAACACTACTAACTTATCAATGACATCCCACCTGAATCCGTTTCCGAACTCGATGGTCGTGGGCTTATGTTTGTGTGGGACATTTGAGGACTCGTCTGTAGCATGTTATCACCGTAGGCACCTGCCACTGGCACCGATACTGGCAACGTATAGTTGGCATTTGTCATATTCCGTGCTGAGGTCGCACCTCCAGCCATTTGTGTACGATGCATCATTAATTGAAACTCTTCATCGATCTTATTGTATTTGGCTTCGGTCCGTGGCGTTAAGGTATAGTCGGCTTCAGGTTCTGGCGAATCGGGTGACATAACGCCATTTTTGTTTTCCTTCTGAAATGGACAAGATAAAATCTATAAATTTGACAAAAAATATATTAAAACATAATTCGTTTACAACGATCTATACAAAAATCTATTATAATACATCGTTTTAAAGTGTTTATTCAAGGTACATTTACTCAAGGTAGACTTATTATCGGACAGTTATAAGCCCCAATTGCCAAATTAGTATAGATAATTGCCAAAATATGTGCAAGTGTGTGTTAAATTGTATTTGTTTTACATGGAGACAATTTTGAAAAGTCGTGTATTTTTGTTAGGCTCTTCCAAATGTGTCTACCTGGTGTAAATGTCACTTGCTGTTTATTAAAAACAAATAACAAAAACATTTTTTCAAAAAACCAACAAACGTAAATATTTAAGAAGCTTGTCAACACTGTCAAACTATGTTAGTATTTTTTTTATAACTCTTTTTTTTTTTGTTCCCATGAAAAATTATGCAAATTCAGTTTTATCCATTTGGAATTTCCTACATTCAAAGATACATGGAATTGATATTGTAAAATATCTAATAAGAATATAACTAAAATCGGAAGAAGATAAACCATCGATTTAAGAAGCAAAGTTCCAAACATACACACAAGTTCAAGTTCGTTGTAAAAGTAATGTTAGAGCAAAAAATTAAATTATACTAAACTGCTAAGGAAAACAAATCTTCATGAATTATTCAAGAACACATTTGCATTTAGTGTTTAGGAAAAATATTTGGAGAGAAACACAGTGAAGTGAGTGGCAAGAAAATCAAAAAATGTGGAGAAGATATTTGGATTTGGGTTACAGTAACGTTGAACTTTCTAAAAAAAATGTTCGTTTTTAAATCAATGAAATTAAAAGAGCGCGCGTTTGAAAAACATTTTTATAAAAGTTAAAAAAAACTTCCCTCAGCGAAAATTATAGGAAATTTTAAATTATATTAAATTTTATTTTAGGTTGTTACTTTTGTTAAACATTTAAATTTTAGTATAGGGCATGTTCGTAAATGCAACACTGCGCTGCATCCGTTTATACATTTATGTTTCAGCGAAGTAGATGTGGGCCAAAAAATTGTCAAATACTCCACAAAAATAATATCTAGTCACACAATAAAATAAAGCGTAGTGATGCATTTATGAACATACCCACAATCTTTAAAAATTTTCCAACAACTTTAAAGGAAATATTGTAATATTTTGGGAAATTTTTATTTTCGCAATAGTGAGTAAATCCGTCCCTTAGGTTTATACGACAAAACATTATCGATACAAAATTTAACGAAGACCGTTGCAAAATTTATAACAACTTCTTAAGCAAAGCATCGAAAACTTCATCTATTCTAAATTAGTATAATTCTTATTTATGGTGTAGTTTATCAAAGATTTACCGCAGCGGAAAATAGCATTTAAAATTTTTTTTTGTTTTTGTTTTTGTCTTGAATTTTATGCAATTAGTCCCACTGTGTCGTAGAAATCTCCAGTTTTTCCAGTTTGCTTCAAAATATTTGCTCAATTCAATTTTGCATAAATTTAATTTTCATGATTTTATCACTTTTTTTCTTTGTGTTTTTTGTTGTATTTGCTTTACTGTGTGTATGTATCGTAACTAAAATACACTATAAATATTTGAATAATGTATTATTACATATAAATAATAATGCAATAATAATAATAATAATAATAGCAAATAACAATAATAAATAGAAAATACATTTATGTTAATAAATGATAAACTACGAGTCTTTACCGCACGGAAAATAAATAATTTTAAGTAGATACCCTGCAGATAAATCGTAACTAGTAAGGTTTTGGACCAGTGTATCACTATGTAGTTGTTACAAGACTTGTCACTAGTATAGAATGGAGAAGTATTATTTTGTAAAGAACGCCATAAGTAAAATACTAATATAAAACAAACTGGTATAAATCTATACAGAAATGTACTAGTTTTTAACCAGCGTTTAAAAACTGCAGTCAACGTAGAAAAACTGTCATTTCTTCCACTGCTTCATTTGTCATTGGCAAAACAAAAAACAAAACTGTTGCTTTTACTTCTGATTCATTAAATGTAAACAGTCGGCAAACTGTTCGACAGTTTTTGGTTTCGACTGCAGTTTTTTAAGCCCTGTTTTTAACTATTATAGAACAGCGCCCAGATCGTCGCAGTCGTGATCGAGTGACTTTGATTGAAATTTTACTTTTTGAAATCGTCCCATTCGTTATCAAAAAACTACTAGCGAAATTTGAGATTATGCGATAACGAGTAGAATGTTGTTGCTCGAAATGTCATTCAATACGTTAAGAGCTTTCGTAAAAACATTAAATTGTTTTTTACAAACAATTTACACACTTTTTGGGAATAATTATTAGATTTCTTCAACAAAGCTATAGCTAATAAGAAAAATAAGAAAAACAAATAATAACATTCAGTTTTGCAAATTTTAGTCATGTTTTCGATAGAACCGATTTTTGTATTGTAAATTTTTTGATTCTTTACAGCTTTAACGATTTTTAATTAATAGCAGACTTTGCTATTATGCCGCTGTTAGCAATGTTTTGCGAATTTCCCCTAATTAAAAATTTTGTATCGAATTTTTGCCATTTCTTGTAGTTTTAGGGTATTTTAATCAATTAAGTGGCTTGTTTGATGTATTCAAAACTTTCGCTATTTTTGCCAATTTTCTGAATTCGTAAAATTTTTCCGAATTTCTATATTTTTCGAATTTTTAAAATTTTTGCGTTCCTTTGTTGCTCTTTTTGGAATGCGCTGAAAACCACTAAGCCGAAGTCACCTACTTTATGGGACACTATTAACACTGTTGTTTTATATGTCATTACGTCATTAGTATACAAGCATAAAAATCTATTACATATTTTAAACAAACATCGATTCGAAAGCTTTCGAAAGTCGCAATCCCGTTTTTGATACGTCACGAAGTTTTATACGATACGAAAATTCATTCGAACACGTGTTCGACGATTTGGGCCCTGGACAATAAAATAGTTGGGCTCCTATGAAAAGTTTAATACATGAAGAATAAATCGAAAGTGCAACTAGTTCAAGGTAAAAACCAACTAGAATTCTTAGCTCTAGTTACTTTGTTAACTAACATTTACATACATTTGTTATTTACATATTTATATGCTTATGTAAATACATGTGTTTGCACGCAATTATCAATATTTATATTTATATAAATATGAATCAATAAGTATGTACATTTTGTGCACGTGTTCAAACTTACCTCAATTATATTTTTATTAGTTAATGATTCGTGGGGTTCATTGTATTCTGTATATTTGAGTAAAACTTTATCCATGTCGGTACTGGCGTACTGATACAATTTATTGCTGGACGAAAATATGATCAGGGCTATTTCACAATCACATAATACCGACAATTCGTAGGCCTTTTTCATGACACCAAATTTACGTTTGTTAAATGTCACCTGTGAAAGAGAAAAGATATAGATATGAAATAGATATTTAAGAAAATAATTTTTAACAAATAGAAACTGGGAATTATTTCCTTTCATAGGTTACTTTATTATATTCAACATTTTTATTTTTTTTTTTTTCGAATTTATTCTATGAGCTAAATTTCAGTTATGTATTTTATAAATAAAATAAATTCGAAAAAAAAAAAATAAAAATGTTGAAGAAAATAATTTTTAAATTAAAGTTGGTAAAATTCATTTTCAGTTTACAGAAAATTTCGTCTGCTGTCTGGGGTATTTACTGTATGGGTTGGCAATAATCAGTGTGGCCATATCCAAAAATATTTTACAGCCAAATCGGCTTTAAAATTATGCAAAAAAATGCTAAAAAAAAAATCCTAAACTTCCAAAAAATAATGCTAAAATTTAAATTGTATAATTTTTTTGTTATTTTAGTTAATATACCTTTATGCATGATTACATGATTTATTTTACATAAGTTTTCCCTATAAACTCACATCATATCAATGGAACAAACTGATTAAACAAAATAAGAATAAAATTTTATTAAACATAAAAAGTCTTAAAACTATAAAAGAAAGTTTTCAAAAAAAAAGGTACCATACCACAACAAAATATTAAGGGAACTGGTTATTATTTACTATTTCAATAAAATGTATGTAACATGTTCAGTAAAAATATCATTTTATAAATTCAATATGCATCACATGAAAATTCTTCCTCAGCTTCTGAAGAAACGATCGAGATATCATTAAAATAAATGCTCTTATCGGATTTTTAAATGAGATCGTACAAGCCACACCTAATAAAAAGTAGAAAATTCATAGTCTTTCGAATTTTCCTTTTTAAGAGATTTATACCTCCTTAAACCTAATTGGCAAAACCAAGAACTTCATTGCAAAAAAACGTTAAAAAAAACTAATTCACTTAATTTATTTTCATTTAATGCATTTTTAAATCCATAAACATCTTTCCAGAAATCAACTGTTGAGTTCTTATTAAAAATTCTTTTGAATTTAATTTCTGTCACTGATGTTCCAAAGTTGTTATTTCTTCTACAGTGAAATCAATAATTTCTTCTTTAAAATGTTCGCTTAATTTGCATTGGTTAGATTTTAAACTGTTTTCTACACAAAAAAGTTTGTATTTAATTAATTATGAAAATTATTTGGCAATCGTTATCTAAGTTGACATATTAATTGAGCTATAAAATCTGGGCAAGTAATTCCTATTTGTTTTTCTATTTCAAAAGTTATTGTACCTCTTTTCGATTCCAAAAAATTTTCAAAATCGAAATTGCAATATGGCGTTGGCGGAAAAAATCAAAATGGATCAAAATGATCAAATTTCAAAACAATTCGATATGAAAGGTCTTTCAAAAGATTGCACAGTTTCTACTAGCAAAAGAGTAGGGATTTGTGTAATCCACAAAAAATTGTGGTAGATTTTTAAAAGAAGATTATTTGAATATTCTTAAATTAAATAATGCTAAAAAATGCTAAATATGTAGTTGAAAAATGCTAAAAAAAAAAATGCTAACTGCTAAATGGAAAATTTGCAGCTAAATCAGAAAAAAATGCTAAATCTAGATGCAAAAATGCCAAAATGGCCACGCTGGCAATAATGCTTGTCATTAAATATAAAAGGGAGCTAGGGCTTATTTAAGAGCGACTAGTCCTACAGAATTTTTAGCTGCAGTTTATATTATCAAAGTTATTTTTGGGAATACAAAATTTTTTAATCAACAAGATTTTATTTGTCATGCTTAATTCCTAATTTTTATTCTTGATTAAAACACTGAAATTTATTGTTGATGGGATAAGCTATTCCTATGCGCATTTCACTGGTTGCTTAGGCCAGATCGTCAGGAAACTTCATCCAAAGATTTTAGAAAAGCTAAAGATATTAAACAAATAAAACTGTTAAGCGAGTAAGAATTATAAGCAACAGTTTTACTTGTAACAATATCAAAGCTTAAACAAAAGCAACAACAATAAACGGTGAGTTTATCTTTTCTTTCATTCCCATAACTAACTACAATCGCAAATGCTAAGCGATTTGTTGAGGTACAATGGAAACTACAATATCGTTTTTCTTCTGTCTCATGCTTATCCAAGTAATTTTTTTTGTAACAGGAGCTAGAATATTGCTAAAAATTCTCTTAATTTTTAGTACAAATTTATAACTAAAGTTATGTTGCAGTAGACTCAATCTACTGCAACTACAACAACAAAGCGCATTAAATTTTAAATGACGTTTATTATAATTTCAATAAGTTTTGAATGAAATTTTTTACAACAATATGTATATTGTTTGCTATGTATTTTGTTGATAAATCTATCTTTCAAAACTAACCCGATTGCAAACGATGTTAGCGACAAACATTGTAAACAGCCGTTGAGTACATTGCTTCCATTGTGAATCCACCTTTAAGCACAAAATATATAGTAGAATTATTAAAGCAAGTTTTTTTCAATATTAATATTCCGGTTGCCATCCCTGATCTGTTGTCAAGGTCAAGTTTAAACTTTAATGATATATTGTTAACATTATATTGCGCACATTTATCAAAATATTTATGTAGATGTAATGCAAATGTCAAAAATGTTAGTGTTCATTTGCATATTTGTTGTAAACTTAAACTC
The DNA here is from genome assembly GCA_949318255.1 of Pollenia labialis. NCBI lineage: Eukaryota > Metazoa > Arthropoda > Insecta > Diptera > Polleniidae > Pollenia > Pollenia labialis. The sequence goes on from OX439143.1 coordinate 56,443,212, forward strand.
GATATAAAATGTTAGTCGAAACCCAAATGAACCACCCAGCAAACAATGGATTACAAAAATCAAAGTGGTTATTAAACGTCAAAAACAAACATTTCATTACAATTATAAAAATTCAATAAATTTTCTCAAACATGAAATATACAGATGTTTGGAAATCGTAAACGTAAAACGCAAGAATTTTAAAAGTCGTTTTTTAATAAGATTTCTGTTATAAAATAATTTTATGACAAATATTATGCAAATACTTTCTCTATTTAACAGAATTTTATAACAAAAATAAGATTCAAAGTGTATTAAAAACAACTTGAAAATTGTTGCGTTTTACGTTTTCGATTTTCAGCAAACCCCTGTATATTTCATACAAGTACACCCATGTACATATATTGTTCTACTACAAAGTTTCCTCATATGGCAAACCTTTTCAGATCAAATTTGTTTCAATTAAAAAAAAAAAAAAATAAATTAATATACGAAAAAATTATGTTCGCTGGGTTTTATTCTGAAATTTATTATTTACGCACTTATTTTAAACATAACCGAAGTGTATTAAATTCTATCTACGTCATTATCTACGCTCAATTTAATAATCTATGTATATTAAAATGGTTAGGATGAGAATGTTAAAAAGGACAGGGGTGAAAATGAAAATTGTACAAAAAAAGTTATTGAGCAGGAAAATACTTGTTTGCCATCAGGAAATTAAGTTTGTACTTTTATAAAGAGAGCATAGCATGTCAAAATGTTTAATAATTGTTATATTTGCTATTTAATAAATAAATGGACTATATTTTTAATAAAATTGTTATTTAATTTAATCAGAAACTTACATTTTGTTAAAAAAATTTTTTTAAAAAGGGTTTATCAATTTTTTATTTTTTTCTTCTATTTTCTTTCCTCCCAAAGTATTTCATATGTTTTTTAAAAAAGTTGAGTCTAATTCTACTGCAGCAACAATTTGTATGAAATTTAAAATGACGTTTAAAATAATTTTATTTAATAATTATAATAATAATTTAATTTTAGTTTTGAATGAAATTTAAAGAAAATGTTTAAAAAAATAATAATAAATAAGTAAAATTGTTGTGGACAAAATTGTCAAACGGTTTCTTAATGCAAAATGTGTGAGTTTGAGAAAAAATATTGTTGCTGTATTTTGAACACCAGTGAAAATGTTGCTGCCTATTGTGAACGAAGCTTTAAGCTTTGTTCACAATGAGAGCAGCAAATTCGTGTTTTCTTCTATCTTATTTCTTCCCAAAAAGTATTTTCTTCTATTTTCCATAAATTTTTGAAACAAAAATGTAACTAAAGTTTTTTTTGGAAAGAAGATAGAATAAAAAATGAAAGTGTTGGCCGCATTGTGAACAAATCTTTAAGCCTTAAAATTAGATTTTTTAAACTACTTTTAGGTTTTTGTTCAAGATTTGAAATACTTTTGGTGTTTTTTTTTTGTAACTTAGAGATTAAGGCCCTAATTTTGCAAAACACAACGCAACGAGAAAGAATTATGTACATTGAAAGCAAAAACAAATTCATAAATATTTTGTAATTTTGTTGCAGCAGTGATAACCAAGCCCCGAACGCACGCACACAATGATATTATGTGCTTGTGTTGCATTCACAAAGCTTGAGCAGAGACTGATGATAGACTGATGATTTGAAACGAACAGTTGTTGCATACATATGAATTGTCGACCGTGTCTGTGTGCAAAATACGATTATTGACTGCCTCGCGAGGCTATGGAGTGGCTATCACTGATTTGCAGCTTAAGAGGAAAATCAAATTTATATAAAGGCGTATCTTACACGGCATCAAAATCTTAATTTACTTAAAAAGTCGATTAGCAGGTTTGCATATTAAGCCGACGATCTATGAAGTTATGAACTTATAAAAGTCGATTTATTTGGAAAATATGTGTTTCGGAGGTCATTTGTATGCATACGTATGGGGCGAACTAAACTAATAGACGGCTGATTTGGATAATTTTCAATATTAAAACGGTTGGAATGGTCAATGGCGTTACGTTACAAAAAGTAGACTTTTCGCTGGAAATGCCCATAGGTAAGGTTAGGTCGAAAGGAAGACGAAGCAACAATCATGCAACCTCATATCAGTACTCTGCGAAAAACCCATATGTTTTAAATTTTACCAAAATCGGTAAGATAGTTTTGGATGGGCAGAAGTTAACCATCTGCGCCTTCATATCGAGCCAAAACCGCAAAAAAGCTTCAGCAACAAAAACAAAATTTTACGGGAGATATTTTAGGAGATTATGCAAGTATTCCCAGTAAAATCATTTGTTAAAAAAAAACGATAGTTGAAAATGCCGTCGCTTAAGCTTTTTCTGCAGCAAGGACTCGATATTTTAAACTTTGAAAAATATACAAGTCCGGAGTTTTATTTACACTGATCTATCTTTGATTAAAATTTCATCAAAATTGGTTAAATATTTTCGGAGAGGCAGTAATTCACCCTATGTCCCCCTCTTGGTCCTAGTTTCAAAAAGCCTACACACATTTCCAATTTTATTAAAATCGCTTTAACAATTTAGCCGATAAAGCGGCCATAATTTTTTATAGGCCCAATATAATACCCACTCCCGGAAAACACTTTAGCATGCCTTATATTATTTTCACACTTGTCAACATTTAACATCTACTATCAATTTGCGAAGATGTTGAAATTTTAAAAATAAATAATGCTTAAAATCAAAATTTTTCAAAATCTTTAAGATGATCCTTTCTTATTTTGTTCCCTTTTACATTTTTCGATTTTTTTTAACGTTATCGCTAGAAAAGTGGCAAAAATTCTATTTTTACTGCAGCATCACTGACAAAATGGCATTTGTTTTGAAAGCAACGTTACCATTTGTAAAGCTTTTCCTTCTTGCATGTTTAATTTTTATTTTTGTATTATTTAATAAAATGCATTCCAAATATATTTTTGTGTTTTGTAAAAATATAATTGTAGACTTTTAAATTGCAGTTCGACATTTTTAAAGTGGAATTTTAATTCAACATTTTTTTAGAAGTTTCGAAATCTAATTTTAAACATTTAAAATTGTAATTAATTTTGGATGATCATTAGCGGATAAATAGTTTTAATATAAAATTTTTTCACGTACCTGTCGATTTCGTTCATCTGTTATGCGCGATATTTGAATTTTCTTCCGACCCATGTTGGCAATTATTTATGTTTTAACAATTAGGGGTCAAGCAATCTTTTCCAAGTTAATTTCAGTTATTTTAACTAATTTAAGATTTATTCAAGTTTTTTCTCAATCCCTGTATCCTTTTCGACTTAAGGCCTTCTTTAATTTATCAAAAAACACCACTTTGTAGTGGCGGTTTTTGTAGAAAAAGATAAACGTTCTTCAGAATGTAGCGTAGAAGTGTTGATCTTTTTTAAATAATATTTGATCTTGATATCAATTGCGTTGCAAATATAGTTTTATAAAATTTAGATCCTTTTGCAGCATATTTTTAGGTGATGTGAATGTTATTTGCAGCGGGACTTTTTTCTATTAAAAAAAGCACCATAAACTGGTGGTAAACGTCTTACGTCTTTTTGAAGGTTTGCAGGTAAATGTTGTGGACGGTACGAACTGTTCAATAACTGGCCAGTTAAACCAAATTAGTTTTGCCAAAAAAGTGTAACTATTGATTGATACTGAAAAGAAAAGAAAAGAAAATCAATAAATTAAACTAGTTGAAAGCTTTTTTTTTGTTTTTTCTTTAAGTTAATTTTTTTAATCTTCACATGAATAACAATTAAATGATGGTCGAGCTAAGCGAATTACCGGAGAACGGCTGAATCGATTTCGGTAAGGTTACGTCCGTAGGTTCGTAAATGTAGTTGTTCACTGGAGTTGAATTCACCTGTAAAAAACTTGGCACCACTATTATACGTTGAAAGTTTGGCTTTATTGTATATACATATTTGTAAATTTTCATTTATGAAAGTCGACGTCGACACAAGTAGACGGTACCTGAACAGTAATGGTATTTTGTGAGCCGTTATTGACATTAATCGATTACTATTGACAGTCAATTGATATTTTCTAAGGCGCTTTTAAGTCGACGTTGAGTAGTATTGCCCCTGTTTTAGTCGACAGGAAATTTTGCGACGTCTCAAATGAAAATTAAAGATTTATTAAATGAAATGTAAACCTATTTATTGAATACGTTTAAAATAAAAAATGCAAATTTAAAAGCAGTTATAGGCACACATTTTATTAGTAAATTTAACGTGAAAATTGCGAAAGTTCAGAAAAGTTTGCCAAAATAGCGAAAATGTTTCATTTAAGACGAACGCCTGAATGAGCCGAAATTGCGAAAATTCCGAAAAGGTTGCAAAAATAGCGAAAATTCGCAAAAATTTTTAATATACATATCAAAAAAGCCACAAAATTGATTAAAAGTCATTAAAACTATAAGAAATGGCAAAACTTTGGTAAAAATTCCAAAATTTGCGGAAATTTGCAAAAAAATGCTAACAGCGACATGATAGCAAAGCCTAATATTTATTAAACAATCGTTTAAAATGAAAAGAATCAGAAAACTTATAGTAAAAAAATTGCTCGCGAACATGGCAAAAAATTCGCGAAAATTGCAAACTTGGAACCGAACCCATAATATTTCAAACAAGCCATCAAATTGATTAAAAGTCCATTAAACTATAAGGAATGGCAAAAATTCGGTGAAAATTGCACAATTAAATTTGCAAACAGCGGCATGACAGAAAAGTCTTATATTTATTAATAAATATCTCTTATCGAAAACATGGCGAAAAAATTCAAAATTGGAAACAAACTCTACCCTTTATTTTAACAGGCTAAATTGGTTACAAAAATATGTTGGAAAATAGCATAAATAGCGTTAAAAAGTGAGAAAAGAACAAAAATAATAAAAAAAAATAATTGGAGATGGAATTTGTCAAATTTTCGATAACTAGTTGACGTCGACATAAGACTCTTATAAAATACCAAATTAACGTCGACTTGATGTGACAACAATTAAAAATGAATGTCGACGTCGACGACGACTTACATAATAGGGGTGAACATAAATAAGCTTACATCTGAAAAACCGTAACAAATTTTAATTCAAATTTAATAAAAAAAAAATAACTGAGTTTTCAGTACAAAAAGAGTGTGTTCGATTCGAGACGTGGGCGTAGCACCTCTAAAATAAAGAAAATATTGTTTAATGTCCATACATCTGCAAATTTGGTACATATGTGAAGATTATCCATACACAACATCTATCAATAACTGGACACCAGTAAAATTATTTAAATTAAGTAAAAATTGCTTCGTGATTAATACACGAGATCTGTTTAAAAAAATCTACTATTTTATTACGATGGGGGTAGCGAACCGCACCGGGTTAAGTTAGTTTTTAATATGCATATTTATCTAAAATCGTATTTAAGATATGGAAAAACAAATTTAACATAAAATAAATTCGTTTTATAAACCTGAAAGAAGATATTTTAAGCTTTGAAAAATATACAAGTCCGGAGTTATATTTACACTGATCTATCTTTGATGAAAATTTCATCAAAATTGGTTAAATATTTTCGGAGAGGCAGTAATTCACCCTATGTCCCCCTCTTGGTCCTAGTTTTAAAAAGCCTATACATATTTCCAATTTCATTAAAATCGCTTTAACAATTTAGCCGATAAAGCGTCCATAATTTTTTATAGGCCCCGGAAAATACTTTAGCATGCCTTATATTATTTTCACACTTGTCAACATTTAACATCTACTATCAATTTGCGAAGATGTTGAAATTTTTCCATAAAAATAAATAATGCTAAAAATCAAAATTTTTCGATTTTTTTAGTGTCATCGCTAGAAAATCGTATTTAAGATAAGGAAAAACAAATTTAACATAAAATAAATTCGTTTAATAAACCTGAGAGAAGTTCTTTTAAATATTGAATCAACAAACATTTTTCCAGAAAATTAAATTGCTAAGACGAAATGACACCTGTCTAAAAAATATTGTTGCTACTTGTTAAGGATATTAGTATGTAAAACAAAAACAAATTCTTAGGTTTTCACAAATTTAAGCTTTATTTTTTCCAAAAAAAATAAAAAACTTTTTTATGTGAAAATGTGTGTGTGTGTACTTTTGTGTGTGTGAGGTGGGGTTTGAGTTAAGTGCTGCCGAGTAACAGTGCTATATTCGGCTATACCGAATTTTTGGTACCCTTCAGACCATTAGTTTTCATATTATAAGATTTATTCGTGAATCAAATGATCGATTAATCTTAAAAACCAAACAAAAATCTAAATAATATGTGACCACTAAAAATACCTTTATAGAAAACGATTTTGTGTAATTTAAATTTTATTCATATGGAAGTTGCAAAGACTCCAATTATATAATTATTATTCGTCACAATTTCGGAACTAGGACTCAAAAGGAAAATGTGACCAGTTATGTTCTATAAAGTCGGTTGTGGGATTTAAAATAAAATTAAAATTGATATTTTAAGCAAAAAGAGAACTGGACCAATATAAAAAGATTTGGTCATATAATTTGTAATTATATAAAACTTAACTGAACAAAAATTCATTACAAAGTCAATATGGTATTGTAAAGGAGTAAAACGTTACGGTTTTAGGCCCATTAAAGTATGTATTTTTGCAAAAGTAGTTTTTTTCTGATAAAACAGACGGACATGACCACTAAATTGACTTATAATTATTTTAGGACCCATAACATGTTCCCATACTTTAAGGGGACTTAGATAAATTGTTCTTGAGGTAAAACACCGATTAATAAACTTAATTTAATTCTTATAATGGTGAAGGGTAAATTGAACTCAATGAACTCTCTTATAATTTAGATTGTTTTAATTTCAAGGTTTTTGGTTAAATGAACAAGTTCAATGAACTTTATTTTTTTATTTATTTCTTTTTTTTATTTTCTTTTTATTATGCTTCATCCTATTTTCCTTAAATACAGTAAATACTTCTGAATTTATTTATAAGCTTGAAAAAAACAACAGGATAATCGAAAAGTAACATGAAATGGGAAGGAAATGACCTAAAAAAAAAAAAAATAAAAAGTTTTCCTTAGATTTGAAGCTGTCGTAGGCTTTGAAGTTGTAATTTGTGTGTGTGTGTGTTTTTTTGGGACTGTGATTTAAAATTTAGTGGAAATGGTGTGAGGGATTGTTGTTGTTATGTTTGGCGTAGAAATTTATGAAACTTTCTTTGAAGTTTTATTTTAAGAAATTCTATTGTTAATATTGTTTTAGAAATATTTATTTTTTGTTAAATTTAAAAAATCATTTAAAAAAAATTAAACGACAAAGATTTTTTTTGTAAAAGCGGCATTTATACGATGATTTTTAAAACATGTAATTTTTAATTTTTTTTAAAGCTGCTACCAAAAACTTTTTACATTTCCACGATGACATTTGAGACATGCCTTTTTTATTGTACCTTTGAAAAATCTTTTGCAGGGTTGATTTTTTTAATAATTAACTTTGGCAAACGCATAAAAATAAAACATATTTGCAAAATTTTAAATGAAAATAAACACAAAGAACAGAAATCATGTCTTCTTTGTTATACAGAACTCGTCTACAAATAAAAAAAAACATGTCTTAAAATCATCGTATAAATGACGCCTAAGTGAAAAAAGATAGATACAGGCCTGTCACAGAAATCAATTCCGATCGAAAGAAATTTTTTTTTTTTATTTCCTAAGCTAATCCCGCGAAGCTCTAGGCTTGTCTGTAGGAAAGAAGCCAGAGTCTCTGGCGGGAATCGAACCCGCCACACCGGCGCTGTTAGATTAGCTCTCTACCAGCTAGCCTACCGGGGCAGAAGCAAAATTTATTATAAACTCTTAAGGCCTCGTTACGTAAATGTTTTAGCTGCGTTTCGCATATTCCGTTTTCCTTACCAAGCTCGTGTATAAATAGGAACTCTCACGTAAAGGTGAATTTGCGTTGCGGATGAATGTGATACAACTTTAATTTTTCTCTGTATTTTACGTATCAGCTGATAAAGAATTTTATATTTTAATGTTTATTTATAGAGGGAACATTTGATTTACGTCGTGTACGTCGACGTATGCATTTTCATTTTTTAATAATCATTTATAAAAAACGCAAAATATAGAAATGATTTACAAAAGCACCAGTCATATGTACGGTGACCATTCTTCATTTAAGAGGACAGTCCTTTTTTTGATATGATGTCCTTTAAGATTTTTTTCAAAAAAAGTACAGTATATTGTCCTTTTGTTAGATTACGACTTCTTCTTTAAACTGCTCTTAATTTAAAGGACTTTAAATTAAAATGAATTGCACGCAAAGAAAATGTCTTTTTACCATTGTTTATTAAAACCACTTGGCAAATTAAGTTGGAAGGTAGTATTGTGTATTGATGATTTAAATCATCTGCCGTCCTTCAGCGCGCTAACAAAAAGACTACTTTCAATTGCTAAAAATTGTTGGATTAGGTATAAAAAGTACCAATTAAGAAGTGTTACTTAATAATCACTTAGCAAAGTTCAAATTTGAAATGGACTGTGCAGAGTTTAAATTAGTTTTATGTAAAAACTGTTAACAGTCATATTTAAAAAAATTACTTCTACAGAATGTATCAATTATTTTTAATTATTATTTTTTTTTGTTTAAAACTTTTACATAATTTTTGAAAATTAATTTCTTGGTATATTTTATTGATTTTTTCATGGACAATAAAACATGTATATGTATTAATACTAATTCTACTTGCTATCATCATATTCTTTGAATTATCTTATTACCAATCCAATGGTCACCGTAGTCAGTCATATGCCATAATTTTAAGGTGGATTTTACCCACTGGGTGAAAAACAATGCGTTTAGCAACCACCCCCGTGAGTGTTCGGCTTACACATACACATACAAGTAGAAATAATCCGACAAAAATTATACAGCCGTCCTTGTTTAGGAGCCGGAGCTATCTAACGTCCGGTGCTTTAGCAATAGCCAGTATCATTTGTTCAAGAGCAACATTAGCTAGGGAGAGCCACCAGAGGACGAACATCCTCACAAAAACACATCAAATTATAATAACCAAAAACCAACGCACACCCAACAAAAATCCACGCACCTCGATACCTTAACATTTTATCTGCTTGCTATTTCAGAGTTTTCACAGGTGTATAGCTATTACCTCTCTCTCTCTGTCTCTTTACACTAACAGCAAACAACTTTTTCAAGTATAAAAAGCTCTTAGTTACTCGTCGTTATTGTGCTTTCACGACGAATTTTTCAGCAAAAATTGGGCGAAATTCGTCGTTCGTCCCAGTTGTGTTTCTAGCATAAATTTGTAAAATTTTACAACAATTTATTATTTAACAAATTTTGTTTGTCAAAATGTACCATTTACAAATTTGTGTTTACAATTATTTAATAAAATATCTAAATATAATTATAAACTTTTTCATACAATAAATTCGAATTTATTAAATAAAGTTTTATCCAGCAATAACATAAAACTTTTCGTAAGCCCAATATAAAATTTAAATAAAATTTTTGTATTCCTAAGCAACAGGAGGAATCGCAATAAAATTGTTTTGCGTAGGTTATTTTAAAAGTTATAGCGGAATGTTTGGATTGAACATGATAAGAAAATTTAATAAGGAAGACAAGATAACCCTGGGTAACCAGAAGTAAAAAAAGTATATGGAAATCAAATAGGTACTTAAAATCAGAGTGTTATTAAAATAAAACTACTTGCAAATGTCCATAATGGAAAAGAAAATAAAAAAAATGTGAAGTTTATTTAGGATTTTTGTGTTGCACATACTTTTTTTTGCACAATAAGAAAAAATCATTTTCTTTATTTTTTTTTGCGTTTAGCAAACTCATGCAGATGAAATATAAACACAAATAAATCATAAAAATTATTGAATTTTATATAAAACAAATCATGATTCTTAAGATGCCTGCTGTACAGAGATCTATGACGTTAAACTAACAGGGGCGGCGACTGACTTTAAAATTTTCAACTACGACTTAAAATCAGTTGATAGTCATTTAAAAAAATACGATCAAGGCATATAGATGTGCTTCTCAAGACGTCGTGCCAAGGGTAAATAGGGAAACATTTAAAGCTGTGTTCGAAAATAAACACTAAATGTCACTCCTTAGTGTTCGGTTCTGTAGATTTGTGGAAAACACAAACGCTAATAGTGTTTGTGTAGAAAATCAATAAAAAAATAACGTTTCCTTGTTTCAAACACAAAAATAATACTATTTTTACCCAACTCAAAAAAAGATGAGAACATTTAATTGCGTTCGGTTTTTTTTAAACCAAAAACTTCATTGTGTTCGGTTCAGCTCATTTATGTTCCTCCCTTTTGACTGGCAAAAAAAAATTTTTTACCAAAACAAAATACACATTCGCAAAAAGAAAACCAAAATCCGGCCAATTGATTTTACACAAACATGGACAATACACACACAAGCTATTCGTGCTGCGGCCTGTGCTGAATTTTTTGTTTGTTAATTTCTTTATCAATGTGAAAAAAGAAACATTATAGAACACTAAAATATAATGTTTGTCACAGTATCAATACAATTGTTCTGTTTTTTTTTTTATCGAAGAACAGAACACTTCATAATGTTTGGCTCTTTCTTGAAAATATTTTAGAACGGTATTAAGGGTTGTGTTCGTCTACACAAATACTAAAAAAAATAGATATCGTTCCTGGGTGTGTGAGCCGAACGCTGAATAATGTTCTGTTTATTTTCGAACACTGATTACAAGGATATTTCACAGGATATTTTGGTGTTACATGTTCAAGGGAAGTTAGGCGCGGTCAGTAGCTCGAGTTTGACAGAGTAACAAAATTGCCATATCTCATGAAATCGCGGTTCCTATCTGGTACCATGGTCTGACTCTTGGTGTGTACCCGGGTGACGCGGGAAGGATGGAGATAATAAAATGCCAGCTTCAATGGTTGATTTTCCTCTTGTGGAGAAGTTTTGACTGGTGGCAGATCATGCTAGGTGCTATTGCTAAACAACATAAGCAGCGGAGATTAGATAGCTTCAGCTCATAAGCAAGGGCAGATTATGTAATTCTGCCGAGTTATACACTTAAACTTGCAACCTGAAACCTGTTTCTCTAAACTACAAGTTACAAATCTACAAGTAAAATATATTTAAAACAAAAACCAAAATTGTAAAATTTAGCCTTTTTTAATGTATTTTACTTGTAGTTTTGAGAAACAGGAGCCTGTTTTGCTTATACACAGGGGAGGTTGGTAAACGCATTGTTTGTTTTGATTAAGAACACCATGGAATTGAGCCTATGTCCGTGTAAATGTTGAACAAATCCGGCCAGAATCCTATAGTTTTCCACGCAAAGGCCACATGGAGAAAATTAGTTCATTCACATATTATTTACAAGGACCTTTCAGCGATCCGACGTGATGGTTGTTGTCCGCACCTGAAGTTCGGCCTGCAGTCAAAGTTTCCTGTGCACTATTCCTATACATCAGAAGCTGCTATTTTAATCCAGCTTCTAAGCAGGGGTAAGTGCATAGTTCAGACAATCGTGTTTCCAACTGTGTGTTGGTGTCCACATATGGGTGCTTGTAGCACAGTGCGGCAATAATCACAGTTTCTTATATTATTAAAGAAAAAAAAAAAATAATTTAATTTGGCATTAATAAAATCAAACAAGACATTGTACTGCGCCTGCTTTACACCGTTTGGCATATGGCTCTAGTGCTGTGTGTATGTTTTTTATAAAAAACAAATCTTAAGCATTAATAAAATACATATACACAAGTATCGTGGAGCGTATAAAAAATATTTATTTGTAAAAATGATACTAGACTTTTATTTTCTCAAAAAAAAAAAAAAAAAAAAAAAAACTCAATAGGTACGTACCCTGTAGTACTTTCCTTTAGTATATGGCGGATTTCATGTCAAGTGACCCAATTTTGATATCGATGTCTTTAGATTTGGATAAATTCGTAAAGGAATGTCTTATAAGCTTTCTTTTGAGCCAAAAAATACCCATTTTAAAAATAAATAAAAAAAAGTTTTAAATTTAACAAAAAAAATTTGAAAATTTTTTTAAAAAAAAAGACAAAAAAAATTTTTTTCGAAAAATGGAAAAAATGCTTTCTAATTTGTTTGGTACAAGTTTTGCTAACATTAATAGGTAATAAGTTACACGGTTGAGAAAGAACACCTGTTTGGCCACAATGTCAAATTTTGAACATCTCTAGCTTAAATCGATACACAGAAAAAAATAAAAAATTAAAAATTTTGTGATATTAATTAAAAAATTAATTAAATTTGCAGCAGTAAACAAATTAATAGTTTCCATTTAATTTTTTTTTTTTTGATATTTTCTGCAGCAACGTTGTTGATATAAGTAAACCTTCGCTTGATTACATTTTTAATTCAAAGTGATTTTATTTTAGATAAAATAAGAAGCCGAAATTCAAAGATATGCAGTAACTGCCTGATTCTAATCAGCTAATCCTAAAATCGCAAGCTAATTTACAACTCCAACAGACCCATTTAAATGGTTCTATGGGGTATTGCTTCACCTTGTCCATTCGTAACAGAAGTAGCAGTCCTTTTCGCCATTTTTGTTGCTAGTCTATTTAACCGTTTGTGTGGTTAATTTGTCCCTTTACAATAAAATTCCTTTAAATATTTATTGATTTTTTCTTTAAGCATTATAATTTGTTTTATCTTAATACAATAGTGACATTTAAACTGTAAAAAAGTTCATTGTAATAAGTCATTGTGGTAATTATTGTCATACTACTGGGGCAGTTGTTATTGTGTGGTTACAATTTTTTACCGCATTCGGAAAAACCGTTTGATTGTATAAAAAAAACCTTGAAGAAAACGCCGTCATGTGTTTTACCCACTCCCCCAAACTGTATAAAAACAAAACATGTTCTCTGCAAATCATTTAAACAATAACAATTTTATTTTGGTTTGACAATTGTTTACACAGGGATTTCTGTTTAAAGTGGTATACTTTCAGGAAGCCTTAAATAGAATACACGTGGCATATTTTTAGGAAGGGGTGCAAAGTGCGTTGATCCCATATGAGATATGAACAGAAGGTGTTTATTGATTAGAATTTTTATTATTATTGTTATTATTTTAGCTAAAAACTGTTTGAAATTTGAGCAGAGTCCGTTGAAGGACACGCCTACGTCCAATATATCATTAACCTTTAAAACCGAATTATGTCTACAATTATATAGCAAAGGCGTACAATATGTATATGTATGTATATGTGGCTAAAATAATAAATTCATCAAACCGGTGCAAGGCATCGTATAGGTTCCATACATTCTTTTCCCATAAATCACTGCACGCAGGGAAAAACATTTTCAATATTGTCAACTCCAACAAAAGTATTTTTAACGAAAAATTTTAAACACACTATTAGGAATTATTTAACTATATCTATTATTGTCACCGACAACCATATTATGGTTAAATTGGTTCTTCATTACGAAGCCAGAACCATATTATGTTTTACTTTAAACATGTTATGGTTATATATGTATGACAATTTTCCTCTTTTCTAAGAGCAACATGCTATGGGTGATAAATAATCATGATGACTACAAGTGCTAAACATATTTTTGTTATTATTAACTACAACATGTTTGGAAGCAACTATAACATGGTCGTGGCTTCGTGATTAATGACTAATTTAATCATAATATGGTTGCTGGAGACAATAATATGATTAAATTAACCATAATATGTTTGCAAATTTTCGTTAAAAATAATTTTTTTGGAGTTGACCATATTGAAAAATATTTTTTCTCCGGGTAAAAAACCCGATAATAATTATCTGTTTTTAACATAAGTCAACAAAATGATAAAAATGATTTAACTTTTGCCTAATTAAAATATCAAAATTTGGATTAAAAACCATGAACAGTTTAACAAAATAACCACAATACTTATTGTTGTTATTTAATTCCTTTTTAAAATGTTTGCTTAACAGTGGGATTCAATAATGTAAAATCTGTCAAAAAAAAAAAAATATCTACGAAACTACAAATCCAGTTTGCATAAAACAGAATACATACATATATGTGACCTTCTACGAGAAAAGGGACATAGTGTGTGAAAATGAAGTTTTGAGAAAAACTCATTTCATCTTATTCGACACCATTTTAGGTACCAGAATGCACTCTTAACTCCAAACCCGTTTTTTGACACACTAGGTCCATTTTCTCGGAGAAGGTCACATATATAAAGTAAAGTAAAGTAAAGTAAAGTAAAGTAAATTCCCATTTTATACTATTGATAAACTGAAATTTATTGTTGAAGGGATAAGCTAACATAGTTTTATATGACTAAAAATAAAACCAAAAAATTTGGTGATGATTGGCTAATAAATTACCGGTACACAGAAAAAAATGTCTCAAGAAAATAATCAACAACACAGTTTGTTAAAAATTTAATTTTAGGTCAACAAACTTTTTATTTGATTCAATAAAATTTTTTATCAAAATTACACTTTGCAAAATAGCACTCAATAAAACATATTTAATAATGAAATAATTAAATATTTCTTCATGTTCAATAAAAAAAATATTTGAATAAAAAAAAAACAGTATTTTTCCTGATCTGGTCTAAGCTACCAGCGAAATGGAAATGGAAAGGGAACTAGCTTATCCCTCCATAATAAATTTTAGTGTATTTATCTAAAAATAAAAATTGGGAACTTAGCACATCAGCATTATTAATAAATAAATAAAGATTCGTTAAAAAATTTGTTTGATTTATTCAACATTTTCAACCATTTATTTTAACAAATCACAAATTATTTTGGCAACAAATTTTTTTATTGACTCAATAAACTTGGTTGTTGACAAAAAATTCAATAACTATTCTTACAAACTATTTTATCAACACCGCAAAAATCGTTATCGCAGAAAATTCAAATTTTTTTTTATCAAATATGCGATTTTCGTATTCAAATATGAAATTTTTTCTTTCTGTGTAGTCTTTAAAAAAAAATATTCTCAGAATACAATTAAATTAACGGCTAAAACCGCAACGAACAATAATACTGTAATATAAGATTTTCTAAATATTTTTTTAAAAATTTCCCACAGCAACCATATGAAGGCCACCCCTGAAAAGGTATAACTTTTGTTCGGTGATATCAGCGATTTAGCACAGTTTTTAAAGTACTGAAAAATTGCAAAATCCCAAAAGGAAATTTCAAGAAATGAAAGTATGTATGAAAGAATTATTCGTAATAAAAGTTTCTAGTTAACAAGTCAATGGTTGTGAATAAATTATAGAACTTCCTTACAAAATACACATGACAACAGCACCCATATACACCATTTAACAAACAATTTAAATAACGTACACAAAACTAAATATGTAACATACACTTATAAAACTTTATATAAATACATGCTGGTTTTATTATGTGTCTGTATTTGTATACATTAATTCAATTTCAAGGTGAAGGTTATTGTGTCCTGTGCTGGAATGTCCTATGACAAATATTAATGTCTTAACAATAAATTTTAGCATTATACGACCATTTTACCACTTATATTTACATATATTTTTTTTTTGTAAGCCTATAGCACCCTAAATACCACAATGAAGTATAATTAGTTTCCCAGTTGGCAAAATGGTCATCGACGCAAATTTCGTCAACGATGTCTTCAGGACATTTTTGAATTTGTCGCCTATTAAACATTGATGACGACAACATACATAGGTAACAAAACGTGTATTTTTGGAGACATTTTTATTTTTAAATTTGTCTTGAATAATAACACTGCGCTCGAATTTTACACTTTTTTTTAGACATGCTGGGCACTTGGTGTTTAAACCTAATTCGGGTACGCTGAATCCAGTGGTACTAGCAGTTTTTTTTAGGTTAGCTCTGGTTTTCAAGATATACCGTTATTTTGAAAATGGAGGAGGTTGCACTCATTTGCTGCAAGGCCGGCAAAAATCAAAAAATTCAATTTTAGAGTTAGTGATGCAGAATTGTTCGCTATGTTTTTCTTTATATTGTGTATTAAATTCAACTTTATATCTTTTATACATTCCCCATTTGAAGAGAATGTATCGTTATTTTTTCGAAGTGATTACAGCAAATCAAAATCTTTAAACGCATTTATCTCGAAATGAATTTTTTTTGACTTATGCCGGTCTTGCAGAAAATTAGCGATATGTTCGCGTAACTCAAAAACGTCTAATAAAAATAGAGAAATATTATTAAGAAACAATTTTAGTCCGATTGCAATTGTCATTTTATTGACTTTTGCAATAAAAAGAGAACATTTGTGATTTTTAGTTGAACTGTTAATTTTTGATTATTTAAGTTGGGCTTGAGTTCATCAAATTTAATTTTCATTAAATTTTTAACTGAAAAAATAAATTTTACAACATGACATTTTGGGGGGAATGTAAGGAGAGATGAACTCACTGTTTATTGTTGATGATTTTTTTTAAACTTTGATATTGTTACAAATGGAACTGTTGCTGTAATTCTTATACGCTTAACAGTTTTATTTGGTTTAATATCTTAAGTTTTTCTAAAATTTTTATAGATGAAGTTTCCTGATGATCTGGCCTAAGCAACCAGTGAAATGCGCATAAGAATAGCTTTTTCTATCAACAATAAATTTCAGTGTTTTTATCAAAAATAAAAATTGGGAAATTAAGCACGAATAACAAAATCATTTAAATTCAATTTTGTATTCCCGCGAAAATTATTTTGATAATAAAATTTATTGATAATTTTTATTCTTGGCTGAACTAGGGATCGAACTCGGGATGAATTTACATGTTTCAAGAATCACCACATTCTCAATACTCTTGAAAGGGGACTATTGGGTTTTTAGTAGATACGACGCTTATCTCGAATAGGAGTGAAGTTAGCTTTGAAATTCTTCTACAGCAGCTTGAAACATAAGTCTTTGCCATTAATTCATTGAGATACAGACTTCAAAAACGTTTGCAAATTATTCAGTTTTTTTGTTTCATCGAAGTTCACGTTTAACAGTGACTATGATTCGTGCGCTCACACAAGAAAGCCATCTTTTTTGATGAAACTCTTATCTGGCTATACAAATACTGTCGCATTTGGGCAAATCAAAGCTGCTCAAGTTATGTAGAAGGCACAACGTTATCCGAAAAAAGTAGGTTACGTAGATTAGGTTAGGTCGAAAGGAAGATGAAGCATCAATTATGCAACCTCTTATCAGAGAGATATACACATAGGCCTCTACTGGGCCTGTTGTGCGCTCCCTGAAAACTACCACCTTTTGGGGGAGTTAACGTCCGGCGTTAAGAAACTCAGTTTTCTGGACGTAATTCTTTAAGGTTTTCTAGTCGACGTTCCTCAGGGATCCTAAGTCCAGCATGGCATCACTTTCGAGGTGTTTAGATCTTAACTCGACAAAGGCCTGATAGTGGCAGAGAAAGTGTTCCAGATTCTCGCTTGCCCACAACACGCTCTGCACTCGTTAGATTCCGTCCGTCCAATTTGGTGTAGTTTTGCCCGTAATCCTGCATGAGCAGTCAGGAAACGCACCATCATACACATTGGGAAACACGCCCAAAGGCTAGGGCTCCCTTACAATGACCTTTGTGGAAGTTGCGGCGAAGAGAAGAAGGAAGTGTCAACGGAACAGCTTATCTGTTATCAGCCGGCATTCGGAGACCTTAGACTCAAACTTTTTGGCCGAAGAACCCTTAGAAACAAAAACTGTCTCCCTGACATTGATGTGAACCTAATCCATTCCTTCATTGAACCAACCGGACGCCTGGGTGAAAATGTCAACAGCCGGGTAACAAAGGACCCTTGAAAGATGGTGAAACATGGTAACACAACGGGAATTTATTACTTGACCCGCTCACCTAACCAAGGATACAATTTACGAAGCTATTTTTTCAGATGATTGGTGAAGTTATCGATTTATATTTTTAACGAGCCAGCAACTAGGTCCTATTTGGCAAAGCAATCAAGTCAGCAACGCAACTAAGCTGGAGGCCAATGTCATACCCCTATTAAGGTTAACAGTTCAACTCTAGTACAGTTAAAATTTTGCAGTTTTTGTATTACGGTTTATAACTCTGTTATAGTGCTGTTAACAGAAACATAAAACATCTTCAATTCATCACTAGCGGTTGCTGTAATTTCAACTCAACTAAGTTAAGTTCAACTAATAAGTTGTAAACCGTAATAGTTACACACACTTAGTGCTCTTATATGTGTGTACAACTTTGAAGGTGACCATTGACATAACGAAGGCGAATTAATTTTTTAGGTGGCGTTAAAAGCACACTACTTTTTTTCTTACTAAGAGAATGGAATGTCAAAAGCTGCTTGTGTTGTCGACTTATCGACCAAAGAAAGCAACATATAAAATACATTGTTGTGTTTTTGGTGTTGTACTTGTTGTAGTATCGAAACCACCTTTTACAAGAATTCGCCTCAGACATAACATAACGTCTTAAAATCTTATCTATTTACTGCTACAAACCAAATACCGGTAGCAACGGAGGGACGAAAGAGAAAGTGGCAGTGGATCGAACACACCCTCCGTCGCAGTGCGACAATGTATCTAAGCAAGTTTTCAGATGGAACGCATTTCATCAAAGAAGCCGAGCATTCGATAGGCCACGTACAACTGTGAGGAGTTGAAGTCTATCAAAATCGAGTTCAGTGGAGATCGCTGTTATTGGCGCCTCAAGCTCTAGTGGGAGTTATATGTAAATGATACAGGGCTTCAAATGCCTAAATAAAAAGTAGTTAAAAAATTAAATGGTCCTAAATTAAGTTTTTTTTATTCCTTCCACGATTTCTTTTGCATATGGTGCAGGAAAGTGGGTTAATCAAGAAAATTCCAAATAACTATTTCTGAGTTTTTATAACACAAACTTGCATAAATAAACTAGAAGAGTCTTTAATACAAATTCTAGTTTTATTTGTTGTAGTTCCTTTAATCATGTGTAAATTGGTATGAAAAAGCCACAAGAGTTTTCCAGGCTTACGGTCATAACTTGACTTGGTTTCCATGTGTCATTAAAACACCTGAATGTTTATTGTGCCAACATTCATTCATATTTTGCACGTTTAAGATGCATCAGCAACAACATACAATCAAAAGATTCTGTGACACAAACCATGTGGGAGAACTAAAAAGGGCTTAAGAATAAAGGGCAACATAAACCACACAAATCGCATGTCAAATACACACTTTGTTTCCGTTTTGTATTCGCAGCTAAACAACACAAACATATTTTGTACAAACAATAATTTTTCATTTTGGTTTGGTGTTCAATGAATGCAGACGGCGATAGTGCTGCGGCAATTTCATTCTCTGTTTGCGTAAAACGGAGAAGAAATGTAAAACAAATGAAATGAGTCTGGAGTAAAGAGTGGCTTAAGCAACGATTTGTTTTGGGCAAACAATGCTGCTTAACATATTCTTCAAGGACTTTTTTTTTGCTGAAATGAATTTATTAGGCACCGGACAACACAAAAAGTTTGACAAATATCCAACATGTCTGCCAAATCTAAAAAATTTTTAATATTTCCACAAACAGGCTTCAAATGTTTGTCCAAACACCTCAATTAACAACACAAAATATTTGTACATGTTTGCCATGCAATTTGTGTGGTTTATTTTGCTCTTTAATTTAAATGGTTTATTATTAAAGCAGCCAAATTTGTTTGCACTTTTTAAGAACTTTTTAGTCTACCCTCGTTAATTTTAAGTCTTTTTAAGTGTTACAAACTATGAGTACAACTATTAGTTGTTTTGTTACTGTAACATTTGTGTTTTTGGCCACTTAAGCACATGTGTGTCCTACACAACAATTCTCCAACCAAACACAGACGTTTACTAATACACTCACACACATTCTCTCTCGCACAACAACCCAAAACGGAAGGAAACCTTTTTATTTTTAATTTGTGTATCTATATGTGCGTGTGTTTCTAGCTGTATGTGTGTGTTAGTTTAATTTAACTTAACACATTCTGACTATTGTAGAACTGTTTCTTGTTTTATAAAAAAATGTATGTATGTATGTCTATATGTCTGTTGTAAGTGTGTAATTGGTTGTTGCTATTACAGAACTGCATACATTTTTTTTATGTATTTGGCCAAAGGATATGTTTTGATTATCCTTTGAACATAAAATTTAGGTAAAGGAAATAAATAACAACAACAGAAGCACCAGCTAAAGAAATGTAACAATAAGTTCCCTTGTTTGTGCTTGTTGAGAATAATTGGTAGAAATATTTTTCGTTTGAGGTTTGGAATTGGAGACAATAGGCAAAGCTTTTGTTTAAATACAAGAGAATTTAAGAAAAAATAAATTTAAAAAAAAACTGCATGAAATTTTACAAAGAAGTGCATTCATTGTTTGGAAAAATTTCTTAAAAAAAAGAATTTATTAAGGTTTTGGTTAACTTTTAAAAAATTTAATTTTTTATATTTTAGTTTTGGAAGTCTTGAAATTTTTGGACAGTTACTAAAAACATAAACAAAAATACAAAATTTCACCTTTTAATCAACAAGTAAGAATGCACATCCGGCTGAGCCGAATCTGTGTTACCCTTTCCGTAACGTCATGCAGCGTCTTAAATCATTTATTTATTATTTTCATTAATTTTATAGTTGCCTCCATATTTATTGGCAAACGCTTTTCTATATTTATCATGATTGTAAACATTTAAAAAAAACATTGTTAAAACACCCACTTAAATCTGTGCAATTAATTGTCAAGTGTCTAAAAATAAAAGAATCCATTAAAATGTGTAGCATTTTTTTTTAAATTTTTATAATTTATAAAAACATTTTTTTTTTAAACACGTTATTAATTTGCAAATTATTTTTGAAATTAATTTTCATTTAGCAAAAGTTGAGTTTATAGCTTTATTGTTGTTATTTTAATGATAAACATACATACATACGTATATAAACCACTGATAGGATTTGTGGTACAATTGTACCAAATTCGGTACTATCGAAACTTTATTGCTACACTGGTAAAATTCATCCGTTTTTGGTAAAATTTGGGAATAAATACCCACGGAGTTTTATCATTTCTTTGAGGTGGATTAACTTACATGAAGCACAGCCGCGAACAGCGTTGTAAAAGCCACTCTCTTTACACAGTTAAAACATCAAATCACCCAAGATCATGCACCTTAACGCCTTCAAAATGGCATACAAAGCATCAGCCCGTGGAAAAACGTTGTAAGCTACTAACAAAATTATGAAACCGAAATGGTGTTGCAGTGTGGAATAATGTTTTCACAGCCTTTTGCATAAAAGTTTTTACTATCATTATTTTTAATAATATAAAAAAAAAATTTTAAACATATAATCCTGCCTGTTAAAAACGTTCTTTTGCTTCCCTGAAATATTATTACTTTGTTTGTAACTTCGCGGCTGTTCTTCAATTATCCAATTTCTAATTACATATCTCCAGCCCTGACCAGAACTACCAAAAATTGGATTATTGTTACTTTATGTTTGTGATGTTATACTGACATATTAAGTATACACAATTACTCAGAATCACTTTCTGAGTTGATTTAACGAAGTCCCTCCGTTCGGCTGGCTGGTTGTCTGTCCATGTAACCTTGTGCGCAAAGTAAAGGTCGCAATTTCGAAAGTAATTTTAAAGTTGGCGACAAACACTTTTACGATAGCTACAATTTCAGTACTAGTAGGTCCAAAATTAACCATATGTCGCCTTCCTAAAATTGCTTAAGGGCAAGCAAATCTCATCGCTAAAGATATCTAAATAATATTCGGCAAAACATATTTTGTTGCCATTGTGAACAAAGCTTTAATGTTAAATTTTATTGATTAAAATCTAAGACTGAACAAAAACTTCGACTCCGCAAAGTCTTCTAATTTTTTTATCTAAAATTTAATTCCAGTTCATTTTTTAAAATTCAAGCTTAAGAATAAACTAAGCTTTTTATACAAAAGCTTAATAATATGTTTAGGCATGGCTCTCGACAGTGGGCCAAATGTTTAATCAATTTTATTTTATTTACCTTTTTTCCTTACTAAGTTGCTTTTTTAAAAAAATATTGTATTTAAAGTCTGCAAAGAAAAGAAGAAAGTTAAATTAATTTTAAATACAAAAAAGTTTATAAAAGTCAAAAGGATTTTATTAATTTCATTAATTTTTTTTTTTATTTAAAAACAAAATCATTTCCTGTTTGGCAAAAAATTTGACTGGTTTAACGAACTTTTGTTTTTTAGTAAAACTTTCAATTTATAAAAAAAAAAATAAAAAAACAAAAAATATTTCAAACCAGTTTAAAATTTTCTTTTCCTCTAAAACATTAAATAATTTGAGTTTTTATTTTTTTGTTGTGTGTGTTAATCAAACTGAGTGTAAGGTAATAAAAAAAATTTAAATATTTTGTTTTAATTTTTCTGGTCAATTTATTTTTAAGGTAAAACATTTATATTAAAAGTTCTTTTTGTTTTTGCGATTCTGAATGAATTCTAACAAAGCACACCCGTAAAATTTTATCTCAATAAGGAAGAAAAGTTCCAGTTTATTGGCAAAATTGAACGAAATACCTTACAAATTATTTTAAATTCAATATTTGTAAATGAAATGCAATCAAATGTTTGCAGATGTTTTTAATTCTTTTAAGTTTAAGGAAATTTTAATAAAAAAAATTAAATCTTTACTAAATTATTCGCTCATGATTTTTTCCGTTTCTTTTCTTCATTTTTATTTTTCATTCATCAGGTTTGTATGAATGTATATAAAAAGTTAAATAATTTAAACAATAAAAAGTTATTTATTTAAATTAACTGTTTGTTATCTTTAACCGGGTTTTGGTACTTTTGTCCCTTAAAATCGCAAGTATTTTTTCTACACTTAAAAGATAATAATGAATGAATTAAAGAAAACAAAAAAAAAGAGACATTTTATAAAAAAAAAAATAAAATTATTTCGGACGACTTTATTTTTTTTACATTCTTTGTATTCTCCAAAAAGTATAAAGAAAGTTTTTAGAAAAACCTTTGGTTTTTTTAATGTCTTATTGAATTTGTGATCAATTTCGGGATTCAAATTTTTAAACACTTATTCGAGAAATAACCCAAGCTCTGGATGGATGGATTTTCAGCAAACATTTCAACCAAGTCGAATTCATGTAAACGGTGGTGGCGATAATACAACAACAGCAACACCAAAAATACAACATCGTACTTTATTTGTTACTTTCGTTGGTCGATTTATCAAAAACAAAGCAACTTTTGACATTCCTCTCTATTGATCCCAACATAATAGGGCCACATATAACTGGCTCTTAAGTCTGAGTTCACACTATGAAAGTTTTCTTTCATAAAGTCTGAGTTTTATGATGAGAGGGGGAAAGAATAATAGCATGTCCTCTTCCCCTCTCACCCAACAACTAAAACTTTCTTAAGGTCCAATGAGACGTGACATACCCATAATGCCACAGCCGTAACGGTGACTGTAGAAACCAAAATTGAATATGTTTGTATGTTATGTTTATGTCGTTTTGGTAACACAGTGGTTATGGTAATACAGTTTTGTTATGGTTATGTCACGTCTAATTGGACCTTTAAGGCCCAACCATAACAAGCATAGCCTTGCCTAACCTAATTTCAATAATTAACAAAAAGATGCTCAAAGGTTAAAAAAAAAATAAATTAATTAAAAAACATTTGATAATTTATTTCAAAACAACTAAAATGTTAATTAAATCAAAATTATATTTTTAATTTTCGTTCAACAAAAAATATAATTGATTAATGAAAATTTGCAGCCTCACTACTGAGTGATAGTGATGTTAAAAAATTTTGCTCTCGAAAAAAAAAATAGTTTGATTTAAAAAAAGCAATCATCAGTTTATACTAAATTTTAAATCAAAGACTTGTATTTTTATAATTAAAGCCAATAATTATACTGTTATTGACAAAATTTCATTTTAGTTAATGTTCATGGCTTGTCAAAAAAAAAATCGAAAACCGTGCACATAGAAAGTTAAATTTTTTTAAATTTTAGTTTTAATTTTATTTTGTACTATGTATTTAAATTGAGTGCATTCAAGTGAAAGTAAAAAAATTTCCATTAATAAAAATAAAATTTGTTTTAATTAAAAACTTAATGAAGTGAATTAAAAATTTACTTATATAAATAACATTACTGTAGAAAATTTTAATATCAATATGTGAATAACTATGTTATAATTTGTTATTCCTTTTTTAAGCAACAATGATATTCTTTTTTTTATTTTTTTGCTTCAATATAAATGACTTAGAAATATATGTGACCTTGTCCGAGAAAAACTTATCCTATTCTACACCCTTTTAGGAACCAGAACCCACTCTTAAGTCTAAACAAGTTTTTGAACCCACTAGGTCCCTTTTCTCGGAGAAGGTCACATAAAGTTTTATTATTTTTTTTTTAAGAAACACTTTTCTTTCCATAAAAACCGTTTTTGTTTTGGAAATTGTCAGTTTTCGTAAAAACACTATGGCAACACTGTCTTTGTATTAAATAATTGTTTTTGTGATATATCTTTTGTAATATATTTTTGTATTGATATTGTTGTTGTTATTATTGACCAAAATGTATTAACAAAATGACCTCAGTACTACAACAATGAAACAACAAAAAAACAACAGGCATTTTGTTGCTAGAATTGAGACGGCAAATGTCAAAATGTCTTATTAAAAAAGTAAATAAACAAAAAAAAAAAAATTATACCAAACGTTACACACGAAGAAAATCACTGCAAACAGCTGCGCTTGTGAGGTAACTTTATTAGTACATTCCGTTATTGACGTTGTTATTTAAGTTTAACTTGTGATATTGTTGTTGTTGCTTTTGATTTTAATTAAATGCATACTACAAACATACATATCCGTGGAACCAGTGATGCCGTTTCGTTACACTTGTTACATTTTTCGTAACTTTAAAGGCCCAACGTAACATGTATAATTTTGTAATACTTTGAAAAGGTACTGATGCCCAATTTTCAGGATAGTATTTAAATAGTATTTAATTTTCATATAAACTTAAATCGTATTTAAATACAGATTGATATTTTGAGTTTTATTTGAAAAGTCTTATTCAATAAAGATAAAAGTATGGTAGCGCTACTAAATACAAAAAAATATCATAAACAAGTTATTTATTTGCAAGGTGGTCTCAAAAAATAGCTGAATGTTATTGCTTTGCCTGTTGTTTTTGTATTGTTGTCATACTGATGCCACCTTGCTAAGTTATTCCAATGGAAACTTAGATTACATTTAAATTTACTACAGCGGTGAATTAAGTTTTATTTAAGTGTTTAGTGAACAAGTTTTAATATCAATCCTGAAAATTGGCCATTAATTCATGTTCAAACTTTTAAAAAAAAAAACAACATGTTTAATATGCGTATGTGTAGAAAATACATATTTTGCCAACTGAAACTTACAAAGACTGATCACCGTAATCGATTAAATACTGATACAATAGCTGCATTATTGACGTCTAAAGAAAATATTCAAGACGTTTCAAAATATGAGCCTTCTAAATCCATATTATCAAGCAATTTGAAATTATACTGAAGTAATTATATTTCCAAATGAGAACTTAAATAAGTACGTAAAGCATGTATGTACATATGTATGCATGTATGTTTAAACTTTTTTTTTAATTTTTAGGCAATAATTTTTTACGTTTTCACACGTTTATATATTTTTATTCTGGGGGCTAATCTCTATTGCGATGCGAAAGAAAATGGTAGCAAATCTAGCGATTGGTACTCTTTAATGCGTTTGCGCATTTGCCTTTCGCATCTATTAATTTTTTTTCCCAAATCATCACTATTAATTTTATTTAAACTATACAATTTAAAATATTTTTACATATTAAAGCATTTCATTACTGTCAATCTAGGCCAGGGTTCGCAAACACACACATTCCCATTTCTATTTTTTCTTGATTGTTTATTTTTGAGCGTAATTGTTTTTGTTTGTTCAGTGTTTTCTAGTAAAAAATATAAACTATTTGCTCATGCTCTCTTTATTAACGTGAGAGCATTCGCACATGTGCGGTGTTTTGCAAACCTCTGATCTAGGCCATCTTTCATTTTTGTTGCCAGTATTGATCATTTTCAAAACATTTTGCGAAAGTATTAGAGAGTACCAAGTTGGCATTTAGCTTTCGCATCGCAATAGAGAGTACCCTCCCTGAGTTATTATGTTTTTGTCGAAAGAATGAATTCTTTTTCATTTTATTAGCACTGAAATATGAAATAAAAATCTTTTAATTTACATAAACGACATTAATTTACTTTTTATTCAAGGAATATTTTAAAACGTAACTTTTGACGAAACACATGTAACGTTATTGACCGAAGAGCGTAACTATTTTATTTCTACCCTGGCAACACTGATGTGAACGTATGTAGGAGTGTGTTTGCGCCAGTGATGCCAACTTAGTGCTTTTGGCACTATTTATGGTGCTTTTTGATGCCTCAAAACGCCAAAATTTTATCCATAGTGCCAAACTAAGAAAAAGCACTAACTTGGTGCTTTTTAAATTTTTCGTGAGTGCCTTTAGTGCTTTTTACAATTTTTATTTTTTTCTACCATTTTTTAAAACTTTGATTGTATAGAGGATGATTTAGATGAGATTTGCTATTTTGGGTACAATGTTGAGAAGGCCTTTAGAGATTTTAAGATTTCAAATGATAAGAAAAGTGATAAAAGAAAGCTGCATTCGTTTCACCAAAAACTTTATTTACGAGGTTAGAGCTAGGCTTCCTAGTAATTTGGAAATTTTATAAAACGTTACACTTTTAAGCGTTGGCAACATATTTAGTAATCGTACTAAAAACGATGTTTTGTTTTCAAAAAAAAAAATGGCTTAAAAAAATTGCAATTGTGAATGGAAAAATAAACAACGATTTTGAGTCATGTTAAAAAAACGTACTGAAAAGGTAAAAAAACATGCAGTCGGAAACCGTACAAAAGCCACGAAAATCGAGCTCGCACTGAATTACTTTAAAACTGTTTTATGGCCAATTCAAACTCAGCTGATGATGATCCAAATGATTTGGATAATATTATTTTTATTGAAGATAATAATATGGTGCATTTAAAAATGTTAACAAACAAATGTAAATACATATGTATGTATATTCATTATTAAATATCAAAGTATTGTTCTTGGGAACCCAGCTAGCATTTGGCTGATTAGTTTTTAATAAAATCACCCAAATGATTCTTTTCAGATCGGTGTTGATGATTAAAATCTGATTTATCACTTAAGCGATTGAAAAAGGATTCATATATGATTCATTTATATGTTTAACAATGATTTATAAATTTTATGAATTTAAAACTGATTTAAAACGATTAAAAAAGGATTCATATATGATTCATTTATATGTTTTAAAAATAGAAACTGGGAATTATTTCCTTCTGAAGGTTACTTTATATTATATTCAACATTTTTTATTTTTCGAATTTATTCTATGAGCTAATTTCAGTTATGTATTTTTTTCTGAAAAATTGAAGGAATATGACTATTACAAAAAAGCTTTAAAAATACATAACTGAAATTTAGCTCATAGAATAAATTCGAAAAATAAAAAATGTTGAATGTTTTAAAAATGATTAAATATTTTTTGAATTTAAAATTTTTAAAAATTTGAATTTCTTTTCATTCGTTTCGTCAAAATCATAGAGAAAATTTTAATTATTTATAAAATTTCTCTTCATTCAACTTTTATTTTACTTTATTCTTAATTGTTATTAATATTGTAGTTATTATTCATTTTAATTTTACTTTATTGTTAACTGTTTTTACTTTATTATAATTGTTTATTAAACGACTAAGGGAAATCGTTTTAATAAAAAACTTTATTAAACTCAAAATAAATTATAATTATGATTCGGCGGTTGGAGTATCATTCAAGTTTGGAGTATCATTTCAGATTGAAAAATGAGCTCATATACGGGTATTTTGCTCCTAAAGCTGATTCATAAATGATTCGATTATGATAGAAAATGTTTGCTGCGAGAAGCTCGCAAGCAAACAGAATACGATTGCAAAGTGATCAAAAAAGGATTCCTAAGCAATTAGGAGAGTGATTAAAAAATGATTTCAAATATTATCAAAAACTATGCAATTTACGATTGAAAAATGAGACAAAAACGATTCAATAATGATTAGAAAAACTAACATTAAAATGATCAAAAAGGAATCAAAAATTGTATCACAAATGATTCTTTCAGGTGATTCATGGGTAGGGTACCATTTTCTCACAGCGAGAGTATCATTTATGATTGATAAATGAGCTCATATACGGGTATTTTGCCCTTGAAGATGATTCCTAAATGATCAGATTATGATACAAAATGCTAGCTGGGGAATACAAAATTTTTAATTTACAAGGTTTTGTTTGTCGTGCTTTATTCGCAATTTTTATTTTAAAATTTATTGTTGAATTGCTTAGGCCAGATCGTCAGGAAACTTCATCCAAAGATTTTAGAAAAACCAAAGATATTAAACAAATCAAAGTTACTGTTAAATGAAAGTGGTCAACAATCGTCGACGCCGCCTTTTTTAAATTTTGGAGGTATATAATATTCGGCACAGCCGAATGCAACTTGTTTTGTGTTTAATTAAATTGTAAAAATAGCTTAGTGCTTTTTTACGCTTTTCTTTGTTCGAAATAGTACTTTTTAGTGCTTTTTTTAAATTTTGAAGTGCTTTTTGCTCTCAAAAAGTTGGCATCACTGGTTTGCGCTCACACTTCCCGTTTTTGTTTGTGTAAATAATCTTACAAATTGTGAATTTGTTTTAGTATTTTTGTTTTGTCTGAAAGCGAGCATGTGTCTGTTGAAAAGAGCATTATGTATATCATTTTCGAAATGTACTAGATGATGATTAACCAGTGTTTTAAATGCAAAATTTTTATATTGTTTGGTTTGGTTTTGGCTTGGGGCGCGTTTACATTTTTTTAGGAATCTGGTTGATTTTTTTTAGGAATCTGTGGCCATGTTCTCTAATTCTCGCGTCGAGAAACTTTTCGATTGAAATGTGTGAAGTAAAACCAAAATGCCATATATTGAAACAAACAGCTGTTTTTCTCACTAAAATGTGTCTGTAACTTTTTTTGGCGAGTACTAGCTGTCACATAAGGAAATTTGCACGCCAATCTACAGAAAAAGTGTGCCCGTAACATTTTTGTGAGAAAAGTTAGCGCTTTGAACTGTCAAATAAACTCACGAATAAAAATGGGTCGAGAAAATTTCAACACTAAAAAACCATTAACAATGCAAAATACAAAGAATTATAATAATTATTTGTTCTTAGCACAATTTTTTATTGTTTAATTATTTTGCTTTTAACATTTTTATAAAATATACGAATGTTTTCAAAGCTCGTTTTCAAACAGCAAACATTAAAGTAGCCGACGGTATCATCTGATAGAGATAAAATTTAATTGGGCTCTTCACATGCTGTGCTATCAAGTCATATCGTCATAATGTCCTAAATAAAATTTTACAATTGTTTAAAAAAAATATTGTTGTGTTTGAAACAAAATTAAAATTTTAATGCTGTGTTCATTATATTGTTGTAACTGAGCATTAGAAATCTAATTTATAAGCGCTTGCCCACAGCAGTCATAAATATATATTTCTTTTAAATATTTTAAGACAAATGACTTTACAACTTTATGACTACCTTGTGCATTGCCCAAATATATCTAAGATAATCATTCGCATAAGTGTTAAAAAAATAACACTAAATTTTCTGTTATAAAAGTTATCTGACAAGAAGTTATGTATACTAAAATGTGGAAACAAAAAAAAAAAAAAAAAAAATAGCAATGAGATCCTGATCTAGTGATTTTTTATGGGCTTATCATCCCAACATGAATTGAGTATACCCATTTAATTGGAATCATTTTTAATTATGTCGCAAAACTCGTTTCTTTCTTTCAAAACTTCGTAGCAAAACTCTTTAGTTTAAAATTAAATCTATTTTTTCTACATATATTTCAGTTGGTTGAAATTTATCAACCGTTAAGTTATTAATCAAGAAGGGCATAACACTTCAGAATCGAAATAGTTCCACTAATTTGGTCCATTTAATCGGGCGCTATATGTTTTTGCATTTTCCCAAAATTCGAATAAAGTGTTACGTACGAGTTTTATTGACCAACGAAAGCAACAAATAAAATACGATGTTGTGTTTTTGGTGTTGTTACTTGTTGTGGTATCGCCAACACCCTATACATGAATTCGCCTTGAATACATCTTATGAACAGCATGTTTGGCAATCTATTTTCAGAGAGCATCTCCAAATTTTATTGGAATCGGTTCAATTAACTTTCTTATAAGTGTTGGTATTCACATTCAATTTGGATACAGTTACTTTAACGACAGGTCCAGAATTGACCAGAGGTTCCACATAAGCCCCCTTCTTAAAATCACTTAAAGGAAAACGAATCTCACAAAAATTAAGACTTCTAATTTTTATTGGGTACGAAGAACTTTAACATGAATCTTAACCTCATAAAATTATTGTGTTTTGTAAGGTCCATCATGGACCTATGGGTCCTAAATAGGGTCGAAGATGTGTTTTTAAATACTGCGGTGTTGGGAATATATTTTATTTGTGTGTTTTCTTTCTTTTCTCTGCCATTAGACAGTGTTAAGCTGTTATGATACTTGCTATTTTTTGTATTTTTTCTATATTGGAGAACAGTGCAAATATATTTGCATAGGAAAATTGACTAAGTGTAAAGAGTATGATTATATCATAAAACATCTTGAAATATCAAACAAATATACATGTGTTATCGATAAATAATCTAAGACTGTCAAAAAAGATATAAAATTTGTTAACTTAATTTTTAGCACTGTTGCCAATTTTTTTAGTTTTTGATCGAAAGAAACGGTTTTTAACTTTTTTTTTTGCGATTTTTAACTTTAATGACGGTTTTTTGTGGGGGAAAAACGTGGGCAGTATTGTTTGTTTTGTTTACATTTTATCAAATTGTATTTCTTGTTCATTCTCGCATTTGTTGTTTCATTCAGTCAATCCTAAAAAAATCCAATACAAAAAATAGCAAGTATAATAGCACCATTATCAATATGCTTCGATGGTTAGTTGGGTTTGCTAACACCACCACCAGCCACTACCAACAACAAACAATCATACAAAATATTTCTTTAGAGAAAAACAACAACAACAAAATCGCAAAAGTAAAATACTATTACATAGTTATGTATACGTGTGAGTGTTTGTAGTTTTGTATATTTTTCCAATTCATATTCAGTAAAACGTATGATAAGATAAGAAAATACGACATATCAGTCCGTAGTCGAAGCGGTTGTTGCTGATGATGTTGGGTGAAAACATGCTCCTCTTTTTCATACAACAATGTATTTGGATTGGCCGAGTACAAAAACTAATTACAATAAAATAAATTTTTTTTCTTATTATTTGTTTTACTTTTAATACCAAATCAAATAAAACTAAGTAGTTTTATTGCACATTTTTAGAAAAAATTACGCAAAATAACCAAATTTTTATTATCAATTACAATTTAATTTAACCGAGAGCAGGTTATAAAAGTTTTGTTTGTTTTGGATTTTTTCGGTTTATGAAAGAGATTTTTTTTGAACGATTCTACGCAACATTTTTTTAATTATTAATTAATTAATTGATAGATTAAGAAGGCAATAAGCTTTGCGACTTACAGGATCAATGTACAGGCATTAATTTATAAAAAATTGAACTTTTATCTGTTTTTTTTGTGTTAATTTTTTTTTTTTAAAGTGAATCTGTTTTATTTCCGACCGCAAATTCTCATACGGTTGTCCAATCCGGCAACTCTGTTATGATCTAGGCTTGTTATTATTTTAATTACAATTTGATTAATAACAAATAAAATTTTATGTGATTGTGTTTTTTATTTCATAATTAAAAAATCGTTAAAAGCAAATCTGTTTTATTTCAAATTCTCATACGGTTGTTCAATCTGGTAACTCTGTTGTGCTTGTTATTACTTTAATTCAAATCAAATTATTTAAAAATTTTACTTTATTTGTTTGTGTTTTTTTTAAGCAAATCTTTTTTATTTACGACAGAAAATTTTTATACGATTGTCCAATCTTGTAACTCTGTTATGACAAATGTTATTCACCATGAGAAATAAATTCCCAGATTTTATTAATATTTTTATGTAAAAAAAGAACTCAAGTTTAAACAAATTAATATAAATTTAAATAATAAAAAACGAATAAGAAAAAAATATATTAATAAAAATAATTTTTGCAAGTTTATTTTAGTATTTTTATAATTCTTTTACTACAATTATAATTTGCTGTCATTTCACAAACTTTATTTCTTTCCCACACAATTTTTTTCTTTTTTTCCATTGACAACTAAATTTGACGTTTCATGTTGGCAATAATTATCAGCGAAAATGGACTTACAATTATTGCAACATAAATTGCCGGCAATACATATGTACAAAAAATTGCTGTCTACATTAAAGTTAACATAATTTTGACATTTACTGCAATTTATGTATGTCGCAATATTTATCTCTGGTATACACAGCAGTTAGCATCAAACAAGTTTCTTTGACTTAAAAGATAAAAACGTATTGTCTTTTGTTGGTGTGGGTTCAGCCTAAATAAAAGACACTTCAGATGACGGATAATTAACAGCTGACAGAGTTTACAGACCGCCGGTTTTAAAACCACTAAATGGATAACCCTGTACTTACTAAATTAAATGCCTTGCAGACGATTTAATTGTCGCAATCTTCCATTGACCATAAAGTTCGTGAAATTTAAGACTTTTCGGTTTCCTTTTCTGAAGGACTTTTCAAAGTTATTACAGTATGCAAACAACATCTTTAAAAGATTTATGAGAGCGTTGTCGGTAAACTAGCCAATAAAACTACCAATAGTCGCCGAGAACTAGCCTCTTATTCGTATAACTTATTTAAATCGATAAAAAATTTATTTAAATATTGTGATAGGCCATCAAGGTCGTGTATTTAATGGCCTTTGTGTCATTTTCTCTAGGGCTACTGAAAGTCAACTTAACTAGAAAGTTTTGACAGTTTGGAATACAACATTGTGCTTGCTGTCTTAAGTGGTTGAAAAAGGTTTTCTCAGAACACTTTTCATTCGCTAATGTAAATTTTAGTTAAAAAACACTAAACTTTCAGTTATTATTTCATTATAAAAAAAATTTAATCATTTACAACAAAACTGTTTGCTTTAACATCTGTTGTTTGTAAAATATTTAACAATTTTTTTTTTCATTGACAGAACCCTGATTTGTTGCTTTAACAATAAGTGGAATTGAAATTTTGTCAGTTGCATTTGTTATTGTTTAATTCATTAACACTTTTACTGAGTTTAATTTTTTTTGTTGTTATAAAATTTTAACAAAAAAAAAGTTTATTAAACTTTGAACTTTTAAAAAAAAGTTACATATC
Source organism: Pollenia labialis (assembly GCA_949318255.1). Taxonomy (NCBI): domain Eukaryota; kingdom Metazoa; phylum Arthropoda; class Insecta; order Diptera; family Polleniidae; genus Pollenia; species Pollenia labialis. The sequence goes on from OX439143.1 coordinate 56,476,764, forward strand.
AAATGTTTATCATTGAAAATAAATAAATAAAAAAAAAATGGTTTTCAAAAATATAAACTGCAATTTATAAAATTTATTTAATGGTTAGTAGACGCTTAAACCGTCGATTCTCCCATAAGACGGTATTCTACAAACACGATTTCGGTATAAGAGTCTGAACACAATGTAACGATAATTTATTGCGGTGCGGATTTTCATACGATTTTGAAGTAAAAACCGCAGTCCGAAACGGAATAAAATTAAAATTAATTTTTTTCATTGTGGGTTTTCTTATTCTCTCAATTTTTGATACTTTTTCTCTTTCTGAAAATTTTGAAAATTTCACAGTAGATGCAAAAACTATTCAAAATGGTAAATTAATAAATCGCCTTAAGCTGTTTATAATTAAATTTTCTTCTATTTTTCTTGTAAAACCTTCCAGTTGTTTTCATAATTGACAATGTTGCATATTATGCAAACTTTCAGTTTGGCCTTTTACCGATTACCATAGGTAAAAGTTTTGCTACTTTTTTCTCCTATTTTATGTACGACACATGGTACAACTACAAATTTACCTTTGTAAATCCCCAATCCTTTCTTTGTCCTTTTTGCTCGCAAGAAATCCCCAACTTTGGGGATAAATCCCCAAGTCTGGCAGCCCTGATTATCACAACTGTGATAGAAAATTGAAATATTTAGATGGTACTTACCACCAATCAAAAGATGACTTTTTTCAACATTTTGGAACTTTTTTAAAACATTTTTTTTTGCTCATATCTCAGCCATTTATGGACCGAGCTGGCTTAATAAAAAAAGGATATCTGACATTAAAATATATCATCAAGCAGTGTTCCCATAACTTTTTGATAATAATAAATTTTGTGTAGGCAATGTTGTAAACAGGGCTGTGAAGTCGAAGCTGTAGAGTCGGAGTTAAGGTTTTTGTACTGCGAAATTTGCGATGCAATGTTAATTGGAAATTTTTACTGAATCCTTTTCTTGCTAAATATAACCATTTAAAAGGTACTGCATTAAAAAAAGAGTACTTTTTGTTGACGACTCAATGATAAAAAAAAAAAAAAAATCAACGCTAAATTTCTAAAGCAGAAGCATAACAAAAAGAGTACTAAAACGGACTACCCCTACGTCCGTGGTATTTTTTAAAGGAAAACGTACTGAAAATAGTACCATAGTACTGAATTTTCCATCACTGGTTCACAACATTATTGTAAAAAAAACATAATTTTGAAGTTCATAAAATATAAAAGTTTAAAAAATATATAAACAGATGAAGAAAAAATGGACAATAACAAAAGAAACATCAAAGAAGTTGGGAAGTTCAGTATAAATAAGATTTGTGGTGCAAAATTGGCAAAGATGTTGGCGTACCAGGTAGGTGATTTTCTTTTAGTTAACTAAGTTTTTTGTCAGACTTTATTCAATTTTTGCTGAGGAAGCCAAAAAGAAATTTCGTAATTTACGGGATACGTATAAAAAGTGGAAGCAAAAGGAAGGACACAAAAAATTAATGCACAAATAAATTAATAAAAATTTAAACAAGCAATGACAAGTATTTCCGTCGCCGTCTTCCGTTGTATTTAGTTTATTTTTTTCTCCCGCAACGAGAAATCGCACCGCATCGCAAACATTGTGTTCAGACTCTCATACGGTATGAATATTGAAAAGCTTTCTCGAATTCTAATAACACGCCTCATGTTACAGTTATTTCAACCATAGCATGTTTGTCTTGAAAAATACTATTGTTAATTAAAAACCAAACAATTATTGGTGGTAAACAAATAATTGTCATATTAAACTATAAAATGCAAAGAGGCAACCATAATAAAATTGTGGCTTCTTGATGGAGGACTAAATTAAACATAATATGGATGCCAGTGGCAATAATATGGTTGAATTTAACCAAAATATGATTAAACATTTTTGTTTAAAATTGTTTTGTTGGAGTTAACTGACCATATTAAAAAAACGTTTTTTTTCTGCGTATGGGGTGGGTCTCTAATCAATGTTTTGATGTTTTCCAAAAGGAATGTCAAACTAAATATGCCTCTTATCTTTTTTGTATGAATGAATATTACAAGAAGCCAAGAAACTAAAAGGAAATTCAGAATGAAATGTGAAATGCGTGATAATTTGTTTATATGTATGTAATTTCAATATACAGCTGTTGTTATTATTTTTTATTTTAAATGAAATTCAAAAAGATATAAATGTACAGCAATGGTTATATAATTAGTAATGAATATAAACTATAACATCATGCCCTGGAGGGAAACGTTTTACTTAAATGAAAAATGTATATTTAAATTGTTTAACATCTCTTTGAAATTTTCTAAATTGTTAAGAAAATACTTTTTTAACGAGGGGGTATTAATAAAGGAAAATTGTCTACTTAATCTTTCTCAATTCAAGGTTTTGGAAAATTAGATGCTCTTACTCGCAATTTATTGATGTTAAAAAATATTGTTTTTGGATCGGAACAAATGTAAGCCGATTCTAGCGATTTAATCGGAAAAACACAAATACTTTGTCTGGTTTGTTAAACCTAACAAAAACAAAATATCTATGTTTGTACACAATACACACACAGGCTGTTCGTGCTGCGAACGTGAAAATTGCAGAGAACAATATGTACAAGAGCTGCGATATTTTATTTTGCAATTTCCAAAAAAAAAAGAACTGTTTATAAAGAAAAAAACTGCTTCGATAAAGTCATGATAGTCATATTGTGCATTTTTAATAAATTTTTATTGAAGCAAAGAAAAATTAGTTTTCTATTCACCCTTATTTCATTTAACGTAGTCGTCATCTTCATCAATTAAATATCAACATCAATTTTGACGACGTATCAATTCGATACAAAACTTGTATTCTATAACAGCAGTGTAACGATGTCGGTTGTTTATTGTTTTTTAAAGCACATCTCTAATAACTTTGTTTTGTTTTTAGTTTTTATTAAAAAAATGCAATTTGAAGTTCATTTCTTAAAAATGTTGTGCTCTAAAAAAGGGAAGCTTGATTTATTTTCAAAAATTCACAATTCCTAATGCCAGAAGGCATTACACTTTTCGCCCCGTATAAATCGACAGTGTTGATTGTGCCCTGTAAAATACAGACTTCGGCTTATATATGGGGCTATCTTTATAACGGCGACGATTGCTAAAAAGAGCAACAAAAAGTTACGTGAAAATTGCAAACATTCGGAAAATTTGCAGAAATAGCGAACATTTTTAATATTCCAAACAAGCCATACTATTGATTTTAAGTCCCTAAAAATGGCTAAATGTTCGGAAATTCGCAAAAATTTGCTAATTGCGGTATAATAACATAATATAATTTATTAAAAAACGTTAAAGCTGCAAAGAATCACATGAAAAAATCACTTCTTTCGCGAACATGGCTAAAATTCGCGAAAAATTGCAAACATGAAAACAAAACCCAAAAATTTATTTAAACTCGGTAAATCGGTTAAAAACATAGTGTCGAAAAAATTTGCAAAAAGTCGTGAAAGTTTTCAACATATCAAAAAAGCCATAAAATTGATCAAAATTCCTAAGACTATAAGAAACTACAAATATTCGATAACAATGACAAGATTAGCGGAAATTCGCCAAAATTTCCTAATAGCGGTATGATAAAAAAGTTTAATATTTATTAAAAATCTTTAAAGCTCTAAAGATTCTGAAAACTTACAGGAAAAGTTTCGTCTATCAGACAAATGGTTAAATTCGCGAATTTCCGCTAATTTAGACATTTTTGGTATTCCTTATAGTTTAAGGGACTTTTAATCAATTTTATGGCGTATTTGAAGTATTAAAAATTTTCGCGAATTTTCGCTATTTTGCAATTTTTGCGTACCTTTGTTGCTCTTTTTCCATTTCTTTTCTTCAACATTATTATTATTAAAAAGTTAAAAAGGAATAACACTGTTTCGACACCAATTAGACTGGCGACAAAATCAGAGTCAATTTATATCGATGCCATCGTTAACATTGCGTACGGCATACCAAAAATACATCGACGCTTATCGATAAAACTTGATATTGACAATGGGCATACCGATTTGCAAGAATCGACACAAAACGTTATCGTTTCGTATTGATGACGCTAAATGGAATAAGGATGATTATACAATTGGAGGATTCACAAGGTGTCATAAAGTCATATGTCTTTAAATAATAACATGAAAAAATACGACTGTTGTGAACAAGCCCTCATAATTCAGTGTGCTATTTTCAATTTAAATCAAATATACAAAATAAATTTTAACAATATTTACCAAAATAAAAATATTTTTTAATTCTAATCTATGAATTAATAAATTAAATTAGATCTTACGTGACATTTTCCAATTTTCAGACACAAATCAGAAAGAAATTTTATTTTGTTTGTTTGCCAAACAGCATAGTCTTAAGCCGGGTATTTTTTTTTTTTTTGGGATTTTACACGTTTTTAATATATTTTCCCTTCTTTTATTATTTATGCTTATTTTTCTTTGTTTCGTATATAAAATATGAAAAAAGTAGCAAAACTTTTATGTGTCTCGTATACAGTGCAAAGGGTCCTAATTAAGATTACCAAGTGTGTAAAAGGGACTTTATAAACTTATGTACATATGTTATTTTTCTTGAGTGAGTATTTAAAAAAAATATTTTAAAAATTTAATCTAAAATCGTAACATTTTTAATTTTTAAAAGACAATTTTCAAGCAAATATGTACATATGTATGTATGTCTTCCCCAAAAAAAAACCGATTGAACAAACTCCAAATTCTTATAAATTGGCTCATTCGTCTTCAATAACAGAATCGCATAAAAAGGATTTAAAAAAAATGTCGAAACAAGTCGGTACAACCAAAATATAATAATTTTTTTGACTAAAATTTTTATTTGGTGATTTCTTATTAAAATTTTTCTTTCTATTTTTTAACAAAAATTTTAAATTTGTTCAGAAAAAAACATATAAACAAATTTTAACTTTTTAAGGTTTTGTTTTTTTAATTTGGGATTTTTTTGGGATATTTTTTTAATTTTTTTAAGGGACAAGGAAAATAGAACCTGGCAGCCCTGCTTTGCATTAATTACGACAGCACAATAAACAAAGCAAGCAAAGTTCTATTACTTTGAGACACTTTTTGTTTACAAAGCAACAACAATATTTTTAAAGTTTAAACCATTGTAAAATGTTAGAACATTATGAGAGCATAACATGATAGCACACATTGTAAATACCCCAAATGTATAAAAAATTATGTAAATTCGAATTATTCGAATAATTTTGGGCGATTAAGTGATCAAATAATTTAAAATTGCTTATTTTGATTAACGAATAATTCAAATAATTTTTGTCGATTAATCGAAATTTTTTTCAGAGTATTTGGAATAAATTTGTTGAATAATATTAAAAAAAATTAAACAAAAAAAGACTTGCAAAAATGTAAAGCGCTGCTTTCAAAAATCTATTTTGTCAGGGCTGCCACAATAATAATAGAATTTATACACTAAACTAATCGGAAGATGTTAAATAGAAACAACTTTGCAATTTGATGGTAGATGTTAGATGTTAACAATTGCGAAAAGGCTATTGCGGTGTAATTAATATACACGAAAAAAGTTTATTTTCTTAAGTAACCAAGTTCGTTTCTTAAAACAAGATAATCCAAAATCTAAAAATTATTTCTTTATTTTCAGTTATTTTGTTCTAATTTAGAAAAATGTTCTTTAATGAAGAAACATTTTGCCACCAAGCCACGCATATGTATATTTAGAATAAGTAATTTTTGGCTTGGAGAAGAATCATGCAAAATTTTCTCGGTTCAAGCCATATTTAGAAAATAATTCTTTCCGTGTATGTTTTTGTTGTGGGAAGCCCTGTCCTCAGCTCAAGGTCCACTGATTTTATACATACGTATTATAAATCTCTTTTCATATAAACCTATAAAAAAAACCTTAAAGTTTGTCTCAACTTTAAATCCCTAAGAGGTCTATACACGATTCAAATGCTTGATGTCAAGCTCGTGTACGTCTCCTAGACGTAATGTCTTAAGCTAAGATCCCACTATCGGCTAAAATAGCACAATCTGCGACAATTTTTATCGTGCTATATCGGCGCAAATTTAAAAACATTGCACAATTTATTCTTAGGTAGTCCCATTATCGTCGCACATTGTGACAATTTTTTTCGGTTCATATCGACCAGAAATCAATTGCGACAACAATCGGCACAATGCGGTCACACTATCGTGCTATTTGGGCAAATGAAATCATATGTTGGCTTGTTGGCAGACATAATTTTGCTTAAGAAATTCGCAAAATTCTCCGTCTGCATATTCCATTATGTTTCCTAACAATTTTAAATAATACATTAATCTATAATAAAAAATGTATTCAATTTTATTTAAACTTGCTACACTTGTTTTTTTTTTGTAATTGTTATTTTGTAAATAGATGTTTGTTTACAAACCAGGGATGGCAACATCAATACAACTTCAATGTTTTGGTTAAAGCGAATTGTTTTCTTTCATTTAACAGTACAAATGTACTATTTGTCGTCTTAAAGTATAAATAATAGATAAAACAAATGTAATTTTGGTACATAAAAGCTCGAAAAAGTAAAATTTTAGCAGCCTGTTGGTGCAATTTAAAAATTTCGTTTTCCCATCTCTTGTATCGGCGCTGATTGGCGACTGTGATCGGCGCACAAGTGGCCGATAAAAATCGGTGCATTTGAAACAATTTAATTGCTCCACATTGTGCAAAAGAGTGTTCACATTATCGGCGCATTAAGGTTAATTTTGATTGTCAACAATCAGCAAAATTTCGGCACAGATTGTCGCATATTAAAAAAATGTTGGCCGTTCATACTATCGGTACATCAAATACGACAAAAATTGGTACATTGCGCCGATAGTGGGATCTAAGCTTTAATTTGTTAATTTTTCATCCAGCATCGTCGGTGTCTCACATTTTTACTTATAAGTTATATACTTATGCCCGTATTTATAAAAAATTTTTAAATTTAATAAAGGTTTACAAAACAAATATTGTATGAAAATTTGCCTGAATAAACGTTTGTTAAATTTAATAATCGTTTATAAATACGGGGGTTATACCATAATGATGGTTGTTAAGTATTTTGATCATTTGCGAATTTGCTGACCTTTGACCTAATTTTTTTTTTAAATATTAATAATAACAGCTCCAAAAAACTGAATTAAACCATACAAAATTCGAGAAATGTATTTCAGCCCAATTATGAATACAAATTCCTCGGGAGTTTTTTTCCCTTTTCCCATTTTTACAATTGAATTTATGTATATAGTAAAACATGGGAAAAGGGAGAAAACTCCCGGAGAATTTTTATTCACAATTGGGCTGATTAATTTTCTAAGTTCTTAGCTGAGGTACATATGTTTTTAGGTCAAGCAGTTCCACGTTTAGAGAAAAAAACTGCCTATAATGCTACAGTTTTAATCTATTCTACATATGTATGTATAAAAAATGAGATGGGTATTTGCAAATAACTCTCTGCCTTTAAACGCCATACTTTTAACGATTATTTTTCTCATTTCTTTTGTATTTAAGTTCTACAAATGTTATCAATTTCATAAAGATTATTGTTAATTTTTTGAACAGCATAACAAAAAATAATATTATAAATGATAAAAGTAAATAAATACTCATGCTATGCAAATTATACAAACAAACAAAAGAAAATTAAAAAAAAAATATGCGGAAAGAAGTAAAAGAAAATATAAATAAATTTGAAGTGTTGAAAAGAGACGGAGAGAAGAAAAAATGAAAACAAAAAAGGAAAAAAGCTAGAGTAATTTAGCATGCATCATTATTGTTTTTATTGCTATTGATAAGAAATCGAGGAAGAGTGTTGAGGTTCACGGTATTTTTTGAGTGAGTGTTAAAGAAAAGAAGAATAACAATGAACTATAAACAAAATGTAACACTGAAAGAAATAATAAGGATAAAGATAACAAATTTTATAAAACTTGATCGAAATTAAACAATTTTTTATTTTTTAGCAATTTTTTTTAAAAAACTTGTTTTTTATAACCATTAACTTGTCTAATTGTTTAATTAATTAAACCTCAAAAATTATAAGTAAATTCCAAAATAAACCACAGCTACTTACAAATACATACACTGTTTTTGGCACGAGGTAATTTTATTTCTTATCAGTAATTCCATGTTGATTAAGAGATGAAGAAAAAGCTAAACGAAAATCTTAGAAAATTACCACAATTTATAAAAAAATGCGTAATTTTAGTACAGTGGTATCAAGAAGTTAATGTTTTCGACAAAAAAAAGTAGAAATATACACACAATTTTTGTTAGTTTATTAAAATGTTCTTTATTAAATTTTCGAAACTAGAGGTGCAAATGCAAGTGTTTTCTTTTCACGATCACAAAAAGCCAAAAAAAATGTTTATAGTAATTTGTATAGCACATGCAAAATTATTTAATTTCTCACGATCAATTTCTCTTAGAAAAAAAAAATCATTTTGTAATCCTGCTTTTCTCGCAAGCAGAATAAAAGAATTCCTTATGTAATATTTTTATTTAAACTCTTGTCTTTTTGTTTTTGAGAAAATTACCAAAGTCATAGAAGACAACTAGAATAGAAAGAGAGAGAGAAAAGTACTAAAAGAATAAACATTCCTTTATAAAGTTCACATTTCTTAATTGCGCAATCTCTTTTTTTGTTGTAGTCGTTTTCTATAACTTAAAATGTGAGCGTGAGTGTTTTATTCTTACAAATCACGCATGCACGTTTTATAAATGAACTGCCCCACCTCAGTGGTATAGAGGAGTTTTTACGATCACATTTTTTTTTTAAATTTAAAAAAAAGAAAAAATTGACATATGGTAACGCTGCTTTCAAAACAATGTCAGTGATGCCATAATGATAATAGAATTTATTGCCACTTTTCCAGTGATATCACTTAAATAATGGAAATGTGCAGAATGTATTACAATGATATAGGAACATCTTGTTAATTGTTAGCACTATACATATATTTCTTATGGAAAAATTTAAGCATCTTTGAAAATTGATGGTAGTTGTTAAATGTTGACAAGTGTGAAAAGTCTATTAGAAGAAAAATGCTTCTCGATAAAGAAAATTTCTTCCGTTCACCCAGTCGCACATTATATTCATAATTGATCTTAATCTAAATATAACACAGCCTTTAATTTAAAAATCATTTTTTTTTAATGTAGTCGCCTTTAAGTTCTATAGACTTTTACCGATGTTCCATAAATTTGTTATCTCTTCTAACAAAATAACACTTTCCGAGTTAATTAAAATAGATATTATTTTTTGTGAGATGATTTAATCGTTCATGTGAGATAGCTTTCATAATCTTTCGATCTTTCAAACTCCGATTGACCAACACCATATCGTGAATTTTTTTAATTTTTCGAATGTGGCAGCCTCATCTAGGCGTCCAGAAATTTAGTAAACCATTTTTTACTATTGAAATTGATGGTGAAGCTTCGCCTTGGTTGGAGTAATGGTTCTTCCGCACAAAATTATCCTTAATGAGCACACGAAATTCGCTTTTTCTATTTTCTTGTTAAATACCGCGGTAGTCTATTATCTATTGCCGTCAAACACAAACTAAATTATGCAGATTATGAGAATTTTGACGGGAGTATATTGCCTATGCCTGCTGACAGGTGCAGTGTTGCCCTTTCTTTTAAAAGGCGGAATATTCAAAAAGCCAAGGACTTATTGGCCTGTCCTCGTAGTTTTTACAAATGAGTTATCCATTTTTCGGGTTTAAAAGTAATGTTCAATGCAACCAACATAAAGCTATGATTTCGATTTAGTTTTTAGTTCATTATAATGCTTGAACCTTGCCATTTAGTTTTAAAATACAACGTAATTTAAATGACCACCTCTGTATTGGTTGCAGCAGTCAATCCGTTTTAAACAACTTTTTTGCAAATTTCGGGCGATATCTCGGCGATAACTTCGTAAATGTTGGTTTTTAAATGCTTCAACGTCAGGGAATTATTCGCATAGACACAGCCTTCGATGTAGCCCCAAAAAAATGTTCAACAGCGTAAAATCGCATGATCTTGGTGGTCAATTGATATAGCCAAAACGTGAAATTACGCGTTCTGAAAAAAGCAAAAACAAGCCCTATTGGACCATACATATATCGTCCATATCATAATCTTCAACTGATGGTCAAAAAGTCGGTTATCATATGGCCATAGGGCTCTGAACTAACAAGAGATATATTTTCGGCAGTGCGCACATTGCGATGATGCACACTGATTGCTCAGGCCTGCCCACATCTGAAGCGCATCAAGACTCTTCAAATTTCTTGCATAGTAGGCCAATTATGATGACCATAATGCTCGAAAAGTGGCCGTGTGCTAACCACCGCTTTTGTAGTAAGTTTTAAATATTTTAACACTTTCTTCGATTGTTAAACGCTCCGTGTCCGTAAATGGCAAGCATTTCACGAAATAAATTACCTTTCATTTGATATATATATTCAACAACTGACAGCATTGCCAGACCGGCGAAATCAAAGAATTTCCAACGATCATATTATATTATTATTATTATTCTATTTTTTTAAGATATATTTTATAACGAAGTGAATAATTGATATGAATCGTTAAAGCTTAACTTTAAAACATTTCTGTTCTGTGAGACAACAATGAAAACAAAATATTTAATTGACTACTTTTTTACAAACAAAAAAAAAAAAAAAAAAAAAAAATCTGATATAAAGTTCACTGTTTTTAAAATTATATAAAAAATTTTAAATAATTTTCCAAATTTAAGAATTACTGAAACATTAAAAGCTAATGCGAATTTGTTAATATTAATTGAAAAATTAATACTATCGAGGTTAGCAATAGCGAACTCTATCGTACTTCCTAAAAAAATTGAGCTAGAATTTTTTTAACTATTTTTTCGAATTCAATATAACCATATAGGACTGATCATCAAATGATGTCGTCCAGCTATATTCAGAATTCGTCCCACTGTGCCACTCTGTTATAGAGGGTAGTAAGTAAATTTTGATTTAAAAAAAAATATAATTATTTTCTATGTTTTTCTATAAATTAAAAATCAGTTTTAAAAAAAATTATATAGAGAATAAAGGTATGTTCAGACCTAACAAATATTTGATGAAAAAATTGAAAAAAGTGTGACCAGTAAATTGATCAAACTTTAGCATTTTTTTAACAACTTCTATTGATTTACTAAACCTTATTTGTAAGAAGATTATTGTACAATGTAATTAAGAAACTGTTAAATGATGTTTGATCTAGCAAAAGTCATTATTAATATTAAACAAATTTTAACGATGGAATATTTTTAATTTCCAAATAATAAAATATATTGAAAATCTTTCACTTTTAAAGTATGTACTCAAAAGTTGCAAATCTTAATTTAATTTTCTATCGACCGTAGAGCAAATTGATTGATTAGTAATTCAAAATTTTGTTATCTTATTAATGTAAAAAGTATAAATTTGCTATCAGTAACAAAAAAATATGTATGTATATATGTACTTAACTGCACGTACCAACAAAAATTGGTTCAGTTAAATTTTTTTTAAACTTTTTGGCGAATGACCATTCCAAAAACCTTTCAAAGAAGTCGAGGAAAGTTACTGTGCTTTTTTAAGTAGGTACAACAAACAACAGGTATGGGTATGTGGTTTTTTAAAAGAAATAAAGTATTATATATTGCTAAAGTAACATCTGTCGAATTGGCTGTCATTTATGAGTTGTTTTATGGAAACAAAACTCTAATTTAAATCAAATAAATAAATTTATTTGTCAAATAAAAATGGTATACTTAAACACTGAAGATTACTAAAATTTCTTAAAGTTTATAATTGTCCAAACCTGTTTTACTATTTATAGCAATACACTTAGAAAAAGTTAGTGTGAATTCACTCATGGTTTCGAAAAATGTTTTTGTTTGTACCGAACTGTCTCTTAAGAAGAGAGACGTCAAGCTAAAATTGGTCGCAAGCAATGGGTCATTGAATTCAAAATAGTTCTCCAAGAAATCTTTATATATTGGATGTTCTAAGGTTGGATTTTTGAGTTCTCAGTTAAACTAGCGTTAGTGAATCTGAAAACACCGCCATTACCAAGTTTTTAAACAAAATTTTGACAGAACAGCTTAGTTTCTCTTTAAATGTTGGTCTTTAATAAAATAACAAAAAAAAAAATCCCAATTTGCCGGAAAAATCCTAAATTCCGACTACGCAAAGTTTAAACTAAATCCACATCTCAAAAACACGACCTAAGACCCAGCAAAAAAACATATAAGCAGCGTTTCAAAAAGTGCAGTCAAAGTAGAAAAACTGCTAATTCTTCGACTTCTTCATTGTCATTACCTAAAAAAACGATTGCTTTTACTTCTGATTCATTAAACGTAAACAGTCGCTGTCAAACCAACTCAAAAAGTGAAAAGTTTGTTTGGCAGTTTTTGTTTTCGACTGCAGTTTTTTAAACCCTGAATAAAAGTTTAATAAAACGTTTCGTTAACGTAATGGCGATAAATATGTTATGTAAAAACATTTTTGGGGCAAGTGAATCAAAAGGCTTCCTAATGGAAAATATCTTTCTGAAATAACTGTAAGAAAAAATAAAAGTGTAGTCACGTCCGTTCGCACTGAAGTAGGCAATAAATAGGTATTATGATTTTAAATATGGGAATTATTTCTTATTTTTTATAAATTACTTTATTATTTAGGAATCGTATATGTTCATGTCTTACTTAAGCTTCAATGTTAACCAAAGCTTAAGCAAAATGTATGTAAAATATTGTCGGAATAGGGCTATTGCAAGAAAGCTTTATAAATTGAAATTTGACACATAGAAGCATATCGAACATTTCTTTAAATAATGAAATATTTTATGTATCGCACACTTGATCATTAACAGGCACAACTAAAAATTCAATAATGTTTTGGTTGTAATTGTTTAATCAATTTGAGTTTCACAAATGTTAAAGAAGAAAAGTTAATGACGCAAACGAAAGTTTTGTGGTCCCTATAAAATGTTAATGATTTAGTGTGCGATATGTTGAAATAATAAATAAATCTTTTAAATCGCATTAATAATAAGAATCGGCATGCAATGTCTCGAGTCCAATCTCAGGTTTAACTTTGTTATTGAAGTTTGCAACGTTACGAGTCCACGTGATTCTCTAAAAAATTTCTGAACTACAATTGAAAAACGGTGAAAGTATTGTAAAATATTTAATAAAAACAAAACACATAAATTTAAAAATGAAATGAAGGGTTCAAAGTTCAACCAAACCAAGTCACAAAATATAATACATGCATGTATTTCAAAACTGGTATGAAATTCTCAGAAAAATTAACTCAATCCAGTTATGTAACGATCTAAATAAAAAAGTGTTTCGTTTCTAACGAAAGTTTACTTATTCAAACTCAAAAAAAATTTTATTTAATTCGCTTTAGCTCTGAGCCCTCTAAATTTGCTTTAGATTGATTTGATAAATGTACAAAAGCTTCTTTGAAGTCGTTTTACACTTGTCAACATTTAACATCTACTATCAATTTGCGAAGATGTTGAAATTTTTCCAAAAGAAATACAAAATCTAAATTTTTCAACATCTTTACAAGACGATCCAATCTCATTTTGTTTCCTTTTACACATTTCGATATTTTTAGTGTCATCACGAGAAAATTATAATTTATAATAAATTATATTATAAGTGCCGGTTCACACACGTCAAGTTTGACTCCTCAAGTCTTGAGTTTTTAGGAGAAAAGGAAAAATAGAATGCCACTTCTTTTCCCCTCTCTTCTAAAAGCTCAATACTTGACGAGCCGAACTTAACGTTGTTGAACCGGCACTTATTGTGGCAGCACTGACAAAATATTCATATTTTTAAACAAAATGAATTTCTAAATGCATTTGGGTATATTCTTTTAAAATTTTGGCACTTTTGTAGAAAAAACGTATTAAAAAAATTAAAGTTTTTTATTGCCCTTAAAAAAATATCTTGAGTGTTATCCAAATTTGTTTTAATAATTAAAAAAAATTTATTGCTTTATTCAGGATTTTATGTTAAAACGCATAAAAGATTATACACCTCAATTGTTATAAATTTAGCATAAAGTAAGTATCAAGAAAAAATTATGAAATTCTTATAAAATGTATTGTGCGTTACATTAATAACATTTTTATATATAATTTTTCTGTAAAAATAAGGTAAACAACAACCGAAAGACAGAAACAACATATTTTTTATTTTGAAGTGGATTGCTTTTTTTTTTTTTTTTTTAATTTTCATGTTTTTTAAATTTTTTTAATAAAAATAACTTCTTTCCTCGACCGATTACTTGTTGTTATACTCACATCACATTAGTGGAGAGGGAATTGTGCTGATGGTTTTAACACATTTTAGTATATAAATTGACTTATAATCAGTTTTTGAATCGATCTAACCATGTATGTACGTCCGTCCGGTTGGCAAGCTGGCTGTCCATGTAAACCTTGGAGAAAATTTGTTTGCACACAAGTTATTTTTGACACATTGACAGCCTATTGAGAATCGGCCCATAATTTCACATAATCCCCATACAAACTTTATATTTCCCTAAGCTAATCCCGCGAAGATCTACGCTTGTCTGCAGAAAGCCAGAGACTCTGGCGGGAATCGAACCCGCAGCCAAAGCACTGATAGACTAGCTCATTACTAACTAGCCAACTGGGGCACCCACTTCTTTCCAGCATAGAATCTTTGTGCACATTATGAGACTTAAAAATAATTTATTGCAACCAAAAATATCTTATAAAATTTTATTGGAATCGGTCTATATTTGGACACAACTCCCATAAAAACCCTCTCCCAAATATCACATGAAGATGTAGAAACATCTTTAATCTTAGTGTTATTATATCGGGCCCATGATTGCTAAATGGTCCAAAATTGGCTACGCTCTAGAAAATGTTTCTGTTAATGCTTTATAACTTGTTTCTTTAAGAAAAATGCACTTAAAATTTATATAGAATGCGATATCGATTAAATATAATGAAAATCTGATTAACTTTTGCTGCAAATCCGGCACATTTGTATGCCGGGTTCTTCCGTCTTAAAAAAAATAGAAGAATACAGGATAAAAATATCAACTAGCCGTCGGAAAATTTGGTACAAGTTTGTGAAAAAAAAAATAAATTGAGGAGGTTTATATAACAGCGCATTTAAATGTATTGGCACTACATCAACAAGTTAAAACACTGTGCGCTTCAAAGTCTACAAGGTGTATGCAAATTACTTTCAGGTATAAACAATTTTTTCGAAATTTTTTCTTAATAAGGAAAAAAAATTTGTTTTTGATAAAAAAAAATTTAACTTACACTTTTTATAATTAAAATTTATTGAGTTTGGTCCGAAGAGTTGTTATCATTTCTTTTTATTATTTGCACATAGAAATCCAAAACATGTAAATATTGATATGTTGTTAAAAAGTTGTTGTGGTTTTTGTTATAATTTTATTTTTGATACAAAATAAATGCTGTTATTTTTTTAATTTGCAAAATTTTGTTTAAATTTGTTTACTTAACTTTAATAAAAGTGTAAACAAAATAAATAAACTTTTTATTTTTATTTATTTTTCATATCTTTTCTTTTTTCTTTAATAATAAAATTATTATTTAAACTAGAATTAAAATAAAACTGTTTTCTTTTCTCTCATTAAATACAAAACATCTTTGTTTATTTTCTTTAAGCGTATTGTTGTTGTTTAAATACAGAATTATGATATTCACTATTTTTGTTGTTTATAAAAAAAAACAAAAGTATTTTTTATCTTTCCACATCAATAACACTTTACAAAAATATTTTTTTCAAATGTCAAGATTTTATTTGGTTTTTTTAAATTTAATAAAATTTTTTTTAATTAAAAATATTTTTGGTATTTATTTATATTTTAAGTAAATTGTGCTTAAAATAATTTTTATTTAATTTTTTCTTTTTCAATAGTAGTTTTATTTTTGTTTTAGATCTCGATTGAGTAGATTATTTTTAAAACAAACACGCGTCGAAATCAAAAAAAGAAAATATAAGTTTATAAATAAAGATACAAAATTAAAATTATCTGAGTTTATTTATTTTATATATTTTTAATTTTTTGTGTTTTTTTCTTGTAGTTGTTGTTATTATTTTGTTCTTGTATATATATTCTTAAAATTTTCTAAATATATTATCAAACAAATGAAAAAAAAAATTTTTGCGCGTCACGTCTCGAAAAGAGTTCAGTACTCGAATGAAACCGTATTGTTGTGTTACGAAAATTTTTATAAAATTAACTCAAAATATACAGATTTTTCTTGTTCCTTTTCTTTTTTTGATATTGTTATTGGTTTTGTATTATTTTATGTTTGGATGCAGTTTGTTGTTTCGTAAAACAGAAAAACACAGACCCATACGAACGAACACTCACTCTTACATACAACAACAAAACTACGAAAAAACCAAAATATTTAAAACCGAGGCGAAACGATACGATACGAATCAAACGAACCCCTTGCGGTGTAGGAACCAAAAGCGAGAAGCTTAAACACAAGAACTAACGGAGAAAATCATACGGTAACATATTTAGCGGCAAATACCGTTACTCACACTGACGCACATACGCTCACACAACACTCACGTTTCACAAACACTCTTAAAACACAAATACTCTCAAGCACCCATATAAACAGCCACAAGAGAAAAATACTTATACCTATTATACGCATTTACGCTGTACATGGGTATGTATGCTACTCCTGTTGTTATTTTAACAAGCCCACATATCGTCAATAAACAACAACAAAAAGTTTAAAAGCACTTAAACGAACGTAAAGCTCCTCGGCCGATTAAAACAGAGACGACGTAAGTCAACAACCAACCGTAAGTGCGTGTAACGTAAATAATTTAAGAAAAAATACACGGCAGTAGTCCAACAAAAAAAAAAAAAATCAAATAAACAATTAAAAAAAAAAAAAACACTACTCTCTTTTAGACTGCGAGAGAGTAATTGATACAGCGCGTATAAAGCACACAACACACACACACTTTTAGTCTTTTATCTTTAGTATTTGTATAAAATAATAAACAATAATTTTACCGTTAACCTCTTCTCTAGGAATTACACTCAAGAATAACGGTACTTATGAGAGTTGGTAAGTGTTGCCTACTGTTGAGTTTAAGAACAAAAACGTAAAATTAGTGTTTTAAATTAATTTTTACACAAAAAGTCAATTTTTAAAGAAAAAAGGACATTTTTTTTCGCCTAAAACTCAAAAAATAACTTCTTACCCAAAAAAGTGTACCTTTTTTTTACAAAAACTAATGGTGCTTTCTTTTCTAAAAAATAATAATGCTTTTTATTGTGTAATATAATTATCAGGTTACACGCCCCATTACAAAGTGATACATTTTTCTAAATTACAATGGAACAAAATAATAGCTACGTTTTACACTCAACACTAATGTGTATTTAGCGTGTTGAATATTGAATGCAGTTTGTACTAATAAGCGATATTCACCACGGTTGTTGCAATTTTCATCCTTAAATTTTCTTTTAGTTCAAATAAGAATTAACAACACTGATTTCCAATAGTTAAAGTCAGCTGTTGTTAAAAATTTTGTGAAAAAAAAAAATAATTATTAAGTAAAAGTAAAACAAACGAAAACAAAACGTTTTTATATCCATCACAATACAACACAAATTGTAAGCAAAAACACAAAAAAAAAGTTAATACAAAAATACTTGCTGGCATAAAAAGTACTTTAGGCAGATGCAAAAAAGGGTAGAACCTCACACTCATGGCGTTTTCTTTTCTGAGTAATATTTTGCATTTATTCTGCCTTTTACATTTCTTTATGTTCTTTTCTGAAAAATGTGGTCTGTTTTAAAAGTGCAACGTGTTCTTTCCACCTAATAAGATAAAAATGCTACATGTTCAACACTCATTTTAATAAAAGGGGCATGAGTGTAGCAATAGATTAACAGCTGGTTTTGTTATGAAATCAGCAAAAATAAATTATTTTTTAATTCGTCTCTCGTATTTTTTTACTTAGATATTAGCGGTATAAAAGGCTCCAAATTGTTAACGATAATTGTACTTTATTCTTTTATGCCGAAACTTGTGTTCTTTTGTAAACGTAAAATATATGCACAACACTTCTTAAAAATCATTAAAAAATGTTGCCAGATCCCATGTAACACTTATGGTACAATTTTTTTTAGAAAAAAAAACGCCATCAATTATAACTGGGGGTAAGAACAAATGGCACAAATTTGCTATTTATTGTTGCAACATATTTAGAAAGGAAAACGGCAACATTTCACATTGTCAGAAAAGAAAACACCATAAGGTTTTACACTTTTTTATAAAAAACTCTTTATTCAAAATTACTTTTGTTACACGAAAACTTACTTTTTACACAAAAAGAATCTGTAACATTTTTAATAAAAATTTTATATTGGTTAACAAGAAGTCTCTAGCAAAAAGTTACAATTATTTTAAAAATACTCTTTCAAACTAAATTATACAAATAATTGCACCGTAAATGCGTGTATACGTCGTACGTCAGCATAGATATAATTATTTTTTTTTCGCGATTTGCGACCATTTTATCATAGAAAACGAGAATATGTCTTACCTTTCTTAAAAGCTTATAAATTTAAATTTGAATCGGAGGTTGGTGTCTGGCAAAATCGATCCACTTAGAATTTTTGTAAATGCGTATATTTACAGGCTTAAAAAGGCTAAATACGTGCATAACCTCATATCTGCTAAGCGAAAAGAGATACAAACAAAAAAAAATCAATACTTATCGTACTTTTTTTTAATTCGGCCCTTATGGGAAGCAAATGAATAAAATCTGTGTTTTTATGTCACCACATCTATATTTCGTGCCAATAAACATATAAATACAAATTATACCCCAGTCGTAATTTATCTGAATAAATACCCTACAAGAAATGAATGAGCGAGTAGTCACATTTTTCATTTTGGTGTTAAGAAAATGAAATATGTGACTACTCGCTAATTCATTTCTTGTAGTGTACAAAGATAAATATGTGGAAATCGTACCTTTTTGGTACTTTTATGGGCTTCCAGTACATTAAAATAAATATTGAATTTTGTTGGTACTTTTTGAATTTGCTACAATCTTAAACTTAGAAACATGAAATTTTAGATACAGGGTCCTATAAGATAAAGAATCTATAAGATAAAAGATGATGGTACTTTTTTGTCAAAACTTAGAAACATAATTTTGGCGAAAAAATATGTATGTATGTCTGCGGGAAAAATTTAGAGGGTTAAACGCTTGTATAAAATAGAATTATTTATGGGGGTTATTTTGTAATTCCCTTAACCTAGCGTTAGAAAACTTTTCCAGCGCTGCGAAATGTGGCTCGAGGAAATATGGCCCCAAAAAGAAAATTATATTTGACATCAACTTAAGAGCTATTATTCATAATACAATATGACCCAACTTTTTGTATAAAATGTCGACCCAAAAATATAAAAACAAAACTCTAAAACTAAAATAAAAAATGACCCTAAATTTAGGGAAATTTTTCTTTATAAGAAATCCCCTTCATTTTTGAATGAAGTTTTACCCCAAAAAGTTAATGTTAAAACACAAAGAATATTAGAAATTTAATTTGGGGTCATACGCCCGAAACTTAAATTCCCGAATAAAAAAAATCCCAATCTTGAAAATTCAGAACTTAAAAATACTCATTTTTAATATACTGATGATTGAGGCTCCGACTGGGTGCAAGGGTTTTGCTCCTCTATGGTTTAACAAACACTGTCTTCGTTAACTACAGCACCTCTGCATAGCTGGCCTTTTGGCGGGCAAAAGGATTTTCTCTTCTTAAGCATAACAATTCGAGATTAGGATTCTATCCATAGAAATTTGTATATATCCCGCTTGATCATAAAGAGGGTATTTACTCAAAATTTTTATTTTACTACTTTTTGAAAGAAATCAGCACGAAATATTACATATCTACCCGCTGTAAAATATCGTGCTATTTTATCTACTTTTTGGAAATGAGACGGTTGCTTTCAAAATCCTTTGCCTTCATTGTTAAATTTAAAATTGTTTTACTTCTACGGAAAATTTTTAAATTTTGAGTTAATACACTTTTTATGATCAAGTGCGATATGTAGAATTTTTTGATTTGTTAAAAAATTTTAAATTAAAAAAATCTTTAAAGTGCACGTGCAATGCAGGTCACTTTTTATTGATCAAAAATTAGTTTACATTTTAATTAGAAAATTAAAATATTTTTACTTCAGAAATATTATTTTAAATTTTAATTGATTTTACTACTTCTTCAAAAGTAACGCAAATTTACACTTATTTTGATAAAATATTACATATTTCACACCTCATTATTGGTTTGACTCACCGACCATTTAAAAATATTGAGTTATATATAGGGTCCGCCAAATAACTTTTTTATTTTGAAAATGCTATAAAAAAACTACTGAATATTTTCTCAAATTTCTTTTTTTATTTGAAAGTACAATCCTTTCGGTTAATAATGGAAAATAATTTCATTCAAATGGCTGCCTCGGCTGGCCATGCAGTAGCTTACACGATCGGTCCAATTTTTAAGCACATTATCGATTGTGTGCAGCTGTATTTCACCAATGGCTTCACGGATATTGTGCTTTAAAGCGACAATTGTCTCTGGCTTGTCGGCGTTACACTTATCTTTGACGGCACCCCACAAATAATAGTCCAACGGTGTCAAATCGCAGCTATGAGGTGGCCAAGCAACATCAGCTCTGCGGCTGATAATGCGATCTTCAAAAACAGGGCGCAAAACATCGAGTGTAGCTTCGGCTGTGTGGCACGTAGCGCCGTCCTGTTGAAATCAAATGTTGCCAATATCCTCCTCTTCAATTTTTGTGAACAAAAATTCGTTCAACATGGCCCGATAACCATCGCCATTGACTGTAACGGCCACTCCTTGCTCATTTTCGAAGACAAATGGCCCAATTATGCCTCTGGACCAAAATCCGTACCAAACAGTGACTCGTTTTCAATGTATGCGTGCGGGTTTTCTGTGCCCCAAATGCGACAATTTTGCTTGTTTACATACCCGCCAAGATCAAAATGATCTTCATCTGAAAAGATAATTTTTTTTTTGGCAAAATCGGCATCTTTTGTCAGTCGATCGCAGGCCCACTTAGCGAAGCGAAAACGCATTTGATGGTCAGTTGGCTTCAACTCCTGAACCAATTGGACTTTGTATGGCGTCATTATGCAAAATTCTCCTCAATCATGTCTCCGAAATGTTCAATTGTTGAGATATGTTGATGGCGTTTCACGCACACTTTCTGCCACAGCAGCAATATTCTCGGGTGTACGCACGGTTTTTGGCTTTTCACGATTTAGTTTTTCGATGAGGATGCCAGTTTCTGTCACTTTTTTCACAAGATAACGAACATACGGAGCTGACGGTGCTTCTCTTCTTCCAAAATCCGTACGCAATTTTCGCACACATTCTGCAACATTACCATGACTTTCAAAGTAATGTCGCAATATCTCCCAGTGTTGTTCCAGCGTATACACAACCATTTTCGCTCAGACATGAGCTAAGTGTTACCATTCACGAAATAAGCACTCGTTGAAAAAAAGTTATTTTGAATACTCCCTTTCCGAATTTAAAACCTGTTTTACGAAATTTTTTTATATTTACTGAAATATTAAGAATAAATTTTGCTCTATATTTACTTTTAAGCATTGTCTTGCTCTACGGCCCACTGTTTGGCAAAATAAAATGTCAACAACTCAATACACAACATTTAGTATTTGCATGCAGCACCAAAAGCTACTTTTTAAAAATAAATTTGGAAAATTAGAGTATGCGGCACAAAGCAATAATTTTCAATTTCAAAAAGAAAAAAAACACTATCAACTTCTTAGCTCGTTCATGAACGTTCACAAAAATTTACATTTATCTTTAAAACAAAACCCAGAAGCAGTGGTAAAAATAAAAAAAAATTCTATCGAGTATATTTTCAGAAAACTTCTTGTAAACCTTCACTGTCGTTTTTACCAATTACGACTTCTTGGCATATGCCCCAAACCAATAATGAGCTAACGATTTGTTAAAATGGTAAATCACGCCAAATTTTTACATTGAATTTTAGTGTAATTTTTAATTCTTCATTAAAATTTGCATTAAATATTTGTTAATGAAAAATAGTGGTGCCAAAGGAAAATTTGCGGTTTTATTTTGGGATATTTTTCATTCCTTGATTTTGGGTTAATTTTTAATTGCCCCAAACTGCGGGTATTTCTGGTTGCCCAAAATTGCGTGTTGTTTCGTTTTATGTAAAGTTTGTGTTAAAATATTTACAAATGTTTTTAAATAAAGTAATTTTTCAGTTTTCTAATAATATATTTTATATAAAAATAAAATACCTTTACGACGGATTTATGGGTGATCAAAATCAAAAAACTCTGTTACGACGTGCGACTCAATTGTGTTTTTAGCAAAACGAATGCATTATTTTGGTTTTATTTTCTTCTTTTTCTCAATTAAAACTTTGTTAAACACGAGTATTTTTGTAAAATATGAATCCCATTAAATACAAACTATTCGTTATATTTCCATATGAAACCAAATATCTTTTACACTCTCTCAAAAATACATACGTACATAGTTATTTCCTCTCTTCAACATCAACTCAATAAGAATAGAATCGTATAGAGAAAAGGAATTGACTCAAAACACCTACATACTTTTCTAATTTACGCAACGCTTTTGCATAGTTTCTGATTGTTGTCTTTTTTCCATTCTACCCACCATCCCACGTTTGCGCTTTTGAATTTCACTCAATTTTTGTTTCGAAAACTCAATACAAAAAAATTTATTGTTGTTGCGGCATTTTACGTTTATGACTTTGTATTGTGTAGAAACTTTTTGGAAAACACACACAAAAAATACAGAAAAACTGAAAGCAAATGTAATAAATAATGACAACCATATGATTTTTGTTATTGTCTCTCAACGAAAAAAGTGAAAAATTTAACGTTATAGAAAACACAGGGACTCACACACGCAAGTATATTCATTGAACCTTTAACATTTAGTTTTCTAACATCCCTGACTGACCCTCCCCTGCACGTAGAAAATGGATTTGTGATTTTTCGATTTTTATGCTTTTTACCGGTTTTCTATTTCCATTTAGAAGCACCTACGCAAAGGTGCAAGAGGGTGTGTGTGTGTGGATCTAAAAACAAAAATATCTGTTTGTACATGTGCCTGTGTTTAAATATATTGTTGTTGTTGGAAACAATATTGTAATTCCCTATAAGTTGGCTGTCAAACTCCATTATGTCTCTCCATGTTATACTTACACTTATGCATTCACACACTTTGCTACTTTCCCCTTTCTCTTCAATTTCCTGTTCGTTTGTTTTCGGATTTTGTTTCTTCTTCATAAGACGTCATTGAAAACATGCAACAGTTTGTTGGGAAAAATGTGTGCTCGAGCTGGTTTTTTTTATTTGGAAAAAATATAAATATTTTCCTTTAAAAATGTACATGTGTATGTGTGTTTGCTAAAGGGTTTCTTTATTTTTTACTTAAAGGACCTTTTTATTTTGATATTTCAGAGAGTTTTCGGTATAAAAAGTCTTTATTTTACGAACAATTAAAGTTTTGTTGACCTTTTTTTTAGACAGAATTTTGTAAAAATAATTTTTCTAAAATTATCTATTAATTGGTTGGAGGGGAAGGGGGGGGGGGTAGACAAAAGCGGATTCTTAGGGGGAAGAAAGAGAAGGAAAAATAAAACTTACCTTAGCTTAAATGCATACTTTAGGAATAAAAGAATTTAATGGAAGTATTTTTTGGTTCCTAATGCCACTTTCACTAGAATTTTCCTGAAATCCTTTTAAATTTTCTTAAGGACTTTTTTATCGATAAAAATTCCTAAAGAGAGTTAAAACATTTTTAAAATAATGTTTCCTTAAATTTAACTTGAGCTTCAGCTTTAATTATAAACTAAAGTTATAACATGTTTATTTTAGCCGCTCTTATAGCGGTATCTTCTTTAAGGGCGAAGTCCGGGTTAG
Organism: Pollenia labialis; assembly: GCA_949318255.1. Lineage (NCBI taxonomy): Eukaryota > Metazoa > Arthropoda > Insecta > Diptera > Polleniidae > Pollenia > Pollenia labialis. The sequence goes on from OX439143.1 coordinate 56,500,902, forward strand.
TCATGGAGTGTTTTAAATCTCTGAACGATCTGGAGAAACACAATGATTTGAATATGTGTTGGGTACCTGGCCATGTTAGCAACGAAAGGGCCGACTGCTTGGCAAACAAGGGCGCTCGTCGTCGTTAATGTATAGGCCCTAAACTTTTCTTCGGCGTCCCTGCTGGTCCCATTAAAAGGACGATACAAACATGGTCTGAACGTGAGTTCCTTCATACTTGGACGTCCATTTCTGGATTAAGACAGTCCAAGAGATTTTTGACTCTGTCCCATGGCAAGCAGGTAGGTTACTTTTGCTTGAGAAGGGAGAACTTAGGCTACTTGTTGGCCTATTTACGGGGCACTGTGACCTTAGATACCATAACTTTATAATGGGTAATGCTAGTAACAAGATATGCAGACTTTGTGAGGTTCATGCCGTCAAAGCATTTGCTCTGCGGCTGTTTCGCCTTGACAATTTTTTTACTCTGGGAATTGGGTTTGGAACAAGAGAATTAAGGATTTAGTTGTGTTGCCTTGTTGAAGAAAAGTTCCGTACTTTGAAATTTAATAGTTTTCAATTTTATGGGTAAACGTATAAACTTCATAATATCTCCAAAACCTTGTAATCAGCTTTGCCAAAGTATACAGAATTAATGAATTTCAAAAGGACCTTTAATATGAAGGTCCAATTCGCCCCTTATTATACCCTTCACCGAAGGTTTTCCACTGTGCAATGAAGTTTGTCATTCCGTTTGTAATTCCTACAAGATTGATTAGACCCTGGGTCCTTATGAGTTACGAAGTTGATTTAGCGATGTCCGTCTGTCTATCTGTGCTTCTGTCCGTGTGTATGTTGAAATGGAGTTTTCGAACACCTCAAAAATAATAGGGACTAGGTATTATATATTTATGACACATAAACTCTGTTAAAGTTTGCTACTGAAATTCAACCAGATTGGACCTTAACAGACTGAGAGTACGGGTTATTAATAAAGTTATGCTTTCGATGAAACTTTAATGGCATTATAATGCTTGTATTTTTCCATTTCGTTTCGAAATACAATGTCATTTAAATGACCGCCTCTAGATTGGTTGCAACAGTCGATTATTTCGATGTAGTTTCCGACCACTTTTTTGCACAGCGGTATCTCGGCGATAAATCGACGAATGTTAATCTTAAAATGCTCTAACGTTAGGAGATTATCCGCGTAGGCACGGTCTTTGGATTAGCGTCACAAGAAAAGTCTAACGGCGTCAAGTGACAAATTGATGTCGCCAAAACGTGAAATGATGCGTTCTGAAAACTTCCCACGAAGTAAAGCAAATTTCAGTATAATGTCACAGTTCTGTTGAAACAACATATCGTTTAGTTCATAATCTTCAGTTGCAGTCCCAAAAAAAGTCGGTTTTCATACGGTCAGGCCGCTTAAATGCTAAGAACGCCTTGGAATCGACAAATTCGGATTATCCGCTACAGTTTTACTATAAGAAGCGATATGTTTTGGCAGTGCGCAAATTGTGATGATACACAGGGCTAACCACAACTGTAACGCTTACAGTCTCAATTACAAGGTCCATAATGACGGCCATAATTAATCCGTAATGCTCGAAAAGTGTCACTGTTTAAACCAAATTTTTGTATTTAGTTTTAACTATTTTTACGCGTTCCTCGGTTGTTAAACGATCTATAAATAGCAAACCGTTCACGTAATAAATGACACTTGAAATGACAGATAATTTACAGCTGGATAACCCTGGTTAAGCAGAAAACTACGATTACTTTTAATTTTTACCCATAAAATTCCTTGTTGTTGTTGTTTTGCTTTTCTTAAACATTAAAAATACATACATGATTTGCCGCTTTAAAAGAGAAATGTGTTTCACGATATTTAATTTTGTTAATCCTTGTTAATAATGTGCATTAGTGGGTGAATGGTCCAGGACGCTGCATAACGTAAAGTTTCTCTTGGATAGAAACCCTTTTATTTTTTTTTGTTTTAACTATGAATAATGAATTGGCTATTTTATAATTTGGTGAAGGGTATTAAAGATTCCGCAGAACTGAATACAGCATTCTCTCTTGTTTTCTAAAACACTTCACCACACTTTAAAGATATTCGTATGAATTTGCAAATTTAACAAAAAAAAATATACGAAACGATTTCTTAACCCCCCTTGAAAACTTAACCGACTGAAAAATTAGCTTTTAAGCAGTTCAAAGAATTTGAAAGTTTGTGACACAATTTCAAGGTATAACAGTTTATTTACCTGTCTCTAACAGCCTTCAATCTCGTCTTTCCTTTTAATTTCAAAATAATTTTTATGTATGCAACAAATTCCCAATAATCTTTGTTGTTGGAATAATTCTGATACATGTACTTTCACCGCTTGGATAGATACTTTGATATTTTTTAAATTCATAAAAGTACGGATAATTCTTAAACTCTTTAGGTTTTAAAATAAATGTTTGAATAGAATTCCTACACTTCATTTGAGCTTTTTAATAATCTTTTGTTAACTTTTTTACGCTTCTATCCTTTGATTCCCCGTAAATAGTATGGAAAAAACATTAAATTCTTTTTAAGTGTTAACTACGCATTCATTAAATTAAAACCATAAGTTTCATTTCCAGCAATTATCTCCTACCTAAAATTCATGTCTCGTCGAACTCACTTCTCAACAAACACGTAAACGCACATTATCCTTCGAGTAACGACTAATTGATTTGATTAGCACAACAAGAAAAGGATAATGGGCACACGAAGGCATAAGACCGAATTACAACAACTATAACAACATTTACTCTTTACAATAAGCCTTAAGAGAAAAGCAGATACAAATCTTTACATATTCGTCACCAAAGTAAGAGGAAACTCTGACATGAAATACTCAACTTCTTGTTTAAAATAAAATCAATTAATTTTTGAATAAAATTTTAACTTAATGTTGTCTGTCGGTTGATAAAATTTCTGAGCTACCCAAACAACAGCAGCAAGCATTTTTTTTAAACATGAACGTTCTTTTTTCAATAAACCGAACCGACCTAGCGATCTGTTAAAATAGATTTTCCAGCCGGGTAGAGTTGAGGGGTTGTTTCGTATAAACTGTGTGAAAACGAGAAGTTTTGAAATAAATCAGTTAGAATTTTTTTTTTTAATAAACTTCTTTTATTTTTTTATTCAAATTAGTTCAATGCAAAATATTTATATTTCCAATAAAATTAAATTTTAAGTATGTATGTAATTTCTGAGTCTCATTAAAAGCGAAATTCGACCATAATTATTTATGCAAAGATGAAGAAAACATGCATGAAGAATTTACATGTTTCGAGAATTTGTTTTTGTTTTCGATTTATCGAGGGACTAATCGCCGGTCCATATATTATCTTCCACTCAAGTTCGTGAATGTTTAATTTAGATTTGTGGGTTCAAATATTCAAAAAATAATCAGAAAATACCGATTAAAAATAAAAAAAAGTACCAAAAAGTCTCCTCTTATAGTTTCTCAATCTGTCTGGACTCAGCATATTAATTTTATGTTTCTAGGTTTAGTATTAATAAAACTTCCAAAAGTGCCAGTCAAAGAACGAAAAAGTACCGAAAAGATCCCTCATGCAGGTACTCATTGGCTCAGAACCTTGAATGTTCAATTTTATGTTTCTATTCTATTAACGAGAATCCATAAAAGTACCTTTTGTAAAACGAAAAAGTAACAAAATGTCCCCCTTACAGATTCCTATTCACTCAGAGTAGGGTATTCAAACGATTAATTGAATTATTTTAGGCGATTAATTTATGTCGATAAATCGATTAATTTTTTTTTGTTAAAAAAAAACAAGCCGGTGGTACGTTTCTTAACTCAGGAACATTTTATTCGAGTAAAGATTTTTTAAAATAAAGTACAAAGATTGAAACCAAAGAGTTTGGGAATAATTTATCTTTAAGAATGTTTAGTGCAGACTTTTACCACAACGATTCAGATGAAATAAGTTTTTTGAGACGGTTGAAAACAAGCTTCTAACCGACCTTAAAAAGACTATTAAAATTGTTAAAAATTCAATAAGAGATTCAAGTGGTATAATAAAAGGATACCAATTTTTAGAAAAGACGAGAAAATGAACAGAGAACGCTTTACTTTCAATCTCTCCAAGTAGTATAAAATCGTTTCTAAATGAAGTTTTATCAACACAAAAGAAATAAATTGTTTATAACATGTGCATTTTAACTCTTTTTAAATAATTATTTTAGAAGATTAGCTTACATTTTAAGGCTATTTTCATTTAAAAAGTTTTCGTCTTGTACCGTTTGTTAAATTTTTGTTACTTTTTGATAAAATGTTTATGAAAACAATTTTTGGTTTTTTTTAACTTCTAAACTAGACAAAATTAAAATTATTCGATTAATCGTAAAATGTTAAATTATTCGATTAATCGAATAATATAAATTGTTCGATTATTATTCGATTAAATTTTTACCTCGGATAATTAATCGCGCGATTAATCGATTAGTTGAATACCCTAACTCAGAACCATGCATGTTTAACGTATTCTGAAACTCGTATTTTTCGGCGAAATGTAATATTTGTTATTATTTCACTTAAGACCCATATTTTAAACTAAACTAAGCTGCGTTTAATCACAATTTTGTACACAAACTTGGTACACAGAAAAAATTATCTATAGTTTTTTATCAATTAAAAAAATTTTTAAAAAAAAAAGTATTTCAATTTAATAAATGTGATAATGGAATCAATTATTTTTTTTGTTGAAAGAAAATTAAAAATACAATTTTGATTTAATTAATATTTTTGTTGTTTTGAAATAAATTTTTAATTCAAATTTTTATTAAAAAACAAAAACTCTTAATTAGTTTTTCGTTTAAAATAAAATAATTTAATATATAAATTTTCATATTATTCGAATGTGTATTCTAAGACAAATTACAATTTTAAAAAACTTTTATACTTTAATAGACAAATTACAATTTTTAAAAACTTTTATACTTTAATAGGCTTATTCCTGCAATTCTCAAAACCTGAGCTATACAGTGTAACCTCGGTGAACGCAACCAATAGACATTTTGGGCTGTTGCGATAACTGAGTTGTTGCGCAAACCAAGTCACAAATTTCTAATCATATTTTTCTATTTAAAAGCTTATTTTAAACAAATCAAGAATTTTATAAAAAAAAAACTAAGGTAAGCTTTTAATAATCGTATTTATTTGATTAAAATAAAGAATACATTTAGAGTTGACAAAAAATCAACCAATTGTAGTCGGGACTGTAAGAAAAGATAGACTCACTGTTTATTGTTGTTGTTTTTGTTTAAGCTTTGATATTGTTACAAGTAAAACTGAGGTTTATAATTCTTATTCGCTTAACAGTTTTATTTGTTTAATATCTTTAGCTTTTCTAAAATCTTTGGATGAAGTTTCCTGACGATCTGGCCTAAGCAACCAGTGAAATGCGCATAGGAATAGCTTATCCCTTCAACAATAAATTTCAGTTTCTCAATAGTATGAAATGGGAATTAAGCACATTTGAAAGAAGCCTTGTTAATTAATTGTAACAATTTAAAAAAAAATTGTTTAAAAGTTCAATTGAAATTTTGCATTATTATTGTTTATAAAAATAATGCATTCGTTTACAAGTCTGTGTTAGTGCGGTTAATAACAACATGAAACATTAATAGCTCATTACTAGCGGTTGTAAAATTAAGTTGTTTTAACTTAATTGTCATTCTATTTGATATTTCTATAATATTGATCTTAGATACATATGTATATGTATTCCTTATGTACAGCGAGGAGTAGGTTTTTCAAAGACAGCCTTATAAATTAAGGGACTAGGTTGTTTTATAGTCCGGAATAAATTGCTACAGACATTCATAACGATTTGTCTACAAATGGATTACATCAGAGCAAAAAACCACGACTACCTTTAATTTTTATCAATAAACTTTTATTTTCTAAAGTTTTCTTATAATCTTTGAACTGCATTTATTCACTTGTCCGTGAAGAAAACTGTTACTGAAGAAACTCGGCTTATTAATGACCGATTTATAGACAAACAATTACTTTTTTCTTCCCAAAATAATGGTTTTTGCACAATAGCCCAGATACCATCAGATCTACGACGATTAAAATTCGACCAAATATTTTAAATCTGTCCAATATTTGGCCTTGCCCTCATTCAAACTGCCTTTCGAGCTTAAGAGTTGTGTTACGATAGGGTCAATACAAAACCAATTAGGTTGATAAAATTGCGCTCATATTGTTTGGTTTAAAAATTAGCTAAATCGACCAATTATTTCACCCAGCGCGCATACAAAATATGCTTGCGGAATAAGGATTTTGGCACATAAGCGCCCGTACCATATGGAGGGTCTTTAGAATTCGACATAGTCGAATATAACACTTTTACTTGTTTAAGTTTAATCCGTTTTTCATAATCATTCTCAATCTCTAGGAGTCATTCAAACAATAAATAAGTCTAAAGTAAACTTTTTGCAATTATTTCTTAATACTTCCGAAAAGAATTAAAATCTTTTTTTAATAACAGCCAAAACCTTCAAGGATATTTTGTTGCTATGTGTTTGAAATAAATTTAAATCGTTTTGAAATTACTTTGTAATTGATAAAGATGTTTTTTTTAAGGTGAGAAGGAAACTTAAAATGTTAGATGTTCTAATATTTTTCTGTTGGATGGACAGGGGGCATTAAGCCGGGGTAATTTTTCCATGTTTTACTTATTTAAAATATAATTTTTTAATGACTAATTACAAATTAAATTAATTATAAAAAATTATAATTAGAATATTTAATTCTTTCCTTCATGTATTCTTTACTTAACGATTCTTGCCACAATTTCAATGTGCTTTAGCTGAAAGTACTTTTCTTCTTCCTCTTTTTTTCAAGACCACAATAAATCATGAGTTTCTTTTAAATTTATTGCTCATATTATGGAAAAAAATTTCTTCTATGAAAACCACCTTTAATTATTCATAATTGTTTTTTTTTGTTATATTAAGACTAAAAAATAAAGCAAACTAATGAATTGTGGTTGATTAAAGCAAAAGAAATGGTTCAGGGTTTTTATAAAAAAAAACCAACATCTATGTAGGATTTTGAAAAAAAAAACAATTTGTTATAAAGAATTGTGAGAGTCTCACTTGGACCACAATTATTATATATATTTTTTTTTAATACAAAACTCTTAAGCCACAGAAAAATAATGTTTGTTGATCTACATGGGTTAATGACAGGAAAATAAAATGGCTGTTTGACGTCAATTGGTAGAATTATGATAAAATGTAAAATAATTAAAAAAAAAACAAAAATTTGGAAAATTTTTTCAAAAACTCTCGAGCAGTTGTTTTACAGTGATTGGTTTTAGGGTAAAGAACAGTAAAGGTACTTCTACACGACATGTATTTTGCAGTGGCTTTGTCAGACAAATACAGAAAGAAGGCTTGTATTTTTCGGCTTCACACGTTAGTTTTTGGTTTCATCTAACCCCAGTGTTGAGTAATCAGAAAAAAACTAAAAGCATTACTTACAATTCAAACGATTAATCGTTGTTCAATTGATCGATTAACTTTGGGCAATTAACTGTTTGAATAATTTAAAATTGTCTTTTTTCAATTAACAAATAATTCGAATAATTTATGTCGATTATTCGGTTAACCGAATATTTGTTTTTTCCCAGTATTAGATTTTTTCTTTTATGTCAAAAAAAAAAGAAGCCAGTACGCTTTAAATACCCTTTTACTGTTTCTGAACTCAAGAACATTTTCTTCAAATAACAATTTTATAGTAAAAAGACGGAAACCAAAGAGTTTGGGATTAATTTTTTTTTTAAAGAATGCTTAAAATAGACTTTTACCCCAATGATTCAGATGAAGAAGATGATTTTTTGAGACGAATGAAAACAACCTTCAACCAGAACTTAATGTAAATATTGTTTAAAACTTATAAAGAGATTCAAGTGGTATAATGGAAGACTACTAATTTTTATAAATCAAGTTTCATCAAAACAAGGGAAAGAAATTGTTTGAAACATATGGGCAAATCCAGCGTCACGAACGCTACATTCGCACGCGTTTTCTGATTGATATATACAAATTTTTTGGTCTTTCAAAAGAGATAGCTTCAACTTATAAAAGGTTTAAGGGCCGATGTTGAATGTGAACCGCACCTAAACGTCAAGTTTTTTTCTGCATTTCATTTGGCATTTCTCAATTTTAGACTAACTCAATTGGAACGAACCATGGTAAGATACACAATTGAGCAACGCGTTAAATTTATTCAGGCTCATTATGAAAATGGGCATCCAAATCAAAATGCATATCGTGCACTTCGTGATTCAGTGATGAGGCCCATTTTCACCTCAGTGATTTCGTCAATAAGCAGAATTGCCGCAATTGGGCGAATGATAATCCAAGAGTGATTGTCGAAAAACCAATGCACCCACAAAGAGTGACAGTTTGGTGCGGTTTATGGGCTGGTGGCATCATCGGGCCGTATTTTTTTTATTTTCAAAATAAGGCCGTCCAAGCAGTTACTGTGAATGGTGTTCGCTATTGTAAGATGATAACGAACTTTTAATGGCCCGAATTAGAAGATATGGATGTGGATGATATAGGGTTTCATCAGGACGGTGCCACTTGCCACACAGCTAACGAAACAATGGCTCTTCCGCGCGAAAAATTCAATGGCCGTATTTTCTCACATGTTGGCGATGTCAATTGGCCGCCAATATCATGTGTACGTCGATAAGCCAGTAACAATTCAAGAGCTAAAAGATGAGATAATTCGACACAATAACGACATAGAACCCCAATTATGCCGAGGGTTGTGCCGCCGAATGTTAAATTCATGTAAATTAACCATTAAGTGATCAGGGGTGGGGTAGGATTTGGTAAAAATTATTGTATTAATGATCATCGAAATACATATTTTTTAATATTAAAATGAAATTATACATCTTGTCTTATATTCCATTAAAAAAAATTAATTTGGTTGGTGGACTGTTTCTGGGATTTGCCCATATGTTGTCTCTGAAGCTTCTTAAAGTTATTCCACACTCATTACAAACTGATTCTACATGAAATTTACGTTTTATCGACTTGAAACAACTTTCATTCAATGTGATTCGTACTGTTATTTCAATATCAATGCCATTTCGCTCTCACTTTACTGGATTGTTAAATTAACATAAATTACAATTATTTTAGAAGAAATAAAAATTTTGTTCGCCAGTTATTGTAAAATCATGCATAACAAATTATCGACAACTGGATCCTTTCCAATGGCTTATCGGACTTATTTATTATGTGCTATCTTGTAATATCCCCCCCCCCCAACGATAAAGCGGCGAGATTCCCCCACAGTGACGAGTACCCCGACCAGGTTAGGCCTATTGTACCCACTCCCATTAGTTGGTCAAAAGACCCTCTGCTTCCCAAAGGAACCCAATCAGGGCCTTAGCCGATATAGAACCGGTTTGGGACGCACCCATTATACCGTGCCCAAAGTGCCTCCTTCTGGCCCATGCCATAGTCGGGCTGTCACACATTATATGCTGATCCTCTGCCAGTCCCATCCGATAAAGGTGGTATTTGATCGTGTGGTGACCAGTCAGATAAGCCACCAACAGTCGCAGATCCCGTCTGAAGAGACCATTCGTCATCATTGCATTCCCGGGTGAGATGAATTCCTTTGCCTGACGCATTCCCGGAATTTTGTCGTATAGTTTATCTTATTTCTCTTAGATTTCTTTCTATAGAAAGAAAAAGCGTATAACGTTGCTGTATTTTGACACATACTATGACAAGTTTCGTTTCGACCCCATGACACTTTTCATCATTGTGATGATGTCAGCCTTGACATAAATTGGCCAAATTGTTATCAGGTGAAATTATGTCATCAACGAGATGACGAAAATTGAGTAAATTTAACAAAATATGTCATCAGTGCGATGATCGAGTAAGATCGGAGAACGGACTCGTTATGCTCAATTAAATAGCAGTTTGACATTAAATTGAGTCATTGGGATTGACTTAAGCCAAAGCGATAGAATATTCGGCCTTATTGTGGTTGTCGTTGTCGTGTACAACTGTGTTATAGATTAAAGTAATACACAACATGTGTTCTTTAATCTACTACAAAAAACGACAACCGCAATAAGTCTGATTATTATTAACTTACCAGTTACACATGTTTTTATTTTTATTTATTTTTTTGTATTCCACTCTTTTTTTACAGAAGTACTCTCAATTATAAGAACCCAGCAGCATACCCGATATGGTTTTTGCAATAATTCGACTTTGAAAATTTGATGTATTGAACTAAATAATTGAAACAAATAGAATATGGGAATTTTTACTTTTTATTTAATTTTTTAAACGCGAAAATAATGTTAACAATATCCAAACTGTGTCATCGAATTGCTGTCACTGTAGTCATAGCAAAGATGGCTTATAAGATATGACAACATCTTATGATGACTTTCGTCATTGAATTGATGTCACTTTTTGCTTCATTGATGCCATTTGTAATAACATTGATGTCACAATTCTGATGTTAGAGCATCATCAATATGGAGATGTATTTTTCTATGATATCCCACTTTTCTCAGATTCCTTTAAGGTAAAATTTTATGGTTTTGTAGGAAAATATTTAAAACTTATGCTCTTTTTAAGTCTCCTAATCTTTAACAAAACGGTTTGTAATTTTAAGACATTTTCCTAACTCCTTAAATTGTATTTGTATTGAGAAATCTGTTCTCTTTTAAATTTTGTGCTATAATTTTTTAATCGCATCCTTTTTTTCTTTCTTCCTTTATCCAGGCTGTTATTACATTCAAAATCACTATTCTTGAAAAATTCATTGAAACTTTATTTATTTTTAATGGGGGTTTGTAAAAAATAAATAAATAAACAATATGTCTACATATGTATGTGTGTGTTAAAACAATGACTTTTGGCATCAATATATCTTCGCACTTTTACGCATGTGCCTCTTAAACATGCAACTAAAAACAGCGACAAAACGCCTTAAGAAATTTTTATGAACAACAACAAAAATACAAATAAGAAAAAAAATTAAACATGAACTAAATGTGTTTGAGGAAAAACGTAAAATAATAATGACAAAGTTGTTCGTTCAATGATTCCCTGTCCTAAAAGCCAGACAGGCATCTTTCCTCTTGTTGCTGCTGGTGCACATTGAAATTGTTTGGTGGACGCATGTTGCACATATGTGCAATATTGTTGCAGCCGTTTTTTTTTACTTCTTTTCTTTGAAGAAAAAACGTATCAGCTACTTTGCCCATGCTCAATGCAAGCATTATTTTAAACAATCTCTCTCTTCTCTAAGCGTAAGTGCATTTTAACGGTGTGTTAAGGCATCGAAAGAAACTCGACAAGAACAACAATTTCCAACAACAAGAATAACAATAACCATTAAACAAATCTAAAACATATTTTAAAGTAGCAGGCGTTTTAAATTACAAGGACACTGTACAAACACACACTTACAATCGTACATTTACATGGTTTTGCCACATGATGACTACATATTCTTCAACTTTCTGAGCCGATGAGGATGATGATAATATTGAAATTTGTAGCGACGTATGTGTGACCTCTTGTAGACGACAAATTTCCAATTTTTTTTTATTTGTTTTTTGTAAATTGTGTGTTTCTTCGTAAATGACCAACGCAAAACTTCTTGTTCTTGTTCCTTTTTCTTATTGTTTAATTTGAAATAAAACACATGCTCTCGTGGGAATGGCATTTATTCCAGTTGATTGAAGAAATATTCAATAACTGCAACAAAGTAAGAATAAAGTGGTCCTATGGCGCCATCTCTGTTATTAAAACAAAGGAAAATATTGAACGAACTACTTAAAAATCTTACAAGTCTTCCCGAACTTTCTATTAATTTAAAGCTTGTACAATCTCCTGCAATAATTTTTCCAAAAAATGTTTCACACATACACAAATACACTGTGCTAGTTGAAAAAACAGACAAGCCGGGCACCTGGCGTTTTAACCGAATTCGGATAAACTTGATCCAATGGTGCTAACCGTTTTTTTAGGTTTTCGAGAAATACCGTTATTTCGAAAATGAAGGAGGTTGCGCAATATAAATTCGTGTATGTAATTCAAAAACGGTTAAGTTTATTCAACAAACTAAAAAAAAACAAAATTCGTTATTAAAATTACCTTTAAGCACAGTTAAATTAATTTCTTATATGCGCAGTCGTTTCAAAAATAAATAATTTTTTGTCAAAATTTTGAATATTAATAAAAAATTGGGAAATGCAGCTATGCTTCTATTTTTTCTAGACATAAAAAACGAAGTTGCAACTAAATCAAGCCACAAACGATTACAATATATTAACAACTTTTGTTCACAAAATTTGATTCACAAAAGACGAAAAATTTTAATTAAATTTATGAATTCCATTAAACGCAATATTTGTATGGCAGGCCCCCTAAGAAGTGCAGATAAAGGGCAAGTACCCGTATGTCTCGAGCAAATGTTAAGGACAAAAAACTAATTGAGCTCGGTCATACATTATATCCCCCTAGGGGCGACTCCTGGGCAGTAATGGGACTCTTTATTCAATATATATCTAATCTGTGTTGAACAGTTTGTATGAGAGCACCCTTAAGAAATGGTAGGTATGTTAGAAAGAAATTATGGAGATGAAAAATAAAGTGGGGTTGGTCATACATTTGACCCATCTAGGGCCATCCTAGGCGGTGCAGATGCCAATTTTAAGAATTTCAATAAACCGCCATATTTGTATAGTTGAAATGAATGAATCTCCTAGATGGGTCAAATGAATGGCACACCCCACCAGAAACTACACTGTTAAATTTCGTGAAGATCGGTCAACAATTTACCATAGGCCCCATATAAAGCACACTCTCGGAAAACAGTTTGGTACGCCTAAAACCGAAAAAATAATGCTACTGCAATTAAACAATTTTATGCAGACAAAAACAAAAACTGATTTCAATTAAAAAATTTGTGATATTAATTAAAAAATTAGCTAAATTTGCACTAGTAAAGTACTAGTATCCATTAAACGTTTAATTCATTTGATTAAACGTTTAATTCACTTGATTAACTTTTTAATTAAAAACGATTAAATTTTTAATTAATGCTTTTTTTTGGGGATTTTTTTTCTGTTTATAAAAGATATTAGAAGTTTCTTATAGAACACGGCGTTCTTTGGAGGGAGTTATTTTAAGAATTATAGAACAGTGGGAAGCCTTGAAACTGTATTTTGTTTTTGCGAAGTGAATGCTTTCAGAAAAGCATAACTTGCAAAAAAAGATTATTTCAGTTAAACGTTACATTCAAAAATATCTATTTTCTCAAATTGTGCACACACACAAAAAAGTTTAAAAGTCAAGTTTTGAAAAATGAATTAAATGAATTTTTATTAATAACTTTTGTTTTTGTTTTGTTAACATGTTTATTTCAGACCTAGCAAATATTTGACAAGAAAGTTCAAAAATGACGTAGTCGGTAAATTGATCAAGCTTTACGGTTATTTTTTAACAATTTTCATTGATTTACTAAACGTTACTTGTAAGAAGATAATTTTTTAATGTAATTTAGAAACTGTAAAATTATGTTTGATCCAGCCAATCGTCTTGCAAAGGCAAACATTTTTTTTATAAAACTAATGATTGCGTGTCAAATATTAGATAAGTGTGAATATAGCTAAACTTTTTTGCTTTTATTACACTGCGTAACAGACATTTTGCGGTCTGGTTTTTACTAATTTGAGGTCGCTGATTTCAAATCTAATCTCAATTTTTCTCTATCAGCTCCACTTTTGGAGATATACCGTTACGTCCAAAATTAATGCACTTTCGCTACTTTTATTAAAATAAATTGAAAACGGTTGACCATATTCAGTTAACATTCAGTTAACAAAAAAAATTCGAAACTCGGCATCAGTATTATCTTTAAGCCGTGCTTACATTGCTTTTAAATTTGTTCTTAAAAATTTGTAAAAATAAAAATGCGACAAAAATCACAGTTTTGTTTTAATAACATTTACCTTAACATAATTTCGAATCAAATGGTGTTTATTTCATTGTTATCGGTGCACAACTTTTGATTTTATTAACAATTTACTGAGAAAACTGAATATCGATTTCCATATAAAAAGAAAAAGCGTTCATGACACACACGCATATTTAAAAATGTTATTTTGGTATGAAAATCGATGGAAAATGGAGATTCGATTTGAAATCAGCCACCTCAAATTAGTAAAAATTCCAGACTGCATAAAAAAGTTTAAATTTCTTCCCTTGTGTTATTAATTGCATAATTTTAAATAATAATAAATTAAAAACTTTATTCAAAAAAAATTATACTGTATAAAAAAAACTATATATCGTTAGCTCATTCTTGGTTTGGCGCATATGACTAAAAGTCGGAGTGGAGAAAAACGACGAAGAAGATACGATAGCATTTTTTTATAATTTCTCTGCTGCTTCCGGCATATGTTGTGAAGAAAGATTTACATTTTTGTCGACTCTCATAAAAGAAGTTAGAAGTAAGCAAATTTTATCGACTACTAATTCTTAATAAAAACGTATGCGAATTTGTAAATTCCCAGGACTGAAAAAAAATCCGTAAATTAATTTAACTCTTAGCAAACCTCAAAAGATAGAACACATTAAAACAAGATCGGTACACAATAGAACAAAAGGACTACTCCCGAAAAACTCTTTAGCCCGTCAGAAATAGAAACGAATAATTTTATTGATGTGAAATAAATTTTAACGCACCAAAATTTACTCACAAAATTTCTTAAAAAAAAATCAATCTACACTCATAGAAAAATGCATATTCATATTGATGATGCCCTAACATTAGAATTGTGACATCAATATTATTACAAATGGCATCAATGAGACAAAGAGTGACTTCAATTCAATGACGAACGTCATCATAAAATTTTGTCATATTTTATGCGTTATCTATGGCTGTAATTACAGTGACATCAATTCGATGCCACATTTTGTTTATTATTAACATTATTTTCATGTTTAAAAAGTTAAATAAGAAGCCAAAATTCCCATATTCTATTTGTTTAATTTATTTAGTTAAATACATTAAATTTTCAAGGCAAAATGGATACGAAAACCATACCGGGCATGCTGCTGGTGTCTTATAATTAAGAGCTATTCTGTAAAAAAAAAAAGTGAAACAAACATGTATAACGAACGGGTAAGTAAATAATTGAGTGCCCCGGTAGGCTAACTGGTATTGAGCTAGTCTATTAGCGCCGGAGTTTCGGGTTCGATTTCCGCCAGAGACTCTGGTTTCTTTCCTGCAGACAAGGGCAGAGCTTCGCGGGATTAGCTTAAAAAAATAACGTTTTCTCAATTTGACTTAAGTCAACCACAATGACTCAAATTTACAGAGTCATCGCATTGATGACACTTTTTATAAAACTGACTTCAATTCGTCATTCTGTGATGCAGACGTGGCATCCCATTGATGACATGACATAAATTTTTAACCCTCATAACAATATGATCAAGTGATGTTAAGATTGACATCATAATGACGAAAGACACCTGTCATAGTACTGATGTCAAAATACATCAGCGTTATGACGCCTCAGTGTATAAGTTACTATGACTCCTATACTGGCATTTCATTTAAATTTCCTTTAAATACTTTCATTTTATTCAAAATAAAAGAGATTTTTTTACAGTTCTAAAAGGCATAAATTTAATACTTTTTTAATTCCTTTCAAAGAAAAAATATATCCATTTCATTTTTACATAAATGAAAAAAGTTGTAAATAAATATCCACTTAAAAACCCACCAGCAAATATTACAATCATACGCGTGTATTTTTTATATCCCCAAAGATGTACTTAATGCCATTTAACTTGTCACCCTAGAATGAGTAAGCGATATTTGTGTTTTTATAACAAAAATTCATAAAAGGCTGAATAAAATTTGATCCTTCGTCCTTCTGCAGCAGTACAAAGACAAAAAAAAAACATGAATGAAATCCCCAAAAGAAAAAAATTACTAAAATAACAACATTTTACATTATCCCTTTAGTTCTGATAAGAGTACTTGAAGAGGTAAATTCAAGCAAAAAAATTCCGAAAATATTAAAACATTTAATTTTCTTCGCTCTAAACTACTTAGAGATGATAAAAAAAAAACATAACATTAAATCCCATCGAAAATCGCAAACTTTTTAACCAAAACAGAACATTTATCAGAACTTCTGGACAATCTTAACAGATATGCATACATCTATTTAAAATAACATCTAAATCAAATTTTACATAAAAATTTTATTTTTTTAAATTTCATTTATCGAAATTCAATTGTGTATTCAATCAATATAATATACATATGTACTCGTAAATACATAAAACGACGTACATATGTAAAGGGGAAATATTAAAATTATATTAGTGTGCAAGTGGCATTAAAGGGTTTTTGAAACAAACAAAAAACAAGTATGAGTGCTATATTCGACTGTCCTTCACTTAAAGGTAGAATATTCCAGGATTGGGCTTTATACCGACCTTCAAGAAAGTTAACGTGTGATTTGAAGTATTATAAAACTGTGACAGGCAAAAATTTATTACAAAAATATTCGTTGCGGTTGTATGTGAACTAAAGTGGTTTCCGAGAGTGGCCTTTATATGGGACCTACACTGAAAAGAAAAATTAATCAATCCGTAATTTAATCAATCCGAAGCGGTATCAATGGTTCGGTAATGAAATATTGATTCAAGTACGGATGATTTAAGTGCAAAATACTTGACTTATTATTATTAAATCTCGAATTCGTGCTTGAAATAGTCCGAAAATTAGCTTCATTAATGTAAAATTACGATTGAATCAATCTCAAAATACGCCTGATTCAAGTATTTTACAGTTAAATCAATACCGAATTCGTACTTAAAATAGTCTGAAAGTGAAATAAGATTGATTCTAACCTTAAACGAGTATCCCAAAGACAGAAGGTGAATATTATTATGATTGATTGATTTACGTACCCGTTTTACACCTTGCAGTATTAAAATTATAAGACACCAGCATTATGCCCGCTATGTTTTCTACTTTAAAAATTTGATGTACATATTTAACTACAAATATAAACTAAATGGGAATTGCTTTTTATTTTACTTTTTAAACATGAAAATAATATATATTTTTCTTCTTGTTCTGTTGTTTCTACACAAAACAAGCAAATAATTTCTTACCTACTTGTGTGGTGTTGTTGTAGTTTTACAACAAACTTTGACCAGCACAAGCGTATGCAAGGATAAAGAATACAATGCTGAAAGATGAGACTAATAAGTTATAGGCAATTAAAACGCTCACTTTGTTATTTTACTCTTAGAATGACACTACCAACGAATAATTTCAATCTTCTTTTCACTTGGTTTAAGAATTTTATACTTATTTAAAGAGATTCTGGGATTGATTTCCGAAATTTAATCCATTTAGAATTGTTTTAAGAACGTTTTACTGTTATTTGTATTTGAATTTTTAAGTACGATTTGTATTTAAAGCAGTCATATAAAACTATGGCAGACCAAAATTTATTACAGCTGGATTATTCTTTGCGGTTTAAGGAGTACTTTAGTATTTTTCGAGAGTGGACTTTATATGGGGCCTCTGGTTAATTATGATCCGTTCTCCACGAAATTTTGTTGTATGATTTTCAGTCATCTAGAACAAATTTGTGCAAAATTTATTATCACTATGTATGTGCATTCCGCCACTATTTATGTTTGTTTTTGTAAAAAAATCATAATTTTTTAAGGTGATCGTTCCAAATTTTGATTTATAACTCTTATCCTACTGAACCGACTTTGCTGGATTTCGATCCCAAATTGCTTAGGATAACTAGGAACAATTTGAAATAAAATTTGTTCTTTTCTTTTGAGTTTTTCGAAAGTGAGCGTGTTTGCAACAGGCGTACGTGGCTAAATCTACCTTCAAGTGCCCAGAATAGATATACTTTATGGGATCTTAGATGGATATTAACATAGGAGGATAGTGTGATCTCTAATACTCATTTTAAAAATATTTAGTTCGGATGAGTGACAAAGAAGGATGTGACGATTCTAATTTATTTTTGTTGAATTTTTAAAATTTGTCTTTATAAATTATTAACAAATAATTAATATAATATTTGTATATTTTTTTTGCATTTTTTTAATGCAAATGTTTAATTAAAACAACCACATCTTAAATGCAAGCCCGGCTTTGAAATTTGTTGGAAGTTAAAAATGTCATATTTAAATGAGAAGCGGCGTAGGCTGTTACGTTGAAACATATTTATCATCACACACATAAAAAATCCACTTTTTACACAACAATTTACTTTTCTACGAACTGACTTTTTGCACAAAGTTACAGTTTTTACACAGCCTCTGACAAACAAACATTTTGACACAAAATGAGCACTTCTGTTTGTAAAAAAGATCCTTAATGTAAAAATGGTCACTTTCTGTAGAAATTTGTAGAAAAATAAAAAAAAAACGTTTACTTTATTAATTTCACTTTTGCCTTTATTATTCCCTGTCACATACATCACTCTCAATAGTTTTCGCATCCATTATTAGTGAGTATTCCTGGTTTTTTTTTTTGTAACTTTATTAAAACAATTATAACCCGCCATTTATAATTAGCCAATATTAAATGAAAATTGACACTTTTTAATTCAACCATTTTACGGTTCGAAGGACCACGTTAAAAACAATACAACAACAAAAAACACACATGGCACTTATGATATAAAAATTCAGATAAGTCTGTTTAAAAAAAAAGCCAATAATAATAAAAAATAAAATAATAAAAAAAAAATTGAGTACAAAAGCGGAAATGAAAAAAAACAAGCACACGCGCATACACATAAATTTCAATTTCATTCAAGAAAAACCTGGAACAACAACATCTTCAACAGAGGGAAGTTTATTGTTGTAAACAGATTTTAAAAGAGCAAAAAGAAATTGAATGAAGTTAAAGCAAAACAGCTTTTCGTTTACGTAGGTTGTAAGACGAAACTGATTTTCTCTTGTCTTTTTTTTTGTAGTCCATCAAAATTAGAAGGTGAACGAAAAATGTAAAAGAGAAATATGTTTTTAGATACAAACGACATTATTATTTTATGTTAAGAAGGAACACAAGCCATTGGAAATTAGGTAGTTATAAATAAATTAACTAATAAATTTAAGGCCCGTTTTCACAACTTACCTATAGCTAAAAGTAGACTTTCAACGCCCTTATAAAAAGTGTTCCATTATCCAATTTGGCGACTGGCGATTTTTGATATAACCGGCGATTTACTTGGCTATTTTTACCATTTATATTATTTCAGCGATTTTTTTTAACAGTTTGCCATTTTTTGTTATCATTACTAATTTAAAAAAAAAACTTGCAACTTTTTTTCATATGATTTTTGATTTGTTATCATTTTAAGTCAAAACACCAGTAATGAAATCAAACGCCCGAAGTTACCTATTTTACAGGGCACTTTCAACCCTGTCGATTTATTCGGGGCGAAAGTGCAATGCCTTATGCACTTATGTATGGGTTAATGTTTTAAAATAAAACATGCTGCCCTTTTAGAGAGCAACCTATTTTTAAGAAACGAGCACCAAATTACAAGTTTTAAATAAATTGTGAGGTTTTTTTTTTTTTGTAAGAATTAAACATCATAAGTTACACTTTTTACATTAAAACTCACACTTTCCGTACAAAAAGTTATAGATTGTATATGTAAAGTTAAACTTTTTACATTAAAAGTCACACTTTTTTATAGGAAATGTCAATAAATAAAAAACTTGCAGTTTTTGCATGTAAAACCACAATGCTTACACTTAAGTCAGACAATGTCCACAAAAAGTCTCACCTTTTACACAAAAAGTTACTCTTTTTACAGAAACAATTTCTATACACTTTCTTTTTCCAAGAAACCATGCTTTAAACACAAAAAGTTACAACTCATATAAATTTCTGCCACACTTTTTTTGCGAAAACATAAAACTTATTCCCAAAACAAGTCCCTTTTTCCCAAAAATGTTTTGACGAAAAATTGCTTCCTAAACCAAACGTAAGGGATGGGCAAAATTGATCAGTATATGAAAATATTATCATTTAAGATAAAAAAATATTCTGTATATATATCGCCAATATTTAAGACACCGATGTAACAATACATCGATATTTATATAACAATGTCTAGGACCACTTGTACACTATGCGACAAGTCGCGTAGAAATTGAGGGCGTAGGGATGCTTGCCGGATAAACAATGCAGCGCGAAATGTATAATCAAGCAACGATTTCATTTTGCTCTTTGATATACTTCGTATAGCTTTTTAAAATTTAATATTAGAATCAGGGTTGTTAGACTTTTTTCCTCAAAAATCGTGAAAAGTTTTAACAAAATTCGTCAAAATCGTCACGAAAATTGAACAAAATCGTCAACAAAATCGTCAACAAAACGTCAAATATATAAATTTTAGAAATTAAAGACAATTTATTGCATGGATTGGTTCGAAAATATTAACTTTTAGCAAGAAATTCTAATTATGATGAAGAAAGTGATATGGTTAAGTTTTATTCTATTTATTTCAGCAAGTGAGCTGAATATATTTATCATTTAAAAAGAAAACATAAGAGAAAATATATTTGCATAAATGCATAACAAAAAAATTTTTTTTTTCATATATCCATATTCAGAAAAATATTAAATAATCAATAAAATCTCATTTGCTTTTAACTCGAGCTATTTTTAAATGAGTTACTTTTAGCGCTATCTCTATTGCAAATAGTTTTTATTGTTAAAGGTGCTAAAAACCAAGGATTCTGTCTATATCAACAGTCTTTTTACCCGACTTGAAACGTTTTATTACGCCCAATATTAGTTCCAAACTAATACATTTTCTTCTCATTGCACTTCTTCTTATTAAAAAGTAAATTTTTACTTCCTAACACGCAATTTTACTAAGAATAACTTTCCTAACAGAATTAAATGGGATTTGCCTTTTTACACCTTTTATGACTTCATCGAAAAATGCATTCGTATGTAGCGACGCAAATCGAAATCATAAAAACGCAAAGTGGATTAAACCAATTTTTAAAAAGCAGACCAAATAGAACAGACGCAAATTAGGGCTCTAGTGTATATTTTTTGCAGTATCGATGGCATTTCTATAATTGTAGAATTTGAATTACTAATGCTTCCAATGAAATCCACCTGGTTTGTGATGGGGGAGGAATTTTTTTGTTTAGTTTCCAAAAATTTTTGTATTTCAAAAAATTGGTTTATAAGTTTTGGACTGTTTTCAATATAATTGTAAATATTTCTTGTGTGTTTTATCGATGCCAGAAAATTGTCATAACACTATCACTTTTAGTCAAAAAATCGTCAATCGTCATTTTACTGTATTTTCTCAAAAAAATCTGCAAAATGACGAAAAATCGTCACATCTATCAAACCTGCTTGCCAGATTAATGTGTTATAATATTGATACCAGATTAAAATTTAAAGTAAATTTATTGACGGGATTAAATCGTCAAAACATAAGTGACTCAACTTCATCGAAAAAAATCGTCAAAATGACGTAAAATCGTCACATCTAACAGCCCTGATTAGAATCTGAATTTAATAGGTTAACATCAAATTGTTGATTGCGGCTCGCAACAAAAAAAAAAATTTCGTCTGAATTTGTACGAGTTTTCAAAGGGACACCAAAAGAAAATAGGAATATTGCAGCAGGGCTCTGTCGCATAGTCTCACATATTTTTTATTTACAACAGCTGCGGCGAATTTAATTTTAATTAAATTTTTCTCATCAATAAAGCCAAAATGACATTTGTAAAGTATGTACTCGTATATTAACCTATTGTCAGTGATGTTATACGTAGGTAAAAAATCCCTATTCGTAGGGATTTTCTTCTAAAAAAAATTGGCCGTAGGGAATTAAGGACAGATTTTTTTAAATCTGTAAAAAGTGGGGTCTTTTCAAAAATGTAGCAAAACTGTATGTGGGCATTTCCAGCGAAAAGTCTCCTTTTTGTAACGTAACGCCAGAAGTATTTTAAATTTTTTTTTTTGAGTTTTGTTTAAAAGGGGTTATTTAATTTAGATAAAAGTATGATAGCACTACTAAATCAAAAAAATATTATAAAAAAGTGTATTTATTTACAAGGTGGCCTCAAAAAACAGTTGTCTGCTATTGCTTTGCCTGCTTTTGTTGTATTTGTTAAATATTGAGACCACCAATAGAAACTTAAAATGAATTTAAATGTACCAAATCGGTGAATTAAGTTACATTTAAGTGTTACGTGAAGAAAAGAATTTTGTATTTAAAACGATTTTAAACATGACTGTGTTCTAATATCAATCCTAAAAATTGGGCACAACACAAACGCTTATAGTGTTTATGTAGAAAATCATTAAAAAAAATAACATTTCTCTGTTTGTCATCTTTCGAACACAAAACTAATACTGTTTTTATCCAACTTAACAAAAGATGAGAACATTTAATTGCGTTCGGTTTTTGTTTTAAAACCACAAACTTAATTGTTTTCGGTTAGACTCATTAATGTTCGTCCCTTTTGGCTGGTAAAAAAAACCAAACATTTTTAAAAAAAAAAAAAAAAAATCACATACGAAAACAAAACAAAAAGCCAGCAAAATAATTTTACGCAAACAAAACAGTCACACAGACAAGCTGTTCATTTCTTTATCAATGTGAAAAAAGAAACATTATAGAACATTAAAATATAATGTTTGACTACAGTATCCCTACAATTGTTCTGTTTTTTTTTACGAAGAACAGAACACTTCATAATGGCCGGCTCTTTCTTGAAAATAGTTACGAACGGTATAAATAAATTTTATATATTTCTTTGCATTGATATTTTATGATTTAAAAGTTGTAGGAATTTTTGTAGTGACTACTTTTTAACGCGTAGGGAAAATATGGATTTTTTCGGGCTGCGTAAAGACTTTTCAAAAAAGTGAATGACATCACTGCCTATTTCTGCCATTTAAGTACTTTTCGGGTATTTTTATGGGCACCATTCGCTATTAAAACAAGTAGGAAAGTATAGTCGGTCAAGCCCGGCCATATGATGCCCTACACCACAGTATTTAAAAATACATCATGCTTATGTGTCCATATAAATATGGATTTATCTATGTTTGTAAATTTCATTAAAATCGGCTTGAAAAATTGTTAGAGGGAGAAATTGCCCCCTACCTCCCCTTGTGGTCCTACGATTCAGCCCATTTTCCATAGGATTGGTGCTTGTGTCAATAAGCCTATGCACCAAATTTTTATCAAATTATCTTCAACATTGCGACCTAAACTTTGCGCCCAAGGTTACATGGACAGCCAGTTGGGTCTAGAACCAATATTTTAAGGTGTTACACACATCAGCACAAATGCAAATGTGGGTATAATTACTCATTACCCGTTGTTGTATTTGTTGTATTAGTGAAAATGTTTTTGTTTGTCCGACACCGACTACGCTTGATGAAAATTTAAACCAATTAAAAAAATATCTATATTTCGTCCAGCACATGTACACGAGTTTGACATCAAAGATTTTGATAGTGTATGGTGCCCTTTAGAGCTTTTCAGTTTATCGTTCATACGATTATTTTTTTGGAACATTTTGATAATAATTTAAGGTTAATTTGTTTAAGGCAATAAATACATAAAAAAAACTAATGTATTTTATGAATATCGACTGTTAAAAAAATATCGATATGCCTAGAATTTTTTTTCACTTGCCCATCGCTACCAAAAGCTAGCGTCTTTTTCCTGCAATAATAATATTATTAAATTGGTACCAAAAAACTTTAGTAATCTTTCGCTGTCATGTAAATGTATCCATGAATGAATGACATAAAGAATGAATTTGATTTGCGGCACGTGTTATTTATTAAAGTTGTACTACCTACATCAGCAGGAGAGAGAAAAAACAAACAAAAAATATATGGGTGATTCACATTTCAAATGATTTTTTCGTGACCGTTAAAAGTATGAATGGTAAAATATTTCATGAAACGAACACATAAAAATGAAATTGAAATCTGTTTTTGCTTGATTTGAAATGTTATTAATAAATGTACAAAAGTTTTTTATCATACAACATGATGCGTCCTGCTTAATTTGCTTGCTGTCCTTGTTCCACATTAATAAACTATAAATTTTACAAAGTATGAGGGAAAATATGTTGAAACGAGTCCAATTTTGCTTAAAAAAAAATCGTCACAAAAATCGTCGTTGTTAAATAAGTGTTATTTATTTGTTAATGTTAAAATTTTAAGTTGTTTTCAAGTTGTTTTTCTTTCTTGTCTCACAAAATCTGTAAAAATTAAACAGCTATTCTCGCTCACATGAGTCGATCAACTCGATAATTATTATATATTTTATTATATTAAAATAAATAAAAATTAGCCAAGAGGCCCACTGGCATCGAGCTTGACTGATTTTTATTTATTTAAAATTTGAAAGGTCGAATAAGAACAACTTTGATTTATTAATTTAAATTTATATAAAATCAGGCGAAAATTTAGTGCCGCATGAACATCGAACGCCGATTTTACAGATCAGAAAATCTGGTTCAGTGCTTCAAAAAATATATTACCACTGGTAATTACCAGCAAAACAGTGCCAACAAGCAAAATGAACGCAAAACACAATAAAACATATTTTGTGTTAGGAACTGCTTCATAAAAATTACTGCCAACTAAATTAACGAAAGTAACCAAGAAGTTATTCAAAAAAATGAAATAATACCGTTTTCTCATTACACGATTAACTTTTTTCCCAACGAAAAACTGCACATTAAAGAAATTTGGTTTTCTCAATGTCTCATTTGCTTCTATTCTATCGCAAAGCTAACCAGCACTCATCTGCCGATTATTTATTTTCCTTTTATTTGCCGTACAGTTAAATTCAATCAGCTGACTCCCAAATTTTACATGTATTTTGAGAGGTGTTGCCAGCTTAAAACCATGTTTTTTGTCGGTATATTGAGAAACCCAAAATTGTTAACAGACAGTTTATCGGTCTAATAAATTTATGTTGACATTAAGTAACAGGCAGTTTGACGGTACATTGAGAAAATGGCCATACAAATGTATGTAAATTAGTAAAACATTTGTCATTAAAAAAATCGTAAAATTTCGGGCATAAATCGTCAAATCATTAATAGGCCATTTTTTAACACCAAAATCATCAAATTTATAATAAATCGCTAAATCGGGCCAACCGTATACCAGAGCCACATCCTGGTAAGTGAGCGATAATGGAATAAGTTTCATACAAAACCGTGTCGGTTTGTCATTCTAGTAACTAATAAATCAGTGCATGTTTAAACAATGGTTTAGTTGAACTAAACTTAAATGTACATGTGGTTCAAACTTAACAGCAGTAAATCAGTGTCCCATATATTATATGTAGTGTAAAAAAGAATCATGCGGCAGCACTACGATAACTATTGTCAAATTTATATGGTTTGTATTGGTAGTTTAAACTCCCGATTTTTAATTAAAGATTTGCTTGTTTAAACACATTTTAAACCAGTGAAGGGCACTTTTGCAAATGCTATGTGCTTGTGTGACGTCGACACATGTACACTATAAACTTCTTCGTGTGGTCTGTGAGAATGTACGTTCGGCTTTTGCTTTGCTGTCATTTCATGTTGATGTGCGTCATTCGTTTTCTGCTGCTTCCACACAAATGTGATAGTATGTGTGTTGCCCTTCACTGTTTTAAACCAAAAAAAAGAGTTAAACTTGCACTGATTTATTAGCCCTAAATGTTTTAAAGTTTTGTGAATTTTTGAAAAATTGTTATATTGCAAAAGATTTCGGCGATTGATCATGGATTGTGTACGATTCTAAAAAATGTATTGAGTGTTACAAATTTTTATTTTAATTAAATGAACATTTTTCGCGTACAGTTAAGGATTTTATGTTAAAACGCATTGAAGATTTTCCACTTAAACTGTTATGCATTCAACATATCGAGCCCTAACCGCGAAAATAACGTAAGCGGCAAAAATCAAATTTTACAGGAGAGAGTTTTTTTTTTATTTTATTTCATATAAATTTTGTATGAAATTTGTCGCTTACGATAAAATTGTTGTTGCTTTCAAATCGTAACGGTACATTATGTGACATTGACATTTTAGGAGATGATGCAAATGTTGCATTTAATAAAAAAAAAACGAAAATTGAAAATGATGTCACTTATATTATTTTCGAGATTAGGGCTCGTTAAAGTTTGTATTGTAAAAATATATAAAATTTGTATAAAAATGTATTGAACGTTACATTGACAAGAGTTTATATTTTTATAAATTAAATAGTTAATTTTTTTTTAAATATTAATTATTTAATTTCTGACCCAAATAACTTATAAAATAACAAATTTGTTAAATTATTTTATGTTTATTTTTTAATAAAAATAATTTATGTGCAGGGACGATTACATTATACATGTTGTTTAATTTTTTCTAGGGGATATAAAAACAGAAACAATTTTTGGAAAAGTTTATATGCCCGAAGTTCCCTAATTTGGACTTCATATCTCCGCTTCAGACTTCTTTTATATCCATGTGAAATTTTTTCCGATAGGATTATTCGATAAAAATACTTGATTTATTTATAATATTTTCATTGCAGTTGTTATTTATCCGAAGAATGCATTAGATAGATCGCATAATTTTTTGATAATTGATAAACTTCTAAATTACGATTTTCATAATAATATTTTTTTTTAAATGAAGCTACCAGGTCTATTTAATCATAATTTTTGGAAAGAATTATTTTGAAAATTCTAATTTTCCGTGGGATCCCAGGTCAAAACTAAAAGAAATTGTCATAACTTTTATTTTCTTCCCACGATTGTTATGATTTTTTTTTTGTTTTTTTGAGAGTTGATGTATAGAACTTTCTAACCTTCAACTAACTTTTTGTGGATTATTCGTTTTGTAAAAATCATTTGCAGAACAACTGTGAAAGCAAATGTAACGCTCAATACACAAAAATTTTAAAATTTCGAAAAATATTATTTTATTTCAGGATCCCTTGAATGAGGTGAAAACTATAATATGAATCTTAACTATATTATATTCTTAATTATTAAATTGGTAAAGTTAAAAAATAAACAAAAAATGTTGACTTAAAATGAGAATCACCCGTATACTTTTATTTTTGTATTAAAGTTGTTTGCTAATATAAAAGCCTAAAAGCAGTGTGACAAAAAATAATGAAAACAAATATGAAAATGATATGGAATCAAATTTCTAGCATCCTAAAAAAGTTTACATGTCGCTCATTTAATTCAATAGTGACATAACCAAAAACAGCCATTTCGATATAAACGCTTTTAAAGTTCTTGATTTGCTCTAACCACTTAGAAGATACATTTAGTCTTAAAACGGGGAATGATGAATATAAAATTTCTTTTTGGAAAAAAATATTTTGTAAATTTTCTTGTCATCAAATATTGTAGTCGTCCTGTTAATTTATAAACCAACATTAATAAAATAAAGAATAAAATCAATAAATATGGTTTAATGGTAAAAAAAAAATTAAATTATCTTATTAATATTTCATTTTAGAAGAACGTAATATTTTCGTTTTTATGTACTCACCTACTTTTTATGTAATTTTGTTATTTTTTGTAATGGCTTTTTCTTTTTTACGTTTTTTTTTTAAATATAAAAAGGTATCAATCGAAAAATAACAAGGATCTTATAATTTTTTTTTCTAACTTTTTCAAATTTCAAGCAAACGACAGGTACATTTTCTGCAAAGAAAGAGAAAAAAAATTATAAAAAAAATATATACTTTTTAAGTAGAAAATGAGAAATTATATTATAAAAAGGATTTCCTTATTTCCATGCGGGTATTAAAACAAGCATTTTTTTCGAATTAAAGAGATGGAAATATTTAACGTAGGGAAAGTTTTTTTTTTTATTTAAGAATGAAGGATAAGAATGGGTAAATTGTAAAATGTTTTCAATATTTAATGAATGTCATTTGAAACGAATGAAAAATTTTAAATTCTCAGTAATAAAAATGAAATAGGAAAAATATTGACAAGAAATTAAGTTAATATATATTGAGTTATTACCGCAAAAAAAGCTTAAGCGACAAAAACAAAATTTTACAGGAAAAGGCTTTTTTTATATTTTACTTCATATGAATTTTGGATGAAGGTTGTCGCTTACGATAAAATAGTTTTTGCTATAAAATCGTAGCGATACCTTATGTGACCATGACATTTTAGGAGATGTTGCAAGTGTTACCCATAAAGTCATGTATTAAAAAAAACTAAAATTGAAAATGATGTCGCTTAAGCTTTTTTGCGGTAGTCCCTAGTTATGCGATAGGAATGAGAATTTCCCGTTGTCTTTTATATACTATTAAGTGCGTAACCTAAAAATATTCAAATTTTGGACATTTTAAGGATTCCTTGTGAAGCATTGACCACTCTTAAATATAACACTTTCTAATCTTCTGGCAACATATGGGCTTCGCGCTAAAACGACTACCTGTTTACTTTGTATCTTAAGTCAAGAGCAAATCAAGCCAATTGGAGAAACTCTGTTCCAAAGTAAAGCCTCTTCCAGTGCGAGCGTTTAGCAAAAAACGAAAAAAATGGTAGTCAGACCAGGCATGATCTTGACTAAAAGTTGGGTGAACTGAAACTATCCAACCATCATTTTCAATTTATCATATTTCTTTGTCTTGCAACATGTGTCTATCAATGGGCACCTCCAACAAGACTTATTTGTAAGGCAAATATTTTAAAAATATTATGGTAACGTTAAAAAGCAACTATTTTATGGTTAAGACAGTCCATTTTAAAGAAACTACAACCATATTATGGTTGCCTCATAATATGTTATGGTCAATAATAACATTCCATTATTTCAACAGTTCCAAACATCAATTTTCTTTTAAAAAACACGATTTTCTTTGAAAAAACTATAAGCCGTTCAGGACAACAATTTACGAGATCTTATTATTTACGTCACGAAACGACCGAAAATAACTTTGATAATCAAGGACCGGATTTTTATGCAAATGCATATTTGTTGTCGTCAGTCTGAGATCAACATTAACTTAATATCTTTTCGAATCAAGAAATTTTAAATAAAATGGCATCGATTTGTTAGTGCATATTTTTGCATATTATGCTTTAAATGCATATTTTTGCATAAATTGCTGACATTGCATATTTTTGGTGCATTTTTGGGGAAAAAAATGGGGGAAAAATATTTTGCAAAGCACATCGCGTTTTGTCGCATATTAGGAGAAGTATCCTATAACAACAATGTGGTTGAAATCAGTTGTGTATTATGCTGAAAAGTTTGAACAATTCAAGGATGTGATGGAACGATGGTAATGCAGTACAAAAAAAAAAAAAAATAAATAACAAATTTACAAAATATAAAATTTCGGATAATCTTTAAGTCTTCAAATTACGGATTTATCTCTGAGACTTTTGTAAAATTAGAGATATCAAATCCATTGAGAATGCAAATTAAATAAATTGATAATGTCATAAATAGAATAAGGGAAACTTAAGTAAACAAATTCGTATCAAACTTGATAAAGTTTTTAGAAATAAGAACAACACAAAACAATAACACAAACTGCTGGCATATTTAATTTAAATTTTTACGAAAACAGCGTAGGGGATAATGAATGTATATAAAAATTGTATATGAAGGTTCGCATATCTATCTAACAAGTGACTTACATAATTTATATTATAGTTTTACTTTATATTTTGTGTTTTACTATATTTTTACTTCTGCTTTTTTGGTGTACCTTATTTTCGTTAACGAGACTGAATTTTTAGAGGTTTTATGTTATTTTAATGATTTGTTTTCGATTAAAAAATGTGTTAGGAAAAATTTCAAGTGCATATTTTTTAAGTTTAAAGCGCATATTTTTCTATTTTAAGTGTATGTTTTATGCGGATAAAACTCGATTTTAACTGCATAAAAATCCGGTCCCTATTGATAATATACTTGCATGTGTCCGTGCAAAAAACTGAATTGGCAAATTAGTTTTTTTTTTTTGTTTTCTTACGAGGGCAATAGAATGAAGCAATTTATTTTTTAATTTTGTTTTTCTTTTTACCCACTTACAACTACAATTCGAGTCGGAAAGAACCCAACCAATTGTAGAGGAATGTAAGAAAAGATAAACTCACTGTTTATTGTTGGTGTTTTGTTTAAGCTTTAATATTGTTACAAGTACGACTTTGAGTGTTTATAATTCTTATTTGCTTTAAGGGTTTATTTGTATAATATTTTTTGCTTTTCTAAAATCTTTGGAGAAGGTTTCCTGATAATCTGGCCTAAGCAACCAGTGAAATGCGCATTAAATCTTGCTTTCCTTCAACAATAAATTTCAGTGTATTTATCAAATATAAAAAATTGAGAATTTAGCACATCATACGCAAATTGTATTAATCATAAATTTTGTATTCCCGAAAATAACTTTGATGAAAACAATTGAATTTTACCTCAACTTTTTTATGAACTTAAAAAAATTGGACACAAAATTTGGAGTCAGCATCGCTCGTTCGCTGTGGAGACATTTTTTACTTACGTAATTGCTGGACGACAATTTTGTTCAAAGTTCTTCGAGGACTCCCGAAAACATTGAACTGGTTGAAAGCAGTTTACGTGAAAATCCGCGACTTTCAATATGGAAAAGAGCTTCGAAGAGCGATTATACATGAAATTGTAAAAACGGATCTGAAGTTCCATCCTTTTAAAATTCAAATCGTTGAAGAACTGAAAGAAAGTGACTTTGATTTACGAAAAAAATTTTGTAAAACGATGTTGGAGCGTTTTCGCACTGTAAATCCCATTATTTTTTTTTAGACGGCGAGGCTCATTTTCACTTAAACGGCCTCGCCAACAAACAAAACTGCCGTTACTGTTTACAAGAGTGTTATGGCATTAAAAGCTATTTTCGGAAGTAGTTTTTGCATTGGAGCTACACTAAAAAATGGACCTAATGGAAAATGGAATCTAATAAAATTTGGTTAGATGACAATGAAATAAGTTTGGATCAAATTTTAACGAAATACCAACATAATAAGATGGTTTATTGGCACTCTATTTCGGAAAGATGTTTGTATGTATGTATGTTTGTATGCCATGTGAAATAATAGACCGATTCTTATCATTTTCAATAGGCATCGTCCTTATGATAATTGAAAAGTATGAACCAAATTTCATAAAATTATCTTGAAAATTGCTACCTGCAGCCGTATTCTGTAATTCGCTTTGTAAAAGTTAAATCTCGATCAAGAGAGAGAATATAAAATTTAAAATTTTTTTATTAAATATAAGATTTCTATATGACGTGCTAATTTCTCAATTTTTCATATTTGATAAATACTCTGAAATTCATTGTTGAAGGAAAGCTAGTTTCTATGCGCATTCACTGATTGATTAGGCCAGATCATTAGGAAACCTAACAAAATTATACAAATAAAACCTTAAAGCGAATAAGAATTATAAACACTCACAGTCCCACTTGTAACAATATCAAAGCTTAAACAAATCACCAACAATTAACAGTGAGTTTATCTTTTCTTACATTCCCCTACAATTGGTTGGTGTTTTTCCGTAAAAAGAAAAAACAATATTAAATTTAAAGTTATTGAGAGAATTAAAATTTAAGCGGTTGCATTAAAAGCTAAAATTGCTGCGAATTAAGTTTTTATGGCGTTGCCAAATTTAGCAATGCAAAAATCGCTAAATCAACTTTATAGATTTTTAGCGATAGAGATTTAGCTTTAGCGAATTACAGAATACGGCCACTGTACTTTGCGCACAAGGTTACATGAACAGGCAACCAGCCGGCCAGCAGATTGACTCAAGAAGTAATTTTCGTCGACTCGTCGGTATGCTAAAAGAAGGGTCTCAGAACAATATTTTTTAGAGCCAAGCACAAACACATAATACCCTTTCTAATATTGTGTTGTGTTTACAAATATTTGAAACATTGTACATTTTTCGACTCGGTGTTTCATCAAAATATAATGTGATATTCAAAATGTCTTAGCTTGAAATATTGCCTAATGGGTTGTGTCTTAATTTCGAAAAGATGATTAAAATCTTGTTTTCCCCCAAATCGATATTTTACTTGAACAAAAATACATAAAACTGCCGGCATGTGGTCTATTTTTAATTATTTAATTCATCTTAACACTTTAATACACTTGCAACTACTGGGTCGCTCTTCAAAAGTAATAATTTCTGTAAACCGTTGAAGTGTGTGTCTGAGTGTACCCTGCAAATAATATTGGACCACCTGATCCATTTTGATTAAATGGACTACTCCATGGACTGGTCCGATGTAATGTAAGCATGGACCATGACATGTCTTCGTTTTTTAACGACATTTTTTCGTTTTTAAACGAAGTTAAAACTAATCCTCTTGTGTATACAATGGAGTTGTTTTAAGACTACTCCTTTGTAATCCAAAGCTGGGTTATACGGTCCTGCCCTAGGACATCGTAATGGTAAATAGACCATGTTTTTCCATACTTTTGAACTAGTTTAAGTCCCTTGTGGGCTACATTTTACACGTGTGTTTGGACTAGTCCTATTATCTGCAGGGTAAGTTAAATTATACCCACAACTTGCAAATACTTACAACTTGTTACTAATAACCTTTACTCCGTCCGTCAGGCAGGCAGGCAGGCAGACATTTATACAGTAATTTATTCCCTAAAACATTCTCTCACTTACTCTTCAAGCACAAACATAATTTATAATATCCTTTCAACTTTTACTTTCGTAGATGTTAGAGTTGTTCTCAACATCTACGCAGTTGCTTTTGGTAAAAGAAAAAAATTCTTCAATACTGGGATTTTAAAAGAATGACAATAATGATACCACTGCAAAGTTTGGACTCATGCAATGTTGTTTGTTACACCGAGTAAATTGTTCATTCAGCTCTCCTCTACTTGTCACACAATATTTTAGTTCTTTTGCTGCTTTTTTAATGGTTGGGTAAATTTTTTATTCTTTTGTTTTATTAAACGTCAGTTCAAATGTAATTTCAATACAAACAGAAAAAAAATTTTAAACATTTTTTAGTCTTAGGGGGAGACATTATTCTTGTTCTTTTTAGGGGTTTCTTAAGCTGAGGCGTCATTTATTTAGGGAGGTATCTGAAACTTTTTTTTTTGTCACTTTGTTTGAACGTCATCTGCGGTTTCAGCTCTACCATTGAAATTGAAAAGATTTTGAAAAAGACACATGGTAAAAAGACGCAAAGAGACTTGTGCAAAATTATTTGTACAGAGCTCTTTTACCAGATAAAACATTGCAGGAGGTCAGGGTTTTTCTGTAGTTTAAAAATAAAATTGAAATTGAAACGAAAAATTGTTTTGTCACATGTTTTATTTTATTTTAAATTGAACTAAAATTAATGAGAACTTACAATTTCGTATACAGTGCGAAAAATAGTTTTAGTTGCAGGAACAAATTAAAAATAAGATTGAATTGAATTTTGATATACAATGATACAAAAGGCGTAATAACGCTGATGTACTTTGACATCAGTACTATGGTAAGAAGCTTCGCTTTTGACACCACGACACTTTTCATCGTTGTGAGAACGTCAGCCTGAAAATCACTTGGCCAAATTGGCATCAGGTGTAATTATGTCATCTATGGAATGATATATCGGCATCACAGAAATGACAAATCGATGCCAGTTTAAAAAAAAGTGTCAGTGCGGTGACTTAGTAACATCGGAGAGAGGGCTTATTAGGCTCAATTTAATGACAGTTTGTCATTGGAATTGACTTCAGTAAAAGTGAGAAAATAGTTTTATTTACTTATCCGTTCGTTAAACATTTTTGTTTCAATTTTGCTGTATTTCTCACTTTGTTTTTATTAAAACTCTTATTTATAAGACACCAGAACCAGATATGGGTTTTGCAATCATTCTATCTTGAAAATTTAATGTCTTAACCTAATTAATTTAAAAAAGTAGAATATGGGAATTTTTGCTTTTTATTTAACTTTATAAACATGCAACTAATGATAATACTACACATTATGTGGCAAAGAATTGAGTCACTGTAGTCATGACGCATAAAATATGACAAAATTTTTTGATGACATTCGTCATTAGAGTAAAGTCTTTTTTGCCTCATTGTAGCCATTTGTACTAACATTGATGTCACAATTTTGATGATGCATTTTTCTATAAGTGTATAAATCATTATGGGTCTACAACTGCCGTTTTCTCTGACCCACTTTTGACCTGTTTTTAAAAATTTTAACTGAATTTTATCTCGTGAGTTTTGAAAGCCTTTAGATACGACAAAGGAAGCCTTTATCTCTGCTAGTAGAAAGTAGAAGACAATTTGAATAAGCCTGAGAAGGGATGATATTAAATAAATCATTTCAATAAGATATCTGAGAGTAAAAGTTGCAGACAACTTTAAGGCTCACATGCATAAATCTTGCCAAGAAAAACAAAAATTGTATATGTTCTTACACTCATAGAAAAATGCTTCTTCATAT
The DNA here is from genome assembly GCA_949318255.1 of Pollenia labialis. Lineage (NCBI taxonomy): Eukaryota > Metazoa > Arthropoda > Insecta > Diptera > Polleniidae > Pollenia > Pollenia labialis. The sequence continues at coordinate 56,535,523 of OX439143.1, forward strand.
TGATGATGTCCTAACATCAGAATTGTGACATCAATAATTTTACAAATGTCATCAATGAGGCAAAAAGTGTCATCAATCCAATGACGAACGTCATTATACAATTTTGTCATATTTTATGCGTCACCTTTGGCTAGGCTACATAGGATGCCACATTTTGTGTATTATTAACATTATTTTCATGTTTAAAAAGATAAATAAGAAGCAAAAATTCCCATATTCTATTTGTTTAAAATATTTATATAAATACATCACATTTTTAAAGTAAAATTATTGAGAAAATCATATCGGACATGCTGCTGGTAACTTAAATTTGAGAGTTCGTTTGTAAAAAAAAGTGCGGAACATAGAAAAGTGTAACAAACATTTATTACGGATAGGTAACTAGTAATATTCTGTCACTTTGATGTAAGTCAATCCCATTGACAGAATTTATTGACAGTTTGTCAGTTTTGTTATGTTTATGTATTTTGTTTCTGTAAATATTTTTTTTATTTTGTTTACCAGCAAAAAGGGCGCTGAGCACAACTAAAAAGAACGAACTTTAATCTGCTGAACCGAACACAACGTAGTTTGTCGTTTATTTTGAATTGGTTTGCTACAATATTTTTTAAAGGTACATATTTACTACACAAACAATTTTAGCTGTTTTCCATATTTTTACTGTACCGTACACTAAAGAACAGTATGTCGTGTTTATTTTCGAACACTGATTTGCATATTTATGTTCAAACTAAAATTCCAATTATTTAATCTTTTTTTGGTTTTCAATTCAAACTTTTCACATTATAGATATTTCTCTCTTCCCAAGTAATCAAGAAAGGGCCAACAGCCACCCCTTTTATTTCAAAGAAAGTGAAAGTGTCAGCTGAAACATATTAATAGAAACTACCAAAGTAAATTTCTTCCCTTTTCCCAAAATCATAGGAAACACTTTCACTTACAATCAATATAAAGTTTTCTTAGGAGATTTCAACTTTTACATAATGTCCGTCTAGGAAACAGTATGAGTCTTTTAGAGGTGTATCAATTTACTCACTTAAACATAAGTATAACGATTAAATTATTAATGTCATTCATTCTCTTAATATTCTGTATGACGTAAAATGACTCCTCCCACCCTCCAAAAAATAATAATAAAAAAGGAAAATATTTATTTTCGAATAGTAACACACATCTATGTACCAAATACAGACATATTCAAACATTTGAATAAAGTGAAAGTAAATTAAAGTTTTTATTTTCGGCTGTCAGCGGAAGGAAGTTGCTGTAGTTCATTACATTTCAAATTATCGGTGCATATTTAATTGTTCTTGACTGATGCGAACGAGGAGCTCATACTAGATGCTGGATTTATTGACAATCAAAACTAAATGATACTTTCCCTAATTTGCTTCCTTTTTTGTATGTATTAAACTAGAATATTTTTGTAGAGGATTGATGTAGATAGAAATAAAATTCTGTTGCTGTCAAAGTGAGAGATGAAAAATTCGAACAGCCAATATTCGAATATTAAAAAATTCACCAAAATATATTTATAATGTATGATTTAGTACCTTTACAATTCTTCTGGGCAAAATTAAAAAAGCTTCTTTCACACCGACTGACCTTTTTCTAAAAGCTACAAAAACACATGGGCAATTACATAGATTTATCGAACGAAAAATTACATTTTTCACTTTTTTCCTTCAAGTATCAACCATTAGATTTCTATTATGCTGAAGTACTTTTTTATGAAAGAAAATGAAAAATAAGTATTAGATTTTTACAAAATCAAAACATTTTCAAATACCATAGCATGAGCATGCCCTGCAGTTCGGAAGATAATATATAATATATATTTACATACTTCGTTAGTGTTAATATCCTACGCTAGGAATTCTAAATTCGCAAAGTATTTACGCAAAGGGTGACGAATAGAACGTGTAGAAGGGGCAGCCTTAAGCAGGGTACAACCTTCCAATCAAGAGTAACAGTTTTGCTTAAATTTTCGCTTGCTCTATAGTGTGGTCATTAATTTTCGTCAGTCAGCAATCAAACGCAAATCAGTTTTTGGTTGGCTGTTGACTGACGAAATTTGTTACTGTCACTCAAGATCGATAGTGTGTTCCCCGCTTTAAGCTACAAGGTGAGCAAAAAGTGACGCATCAACAAACTAAAGTGGTTGAATTTTACTTTTCCAATTAAAATATAGATCGTACAAAGCTAATATTATGTATATTAAAAAAAAAAACAATAAAAAAATAATAATAAACAAAAAAGTTTTTCAATTTTTACACCAGGACTGTGGAGCCATCAAAAAATAAATCTAAAGGTAGAAGTACATAGCACGCTTTCATTCGTCGACATTTGTCGAGCGTTTAAAAACTTTAGCGCATGAAAAATTGCAAGTTACGCAACACGCATTACAAAAGCCGTTTCTGTCAGCTGTTTTTTATTTGTTTACTTATTTGTGCATTGAAAACGGATTCGAAAGTATATCAAGATTTACATATTTATTTTATTCAATTTATTCTTTTTATATAAATATTGTTTGTTTTTGAAGCTCTTCAATAAATTTTTCTTTCACGATTCGCAAATTTGTTAAATTTTTTTTTTATTGTCAGCTGATTACTTGTCAAAAATACACAACGCGTTAAAAAGTTAAAAGTTAACCAACTTTCTGGCCTCAATGCGTCAAAATATTTTGCATGTAGCTTGTTCTATTAAAATACACTTGTTTAACTTTTTTTGACAGAAGTCTACAAAGCGCGCGCGCACTAACGTGTGTTATGTACTTCTACCTTAACTCCGACTCCCACTTCTACTCTAACCTTGAGTTTTTGTATCGGAGTAGCCGGTTTTTGTGGGCACTTCGACTCCAACTCCGATACAAAAACCTCAACTCCGCCACCACAGCCCTGCTAGAAACGTGAATTTGAATTCGTAGATTTCACTGTTTAATATTTAAAAGTTTAGGGGTACCATTTTTATTTTCTATTTTAATAAATGTTGGTACTTTTTTTAAATTTACTTCAACTTCATCAAATTTAATTTTCATTAAATTATTTTTATGAAAAAAGGAATTTTACAACATGAAAATTAATTAAAATTGTTATTGATAATCTTTCATTCTTGACCGTGGCCGGGGCTCGAACCCTGGCCGGCAGGTTACCATGGCATGTTTCGATCGCAACTAAAAATAAATACCTTGGATGTTAGATTATATGTATTAACAATAATTATTCTTCACTTCCTTAATTGTTTTACTGCCTCTATTTTCATCTTTTTTATAAATTTCATAAATTTTATTAAAATTTCTTTGTAATTTGTTTGATAACATTTATCAAATCATAGGTTGACCATATTTCAAAAAAAAAAACGTGTGATTTTAAAAGCACGTGATTTGAAATCACATATTTTTTAGAACAGACCCGAGAGTGTAACCTACTCAGGACCCATGGGCAATCATGGACCCGCCAGAATAAAATTATGTTATGAGGTTTAAATTTCTGTAAAAGTTCTTTGTGCCGAATGTGAGATTTGTTTGATTTTAAGTGATTTTATTTGGGACCTTAAAGTTATTGCCGCCTAATTGTATGTCAATGCCAACAGTTTTAAGGAAGTTATGGCATAAAAATGCATAACCATAGGCCCTTGTGGCAATTAGAACCTCTCCACTTTTGTGATGTGGGTATAAAAAAGGGGGGAAAGTTGCCTGTTTTTAAAACACGGTTGCAAAATTTGTTCGTTTTACCTACATACATCGAAACACATATTTTTGATCGGCGATAACTTTTTTGTTTGACTTGCAATTACAACTTAACAATTTATACATTTTTTCCGATTTGAAAAACCTCTTGTTTAAAAAAATTTCTTTTCCATTTCACCCTCGTACATTCTGCACATTGAACATGTGTAACGAAATCAGATGTATACACATGTGTTTGCTTTATAAACACGAACATTTCAATTTATGACGATTCATAAACAGTCCAGCTTCTCTACCTTTGCAACAACAGCAAAAACAACGACAACATAAAAACTCACACACTTTTACAAAATCTAGAGAATTTTAACGCCATTTTGTTTTTTTTTTTTGGTTAAAGAACATCAAAAACAAAAATTGTCTACTATGTTTAAGAACGTGTGTGTGTGCATGTGCGTAAGAGTTGCTCTCCAAAGCTTTTATAGTTAAAAAGAAAACACAGCATGAGTTTTATTTTCTTTTTTTCCTAAAAGAAAAATATACAAATTATAAAGATGAATGAATACACAATAACAATATCACATGCTACAGCAACAGATTTTACAACAAAAACTATATCTTGTAATACACCCTAGCAACAACAACGACAAATATATCCACTTTTCCTTTCTTTTCTTTAATAAAAAAAAACAATAAAAAAAAAACTCTTTGAAAATGTTTCTTCCCCCATCTTATTATTGTTCTTCTTCCTTTAGCTACATTCTTTTTATATGTTTTTGGTTTCTTCTTTTACTATAAATTTTTGTTGTTGTTAATTTATTAATAAGTTGGGTTTGGTGTTGTTGTACCACGGTTTTAAGTACAAAAACGCCGACAGAAAAAAACTAAAACTTGGTTTCCCCTTTTAAAGATAATTTTTATTTTTCAAATACGAAATTTTGCTTGAACTCCAAAGAACTGTATACAAATGTTCATAAGGTAACATTTGTAAAGAAACTTCTTTAAAATGCTTAGTTTTAGAAGAAACTTTTAAAAAATAATAATTTTTTTAAGGTAATTTTTAAAAAAGGTACTTTTTATAAATTGTCCCTTTTTCAGGCATTTGGTCAATTGTACTTTTTTACATTTTTTTTTAAACTATCCAAAAAGCAACTGTTTTAACGCAGTTTGTTTAAAATTTACCTTTTTGAACGAGCATATGTACATCTATTTTCATTAAGGTAAATTTGTGCTGTCGAAAGCACTTTTTTTATACATATGTAAATACCTTTTACACACTATTTAAGCAAGTTTTAAGTGTCTGTAAAATTCAACTCTAAAAAAAATTCTCAATGTAGCTTTTATCGAATTAAGCATCCAAATAAAAAATTGAGCTTCGGACGAAGCAGGTTTGTAAGGGAGAAATGTAAGAGTTGCGCTTACCATCTCGCTTACGGAAGGCATGAATTTTATATGGCGAGTTCCCACTTTGAAGCAATAAATTTTTGACACAAAAAGCGATTTATTCAACGCATATAAAAACTGGTGAACGTAACGTTAAGCTTTTCACACAGAATGTTTTTTACAGTTATTTTTTAGTATTCTCCCTTACAAACCTGCTTCGTGGTAAGGGAATGACGTAGCACATGAAATGTTATTTTATATAAAACTTGTAAGACCCCTTTCACACTCGGCATGTAACTTGCCGACAACAACAATGTCTGCACACAATTTTTTTCCCTTACCCCGACCTTACCGCTGACATCTACAAACCAAGAGTTGCGCAAGAGACTTGCGCAAGTATCTTGCCGAGTGTGAAAGGGGTCTAAGCAGTTCCTTCACTTACTTAACTGCATCTCTGTATGTCTTATTGCGTAGTGCATATTTTTATAAATGTACCATTAGTGCTTCGAAAAATTATAACAATTTTTATTGGGATTTTGTAAGCGGCGCATTTTAAAAAGGTACTTTTTTTTAATAGAAAGTCCTAAAATCAACTTTTAGTTTTTTTAATTTAGTTTTTACAGACCGGCCACGAAGTCGACCGCTATCGCTTGTTTGCATTTTCCAAGACAAACAGCTGATTTGCACCGCACTTAAAATGTTCTGCCCGACAAGTCGATTGAAGAAGCAAGCGACCGATGACGTAACAATTTTCATCAGTGTTCAAAAATAAACACTAAATATCGCTCCTTAGTGTTCGGTTCAGTAGATTTATGGAAAACACAAACGCTAACAGTGTGTAGAAAATCGTTAAAAAAATAACATTTTCCTGTTAGTCATCTTTCGAACACAAAATTAATACTGTTTTTATCAAACTCCACAAAAGATGAGAACATTTAGTTCCGTTTGGTTTTTTTTTTTAAACATCAAACTTCATTGTGTTCGGTTCGGCTCATTAATGTTCGTCCTTTTTTGGTGGTAAAAAAACCAAACATTTTTTTACAAAAACAAAATACACATATGAAAGAAAAAAACAAAAAGGCAGCAAAATAATTTTACACAAACAATACACACACAAGCTATTCGTGCTGCGGTCGTTGCTAAATTTTTTGTTGGTTCATTTCTTTTTCAATGTAAACAAAAGAAACTTTATAGAACATTTAAATATAATGTTTTTCTACAGTATCACTACAGTTGTTCTATTTTTTAACGAAGAACAGAACACTATAAAATGTTCGGCTTTTTCTTGAAAATAGTTACGAACGGTATTAAGTTTTGTGTTCGTCTACACAATCACTAAACAAAATATATCGTTCTTGGGTGTGTGATCCGATCGCTTATTAACGTACTGTTTATTTTCGAACACTGGTTTTTATAGAAATTTGCGCCCCACTATGAAATGTTATGCAATATTAATTGGTATTATTTATTTAATGTAACTTGAAAAACCAACAATAAATATTTTTTAAAGGACTATTTTTTTAAAACAAGACTACCAATAAAATTTTATTGTTTTCTAAAATACTAGCTGACCCGGTCCGCGTTGCAAACATTAGTGTTGTATAATCACACGATTTAAATTGAGCTTTTGACGAAATTTACGGCCTTTAAATAAAAACCCATGGAATACCTATCATGAAGTCTTTTTACAGAATAACTTACAAATGGTGTAGAAATGGGCTCAATCAAAAAAGAAACGAATATATTAAAGGCAAATTATATTTATTTATTAGTTCATCTTAAGGCCAGCGGATATACAATGTTTTAAGTTTATTTGGTGTAAAAACGTATAAATTTTTTGGCGTGCCAACTTGGGAGCAAGCACATAGAACTGGCCGTGTGAAAAACATGAATTTTTCGAAATTAAACCAGCAATAGTTAATGATTGGTCTTGTGCTTTGTTGATGGTAATAGCAAAGGCAAGACGCAAAGAAAATTGGAGCCGCTTGAATCAGAATGGTAAATCGTTGGAAATTATCGAAATTCGTGGAATAAGTACGTCTTCACCTTTGAATCTATCTCCGATGATTGTTGCCTCGATTAAATTTGGTGAACAGTATTTGATGTTAATAAACCGAAAACACGGTTTTTTGAATGCAACATTTCGAAAGTTTTAAAATTTTGATATTGGATCATTATTAACATAGGTTTTTTGTAAATATCTTCGGAACTACATAACCGGTTTAAGAGTTTGATACCTCGTTTTGAAAAACATGACAACGGCTTTCAAGAAAAATAAAATAAAATAAAAAGAAGGAAAAAAAATAAATATGTGTATATGTCACATTGGTGGTGCAATATGAAAATTGAATTTCGCCACGCCACTCCGCCGGCAGACCGAAAATCAAGAATGAGACTTCACGGTGTCACCCGCCTGAATATTCTGCAGATTGCCTGAACATTTCATCAAAATCGGCCCAGCCGTTTTGGAGTCCGTATGTTACATACATACACACATCCTGTTTTATATGTATAGATTTTCTGCTTTGTTCTTATTCGTAGCAAATTAAGTAGGACAGAGCTGTATTTTTATGGCTTATTTAAATGTTTTGCCGATTTTTATTTTCAAACTAGCGTTTCATTTTTGGAATAGTTGATGTGGCAATATAGTCATTTCTCAATTTAGAAATGAATCACAGCCCGTCTATACTAGAGATAAATATTGCGACATATGTATATTGCAGTAAATGTCAAAACTATTTTGTCTTTAATGTAGATAGCACTTTCTTGTACATATTTATTGCCGGCAATTTATGTAGCAATAATTGTTAGTTCATTTTCGTTGAAATTATTACTAACATAATATTTGACATTTTGGCTGTCAATTGAAAAAAAGAAAAAAATAGAAGCAACTTGTGTGGGAAAGAAATTAAGTTTGTGAAATGGTAGCAAATTATAATTGAAGTAAAAGAATTAAATAAACACTTAAATGAAATTGCAATAATTACTCTGCGCTATTTGCAAAATTAGACAAGCCGAGCACATGGCGTTTTAAAATAATTCAGGAACGCTGAATCCAATGGTGCACAACTTCGCGTAACTTAAAAACGGTTTAGTCTTTGAAAAAACTAAAAAAACCCGAAATTCCGCAAGAAAAAGAATTATTTTTTTATAAAAGTTTCGAAATTTTTATTTTTTAAAAACTCATAAAAAAAATTGGAAAATACAGCTAGGCTAATTTTTTGCAGACATAAAAAAAAACCTGCAAAAAAACAAGCCATAAATGGTAAAAATCTGTAAGCAACTTATGATTTGATTCACAAAAGTCTTTAAATGTTAACTAATTTAAGAATTTCATAAAACGCAATATTTGTATGGGAGCCCCCTAAGAAATGGTCATAAGGATCAAGTATGTCTCGAGAAAATGTTTAGGACAAAAACTTCGTTCATACATTATATCCCACTAGGGACGACTCGTGGGCATTTATGGGCCTTTTCTTCAATATATTTCTAGTTTGCATTGAACATTTTGTATGAGAGCCCCCTTAAGGAATGGAGAAAGCGGGTAGGTATGTTAGAAATAAATGATTGAGATGAAAACTAAAGTGGGGTTGACATACATTTGACCCATCGAGGAGCATCCTAGGCGCTGCAAGGGTCAAATTTAACAATTTTATTAAACCGCCACATGTGTATGATTGAAATTCTTAAATTTGGCTACTGCAGCGCTATGATGCCCCTAGATGGGTCAAATTTCAAAAGACTAAACAGTTTTTGAGTACGCGAATATATGTTTTGCAACCTCCTCCATTTGGGAAATAACGGTATATCTCGAAAACAAGAGCTAACATAAAAAAACTGTTAGCACCATTGGATTCAGCGTACCCGAATTATGTTAAAACGCCAAGTGTCGAGCTTGTCTAAAAAAAGTGTCAATTTCGAGCACAGTGTTATTTTTATTAATATAATTTTTTTCTTATTTTATTAATATAAAAATAATTTTTGCAAGATGGAGTCAGTTTTTACACTGCACTTTCTTCCTTGATTTTTTTCAAATTACGAGTTCTCCCATTCCTTTAACATAAGCTGAGCAATAAGAAATGTTACTCTGTTATTCTGCCGACGTTATCGCCAAATTGCTGAGATATAAATTTTCTTTGGTGTAGACCTGGGGTTACGTTAGAATTCTCGCAGTCGAAATCCAATACTTTTCACACGCATCAAAATTATGAGAACGATAATGAGTTACTTATTGTCATGGGCCAGGTTGGAATTTTTTTTAAGATGCTGACGATTTTTTTTATTTAATTTTTTTTACAAAGAACATTTTTCCAAAGGTACTTTTTAATAACAACTTCTTGTTGTTGCTGCTCTGAAATTAATATTTGTTAAAAATTTGACACACACATTTGAGTACCTTTTTAAAAAGCACCTGCAAAAGTTTTATTGTCTTCTTTTGAAAACAAAGTTATTAAGAGGTCTTAGGTTTTTAATTTTAAAAACGTAACGAAATGGAAATTCTGTAAAATTCCACCTCCGTTCAATTTTACACTTTTTTTAATGCACAAACACATACATTTACCTTCCCTGACTATAAAAACATTTCTAAATGACACCGCACCCAACACCTCCATCAAATTTTAACGTAAAAATATTTCTATATTTAATTGTTAAGAAAAATTATTTTCGAATTATCGTCAGAGCACGTGAGTTAGTTTTGTAAAAAAAAAAATAAAATAATATTATATTTAAATTACACACGGGATTCGTATACAGCAGTTTTGGTTTGTTCAAGTCCATTGATAAATAAATATAAAAAATAGTTTTTACGATCACTTCGTTTAGTAAATGTTTTTAGTGAAAAAGATTACGCTACACAAACGCAGTGCCAGACTTGAGCAGTGAACTTAAATTGTCGGCATTTCCAAACCTAAAGAATTTGCCGGGCGGAAAGAGCTTTTACTGTAGCGATGAAATGATCTCACAAAAAAGTATATCGGCCATGTTCTGACAATCGCACGATATGAAATTTATTGTATTGTGACAGATATGGTCGATTATGCTGACCACAAAAATTATGAAGTGCAAGAAATGCATTTTGATTTGAACGCCCATTTTCGAAAAAGGCTTCAACAATCTTACCGCGCTGCTCAATTGTGTACCACTCCATAGTGGAATTTGTTAAACACTGAAACAAAGAAATGTCGAACTAAGTTGGGCAAAAAACTTGACGTTAAGGTATGACTCACAATTAACATCGTGCATTATGATTGGACCATCCTTTATTTAATTTATCTCAATAATATTGCCATTATTTTGTTTATGTATCAATTAGAGATTTAGGAAATAAGTGATTGTTTGGTTTTATATAACTATAGATTTATATTAATAAAAAAAAAACACAAACATCCATTAAAGAGGAGGAGTAAAACAAAGAGACTTTCATCTTTCAAAAATTGTTTTTGAACAGGGCCACGTTAAGGCGTTTTAAGTCAATTAATTTTAATGATTATAGAGATGAAATCTTATTAAAACTTAAATCATTTGCATTACAAAAAAAAATTAACCCCTTTTTGTTCCATAAAACTCTTTTCACTTTCTTCTTTTAACTAAGAAGAATTAAGGAATAAAAACAGCCTCTTATGTCTACTTAAAAATAGCATAATTAAACACGAGGGAAAGTGGAAAATTTTTTAAAAAAAGTAAAGAGAAAAAAATAGGTTGCTTTCCTACTTTTAGTACGAGCATGCACAGCATAATTAACTCAGTTTACTAAATGTTTCCGTTTCATTTAACCGGAATATGAGAATAAAACAACAGAACAAGGACAATAACAACAACGACATCAACAGGACTAGAGACAATGTTTAGGATATAAAGGCGGGTTTTCTAATTACAAAAGCCAATGAAGTGAAGATGTATGCATTTGAATTAAGCACGCACATATACAAACACACAGACACGGAAACATCTGAGATTGAATGCCTATATGTATAGTTCTGTTTAATGTACCATTAACTACTGTTTGTGTTTTGTACGAAGCACTTACGAACCATAAACAGGAAATAAACGACAAATCCTGTTTGTTTTTTGATATTGTACATCTCGAAAGAGAGCTAATGTATCCTGTAATATATAATTAAACAAATTACACTTTACAACAATTTCGAAAATAACAGGGTTCTGATAATTGTGTTATGAAAATCTTGAGACCCGTAATTGATACGGAAAATATTCCCAAAAACACAAAAAACTTTTTTTTTTGTAAACATCAAGCAGAATGTACAGGCTGATTTTCAAATACTTGAAGTAAAGGCAAAATAGGTTTTAAAAGAAACAAGTACTGTGTGGAGTGTATTTCTTTGAGTGTTAGTGCCCTGACAAAACTTTTTAAATTGTTCGATTAACAGTAACACATTGCATTTGTCATTGTGCTTGTACACGTACGTTTCTTACACACATTTGATTATTGTTGCGTGTTTGATTATACCCTTCACCATATGTGTAAAGGATAGAAATACATAAGTTTGTCTTTCAAATGAATCATTATGAACCGCTTATAAATCTTGTAACAAAAAAAGTCTTTAAATGTGTAACTATAAGCTGATTTAACGATGTTTGTCTGTCCGTAAAAATGGGGTTTCCGACGACCACATATATTATGGGGAATAGGTTTTTATTCATTTAAATCACATTGTTTTTTCAATTTGTTTCCATTTTTTTACACACATAAATGTACAAATGTACCAACTTAACTAACCAGCCTACATAAACAAGAGCCTAAAATAATAATTTGCATAACCTTTAAACTTATGAAGAGCACATAATAAAAGTTTTACAATTGGGGAATTCACAAGGTAGTCGTAAAGTTGTAGAGTCATATGTCTTAAAATAATTTCAAAAAATATATACGATTTCTGTGGGCAACCGCTTATAATTTAGATTTTTACTGTGCAGTTATGACGAATCAATGACTACAGAATTAAAATTTTTATTTTATTTGAGACACACAATACTGGTGTGCAATAGTAAAATATTATTTAGTACATTATAGTGATATGACTTAATAGCACACCTTGTGAATACCCCAAATATAATAAGTACGCCGCAATCAGTGATATGCGCATAGAAACTATCTTTCCCTTAGTCTGCTTTTACACGTTTCATCTTTTGATGCTCAACTCTTATGTTTGTAGGTGAGAGAAGAAAGAAGAAAGGGGGTTAGTACGGAGATGCCTGTACTCGGTCAGTACGCTTTGTGTTTTTATTCGTTGGTATATGCACGACGATGGCTGCATGTAATTGTTTTCTTTTCTTTTTCTCTTTGATTCGCTATTAATAAAATTGTTGTTGTTTTGTACCGAAAAAAGTTGAAACCGATTGCTGCGTGTGAATATATTGGCATCTTTAAAAGGGAATTGAAAAGAAGTTGAGCATCAAAAGATGAAACGTGTAAATTCAGACTTAACAATAAATTTCAGTGTATTTATCAAAAATAAAAATTTGGAATTTTGTAATTCCAAAAATAAGTTTGATAGTCATTTCTATTTCCGCTCATTTTTTCATGTATTTTACTGTACAACATTGCAAAAATTACATGTGCGCGTTTAAAGAATTTTGCATATCTTGTAAACTAATTAATTTCACATAATAAAACTCTTACAATATAATAAGGACACTATAGGCTAATTTCGGTTTAAAAAAAATATTAGGACTATGTTTTATTTTGTTTTAAATTGGTCAATTCCGGCTTTGCAGATGAAAAAAAAATTTTTTTCAATTAAATTTTTTTATTTAAGGATCAATCAATCGATTATCTATAAGAATCACCTAAATTATTTTTTTGTTTGATTAATTTTTGGTTCGAAAAAATAATTTAAAAAAACATTTTTTGGAAAACGGCAACACTTTACCACCCCGTAACTCGACATATAAACATCATAGAAAAAAATATTACGTACACTTATACATATCTTCTAGAACTATAGTTATGCCAAATATAAAGGAATTCCAACAAAAAATTTTTCTGGGTTGTCCGCTTCACAAATTTAACTAACAGCCGTACTCAATATATGTTATCCTAAAGCTTTTTTGCGTTAGTGGTTGGGTGGTCTAAGGTGCTGCGTATAACGCGCCACATGTATACATATATATATATATATATATATATATATATTAATATACATATATAAACATATTTATTTATATAATTTTATTTTGTTATCGCACCATAGTGAAGGGTATATAAGATTCGGAGTAGCCGAACATTGCACTCTTACATTTATGCAGGCCTTTAGCTTGTAGCAACCGAAATCAATTAATTGATATAGTTCATATATTTTTTTCTATTTCTTCTGTAAAATGTAGAAAAAAAAATTGAGAAAATTAATACTTTCAGGCAGGAAATCCCTTTTCAAGTGTCTTCTATCTTCTCATAAGAAATAAGTGAGCAACAAAAAAAACATCTTTAAATTTTTAAAACAAATCAGGGAAATCCTTTTAACAGCCAAGTGTCTTAAATTTTTTGCCATCTATCTAATTTTACCAAACAGAGAATAAAATATTAATAGAATAAAAAAAGTCTTAAAATAATTTCTATAAAACAGTTTCAAGTTCGAATCTTTTAAAATAGAATTATAAACAACATTAACACTTTTTCTCAAAATTGTTTTGTTTTTTTTTTAATGTTTTCAAAATAAAAATCAATAAAAATTTATATTTTTACAAAAAGAAACAAAACAAAAAAAAAAATATTTTCAATTCCTAAATGAAAAAAGTGGTTGTCTATAAACTAAAATTAAATTTAAAAAAAAAATTTTTTTAAATTAAAAACAGATTTTTTTTTTTGCAGACACAACCAGCAGACAAGACCACAAAACAACTGATTCAAAAATAAACAAAAGAAACATTTTGAAATACGAAATTGTTTCAAAAATAAAACACAAAGTTGTTGCATTCTATTCATAAAACAGCGTCATCATTAAATCCAAAATTATCCTTTTTTCTGTTTATTAAAATTTATTTTTAAACGGATGTGGAAGAGAAAAAAAGAGAAAAACTAAAATTAAAATCGAAAGAAAAAGTTTAATTTATTAATAAAAATCATAAATACACACTCACAGGCACTTGTAAATATTTTAAATGAAAGGCGACTGGGATTGGCAAACGATCACAGGCGGGCCACTGTCTACGTCAATTTTTATTATTTTAAGTTTTTTTCTATAAAATAAAATTATAGAAAATATCAAAATATGTAGTCATCAAATAATAGGGCAGTCAATTAAAGGAACTAATTCACAAAATTGCAAGGATATTAAAAAATCAATCTGGTAAATGATTGATCCGTTTTCCGGAAACGACACAATTTGAAAAACACCGCATTTTATGACCAATTTAGTGAAAAGGCTTTATTTCTTTTTAACTTGCCAACTTATTAATGAAGTACATAGTATTGTTTTTGTAAAAAGGGTCCTTTTTGTTGAAAATCCTTAAATCCTGTGGAAAAACTAAAATTTTGTGAAAAAGTATCTTTTTGTCAAAAAAGTACCTTTTTGTCAAAAAGTATCTTTTTTTGAAAAATGTATATTTTTGTGTAAAAAGTATCTTTTTATGTAAAAAGTATGTTTTTGTGCAAAACGTCTTTTTGTGAAAAAAGTATATTTTTGTGTAAAATGTATCTTTTTGTGTAAAAAGTATCTTTTTGTGTAAAAAGCATATTTTTGTGAAAAAAGTATCTTTTTGTGAAAAAGCATCTTTTTGTGAAAATAGTTTCTTTTTGTGAAAGAATTATCTATTTGTGAAAAAAGTATCTCTGTGAAAAAAGTATTTTTTTGCGTAAAAAGTATCTTTTTGTGAAAAAAGTATCTTGTGAAAAAGCATTTTTTTGTGCAAAACGTCTTATTGTGAAAATGAATCTTTTTGTGAAAAAAATATCTTGTGAAAAAAGTATATTTTTGTGAAAAAGTATATTTTTGTGAAAAATGTATCTTTTTGTGTAAAAAGTATCTTTTTGTGTAAAAAGTATCTTTTTGTGTAAAAAGTATCTTTTTGTGAAAAAAGTATATTTTTGTGAAAAAAGTATATTTTTGTGTAAAAAGTATCTTTTTGTGAAAAAATTATCTTTTTGTGAAAAAGCAACTTTATGTGCAAAACGTCTTATTGTGAAAAAGAATCTTTTTGTGAAACAAGTATCTTTTTGTGAAAAAAGTATATTTTTGTGTAAAAAGTATCTTTTTGTGAAAAAGCATCTTTTTGTGAAAACAGTTTCTTTTTGTGAAAAAAGTATATTTTTGTGAAAAAAGTATCTCTGTGAAAAAAGTATCTTTTTGTGAAAAAGCATATTTTTGTGCAAAACGTCTTATTGTGAAGAAGAATCTTTTTGTGAAAAAGAATCTTTTTGTGAAAAAAGCATCTTTTTGTTAAAAAAGTATCTTTTTGTGAAAGTTAGTATGTATATTTTTGTGAAAAACGTCTTATTGTGAAAAATAATCTTTTTGTGAAAAAAGTATATTTTTGTGAAAAAAGTATATTTTTGTGAAAAAAGTATATTTTTGTGTAAAAAGTATCTTTTTGTGTAAAAAGTATCTTTTTGTGTAAAAAGTATCTTTTTGTGTAAAAAGTATCTTTTTGTGAAAAAAGTATATTTTTGTGAAAAAATTATCTTTTTGTGAAAAAAGTATCATTTTGTGAAAAAAGTATCTTTTTGTGAAAGTTAGTATGTATATTTTTGTGAAAAAGTATCTTTTTGTGAAAGGTAGTATATTATTATGTAAAAAAAGTATCTGTTTGTGTAAAAAGTTTCTTTTTGTGAAAAAGTATCTTTTTGTGAAAACAGGATTTTTTTTTGTGAAAAAGCATCTTTTTGTGAAAACATTATCTTTTTGTGAAAAAAGTATCATTTTGTGAAAAAAGTATCTTTTTGTGAAAGTTAGTATGTATATTTTTGTGAAAAAGTATCTTTTTGTGAAAGGTAGTATATTTTTGTGTAAAAAAGTATCTGTTTGTGTAAAAAGTTTCTTTTTGTGAAACAGTATCTTTTCGTGAAAAATGTATCTTTTTGTGAAAAAAGTACATTTATGTGTATAAGTATCTTTTTGTGTAAAAAGTATCTTTTTGTGAAAAAACTATATTTTTGTGAGAAAAAGTATTTTTTTGTTAAAAGTATCTTCCTATATAAAAAATTAATTTTTTGTTAAAAAAGTATCTTTTGGCAAAGAAGTTTCCTTTTATTTAACTTACAATGTATGTATGTATGTTTGTTCGGGTGAAAACTTGCAACTCATTTTTGAAACATTTATCTTCAACCGCTTGAGCTGAAATTTTGCAAATAGGTTCAGTTTAGATGACAACGCATCGTGTGACGTCATTCTAATTCCAATATGGCGACCACGTACAACATGGCGGCCTAGGTGTTTTTAATGCACTTCTACAATATGGGTATCAAAGAATAACTCCAGAAATAAAGTGGTTATACTTAATGCAATATGGTGGACTAGTTATTTTTGAAGCACTTTTACAAAATGGACATTAAATTAAGGGCTTGGCAAGAATATCTCGTAAAAGTTTGCTAAAATAACGAAAATTTGGGAAAATAAAATAAAATGCCGTATTCATAAAAAATAAAATAAGTTTGAAATGTGTTTTAAGACAACATTTTCATACAAATTTTTCTTAAAATGCATTTTAAATCCATTTTAATTTTTTATGAATACGGCAGTTAAAATCCATAAAATTGATTAAAAGCCCCAAAAACTAAAAAGAATGGAAAAAATTGCTATATTAACGGAAATTCGAAAAATCTGGCCAATAGCAGCATGATAGCAAATAATAATCGCTAAAGCTGTAAATGAGCAGAAAACTTACAGTAAAAAATCGTTTATATCGCGAACTTGGCAAAAAAATGCATAATCGGAAACAAACTTTAAAAACGGTAAATCAGTTTAAAAAAAAAAACAAAATGTCGGAAAATAACACGAAAAGCGTTAAAAAAAAAGAACAAAAATAATTAGAGATGGGATTTTTTTCCAAATTTTCCATAACTAGTCGACGCGACAAAACATTCTTAAAAAATACCAAATTAACTTCGAAGTGATTAAAAATTAATAGCGACAACGACTTACATAATAGGAAAACTATTTTTTTTGTGAAAAAACTAGTTTTTGGAAAAAAAAATATATTTTTTCATAAACATCATTCGTGAACAATGTATCTTTAAAAAACTCTTTAAAAACAATGTATCTTATTAATTTTTTTTAATGCTAATAAAAAATGTTCTATTATGATCACATTCCTTTTTTTGCTCTATTCTGTTTTGAGGTAAAAGTAATGCATGATTTCCATTTGAATAAAAAGAACATAAATATTACTTTTGATATATTTACGAATAAGTGTTTTACTTGCAAAAGTTTCTGCAAATTTATGTAGATGCTTGTATTTCATGCAATTTAAATTTCAATAAAAAAGAAAAAGTAGCAAAGAAGCCGTTCTGAACAAAAACATTAAAAAATGAGGAAAAACAAAATGGCAGGCAGATATTTTTCTTCAACCATGTTTTTTCTACCTTTTCATCAAATGATCTTCTTTATTTAAATGTATTTGTTACGTGTTTTCTATTCTATCTACTACAATTATTTGCAATACGCAGGCGCTCTCCCTAAGATCAACCACTACAAAAAAGAATTCGATTACTCACCTCACACCGACTATAAGATCGGTCTAAATATAGAATTGTTTTCACGAAGGAATGATTTACAAAAAAAAACTCACTCAATTGAATCTATTACACCCATACAAACATGATGCTGCTCTTTTGTTTGGGGCTAGAAGTGAAACCTGCAAGAGTTTTAATGAAATGTGAGTGCGTGTTTATGTGATCAGTAGTTCCTTTGGATGTTTTCTTAAGGCAGACATTTTTGTTTTTCGACTGATACGCTGCAATACAATTAAACGATCACGGTTTATGTTATGAGTGTGTGTTTATTACACTCATTTGTTTATTACACTCATTTGTTTATGTCTGTTAATTTGTTACGTTTCATTCTCTGTTTTTTTTTTTAATTTTTTTATATTAATTGTTTGTATGTATGTATTTGTTTATGTCTTGGTGTATAAGTGATTAAATTACATGTTGTTTTACTCTTTTATTTTCTTGTTGTGATTTCATGTTATGTATTTCCTTTTTGTTAATTCATTTGTTTCTATAATTTTTTAAAATTTTCTTTGTATTGTTTTTTGTTTATTACTTAAATTCTTCTGTAGTAAAAATTTTCATTTGTTTAATTTCACTCTTTAGCGTTTTCTTGTTTGTTGTTGAAAGATTTTGCCCCTGTAAAAACAGATGAATGTTTTCAATAATTTAACGAAGGTGGGGCGAAAAGTTTGTTAGAAAAATTGTTTTAATGTACAAACAAGACGGACAACGACCTCCAAAGATGTTTACATAACAATTAAGTATGATTTACTACATACACTCGTGTTTAATATGGTCACCTCCAACCAAGCTTTTTTTAAAGAACATTTTGAACATACATATTATGTTTAATATAACCATATTATTGTCAGCGGTAACCATATTATGGTTAAAGTAGGTCTCCATCAAGGAGCCCCAACCATATTATTGTGGCCTCCAAACATGTTTTGATCCAGAATAACTAAAATTTTTTAAACACATTATTATCATATTTAACCATAACATTTTTAGAGGCAACCATAATATGATTGTGGGTTCTTGATGGAGGACTAATTTTACCATAATATGGTTGTCGCTAACAATTATATGGTTATATTAACCATAATATGTTTAAAATTTTCTTTAAAAATAGTTTGGTTGGAGGTGACCACATTTAAACATGTTTTTTCTCTACGTTTAGAAACTATTTATTGTTTTGTACTTTTTCCTTTCAGGACCTTATCGTAAAGGTCTCCCGCTCAAACTGACCTCGTATTTTGCGTATTTTTATTGCCACAATTATTTGCAATTTTATTAACATATGTTTGGCATAATTTCTTACTTTTTTGTTTTACTTGTTTATTGTTTTTATTTCTTTTTTAATTTTTTTTTTTTTATTAATATTTTATGAAATGAAAATATTTTGCCGCTGTTTCATTTATGCATCCAAAAACAAACCAACGATTTCACAATAAATGGAAAATATATGCAAAAGTAAACAAAACAAACTTGGCATGGGATAGAGGAATGGAGGCCAAAGTAAAACAAAAGTCAAAAAAAGGGAAAATTCTTTAAAGCAAAAGTTTAAAAAAAGTTTAATATATCTTTAAAGTAAACAATTTATTTTGATAATCAAAAGTCTCATCTTAAGTTTAGTACAAAGTTTAATCTATCAGCCATATCACAAAGTACAATTCCGTTCGGAATCAAAGAGAACATATTTGTTTATTAACAGAAAACTCCCATTCCGTTCATGAAAACAAAAATAGTTTATTTTCGAAAAATTTTAGCGCTAATTTTTGAAGCACCAAAATATGGAATGATTTTCAGTTAGGTAAATAGTCTATAGTTAACTTAATCTATACTTTCGTCTATTGTTTTCTTTATAGTTTCCTCTTTTGTATACTCTACAGTTTAATATAAAGTTTATTCTCTAGTTTAGTCTAATGCTTAGACAACAGTTTAGTCTATAGTTAAAAAATAGTTCAGTCTACAGTTAAAATACAGTTAAGTCTATAGTTAGCTTTCAGGTTACTCTACAGTTAGTGCCCGTTATTTCTACAAAAAGAAAGCAGGTCGTGTTCGTACCTAACAGTTATCTTCACCTATTTCAACGTATATTTGGCATACGAGTTTTTAACTTCAGTTTTTTCTTTTTGGTTTTAAAGGTGTTTAATCTAGCAAATCTTTAATTCAGTAAATATATAAACCATCTCTAAACGCAACAAATTGGTCGTATAAACTACAGAGAGCTGCAAGGAGTATGATCGAGTCGACTCAATCACTTCAGCTAAAAATTCAGTATAAATCAAAAGAGTATTCTACAGTTTTGTTCTTGTTCAAACGTCAACACGAACCAAAAAATTCAGTAAGATGTATGAATCGATAGCAAAATTATGCTTGTATTTGTTTATTTAAAAGCGATGCATCTGTTTATGAACAACAGCTTACTTGTACTCGGGTTTCGGCTCGGTGATTCGAACATTATTTTTTTGTAATGAGTTGCAACCACCACTCGATTTTTATGATTCAATCGTTTTTGTTCAAAAATAAGAAATTACTTAAATGCAAAAAGCTCGTTTCAAACAGTCAGTTTGAATTCTTGTACTCGCAACGAACATGAATGTATATATTTCTTTGGTATGATAGAAGTAAAATTCATGTTATAAGCTCGAGCCACTTGTTTAAATACACATTGTGATTTATTTATATAAGCAATATAAAGCTCATGTTATTGTGAGCGTTGCGTGTTGTTCTTAGTAGTACTGTTCCTTTTATAGTTATAAATTTTATTTTGTTATGTAATACTACTTGTATTGAAAACCCATGTTCCTTTTTACATTTTGATATAAAAATATGTTTCAAAAAATGTTTTTTTATTTTTAACTTTTTTTAATATCTCCAAAAATTTCCTTGAATTTGATTATATGCCTAAAAAATAATAATACATGTATGATAATACATACAGACAACTTTTTCGCATATTTAATTTTCAAATAAATTTAGCTTGAGTTACGATTTTTTAACATTTTTTTCACTATATTCATATTTCCTAAAAATGTATGCACACAATATGAAAAAACAATATGGGCTTACATACATTCATTCAAACATTTTTATTTTTTGAACCAATAATGTTGCGACTGATACATACATACATATGTATAATGCTCAAACGAGAACTAAACTGTAGAATACATGTTTTAAATTTTATATAATAAGTTTTTTTAATCAACTGAGTTTTCAATAAATTTCTTTAAGATTTTGATTTTTCATAAATAAATTTTGAACTATTGAATTTGATATTAATTTAAATAATAATTTATAATTTACCATTGGATTTGAATTAATTAATATCAAAAGGATTTTAATTATAAATATATGAATATAAATTCATCTATAACTACTAATAGGTTAGGTTAGGTCCCATGGGCAGCCATCAAAAGACAGCTCAATTGGGTGCTTTATTGGTCCCTTTATGATACCCTGCGCCAATGCCTATCCCTTAGAGCAGTTACTCAGATCCCCTAGATACACTTACATAAGCTACATATAAGTTTAAGTTAAGTTCAACTAAACCAATGCTTAAACTTTCACTGATTTATTAGGCATAAGGGAGTCAAAATTTTCCCTGATCCCAAACATTCAAGTGTCGGTCAAGAGAACGCACGAACATTTTTGTTACTACCGAACTCTATTTCAAAGAATCCACAGAAGTTTTAATCAATGTCTGTACAGTTTTTAACTTAATACGACCACAGAATGTAAAGCAGGCGGCTCTAGTGATGAAACAGCTTAACATATAATCTTCGAGTGTCCAAATAGCCAAGTCAGAGACGGGAGCTACACAGACAAGTAGGTGAGACGATAGCAGTAGAAAACGTTATGTTGAAAACGTGGAACTGTAAGAAATAAATCAACGCCAATATCATGGAAAGATTTTCGCGGTAGTTCCGAACCTCCTATTAAAGGAGGATGTAGAAATGAAACAAAAAAAAAAAAATAGCCCACTCGAACTGGGCTACGTAGTAACGGTATAGATTGGTGATATCGTAGGGTCACTAGATGATAAATGCTGATAGCTATCATTGCGTCCAAAAAAATGGCAATAGTTTAGTCTACAGATTGGTCTATAGATTAGTCTATAGTTTGGTTTTAACTTAAGTTTACAATCTAGAGTATACAAAAGTTATTTCTATAATTTTCTCTACAGTTTGGTTTTTATTGTAATCCACAACTAAAAGTATTTAGTTAAATCTAAAGTTTAGCCAATAGCTAAGGCCGATGGTCAAAATTTTCGATTGTCCTGAGGCATAATTGAGGTTGCAAAAGAGCCATTATATCGTTAGCTGTGTGGCAAGTGGCAGCGTCGTGTTGAAACCACATATCGTCCACATCCATATTTTCCAATTCGGGCCATAAAAAGTTCGTTTTCATGTCACGATAGCGAATACCATTCACAATAACTGCCTGGCCGGCCTCATTTTGGAAAAATACGGCCCGATGATGCTGCCAGCCCAAAAACCTTACCAAACAGTCACTCTTTGTAGGTCCATTGGTTTTTCGACAATCACTCTTGGAATATCATTCGCCCAAATGTGGCCATTCTGCTAATTGACGAATTCTTATGATCTGTTAATTTTGAATTTTTGCAGAATCCCGGGAGGATGTAACTCCAAAAGGTGGTATATTCTTAAGATGTTCCCAACATCCCTGGGGGGAGTTAGGGCGACAGTTAAGTCTAACACTTTGTCTATAATTGAATTTATAGTGTAGTCTATAGCAGTGTTCGAAAATAAACAGTTCATTATTTAGCGTTCGGCTCACACACCCAAGAACAACATCTATTTTTTTTAGATGAACACACAACTTAATACCGTTCGTAACTATTTTCAAGAGAGAGCTGAACATTTTATAGTGTTCTGTTCTTCGTTAAAAAACAGAACAATTGTAGTGATACTGTAGACAAACGTTATATTTTAATGTTCTATAACGTTTCTTTTATACATCGATAAAGAAATGAACAAACAAAAAAATTTTGCAACGACCCCGCACCACAAACAGCTTGTGAGTGTTTAGTGTATATGTTTTGTCTGTGTATTTTGCTGGCGTTTTGTTTTGTTTCCGTATGTGTATTTTGTTTTTGTAAAAAATGTTTGGTTTTTTTACCAGTCAGAAGGGACGTACATTAATGAACCGAACCGAACATAATGAAGTTTGTGGATTTTAAAAAACCGAACGGAATGAAATGTTCTCATCTTTTATTGAGTTTGTTAGTTTTTGTGTTCAAAAGATGACTAACAGGGAAACGTTATTTTTTATAAGTGATTTTCTACACAAACACTATTAGCGTTTGTGTTTTCCACAAATCTACCGAACCGAACACTAAGGAGCGATATTTAGTGCTTCATTTCGAACACTGGGTTATAGTCGAGTTAGAGTTTTTGTAAATTCAACAATTCTAACAGTCAATCGAAAGACATTAATGAAGCCTCATGTGCGTGGACATAATGTTCGACTTATTGTCCGTCATAAATTTTTAACTAACGAATTCAGAATGCAAGTTATCACCTAAAATGTATCTCAGAAGAAATTTTTCTCATTTCCACTTCTGTTGAATCTTAATGTTCGAAATATGTTCTTATATTCCAAATAATTTTTGGTCGAAAAACTTAGTGACCTTCTTCGTTTTAAGATTAAGTTTATGTTGGCTCAGTTTGTATGTATTACAGGACATAAAAGAAAAAATGTTTGTGCCCTACCGGGAATTTATTTTAGTCTTAAATTAAGTTATTACTTATAATTCCTTATTCCTCAAAAACATACAGTATTACGATATCGCTTCATGTCATTTTAAATCTAAAGCATGAAAAATAAGTTCTTTTTCTTTAAGGAAGCATATAAAAATATCATATAATGGCATTAAATGCACTATTTATGTTCGAAAGTGAATAATTTCTGTTTCATTTCACAAAAAAAAAAAAAAAACAAGAAAAAAACCATAAATAATACATGATTAACCAGAAAAATGCACTGAATATGAACAAGACCACAAAAACCCGACACACACACGCTCATATTTCCTGATGATGTTTATGTTGGTGGTGGTGGCGGTGGTCATGATGATGACGATATTCAAAATGATGATGAATACGAAAATAATATTTATGATTATGGTAAAAAAAAAATAAAAACAACCAAGAAATATTACAATACTCGCATGCAGAGCACTATGGACCCTTTTGGAAAATAGTGGGTGGGTGGCTTTTTAGAAAGCATCTAAACTTGTTATTCCAAATACTAAATTTTGTTACAAAAGTGTCTGTTTGAAGATTTTTCGTAAATTTACTGTTTAATAGGTACTATTACGAAATCTAAGAGGGTGTTTACAATTCGTCTCCACTTTGAAAATAAAAATATTTTTGATTTAAAAAAAAAATTCCTTGAAGTATAAACAACTGAGCGTATCATTAAAAAGGCAAAAGCATCATAAAGTATAATGCTGCCTACACTCAAGGCAGAAAAGACAGGCACTACTTTAAAACGGACGTAGTTGTACTACCAACCAGAACTGGCACCAAGCAACAATTAGACCCCAAACCTCCCAATTTTAGCACTGCTCTCTCGTCGTGATGCGCTTTTTTTACTTTTTTTTTTTTTTTTTTTTTTTGTTGCTGGTTTTTATTTACACGCTTAATTATTATTGTCCAAGCATTGTCGCGCATCAACAAATATAATTTGTTGTTTCTTCTCTGACTTGTTTTCGTATTACGATTTGGCGTGCGGCCAAATAATTTGCGCGCAACTCACAAGTGTTTGCATGTGTTGCGATGGCTGCGTATTAGGGTGTGAGTGTTTGTGTGTTTTTTTTTCTTGTATGGATGCTGGTTATAAAGGAAAACTTAATTTTCTTATTATATTTATTTCCACTTTTGATTTATAGCAACTACAAAAAGTGGAGGTATATTCAGATCTATACAAGGTTGGCCACCGAAACGAATTTCGGTAATAAACTATTTCATTCGATTTCGTTACGGATATAGACCAATTAATCTTAATATAAAGTATTAACGTTATAGTCCATTTAGCGATATAAGCACATTTGCCATAAAGGTATGCCATTTGTTAACAGTCGTCAAAGGGAAAAGTAAAGCAGATTAATGGCGTTATAGTCACATTAGCAAAATTAACTAAGTTCTTTTAAGTTTTCTAATCTACAATCCATCCAAAGAAAGAATGAATTAAATCGTTTAATTTTTGTCATCAACTCTCTACTCTACTCGTAAAAAATTAGTTTTAGCCGTTGGTATCAATAACGAAATATCTTGTTATTATTTTAACTATTTTTTACAGGACCATAAACCTGATATCGGTGTAATTTATACGAATTGTTTATTTTCTTTATTCACATAAATTGATTATATTCGAATTCGGTTATATGTAGGGTAGCCAGATTTTAAATTCGGAAAAACAGTACAGTACATTGAATACAAAAAAACAGTACAATCTAGAGAAAATAAAACTATTTATTTAAATTATTAACCCCCAATTTCAACAAGTTCAGTTAAAACCAACAGCTATAACTGATAACTGAACTTGGTGAAATTGGGGGGTAAAGAGTTTAAACTTTTAATTGAATATGCAACAACAATTATGTATATAAAGAAATACACTTAAATTGTGGAACGTCAAAGGAATGGTTTCCATTTTATGGCATTTCATTAAAAAGCAAATACCACAAACGAAGCATTTGGCAGGAAAAATCAAAACATTTGCTGTAAGCCATATAAGAAAGAAGGAAAGCTTAACTTAGCTGAAAACAATTAACTCATTGATTGTGTTAGTACGATTTTCTTTAAACATATTCGTCTTAAAGCAATTTTCATACACACAGAAAAAAATACCAATGTAAAATCAACATGGAAAAATGTTGATTGAGAATCATAGTAAATTTCTGCAAAAGTATGCCCTTTATTTAAATTTATCATTATTTCATATTAATTTTAAATGAAAATTGTTTAAATAATCTTTAATCACGTTTATTAAATATTATTCACTGATAAAAAAAAATATTAAAATATAAATAAACATGGATTCAATAATGAATCCATAAAAACCTGTTTTATATTAAAATCAAAAGTTTATCTTGTTAAATTAACATGCATACATAGTTAAGTATGTTAATTTTTTTATTTTCATTCTTAAAATATGTTATAAAAAGAAGACAATTCCCGTATTCTTTTAATTAAAATTATTTAGTTAAATAGTACATCAAGTTTTCAAAGTAGAATGATGACGAAAACCATATCGGGCCATTCTGCTGATTGATCTGTTAATTAAGGCGACTACAAAATAAGTGAAACATGTATCACAGGGGTAAGTGTTTTGAATTATTCTTAAATAAATGCATATGTTGTCTCTGAAGCTTCTTCACACTGTTATAACACACTCAAACCAATTAGTTTCTACATGAAATTCACGTTTTTTCAACATGAAATAACTTTCATTCAACGTGATTCGGATTGTTATTTCAATATAAATGACATTTTGCTCTAATTTTACTGCAATGTTAAATTAACATGAATTATAGTTATTTTAAAAGAAAAAAATGTTGTTCGCAAGTAATTATAAAATCAGGTTGAATTAACATGATAAACGTATGAAGCAAAATCACCGCCGAAAAAAAATGAATCAACCTTGTTTTCGACGTTTTTAACTTGATTTTTTTCTGTGTGTAGTTGCACAAATCATATAGAATTTGAGAAAATGTAAGCTTCCTAAAGCCCTTATGACACTACATTTTTAATGCATTGTTCAAGTTTTGGTGAACAGTGCAAATATAAAGTAAAAGAAAAATTTGCCAAGTGCGAAGGGTTCAAGGGTGTCAAAAATTTTACTAAAGTTATCGATAAAAAATGAAGTTATGTCAAAAAAAAAAATGTAAAATTGTTCAACTTAAAATTGACATTTCAAGCTTGAAATATTTAAAGTGTTGCTGAATCAGCAGTTTATGGGAAAATTCAGCGATTTACCGCTTTTTGTTTTTAGGTTTCCCATAAACAAAAAGTTGGCAACATTTAATAAAATTAACAGAGATGGCTAAGTTGTTTCAATTTTACTTTTTTGTTGATACTTTTTAAATTATGATTTATAATACCTTTTTGTGGTGTTTTTTAAGAACGCAAATAAAATTAATTTCAACTAAAAAAAGCTTTTAGCACAATTAGGGTAAAAAAGTAAAATTTTCAAAGGTTGTTGGTACAATTTTAAAAGTTCCCAACGCCATCCCTGAAGCAAAACCATAACAAGAGAAAAAAAAACTAAACAACTTTGCTTACATTTTTTATAGTTTGCTCTTTTAAGCATTAACTGTTTCTTTCTATCAATTCTATATCAATTAATGAATAAAAAATGTAGTGTCATAAGGGCTTAAATAAATTTTTCAATTTCAAACAATTTTTAAAATTTGTACAGCCAATTTTACCAAGTTCAGCTATAAATAACTAGGTATTACTATAAAAATAGGTTTTTTGACATTTATAATGATTAGTTATACCTGAACTTGGTGAAATTGGCCATTAATCTATAAAATCCAAAAAACACAGTTTGGTTTATTTTTATTTTACAAAATAAAAATTGGGAATAAGCAAGACAAGCAAAATCTTGTAAATTAAAAAAAAAAATTGTATTTCTGCGAAAATTATTTTAAAATCTGAAAATATTAAAAAAGTAAAAAACAAGTTTCAATAAAATTTAAAAAACAATTTCTGTCTGTAAAACAATCAAGTGCAATTGAAAACGATGAATATTTTCAATAAAATTTTTGTAAAAATTAGCTTTTCTTTTCCTTATATCAAAAGTAGTTTTGGTAAAGAAAAGTGGTCCTCAAAATTATTAGGTATATTTTTAAATTTTGAGCATGGAGAATTTGCCAAATTTGTTCGTTTTCAATTTCACCGGATACTACTGCTGCGAGCCATCCATTATAAATTAGATTTCTACTGTGCATTTAGAGAAAACAATGACCACAGCGTAAAAACTCTTTTTATTTTAGAACTTTTTTGGTTGGAACACAGCAAAATTTTTTTTAAATAATGTACAGTTAAATATTAGGAAATTATAAAAATATGACTTTTTTTTGTAGACTGAACAAAAACAACAGTACAAAAAACTGTACAAAGTGTAAAAAACAGTACATTTGCTTACTGTTTTAGGAGTTGTGCATAAAACAGTACAATTGCAAAAAATTAGTACATGTACTGTTAAAAACAGTACGTATGGCAACCCTAGTTATATTCCTCATAGTGGCATATATGTGAATTAGCCTCATAGTCACATTAGCAATAAAGTCCACGTTATGTTTGCAACTAAAGGATGTGACTAAAAGCGAAAAGTACTGTATCAGTTACAGTGTTCAAGCGGTATAGGTTTCTAACCTTGGTTTTGTTTGATATTTTTTCAATACTCTATAATATACATATGTATATATTCCCCTCGCATAGGGCCCCTCAATAAGATCTTCATTACTTAATATTTTTATAGACTTAAGCAAATCGTTACATATTACAGAAATCTACCGGCCATGTTCTAGAAACCGAAATCACGTGAAATTGAAATCGATCAAGATGTTCAATTGAATTGAATCGATTGAGAAATGAACGAAGCTTTTCCTGATTTCAAAAAGCAGTTTCGGCAGAGGAAAGTGGTCCTCAAAGCAAAAAAAGTCATGGGCAGTGCACGAAAATGAGACTTGTGTTTTTGTTTAAGTGAGTCGCTAACTCTACAACTTACGGAAGCACAGCTGAGTGCCACCGTGTAAGTTAAGGAAAAATAGAAGATTCCGTAGATATGCGGAGCAGTTGCAAATGCAGTCTCGGGTAGTCATCAGTTCCTAGTGGAGTCTTGGAGGATTTCCTGGTGGCACCGGTCTCCTAACAAATTTTGAGAACCTACAATAATTGGAACGACAAGGCGAGTGATTGTCTCCTTTAAATAACCAATAGGTTAGCGTCTATTCCTCATGTAAAGGGTGGCTGAGAGCGCGTCGGATCTTGTGGCAATCGGTGCGCTATATAAACGTAACATGAGGCACTTCATCCACCGATAACCGAAACTAAAGGACCCAGTATTTATATATTATAAAAAACCCTAATTTTTCTAGTTCTTAATTTATCGAACTCGACTATACCGCATCACTGCAATAGACCACCATTAACAAATGAATCGTTTTTTATTAAACTTAAGATCTAGTCATGCAGTTGACACTTCGACCACATATTATCAGTCATCCAATGTATTTATAATGGATCTTACGCAAGCATTAAAACAGAAATTGGAAATCCCTATTTAATGACATTCGGTTACGGTTACAGAAGTTATTTTCTGAAGAACTTGATTTTTTGCAGAGAAAATAATGTTGCTAAAGGCCGTTTCACACTATCCCACAAAGTCTTACGTATTTTATGAAAATGCTTCCCTGATCTAATTATTGTTTATAAATTTTCAAAAAACAATAACAACTTATCATGACAGGGTTGCATTTTCATAAAATACGTAGGAATAATAGAATTACAGGAATACTTATCTAAACAAATTTAGAGGTTTTTTTAAATAATCGCAAGTGCATGCGTCTTGGAATATTGTCGAATAACAGGTGCCTTGTTTTAAAAATGGTTTCGAAAAAGCTGAAAACTGAAGGTGCAAAGGAAAAGGGTTGCTCACATAAAATAAGGGCAACTTTGCTATTTTGCACGTTTGCAAGAGCAAAAAATTTACGTGAATACCTTTTTTATTTATTTATAATTATTTTTAGCAACATTTTGTTAAAATGTTCATTCAAAACTAAATAAAATTATTATTAAAGTAATTTTTAATTTCATACAAATTGAAGTAGACTCAACTTTTTAAAAAAAACTTTAGCTACATTTTTATTCGAAAAATTATAGGAAAAAAAATGAAACACTTTGGGAAAAAATAAGATAAAATTGATTAACCCACAAATTGATATTTTGCCTTCGCAAGTTTATCGAACACATCATTTCTTTTTTTCAGTTTGATATAACAAAATATACCGCTCACGGTATAATTTTTAACGGCGATGGCACACAATGCACGGGAACAGAAAAGAAAAATGTTAGGTAAACTCTTACCTGGACAGGAACTATTAAAGATCCGTCTCAGACCCTGGCGAAATGCAGCAAATTATTTACACTCAGAGAGAAGGCGGCGACGACTGGTCAGAAGATTCATCCATGTGGCATTTCAGCTAATTCTCTAGTTTAGCTGGCACTTCATAATGGCGCCACCACTGTCGACAAAAGTCGCAGGATAAAAGCATCTCTTAATAAGAATGACTCTTCTCTATAGATGCAGGAAGAAGCACAAGTGTATCAAATATTTCATATTAACAAACACGAATAAATTAACAAGAGGACATATAAAATGAAGAAGTGACAGAAGCATTTTGAAGAAGTTCGGTCTTGTGCGTCTTGTTCGTGATAGTAGTAAACAAAATCACACCTTTAGTACAGATTATTAATGCTGCGACTCTCGTCAGCGAAAATATACAATCAAACGCTTAAAAGAGTTACCTTATAAAGATTTAATTAAAACAAAATTATTCTAAGCTGCACAAAATAACGTTTCAGTTCAAATACAAAACAAAGGAAAGAGTTCGACAAGAAAAGGCAATAGGAACCCCCTGAGGTCGTTCCCATAAAATTCTTGGAAGCTAGATGATGTAAAGTTTAAAAGACCCAATTAAATTAAATTTTTTTTTTGTTATTAAATTAAATTTCTCAATATCCCCTAAGGTTCATTAAAAGTAACAAGCATTAAGCATGACTAGCAGTGTTTAGGACCTGCTCATGCTGGAGTACTGCAAGAACCCTTTGGGAAGCATTTACAAGACAAATCAAGACATTTATTAAATAAATCAGAGGAATGTGTATTTCTACACTTGCCTAAAAGTATGTTTTTTTTGCAGTGAGAGAGATTGCAATTGGAAAAGAGTTGTAAAAATACTGTCCCTACTTTGATTCAAATGTTTTTTTTTCATTGAATATGAAGAACTATTTAATTATTTTATTATTAAATATGTTTTATTGAGTGCTATTTTGCAAAGTGTAATTTTGATAAATTTATTCATTGAAACAAATAAACAGTTTTTTGACCTAAAATTTTATTGTTAACAAACTGTGTTGTTAAAAATTTTCTTGAGATATTTTTTCTGCGCATCAAATTCGTGTCAACCAATGTCCAAGGTTTTTATTATATGTAAATCTTGGCCACGTCATGAGTTGATATAACAAAAATTTGTCACATTAATTGAAAAAATTAATTAAATTTGCATCAGTAAACAAATTAATAGTATCAATTAAATATTTTTTAATATTAACAACATTTTCTGTAGTAAAGTTGTTGATATAAGTAAACTTTTAATTCACTTAATTAAAACTGATTTTATTTTTGATTAATAATTTAATTGAAAAAAATTGGCGAGAGTTATTTCTTTGTTGTTAAATATTCTACAACAAAGTTTGTACCCAACTTTTGGGTAAATGCCAGAATATTTACCCATTTTTATCCCATTTCACCGGGTATTGGTATTTCCCATTTATAAGAATTGGGGTTTATTGTCAAAAGTTGATAAACGTTGATCAATGCAATGTCTTGATAATCTGCATTGAAACTCGTAAAAAATCACCGCAAGAAAGTACTCTGAACATTTTGTACATATTGTTCTCAAATGAGAAATGGTTTTTAAGAGGTTGGGCTTAAGAAATATTTTAATGCTCAATGCCAGATAGCGCCTGATAACATTCAGTACTGCCAAGACTCAAAGTGCAAACCTCATATAATTATTTTGAATGGGAATAGGAAAAAAGGCTAAGATTTTATAAGGCTTTTATTAAAACCCTTATTTTTCTAAAAAAAAAATCCTTGTTTTTTAA
The DNA here is from genome assembly GCA_949318255.1 of Pollenia labialis. Classification (NCBI taxonomy): domain Eukaryota; kingdom Metazoa; phylum Arthropoda; class Insecta; order Diptera; family Polleniidae; genus Pollenia; species Pollenia labialis. The sequence goes on from OX439143.1 coordinate 56,567,189, forward strand.
AACGAATTCCTAGGAGTCTATGGATGTTACGGCCTTCGAACCTGAGATAAACATTGTAGAAGACGTCCTATTAATATTTTACACAATCTTCCAATATCGGAAAAGTATAAAAAGCTTTTTTTTATTGCCACAATTTACTTCCCGAATTTAGATAAATTGAGGAGGTCCATAACAGTGGAATTGTTTTGTTTTGCTATGCAGCACCTCAATTATTTTACTTCTTTTCTTACAAAGAAAAAAATTTCGCCAATTTTTTTTTCAATTAAAACATTAATTAAAAATAAAATCAGTTTTGTATTAAAAATTTAATCAAGTGGATTAAACGTTTACATAATCCAACAAAATTACTGCAGAAAATTTTGTTAACATCAAAAAAAAATTTAATTGATACTTCATATTAATTTGATACCTTGTGCCAATTTAATTAACTTTTTATTTAATATCACAAATTTTTTCATCGAAATCAAAAAGTTCCATCTGGTGCCAATCCAACCATAAACCCATTATAGCGCCTACTTTTGTGTAGAGCAAATTTGAACTGAAAATAATTTAAATTTTAATGAAAAAAGGAGGGGGGTGCTAAAAATCTGAAACAAACATTTCACAAGACATCTCATAAAATTAAGACCACGAGTAAAACAATGAAATAGTTTTAAATTGAAAAAAAAATACCGAACAACGAGAAAAAAACGTGGTGGAGGAGAAGGAATAAAAATAATTTTATTGTGGTCATAATCACACGTAAACATTTTCATTTTGTTTTTAATGTGGATTTTGGTTCATGGAGCAGCAGAAGCAGCAGCGACTGCACCAGCTCCTCGGAAACATAAAAACAACAAATACACATATTTCGCTGAATCACACACGTCAGACATTTTTTATTGCTGTTGTGTTATTTTGTAAATGTTGCAGTTGTTGTTGTTTTTAATTCCATTCCATGTATCGAGGGGGATATTTTTTTTTTTTTTTGTTAAATTTTTCTTTCAGCTTAAATCGTCCCCAGAGCGGGTTACGGAGAAAAACCAAAGGAAAATGTATATGTTTCAGTTGTATCTTCATTTGGTGCGTCATTAACCAACAAACAGACACATGGACGGGCTTTCACGTTCGCTCGTTCGAACATTGTTAAAAAATACGAATTTGGTTATGATATGAAGGAGTGTGTTTGCGATAGTGTTGGTAAGTAAAAAAAACAAACACACGCTATTTTTCTAGATTACCCCTACAATGGGTTAAGGTAAGTTGAAATAAAATTTTGTTATTTCAAAACTTAGAAAAAGTCTTTTTCATAGGGAAACAAAATGTGATTGCTTTCTAACAAAATCTATTCACACTCTTTACTTCAGTGTGTGTAAGTCAGTTCAACATTTAAAAATCTTGTAATTTCTCTCAGTTCACTTCTCTAAAACTAATGCAGCATAAAATACATTTTATGCATCTTGCGGATATAAAAGAGTGGTGGCGATCTGAGAGGAACGCAACTGCACTGCATTCACATCTACGCAAACATTGTAATGAAACGCTTTTTTAGTGTATCTGCTTAAATGTGTAAGTGTTTTTAATGCTTAAGCTTAATGTCTGTTACTAAATCTATGGGGATCATCTATATGGATGGTGTGTGTCTAAAATTAGTTCAGAGATTTTGTTTAAATTGTATTTTGTGTAGAACAATAAAACGTTTTATACAATGTTGTACGAGGATTTAAGGAGAAATTCTTAGATTCTAATAACTTAATGTGATGTTTGTAGGAGTTTCAACTTTTTTATTTTTTAATGCAAATTTATACTTTTTTAAAAAGATATTTCCCAAAAAAAAGATAGCTTTCACACAAAAAAAAATCTCTTTTAAAAATAAAACTTAAAGGTACTAAACACTATCGCACAAGTTTTACGTAGTTTGAAAAAAATACAACCCTGTCATGATAAGTTGATATGGTTTTTAAAAAAAAAATTCAAACAATAATTACATCAGGAAAGCATTTTCATCAAAATACTAAAGACTTGTGTGATAGCATAAAGTACTCTTTAGTTGTTTCGAAAAGTGTTGTTATTCATAAAGAGATACTTTTTACAAAACTTTACTTTTTGCACAAAACAATATTTTAATTTTTTTTTTGAAAAAAATACTTTTTAAACAAAAAAGTTACTATGTTTAAACAAACAAAATAGACTTTTTAATGTAGATTCTTTTTATAAAAAAAAATAACTTTTCTTACAAAGAGATAATTTTGAAACAAACAAATAAACTTTGCACATAAAGTACTTTCTCTAAAAAGATTAAGTTTTTGCTCAAAAAGTTACTTTAAAAAATTTGTGACATTAATAAAAAAATTATTTAAATTTGCAACAGTAAACAAATTAATAGTATCAGTTAAGTATTTATTGGTTTTAACAACATTTTCTGCAGTAATGTTCTAGATATAAGTAAACGATTAATTTATTTATTAATTAAGACTGATTTTATTTCTAATTAATGGTTTAATTGAACAAAAAAAATTGGCGAATATTTTTTCTGTGAACTCAAAAAAATACCTTTCTAACTAAGTGATCATTTTTGTATTAATAAGAACTTTTTTAATAGAAAAAATACATTTTGCACCAAGCAGTTTTTGTTTAAACATACTTTTTAACCAAAACAGATACTTTTTTCCAAAAAGATACGCAGAAAAAAAGAAAAATTGATTTTTAATTAAAAAATTTGTGATATTAATTGAAAAATTAATTAAATTTGCACCATTAATAATTGATCAAAAATAAAATCAGTTTTAATTAAAAATTTAATCAAGTGAATTAAACATTTTATTCATATTAACAACATTTTCTGCAATAATGTTGTGTTGATATGAGTAAATGTTTAATTCACTTGATTAATTTTTAATTAAAACTGATTTTATTTTTAATTAATGTTTTAATTGAACAAAAATTAGCGGAATTTTTTCTCTGTAGATTAGATTTTATTCAAAAAATTTTTTTTTTCAAACATAAATCGTCTTAACAAATTTTTCTAAAATCATTTGGCCATATCGCCATTCTCTCCCAAAAAAAAGCTTAATTTGCACATAAATTGTTTATAAATATGTGTGTTAATACAAAATTTGGCGACGATAACTTTTATAATCGCTACTATACGAAGGCAATTTTTGTTCTGGTAGGTCTAAAATTGACCGTAGGCCCTATTATAAACAGGGTTTAAAAAGCAGCAGTCGAAACCAAAAACTGTCGAGCAAAAAACGAAATTTTGTGTACAACTTTTTGGTTTTCGGGTTGTATTGACAGTGAATGTTTACATTTAATGAATTCGAAGTAAAAGAAACAGTTTCTTTTTTGCAAATAACACATTCAGAAGTGGAAGAAATTGCAGTTTTTCTACTTTGACTGCAATTTGTTAAACGCTGATTATAAGCCCCCTCTCAAAAATCGCTTTACGGCGAACAAATCTCATATAGATGTTTGTTTACCTGTCACAAAACTGATGTGCTGAATTTGAGCCAAATGTTTCTTAAACTTTTTAAAAATTGCGGTAGCAGGAGTTGATGATACTTTGACATTTGCCTCCGAAAACACTGCAGCTATGTCATCGTCCAGACTTGCATTTTTTGTTGATGCGACTTTTTAGAATGCTGCTTTCAAATTGCACTTGATTATGAAATTCTGGGGTTGCAATTTTGCCTTGTTCTTCTTATATTTTATATTAAAATACAAATACATCTATTTGAGAGAATTAAAAAACAAAACAGAATTGGAGAGTACGTGAAACTGGGTACCCCTATTCAATCTTCTTACCTCTCTCAACAACCATTAATTGCTGCAACAAAATTTTCTAGTCTGGACGACAACTGAGGCAATTTCCACAATAAAGTGTCTGTAGCGAATAAACAAAGTATCGCGCCCAATAGCTTTTTCTAACAGCATGCAAGCGCCCTGTAGTAGACGATGTTGGTTCAAAAACAAAGGCTTCTGCAAAAGAGATTTTTAATGCAGTCCCAGAAGGAATAGCTGTTATATCTATAATATGTTCTAAGCCCGGTGCAGTATCTACTATTGCGAAACGATCTTGATTTTGTTCGGCTGTGACAGTTAACAGTTTTGTGTACCAATGTATTGTTAATTGCGTTAAGTTTTCTGAAAACTTGGCATATAATTTTTCGGCTTGTTTCTTCTTCTTAGATCAAAGATCTTTGTTGGTGTATTAAGATTCGATTTTTTTTTTATGTAACCGGAAGCATTACTTCCCAATGAGTCTAATACTGTTGTCAATATATCTGTGGCAATTAGAAATAAGTTTTGTAGGAAAGCCATTTTAAACTTTGAATTTATATTTAAATATATTTTAAATGAAGTTTCAATCAATTTAATTTTCATTAAATTATTTTTAGTGAAGAAGGAATTTACAACATGAATTGAATTAAAAATTTTTAAGAACAATTGTGATTTTTAGTTGAACTGTTAATTTTAATTTTGAAATTTTTAGTCCGGCTTGAGTTCATGAAATTAAATTTTCATTAAATTATTTTTACTGAAGGAAGGAATTTTACTATTTGGAATTTTATAAAATTTTATTGATAAATTTTTTAGCTGAGCTGGGGCTCGAACCCGGGTTGAATTTACATGTTTCAAGAATCACCACCAAATTTTTATAATTTTATTCTTGACTGAACTCGGGGTGGAAATCGGGTCGAATTTACTTGTTTCGAGAGCAACCACATTCTCGTCATCAGAATTCTCTGTCATTCTACCGTTTGTACCACTGCGGCGCCTGTCAGTCTTTAGTCAAATATCAATCTTTAACCAACTGTAATGGTAGATTGAAATTTGCTGACTGAAATTGATTAGCCATTTTCAATTTTATTTACATGATCAATGAAAAAGACAATTTTTGGTATATTTGTATTCTAATGAAATCATCAATTCTCTTCGGTTATAGTTCTTATAAGTTTTTGTTCCTAAATACATACTACAAACATGACCGATCGTAGGTTAACTTAAGTTGTTATTACAAATGTTATTGCCCATTGAAAAAAAGAATAAGCAAAAAGTAATTTTGCTATAACTTCCTAAAATATCGTACATAATTCGTAATAATTGGAACTTTTTCTATGGATACTTTTAAGCTCGAAGGCTACAAGGGCGCAATTAACTGAAATTTTGGTTAAGTCGACTTAAGCACTTATTCCTTTTTGCCACAGATAGGAACAGCGTCCCTTTTGGAATATTCATAAAGAATACAGAAAAAAGGAAAATTTGCACGAGGTTGACCCTTGACCTCGTAGCGCCTCGTGCTAACTTAATCCACTCTAGCTTCAATTTTAACCATACAATTTTAAGGTGAATTATAATTCTGCCCGGTGAACCTTAAAATTTTAGAAATCTGAGTACAAAATATATGTACATACATATACATATGCACATTATTTATTTTTAAATATTTCTGTACTAAATTTCAAGAGCCATTTTTTGCACACCATATTTCAAACGTTAGCGAACATTTAAAATGGGAGTTACGATTAAAGCAACAAAGTTGAAAAACAAGGGCCACCCTAAAAAATGGGTCTTGATAAACTGTGGTGTAGGGTATCAAATGGTCGCACCTGACCCACTACACTTTATTACCTGTTAATTATTATTTATGTTTTGTTTAATTAGTTTTTTTTTTAATTTAATTGTAAATTTTTTTATTTAAATATTTGCTATAATTGCCTTTTCTCGCCTTTCTTTCCATTTTATTTATTATTTAATTTCATTTAGTGTCCTTTATGTTGAAATACAGAAGAAACAAAATAATTGGATTAATAAATAATAAATTTATTTCCTCTTATTAAATAAGATGATTGAATAACTGTCATCACCATCATCAACATGACATCGAGAGGTTACAAAAGCAAATAAACAAATAGAAAATCATCATCGTAATCATCGGAAAAAGTATCACCACTAGCATCGTTCACTAAACGCACAAAGATGATGAATGAATGCATCCTCCCAAAGAATAGAAGAGAGACAAATATCATTCAAAACCATCGTTTGTGTTTTGAACATGAAAACAAATAAATAGTTTTTATAACTGAATGATGGGACGAACCGAGATTTGTTTGCTATAGAATTAGTTTTTTGTTATCATAGAGACAGTAAATATGGAAAATAAATAAAAAAAAAAAAAAGGTAACGCTGGCACCACTGGCAGGTGAATGATGCATTCATGACAGACAGACAGGTAACCCAAATCTTCATCTCTCTACTAAAAGTTATTGTTTTGTTCATGTCGACTTCATTGATGTTGCCAAGTAGTAATCACCATAGTGAAGTCCTCCACAGAGGGAAAATGTATATGCTACAAAATGCTATTTAGTTTGTGCTTTAAATTTCTTGAAAGCTAATTGCTTTATCCTTAAATAAGTCAAAAACAAATTTAAGGATTTTTCAAGTTTAAGGTGATAAATTTCAGGATTAATTTTAAATCCTACTTCTGTTATTGGTGGCAGCTTCAAAAGTACTTAAATACTTAAAACAGAATCTAAATCGTTAAAAGTTTTTTAAGGAAATCTTTTTAGAAATTATTTTAAGTGAAATAACTTATTTTTAGAATAGGGACAGATTTTAAGACAAATAGATTTGCATTTAAACGTAATAACCAGATTTCGCTTAATATAAGAACACGAATTTAACAAGAACCACAGTTTTAAAATAGTGTTTTGAAAAAAATTTTAAATCAAAGCTCAGGAGGAAGCAAAGTAGTAAGAGTTTCTTTCAGTGCCCATTTAGACAGGGAAACATTTAGAAGGAAAACATTTTGTCTGGCAAATTTCGGTGTGTTCGGTACCCGGCAAAACGCTCTGTTCTCATTTTCTTTGTTGATATTTACTTCGCTTTTTGAGAAAAAAGCAACAAAAGTAACAGAATGTTTACGGCAACATGTTCGTATATGTGACCGCAAATGAAAAAACAAAAGAGAATTCCAGAATGTTCGCTCGTGTAAACTCGGACTAATTCCCTAGAACTTTTATGCCGGGAAGTTTAGACGATTTCTTAAATTTAAGGCGGTATCTACACTGATAGAAAAATTTATCTTCATATTGATGAAACTCTAACACCAGGATTGTGACATCAATGTTACTACAAATGGCATCAATAATGCAAAAATTAACATCAATCCAATGACTAATGTCTTCGTACAAGTTTGTCATTTTTTACTTGTCATCTAATCTATGACTATAGTGACATCAATTCGATGCCACATTTTGTATATTATTAACATTATTTTCATGATTACAATGTATTACAAGAAGCAAAAATTCCTAAATTCTATTTTTTTAAATTATCATCAAATTTTCAAAGTTGAATGATTACGAAAACCATATGCGGCATGGTGCTGGCGTCTTATTATTGAGAGTTCTGCTGTAAACAAAGGTCTTAATTCAACAAACGTGAAACGAACATTTGTAACGGGTAAGTAAATAATAATATACTCACACTTTGACTTAAGTCAATTCCAATGACTTTGACTTAGTGACAAACTGTCATTAAATTGATGCTAAAGTGTCCTTTCTCCGATGTTACTGCGTCATCGCACTGAGGACATGTTCGTCATTTCTGTGAGGCCGATGTGTTGTCCCATTGATGACATAATTTCATTTTGACCCTGATGAGACTTTGGCCAAGTGATGTTAAGGTTGGCATCACAATGATGAAAAGTGTTATGGGGTCATAGTACTGATGCCAAAATACATTAGCGTTATGACGCCTCTTTTATCAGTGTACTTCCTTAACAAGGAATGTTAAATTTCTTTGGAGCTAAATGACTTTTTCTTTAATTACTGAGAATTCCTGGGTACTTTTATCAAAGAAATAAAAAATAGTATGTAAATCAAGCCCAATATGCGATTATATCGTAAGCGACAAAAGACAAATTTTAAAGGAGATGGTTTTTATTATTTTTTTTTAAGCAATGCAATGCTTTAGATGGGCTTTTTCTCCGCAAAGTCTATGAATTTGTTCGTCATTGTAACGGGTACATACTTATAAAATATCTGCAAGAAAAAAAAAAATTTCGATAAATTGTCGCTTACGACATTATCGCAAATAGCGCTCGAAATAATTAAAATTTAATTTTTAAAGTTTAAAGAGCAGTGAAAACTGGTTCTAAAAATGTCCAAAATTTCCGTGAATTTGAAAAAATATTTTTGATCCCAATGATTCCCTTTCAAAAAAACAAACAAACGGTTAAAAAAATTTGTGAAAGTTCCCGCTATAAAATTCCCGTGATGTTAATAATTCCCCTTATCAAGTTGAATAAAGTTCTACCCGAACCTTATAGAGCCCAGACAAGGGCATACAGCTAAATGAATCTTGTCTGGGGCTTAAAATTGGAGCGGGAGGTAGGTTACTAACATAATGCTTGAAATAGGTCATTCCAGCCTTTGGATTAGTAAGAAAGGATACCTTAAGACATTACAACATAAGTGATGACTAGAACGGATACTCTCTCAAAACAAAAAAAAAATTAACTCTCAAAATTCCATACACGTAAAGTAACAACAACCAATACAACGTCTTTATAACAGGCCCTTTTCTTCCGTTTAGATTTAACGCTAATTAATCTTAATTTTAATCTTAAGACGCCTTACCTAAACAAAAGCATTATCGTTGTGCAGCGAACAGAAGTGTTATATTTTATGTTTGATGAAACCCACATAGTAGAAACAAAAAAATTGAGATATAACCGCTATATTGGCCAAAAAATAGCTAAATTGCCATTATTTATTAACAATAGCGGCCAACTTCTCTATTGAACGCGCTGTCAAAATGCCCGATTGCAAAGCGATGACGTTGTATGGATATGACAACTTTTGACAACTAGAAAACGTGTGCCGCTTTTGTTTAGGTACAGCTGTCATTAACAGTATCATAAGGTTAGGGTTTTGACAACGGAAAGATTAAACAGAACTGAGGCTGACTGATGTTTTCCATACAGTTTGACATACAATTTTGCCAGAGAATGCGTTTTTTCTAATGCTCTCACATATTGGCACTTATTCTCTCAACAATGCTATTAAAGAACTGACTGTGAAGCGTTTAATCAAGACATTTTAAGTCGCGAAGCACAGGGATTAGCATGCTTAGCTTGCCACTCAACTTTGATGTCTTTGGTGTAGCTGAAACTTCTGTCATAAACATCTGAAATCACCAATAAAAGATGGGCTTAGAACAACAATTGTTTTAAGGATAGCTTTGGGTAAATTTCGACCCAAAATAACGCACATTTACTGGCATGAGCGAAAATTTACTGGTCGAAAATTTGACTTTTAGACAATATTAAATCCCAGCTAACAATGATGATCACCTGCTTTAAATCCTTTTTTTAAATTCGAGATTTTTAAATTGTGATACAAGAAACTTTTTTAAATTTCATTAGAGTTAGTTTTAAATAATAAGTTTAGAAATTTATAAATATGGCCCTTCCTAGCAAACAAGAAATCCTTAATTATTGATTTCCACAAAAAAATGTTGGGGCTAATTTGTGGCTTAAGAAACTGTGCGAATACATGTAAATCATACAAGTCAACCCCTATTGAACTTAAAGAAACTTTTTGTTGAGTTTTATGAAACTTTCATTTGTTTTAACAAAGTGCGAAACAGCAGCAGCCGTATTCTGTAATTCGTAATTCTGTAATCAAAGTTAATTTATCGATTTTTGGCTACGAATACAATTCTTTAACGTGCTTTGCTAAATTTGGTAATGCCATAAAAACTTAATTCGCCGCAATTTTAGCTTCTAATGTAATCGCTAAAATTTTTAAATTTTGTATTCTCTAAGGCATTTTAGCAAACGAGATTTAGCTTTAGTTAAGCGAATTGCAGAATAAGGCTGCTGATGGCACATTCCGTACGGAATCAAATGTGTTTTTATTTTGTTTTTCGTTAATTTTTGCCAGTAGCTTAAGCTTTTTTATGCAACCATAGGTCCTTAACGCTTCGAAGGACCACATTTTCATATTTTTCAACTCCAATTTATTTTTAAACTTTAAGTTGGGATTTATTTAATCATTCTTAAAAAAAAAATTAAAGCCTTTCCATAGAAAGATTTCTGTGATTTCATGCTTTTAAAGACAGTAATAGCAAAGGGTAAGTTTTGCTGAAAAAAAAAGTAAAAAAAATGTTCTTTAATATTTTTTTTAGCAATCAAACTGTCATTAATTTCTCGGATACGTTAATTTTGAGGTTCGAAGGACCAAATTTACATATTTTTTTCGAGTTTTTTGTATATTTTTGAAGTTCAAGCCGTTTTCAAATTTTTACCAAGAACTAACATAACAATATTTTGTGAAAAATAAAAGAGATTTTTATTAATAAAATTTTCGCCAGTGATAAACCTGTTATAGGGTTTTGCAGATCTGGCAACTCTATTATCATTTCTACTCAATTCATTTTGCACTTTTTTTTGTAATTTTTTTTATCAGAAAAAGAAAAAAATTTTTAATTTAATTTTTAATTTTTCGAAATTCCTTTCGCGTATCGTTTCGGTCATGTTCACTTTACGGTAGACACAATCGTCTAATTAGGTGATCAACTCAATTAACCCATTTCAGTCAATACATATAAATTACGTTAATTATCGTTATTTACTTTAATACATCGAAACAGATGTACTCGTAGGAGTGATGCAAATTATTTAAAAGTCCAACTAAACCACTGTAAAACTTTATATGTATTTTGCAAAGCGAAGACGAGGAATGTTTCTGGCGGCACCTGTCATTTGTGTTTCACCATTTTTTGTAGTTTTTTAATTTTTTTTTTTATTTTTTTTAATATTCAGTTCAAACTCATGTGTTTTTAATTGCTGCAACCAAAGAGAACAAAATTTGCCAATTTGCCTAAGAAAAACGGCAGATTTAATGCGTTTGTGGTGCAATTTTTATTTTTTTTAAAGAATTTTGTTCATAAAAAACTAATTGTAAGAAGAAAGGAAACAGCAAAAAAGGGTCTTTCATTTAAATAATGTGATATATGGCCCAAAGCTTATTAAATTGAATAAAAAAAAGGCAGATGTTGTATGAAAAAATGGGAAATGAAAATTTAATTTGTGAATAAACCAATTCTTTAAATTTAAAATAAAAAACTTAGAACTTTTTTAAAACTTTTTTGAAACTATATTAAATTTGTTTTAAAAAATGGAAAATTTTCGTAAACTTACCTTAAATTTTACAACAATTTTACTTAAAAATTTATTGATTTTTTCCCCCTTAAAAATCACTAGATTTTCTTTTACGTATTTTTAGTTTTAAATCCATTTAAAAATTGTATTTTGTTTGGATTTCAATTGACTTTATGTTGATATTGAGTTCTCCTTAAATGTTTTATTGTTTTAGAGTATAATCTGTAAATAAATAAAATAAGAAGAAACAAAATCAACAGAATTTTTAAAAACAGTCAAGATTTTTGTTTGGAAAACAAAAAATCAAATACATAAAAATTTAACCGCCTACTTAATTTTATAAAAAAAAAAACATTTTTTACAAACAATTTTATGGATGGTCGAAAGTGACAGACATGTCGAGACAAATAAAAATTATGTGAAAATATATGTATGTGTGTATATTCAATAATTTAAACAAAAATTTCAAACCCATTTGGCTGTGAAACAAAAAAGGAACAAAGTTTAATAATATTTAAGAAAAGTTTTCTTCTCCTACAAAAATAATGGAATATAAAATAAGTTCTTAGTTATAAGATTTTGAGTTAACGATTCGAAGGACCACTCTAACAAATTTATATGATTGTCTGAACATTAAATATATTTTCAGCCTTAATATGGAAATAAAAAAAATTATCTGGTAGCAGATTTATATTTTCAAACTTAAATAAAAAACGTAGTAATTGACACAAAGTTTTATTAAGAGCATTGCACAATAGAATGGAAATACGGATTTTATTTTTTAAGGAGTTTGTCATCCAGATGTCTTCCGTCGAGTTGAACACACTTTTCAAAAAACGGAGCCTTGTGTTCTGCGCCACACACAAGACTGATCAGTTTTTGGGGGAAATTTTCCCGATGCAGATTCATCGAAGCTCTGGCTGTGAATGCAGTCGCCCCATCCTATTGAAACCAAGTGTATGAAAAGTACGATGGATGAGATCGCAGGTTTAAGAAAAAGAATACCGTAATCATATGTTGATAATTTTCACCGTTAACATTCGTCGCCTGGCCTCGAGAATTTTCGAAAAAAAGGTTCAATTATCTCATGCGTGGATAAGGCACTCCAAACAGTTACCCTGGGGCAATGCAATGGTTTTTGATGTTTCAATCGAGGCTTGCGGGTTTTTGGAGACCAGTAACGGCAGTTTTGCTTGTTGACGTGGCCCTTTAAGCGAAAATGAGTCTCGTCACTCCAAAAAAAATGGAATTTACATCGTGAAAACGCTCCAACATGGTTTCATAAAAATTTTTGCGTAAATCAAAGTCACTTTCTTTCAGTTCTTGAACGATTTTAATTATAAAAGGATGGAACTTTAGATCCTTTTTTAAAATTTCATGAATAATCGCTCTTGGAAGTCCCAGTGAGGCTGCTCTTTGCCATATTAAAAGTCGCGGATTTTCACGCAAACTGCTGTCAACCAGTTCAAAATTTTCGGGAGTCCTTGAAGATCGACTGGACCCTGGCCGTGGGACATTCATAGCCGAAGCAGTTGCGCGGATTCCCTGCAGCCACGAACACACATACGAAAACAAAACAAAAAGCCAGCGAAATAATTGTACACAAACAAAACATATACACACACAAGCTTTTAATGGTGCGGTCGTTGCTAAAATTATTTGTTGGTTCATTTCTTTATCAATGTAAACATAAGAAACATTAAAATATAATGTTTGTCTACAGTATCACTACAATTGTTCTGTTTTTAACGAAGAACAGAACAATATAAAATGTTCGGCTCTTTCTTCAAAATAGTTACGGACGGTATTAAGAGTTGTGTTCGTCTACACAATCACTAAAAAAATAGATATCGTTCTTGGGTGCGTGAGCCGAACATTAAATAATGCGCTGTTTATTTTCGAACACTGCTATAAAGTATACATTCAATGTGGGTCCTTATGAGTAGCGAAGTTGATTTCACGACGTCCATGTATCCGTTGAAATGGGTATATGGCGTGGGCTAGGTTCTTATATATTTATATTTTATATATTTTTTCATACAAATCGATACAACATAACCTTCTCTTACTTATTAAAGAGCAAATTTTGCGAATGTGTTATTTTGCACACTCCATATTGCTCTTATTAGTCTGCTGCAAAGGCCAAAATATTCGCACGTTGCAACTATTTTAGTCATCATCTGGCTTAAAGTAAACTCATTGGTTTATGACACTTAGAAAATAGCATTGTGCGGACCATTTCCAGGATACTGTTGCAAGTGTTTGGTTTAAAAATTTTAGGTTCGAAGTACCCTAAAACCTAACAAGAACAAAAAGCGTTTTGTAAAATGAAAATAAATTTTCAATAAAACATTAATAAAAAATAAAAAAATAAAGTTGTAGACCGACAAAGTACCAAAAACTGCTCCATCTTATAGATTCTTATTCACTCAGGATCATGCATGTTTAATTTTATGTTGCTTGATCCCATACAAAAAGTACCACACTGAACCAAAAAACCAATGAAAATGTACGTTAATCAAACTAAAATTTTTATAATTTTCGTCCAATGAACTCGTTCGTTGTAACAATGAATGAACGTTCTTTAAAATAATGGGCATTTGTGCTAACAAGACCTCAAGAAAATTGTTTTACTTAAACGTACATTTTCTTTAAAATACTTAATAAATGCATGTTTATTGTGTCAATGAACAGTATTTAAATTTCAATACCTGGATTTTTTTTTTTTTTTTTTTTTTTCAATATTATTTATTGAATCTTCATACATTTAATATGAACTAACAATAATTAATCAAATCTTAACCTAATACTTTATTTTATGTCCTGCCAGTGCCAGACAAAAATTTTCTTTATCACGGGTTCTGTTCACTTATCTAGGTGTTTATCGCTCTTCTAATTGAACAAGTGCTGCAGTGTCTCTTCTTCTTAAGCGAGTGTGGCCGCTATCATTTAAAATATTTCGAGCTAGTGGGTTCGGATGCAATTCGAGCCTTTTTAAGTATTTTTCTGCATATTTCGTAATCACAGTTTTAACTAATGGAACATTGAGATCCTTGTGAATGTTTGAATTTTTAACATACCAAGGGGCAGCTGTGATTATTCGAAGAAGTTTATTTTGGCGCCTTTGAATTTTTTCGATATTAGAAGCCGAGGCAGTGCCCCATAACTGAATACCGTAGCACCAGATAGGCTTTAAGATAGAGTTGTAAAGTAGGAGTTTACAGTCGAGACTAAGGACAGAGTTTCTTCCAATAAGCCAATGAATTTGTATGGCTTTTAGTTTCATTTGAGTTAATTTTGCCTCTATATGGCTTTTCCACGTCAAAAGGCGATCTAAATGTATACCGAGATATTTTACATGGGAATTTTGAGGTATTATTTGATTATTGATTTTAATAGGGGGGCATGATTCCCGACGCAAGGTGAATGTTATATGTACGCATTTTTGCTCATTGACTTTTATCCTCCATTGTTTTAACCATATTTCTAGTTGAAATATATGATCCTGTAAGTAACGAGATGCTTCATAACTGTTTTCGTGGATGCTTAGAAAAGCTGTATCGTCTGCAAATGTTGAAGTTTGTGTGTAGTTGCTCGTTGGCATGTCCGAAGTATAAATTAAGTATAATAGAGGCCCCAGAATGCTTCCCTGTGGGACTCCAGCGCCAATTGGCTGAGGTGAACTAAAGAAATTTCCTTCTTTTATAATAAATTGACGACCGACTAAGTAGCTTTCTAGTAGCTTGTGAGTGTTTGCTGGAAAATTTTGCTTCAATTTATGTAATAAACCTTCATGCCAGACTTTATCAAAAGCTTGAGAAACATCGATGAAGAGAGCGGAACAATATTTTCTTTCTTCAAAGGCTTTTCTTATGGCGTTTACTATACGATGGGTTTGTTCAATTGTGCTGTGTTCTCTTCTAAAGCCGAATTGGTGGTTAGGTATACATCTATTTTCACTTAAAATTGGAGTTAATTTTGACACTAACAGCCTCTCAAACAGCTTTGATATATTAGAAAGTAAGCTTATAGGCCTATATGACTCAACTTTTGTGTGATCCTTTCCTGGTTTAGGTATCATGGTGACTAAGGAAACCTTCCATTTTTGAGGATAGTATTGAAGACGTAAGATAGCATTGAAAATTAAAAGAATAATTTTCTTTGCTGTGCTGGGTAGCTCCAAAAGCATTTTGTTGCTGATCTTATCAAAACCAGGGGCTTTATTGGGGTTTAATTCACAAACAGCCTTTTCGATTTCTCTTATCTCAAATCTTAGGGGAACAGCCGCTCTAGCAGGAACAGGTGGTAACACGACCGCAGTATCGTGAGATATATTTGGGGTAAATACGTTTTTTAAGTGATTAACAAACAGATTTCCCTTTTCGTTATCACTTCTTGCCCAACTTCCGTTCAAGTTTCTTAATGGTGGCTTAGAGGCGACTGGCCTTTTTAGATTTTTAGCTGCACGCCATAATGAGTAGTCTGATTGCGGAGTTGCATCAAGTTCCTTAAGATATTTTTGCAGAGAAGCCGTTTTTTGAGTCTGTAGTAACTTTCTTAGCCTTTTTGTACAATCTTTTAATAAACTCTTTAGTTGAGGGGATCTGTGCAATTGCCACTCTCTTCGAGCTCTTCTTTTTTCAGTCAGGAGACGCTCAACATCTGTGGAATAAATTTTAATATTTTTAGTTTTTTTTTGGGGTATTACTGGAATGTTGCACAGCTAGCTTCAGAAAACTGTCAAAATTAAGAATAGCGCGATCTACGTATTCCGGTGTACTAAGCAGAATATTTTCTGTGCAATGGGTGCTGAGATATTTTTTATATTTTAGCCAATTGATTTGTGTAGCTGGCGTCGCTAAGTAACCAGTTGGAGATACAATTCTATTGGGGTTCATTAAAGTAACAATTGTTGGTGTGTGGTCGGAAGATAATTCTAAGGAAGCTTCAACATAAATCTTTTCTAAGGGAATGTTTTTAACCACGCCAAAATCGATGACATCTGGTATTTTTTGCTGATCAGTAGGCCAATATGTTGGTTGTCCGCTCGCTATCACATTCAAATCCATTTTAGAAATAGTATTAAATAGAACACGACCCTTTGGTGTTATAAGTCGGGACCCCCAGAAGGTATGTTTAGCGTTATAATCGCCAGCGGCCAGGAAACAAGGTCCTAATGATTTAAAATAATTATAATATTGGCCTTCAGATATTGAATATCTAGGTGGGGAGTATAACGATGAGATTACTACGTTTCTATTTAATTCTTCAACGCAAATGTTTGTTGCTTGAAGATAATCTTCACAATGATCACCCATGAGGTAGTGTTTGACTCTGGTTTTTATTAAAATGGCAGAACCTCCACAAGCTCTATCTCGAGGGTCCTTGGTATCATATAGTGTATAACCATTAATTTTAAACGTATTTCTTGAGGTCAAATGAGTTTCAGAAACCATCATGACATCAATTTGTTTATTTTTAAGAAAGTATTCTAATTCATTTTTATGTTGGCGGATGCCGTTTGCGTTCCAAAAACAAATTTTTAAACAGTTCATGGTTTGTTAAGTACAGCTTGCAATAACATCGATTGCATTCTAAGAATCTCCTGCATCATATTACCCATTGTGTTTGTAAAATTATTTACTGTTTGCACTAATGTTTCCATGGTTTTTTCTAAACGACTTAAATTAGAGACTGGAGTTTCATCATTACCTGGCGAGGCACCTTGCATTGGCACATGGTTTGATTTTAGCACGTTAGCGTAAGAAGTTCTGTTATTACCAGGCTGGGGGGCTTGAATTGCATTTGTGTTTACTTGATTTGGTACCTGCATTTGAGGGGGATTAGTTTTCGGTCCAGCCGACTGCTTGACGATAGTATATACAGGGCATCCTCTATAATTGGCAGTGTGATTGCCGCCACAGTTACTACATTTTTTTACGTTGGGGTCGGTTTTAGACTTATCGCAGAGAACTGTACCATGTAATTCACCACATACTACGCAAACAGGGGGTAAATAGCAGTATGCCTTAGTATGGCCATATTCTTGACAGTTTAAACATTGAACGGGACCATTTCTTTTGTGTGGCTCTTCTATAGTTATTCTTCTATAGAGAATATATTTCAAATTATAAATAGGATGCGTTTCGTTTTTTTTAAGCTTTACGTCGCCGGGTTCAAACTCCACTCGAAAAAGTGGTTGGGGATTTTTTTCTCTATTTTTAATATTTACTACATGTTTTATTTTGAAGCCTTTTTCTTCTAGGAATGTTTTTACCTCTTCAGGGTCCACACATGAGTCAATTCCCTTAATCACCACCTGAAGACCTTTACTGCTCTTCAGTTGGTATGTATAAAAGTTTTTTTTAAGTGCTTCAAATTTGGTTATTATTTTGCGAAAATCATTCTCATGATTGACTTGTATTTTAGTCTCGTTTATACTACCACGCTTGATAGCAGCTACGTAAAACGAATTTTCTCCAATTAACGAAATTAAACTCTTTATAAGCTCATTTGAGTTTTGCTCCCTAAGATATATCGGGGGAGGCTTGGACGATTTTATGACGTTTGGTGCTTCAGAGGATTCATCCTCCAGAATTGCAAAACGATTTTGAGAATTTATTTTATCAAAAGATGGTCCTTTGAGGCCGAAGCAACTGCTGCAGAGGTAGGGCTGCGACCACGTTTAAGCACTGTTATGTACCTGTCCATACCAACTTGTACTTGAGGCTTTTGACAACTTTTTACTTGAGATTTTTCCATTGCGTCTGTGTTTGAATTCATGGTAACATTTGTTACTAAAATTGTTTTTGCCGAAGCGGCAACACTTGCAGGCACTAGCGAGAGATTAATATTTTTTAATGTCTCAGCATCAACCGTCTTTGTAAAAACAGAGGGCGAAAGGGAACGTGTACGAGCAATTGGTTTAGCCGTTAGGTAGTTAATATTGTTTTGTTTTGTTTTATTTGATTCAGTATTGCACTCTTTAGCATTAACTGTTACGTATGCATTTCTTTCATCTAGTTTTATTGTTGTTACATTGTGACTACTCATGCAAAAAGTTGTTTTTGTTTATCACTGTTTTACTGTGCTTTTTTTATTTTTATTATTTAATGTATTGCACCAAAAAAGAATTTTAAACAAAATGTTTTTGTACAGTATATGTGTACATATGTATGTACATTTATACATATATTTTTTTTATTAATTTTTTCGTTTTTGATTATTGTTCACTTTTATGTTAAAGATTTATTTAAAAAAAAAATGCGTCCATTCGCTAATTTGTTATATTAAAATATCAAATGTAATTAATAATTCAATTGTATGCGGGATTAAGAATACGCGTCTGTATCGCAACAAAGCACAAACCGAACTCCTGGATAATTTTATTTTTCATTATATTGATGAAAAATCGTTGAGCCAACGAAAACAATTTTAATAAACGTTGTTCGTTTGCTTAACGTACATTTTCGTTGCTTTTTTGGATCAGTGCATGTGAAGAACGAAAAGTACCAAAATTTTTCAACTTATAGGTTTTCATTCACTCAGGGCCCTTCACAGAAAATTCAAAAATTACCACATGCAGCATGGAAAAGGAAAAGAAATTTATTTTTCCTTGTTTCCCTGATACTTTTTTACTCCATTGAAGTATCAAAAGTTTTAAAATTTAAGTGGGAGCTCATAATTTAATATGTATGCATATGTCAGTGAATTGAAAAAAAACGTTTTGTAAAAAAGTGCGAAATATAGGTACGATTTTCACCCCTGAAACGTTCAAATTTCGAAAAAAGTACCATTTTTTTTGTATTTATTTAGATCATTTGCGAATTTTGCACAACCATTATTTCTATGTTTATTGGCTTAAAATTTAGAAAAAAAAGTTCCGAAATACAGGTTAAATAATTTTACTTCGTAAAAGGGCCGTATTTCAAAAAAGTACCAGGCACCGTTCTGCTTACGTTTTGAAATAAACAGCGATAAAAGTATAGACTTTTTTGCTATCTTCTATAGTTTTGAAGACAGGATTTCTTAATTTTTTTTTATTTAATTTTATAGCTGATTTAAGTTTGAGGTTCGAAGGACCATAATGTCAAAAATCAAACATTGAACAAAATTTTAGAGAATTATTTTAAGGAATATTGTTTATAATAAGAAGCTTTTTAAGAATTATATATGTACATATGTATGTACGTTTGAAGTAAATCAATTGTATTTCTTTAAGTGTTTTTTGGTCTTTCGAATTCTTCATGTGAAATGCATTTTTTCCTCAAAATTGTTTATCTGTTGTTGACTGTTTTATTTTTCCCCCTTTTTTGACATATTAGATTAATAAACATATATTTGTTTTATAGCTGTTAGAACAACAACAAAATATTGTTAGGATCATTTTCCGCCCACCCAAAAATTCTACAGTTTTTATTTTTCTTAATGTTTTCTTTTTTTTGAATTTTAAATAAATGAAATGTTTGTTATTTAATTTTTGTTTTTGTAGCAAAATTGTATGTATGTAGTAGAGGTAAATATGTATGTAGTAAATAATTACATATGTATAAACCAATGATATATACTTAATAAAAAAATTAACACAGAATATTTTGTAAATACTATAATAAAATAGAATTCTGGTATAAAAGTATTTACAAATGATTTCAATACACATCTTTTAACAGATTGTCTAATGCCATGTTACATGTTGACATTGTTGATCAATACAATTAATTATATGAGATTGGGAAAAAGTGGATTTATTATGCGGGGGACTAAGATACCCCTAGAAGAAAAGTTAAATTTTTTTAATATTAAATTAAAATGCTTAAACTCGAGGTCTGTTGTATGAAAAATGTTTCTTAAATTTTTTAGATATCACATGATCTTGTCGGTCGATTACATGAACTAAACTGTCCACTAAATTGTTTATGCAATAAAAGCATTTAAACAAACGGTAATAGGAAGTAGCAAATAAATTTAGAATCAAACGTCACTGAAGTCAGGGCAATTTACTTAAACTGATACGCTACACACATCTTAAAAGCAAATGCGAAAGTAAATTTTTAATTAATTGCTCCCCTCCCCCTAAGGGTTTTGAAAAGGTGTCTTGAGAAGCACTAATCGCATGGCCTTCCGATTTCTTAGTCTTAAAATTGACAGATTTCTATTGAATTGCGGATGACCAGAGGCGCCATTAGGGGTGTGCTGAGCGTTTTTAGAAGGGCACAAATACTTGGCGGAGTACACACGGTGGTAAGCAAAATTGGTAGAGTTCCGATCAGTACTGATCACAACTTCCATTTAATACCACGGGTAACAGCAGCAGCTGGATTTTAGCTCCTGCACTGGTAATTAAATAAGGGTTCTTCGGGAATCACGTGGTGGCTATTCTTTAAACCAAAGATTGCGGGTAGGGAAGTCTAAGTAGGATTTAAGGTCTAAATTTTTCGCATTGTCGGAAAGTTCGGCCTCCTGGCGGTTCTTCCTAGATGTTGTTGTTAGAGTCTAAATAGCAGTAAATCCATTTCCTAAGCAAGGAACATATGCGCCGGATTTCCCGGATTATACACTTTAATTGCCACCTATGTTAGTGTTGGTGTGTTGTCTCTTTAGAATTTCGGAGCACCATGGAAACAGGCCAGTACGGCAGGTACTCACGCAGATCCTAACAATTGTATGTCCAGAGTTGTATCTTGTTCCACTAAAATCAGTAGGTCCTGGGGGATAAAAACACTCTTAACTGGTTATTGATAAGGAACCTTAACGAGATGACTGCAGTTTATACCGAAATCTTGGCGAGAAAGTTCTTTAAAATGCGTCAAGCGCGACCGTGAATAAATTTATATATTTTATGGGTAATTCCTTGTTAAATCGACCAATAGTGGGTCCCGACCCCTTTCGATGTTAATAAAATTTGGTGAGAAGGTTCCTTTTATCCTATTAAGAATATATATGAACGAAAACAAATTTAAAAAATTTTTTTTCAAATTTATATAATTTTCAAAATGTCATAATTTCGCCGAATAAGCCGAATGTGTTGAGAATATTTCTTCAATATCTCGAAAACTATTTTACATACGAATATGATTTTAATGTAATTTTTAAGAGAATACTTGGGGCTACAAACCATATATAGAAGTAGAAAAATTTATTTTATTTGTAGGAGGTTGCCTAACATATATTCGCGTAACTCACAATGGGATTAGTTTATTGAAATAACTTAAAAAACCGAAATTCCGCAATAAATAAAAAAGTGGGGTTGGTCATACATTGGACCAATCTAGCATAAAAGGAGTGAATAAAAAATCAATTTATTATTTTATTAATTTTTTTTTGTATTGAGGCTACCTGCATCCTCCCTCTTGTACCTCCAAAGTTTTGTTGGAACATGAAGTTTGTTCTAAGAGTCACTATTGTAGCTGAGGAACTTTGAATTAATCCTCGAAAAAAGGGCTTTTAGCCCCAGTGTGCATCGTCTTGTTGGAACCACTTCTCCTCCAAATGATGTGCAATGCCATGAGGAATAAAAATATTACGAATTATTTGCCTGTAGCGTTCGCCACTCACGATATTGTTGTCACAAATGGTCCGATGATGCCTTCGGCATGTAAGCCGCATCAAACAGTGATTTTTCGGTATGTTTTGGAGTCTCATGAGAATTGTGCTTTTCCACTGAAGATAATTTAAAGATAAAAATGTGGGCCGCCTTCCAGCCGATTCACCGAACACAGCCCACAATTGCTAGTCCCCTGGCTTTAATTCTTAATCCATCAGTTGAATTTCACACGGATGAAGGCCAATTTCTCTACACAAAATTTTACAAATATTGAACGGGCAGAGGGCGATTTGCTGAAAACTGTGTCGGATCAATAAATTCGAGTGTCTTTTACAGTCATGTCTACAGCGATGATGGCTTCTTCTGTATGTACGGTATGCGCTCGATGTGGATGAATTTTATTCAAAAGAGTTAATGCGGTCATGAGTAGATCCATAGAATTGCGAATTAGCTGACCACATAGACAATTATGTGAACCATAAACTTGACGAAGTGCTTTATAAGTTTGGCGAACAAAGCGCGAATTTTGGAAATAAATCTCCAGGGTTTGTAAACGTTTTTCTGGTGTAAGTCTCTGCGTGGTAATTTGCCAAAGTTTACTGGAAAAAAAAATGTCAAAACACTTGGCGGAAGTTCTTTACGTCTAAAAAACATCCATATAAAACACATTTTTTTATAGAATCAGCCCAATTATGAATAAAAATTCCCCGGGAGTTTTCTCCCTTCTCCCATTTTTCTTATGTAGATTCAATTGTAAAAATGGGGAAAGGGAAAAACTCCCGGGGAATTTTTATTCATAATTGGGCTGAATATGTTTTGAAAAAAAAGTTTTATTTGTCTACTACTGAATAGATTATAAAGACTTAATTATGAATTTTTCAATTTTAACGCTTTTTTACAAAATAACTTTCATTGTAAGCAATCAAATGTGGATTCAATTGCCACTTCAGTGCCCCTTAGTAGTCTAAAGAGTCGTGAATGAAATAAGAAGATGAACACAATCTGTTCTAGAATTTCCTTGTAACAAATCGATCAATATTGTTTAAATATTTACTCGTTCTACCAGCCAATAATTTAGCATACAAAAAATGATCTATACAAACAAAAAATCATTACATCTGTAGCAGAACCATTTAGTCTTGTATGAAGGTATGTAAAAAAACACATAAATGAACATACATACATGTGCATAAGTATATACACATGCATACATACATACATATGTACATACAAAATACCATGAATCAGTCACGCGCCTCTTTATTTTCATTTCGGATACCCATTCCCGATTTTCTTCTATCGCACGAAAGAAAAATAATTTCATATAAGAAAATTAAGTCTGAACACCAGAATATACGACGAAACAAAAATGTAGAATGTCTTATGATGTTTTTATTTCAGTTTTTTTTTCTGGCTGTTCATTTTATTGAAAACAATTTTAAATGAGAAAATGAAAAATAAAAAGGAAAACTGTTGCCACTTTTTGGCCCAGAGCCAAAATAAAACAAAACAACAACAAAATCAGATGAAAAATAATTAACAAAAAAAAAAAAAAAAAGAAGAGAAATCATCGGTAAGAAAAATAACAAATTGATTTTGACTGGCTGCTCTCATTGACCGTTGATATTTAAATTAAAATATGAAAAAAAAATTTATGAAAATAAATCTCGTTTAAATAACGATATTTAATACTTCTTGATGAAAATTCCATAAATTAAAAAACGGAGAAAAAAAATTATTTTTTAGACATTTTCCTAACAAATTCATTTAAAAAATTCGAATTTAAGATGAAAGCTGAAAGATACGACAGCTGAAACTGTAGTCGTCCGCTGACATTTTCCACTTTGCGTTTTTCCTTCGGTGTTTTAACGTTTTTTGTTCCAAATTCGACGCCATTTTATTAGTGTTTTTTTTTTAAATTTTTTTCTTGCTTTGTCAAAAGAAAATTTACATACCAATTCATAGACAGTTGTTTGGCTAAGATATTTATGGCACAGTGGTTAAGGAGAAAGAAATACTTATTAAATAAAAAATAAATGAAATTTTCACTAACTACCGTTTAGATTACTCGGATACAGTAAAGTCACAAATAACTCTTTGACAGGTTAAAAGAAGATTAAACTTAAAAAAAGATGATTTCAAAAGATGCGTAAAAGGTACGCAAAAAACTATCCATAGTTGCTTCACTTATTCTTTTATTTTCTTAAACAAATTTGCCTACAGTGTCTTTGGTAATAGTTCTATTTTAATAGTTTTGAAATGGGATCTCCAGAAGTTTAAAAGTTATGCAAGCTTATGTAAAAATTTAAGGTGGCTCCCTAAGGGGTGGAAATAAGCGGGAAGTATGTTTGAGAAAATGTTAAGGATGGAAAACTAATGGAGGTAGGTCATACAAACGGCAAAACATTCTGATGTTGGGAATGTGGTTATTCTTGAAACATGTAAAATCGACACGAATTCAATCCGTGTCCAATCAAGAATAAAATTATCAAAATATTTTTGATTCATTCAGCTAGTCGGGCTGAGAATAAACATGACCAAAACCCAAAAACACTCAGCATAAACGCTAACACAGCGCGACAATTTCTAATACACGGCAATGAAATTGTTTATGTGGAGTCATTCTACTACCTACGCAGTATACTTAATAAATCCGGTGTTTCATCAGCAGATGTTGCCAGTCGTTATTATAGGGTACGTAAAGCATTTGACAAAAATAGGTTGCAAATCGCCAAACATATCGCCAAAACAATCGGCGAAGGCTAAGCCGTCCCTCACGCCCGCCAAAGTTTGAGAAAAATCGTAAAGTCCGACTTTTATGCCTCATAACTTGTACAATATTAATTTTACATAAAAATAGTTTATTAAGAAGTTGTTATTACTTAGAAAAGTTTCCAACAACTTTTGTCTAAACAAGTTTTCTCTAAATCTCATATTTAACAGAATAAAATAAAAAGCAATCTATTTTTTCTTACACACGTCAATTCAGCTTCAATATTTGTGTAAGCGTGCGTTTGCTTACAAAATAAAAATAGTCAAACGTATAACAATTGTTTTTAATAATGATAAGGGGGCTCCAATACAAAATTGTCAATATTGCCTTGAAAAATATTGAAAAATGCCCCATAACTGCCAAAGAATCGCGTCTAGGGGGATAACATGTATGACGGACTTTCATTAGCTGTTTGTGCTTTACATTTTCTTCAAACATACTTGCCCTTTATCACCACCTCTTAGGAGGACACCCATACAAATATAGCGGTTTAATCAAATTCTTTGACCCCTGCAGCGCATAGGATGCCCCTAGAGGGGTCAAATGTATGACCGGCCCCACTTTAT
Source organism: Pollenia labialis (assembly GCA_949318255.1). Lineage (NCBI taxonomy): Eukaryota > Metazoa > Arthropoda > Insecta > Diptera > Polleniidae > Pollenia > Pollenia labialis. Next base: position 56,592,220 of record OX439143.1, read on the forward strand.
AGTTTAGCCCCATCATTTGTTTTTAACATACCTACCCGCTATCCCCATTGCTTAAGCCCTTATGACACCACATTTTTAATGCATTGTTCAAGTTTTGGTGAACAGTGCAAATATAAAGTAAAAGAAAAATTTACCAAGTGCGAAGGGTTCAGCTGTATTAGAATAATTGGCAAACTGTCAAAAATTTTACTAAAGTTATCGATAAAAAATGAAGTTATGTCAAAAAAATGTAAAATTGTTCAACTTAAAATTGACAATTCAAGCTTGATATATTAAAAGTGTTGCTGAATCAGCGTTTTATGGGCAAATTCAGCGATTTATCGCTTTTTGTTTTTAGGTTTCTCATAAACAAAAAGTTGGCAACATTTAATAAAATTAACAGGGATGGCTAAGTTGTTTCAATTTTACTTTTTTGTTGATCCTTTTTAAATTATGATTTATAATACCTTTTTGTGGTGTTTTTTAAGAACGCAAATAAAATTAATTTCAACTAAAAAAGCTTTTAGCACAATTAGGGTAAAAAAGTACAATTTTTAAAGGCTGTTGGTACAATTTTAAAAATTCTCAACGCCATCCCTGACACAAAACCATAACAAGAGAAAAAAAAAAACTAAAAACCTTTGTTTACATTTTTTATAGTTTGTTCTTTCTAGCATTTACTGTTTCTTTCTATCAATTCTATATCAATTAATGAAAAAAAAATGTAGTGTCATAGAATAGAAAAATATTGAAGAAAAATACCGATAACTGCCCACGAGTCGGCCCTAGGGGAATAAAATGTATGGCTTGCCTCAATTAGTTGTTTGCCCTCAACATTTTGTCAAAACATACTTGCCCTTTATCCCCACTTCTTAGGGAGGCTCACATACAAATATTGCGTTTTACGAAATTTTTAAATTTAATAGAAATTGTTCGCCTTTTGTGAATAAATTTAAAAGTTGTGAGCAAATTTAAATCATTTATGGCATTTTTGTTTGAAACTTTATTTTGTATATGTCTAGAATAAAATTATAAGCATAGCTGCATTTTTCAATTTTTTATGCTTTTTTAAAGAACAAAAATTTTGCAATTTTGCTAAAAAAAATTATTTTTTTTTGCCAAATAAAATTATGTTTTTTTAAAAGACGGCGCGGCGCATATTAGAAAAATCTTTAAACTTTTGGAATTTCGGGTTTTTAATGAATTCAATAAACTAACCCGATTTTGAGTTACGCGAACATATGTTTTGCAACCTCATCCATTTTCTAAATAACCTAAAAAAAAAACGGTTAGCACCACTGGATTCAGCGTACCCGAATTAGGTTAAATCGCCAGGTGCCCGGCTGGTCTTTTTTTTACAAATAATAAAAATGTTTTTCAATAAAATTAAAGATATTTTCTCCCCATTTTCAAATCATGTCTTTTTTAATTTGATAGCGAGCGGTTTAGAGAAGTCAGCAGGGTAGAAAATGACATGAACCGTATCAAGGCCCATTGAAAAGGTCTGTGCAAGAAGCCTGATGATCGTTGTTTATGTTATTTTTAGTTGTCAAAAGTTGTTTACATTTTGCTTTCTTGTGCATGTATACGTTTATGGTATGCCACACATACACGTTTTTTCCTTGTGCTTTGTATATGTGGTAGTAAATTTTTGACAACTAAAAAGAATCGTTTTTTGTTTTTGTACAAGTAAGCAGACCTGATAGATGGGCCTTGAACCGTATTTTCGGTTTTTCTTTTTTGACATTCCTCTTTGAAAATTTAACAAGATTTTGGAAGTTGCTGCAAAACAAAAAAAAACAAGTCTTTTCAATCATCGTGAAAGTTGGGTGTAAGGAAAAACTTGTTAACAACTTTTCTACAAAATTAATATTTTTAAAGTTATGAAACATAAAAGTTAGATTTCATATAAAAATATAAGTTTCCTCAATCTTTGGTGGGCGTGAGGGACGTCTTTGCCTTCGACGTTGTTTTTTATTAATGCCCACCAAATTGGCTGGTGAGACCTAAAGAAATCCAACTTTTGATTTTAACGGTCACACAAATGGATAAAAGCTTTTTTAAATAAAAACACATTTAAATTCAATAACAAAACAGAAATAATTCATTTAAAGTTGTTTACGATGAAATTGTAAGTTAATGTCAATTTGTTAAATAAGAATAAACGTAAATTAATATTTTGATAGATATTTTTAAAATTAACTCGTGCCTATTAGCTTTAAATAATTTGAAGGTAAATCATATTCACGATAACATTTCCCAATCTTTTGAGTCCAGGGCCCTTTGCCACAAACCACTTTGCACTTATCAAATTTTTCGTCAATTTGCAAAACTTTATGTTCACAGAACTATTAAATTTGATAAGTTGAAATTTATAAACGAGATTTGCAATTTTTATATATTTTTATTCAATTTCTATTCCACGTACGTTCTCTTGTGCAAAGTGCAAAGTTAATATTGTAAAGTGAAATTTTAAAAGACTTTGCAAATAATTATGCTGTTTCGGGACAACAAAACTTTAATTTTAAAGAATGCTTTCGTTTAAATCAAATCCAAGCAAATATTATGTGAACTAATGAAGAAATAAGAAGCTTTATAAATTGAAATTTGATTCATTGAACACATTCTAAAAATAAAAATGGCTTATTTTTATAAATATTTAGAACATTTGTATTCACTTAAGTTTACATTTGATTTTGGAATTTGATTCATTAACCACATTCGAAAAAAAAAACTTATAAATGGAAATAATTCTCACATTCTATTTACAATAATTTTATAAAATAAAACTTTCTTTATTTTTTTTGAAAACTAGAAAATGAAAAATCTTTTTTTTTCTTTAAAACCATGTAAAACTGCAAGTATTTTTAGTTTTCAGCTCATTTTAATAATTTCAAAGTGAAAAGTGCTAAGACAGAAAGAAATGTAAAGAAAATTAAATCCTTTGTGGAACACTTTGCACATTCACTTTACAAGAGAGTGCAAAGACTTTGCAAAGAGAGAAAAGTCTTTGAGTGAGATTTGCAAAGAATGTTGTGGAACAGAAACACTTATCACTTTGAGTTGTTTTGTGGAATAGGGCCCTGATCTAAAAAAAAAACAAGAAAGAATGTATAGACGGTCAACCCCGACTATATGATGCTCTAACCCACATTAGAACCTATGAACCAAATTTTATCAAATAATCTCCAAAATTGCGGCCTGTACTTTGCGCACAAGGTTTACATGGACATCCAGTCGTTAATTCGACGCAGAAAGTGATTCTGAGTCAATCGGTATACGTAAAGGTGGGCTTAGCACTAGGGATGCCAAATGGGACCAGATTTTTTGAAACCCGGGATTCGGGATTTTTTATTCAAAAAAACGGGATGCCGGGAAGGATCGGGATTTTTCGGGATTTCATATATAAAGGACAATTTTTTAAATTCATATACATATTTATAATAAAATGTTTATGTATAAGTATTAAAACAAATAAATTCATGAAGAATATTAAACTCATTACAAAATAAAACAGTTAATTATATTCTTTTGAAGTAATATGGAAAAATGATGTATTAAAACTTATATTTTAAAAAGCTTCTAAAACAAATTTATTGCGTCTGATAATCGATACCTTATTTTATTGAAAACATATGCTGCCGACGAAAACAATGCTCGCATTAAACACTTCTGGGTGGTATCGTAAATAACTAGCTACATATATGCTATATGACAATATTTAATTTATTTTATATCAAGTATATATGCAAGTATAAATTTAATAAAATAAACTTAAGCAAATATGTGTCGAAAGACCTTTGGTAGAACCCGCTAAAGTTTTTAACACCTTTTTCCACAACTTGCTTTTTGCATGCGTAGTTCTATTATCATTTACTTAGAAAAAGACCACACCGAACTTTATCTTCTGATATTGTTTTATGTGATACAAAATGCATTGCATGTAACATTTATTCACTTGCGACTTCTTTTTGTAACCAGTTAAAAATTAGATTCATTGCCATTTTGATTTAATCTTAAATTTTTTAAGGTATTTTTAACAGCGTGACTCACGTTTATTTAAATATAGTTGTATTTAATAAATGTAGTAGGGAATGTAAGATGAGATGAAGCCACTGTTTATTGTTGATGTTGTTTTGTTTAAGCTTTGATATTATTACAAGTAGAACTGTTGCTATAATTCTTATACGTTTAACAGTTTTATTTGGTTTAATATCTTTAGTTTTTCTAAAATCTTTATGGATGAAGTTTCCTGATGATCTGGCCTAAGCAACCAGTGAAATGCGCATAGGAATAGCTTATCCCATCAACAATAAATTTCAAGTGCTTTTATCAATAATAAAAACTGGGAATTAAGCACGAATAACAAAATCTTTTGAAAATTTAAAATACCACATATTTACTAAAACCAAAATCTCGGGATTTTTACACAAAAAATCCCGGGATTCGAAACTTCCATATTTAGAATAATCCCGGGATTTCGGTATTCGGGATTTCGGGATTGGCATCCCTACTTAGCACCAATATTTTAAGGTGTTACGAACATCAGCACAAACGCATAGTACCCTCGCCACTATTGTGGTGTTGGTATAAATATTTTATTGTTGTGATAGAAATATTTACCTAATTGATAAAATCGAATTTTGCTAAATGTTACCAATTTCTCAAATTACTTTTTACGACAATTACTTGTTTAAATACGCTCTCTACTTCAGCATTAGACCATGGAAGAGAGGGCAACTTTATAGTAAATTCTGAAAATTCTAAAAAAATTTGTTGCCGCCTGCATCTCTATATTAAAATACTTCCAACCAGAAAGCCACCGTATTGTTTGTGTCGATCCATTTTTTAAATTTTATATTGGAATACTGTTCCTTTATTTTGAAAGATGTTTCATCATCATTGTTTATAGCGATTTACAACATTTGTAAAAGTTGTGATTCAAATTCAAGGCGTTTTAATTGTTATAAATGTTTATTTTACATTATAAATTTTTATACTAAAATAAAAATTATTCTTTTAAAAGAAAAACTGGCTATACAAGTTGAAAAATTGCTAAACTCATTTTTTAATGGCTAAACAGTGTGAAAAATGGCTAAATCTAGCCACTTAATAGCTGAATTGGCAACACTGCGGTTACCTTACTAAAAGGAAGTTAATCCAATAAAAAAAATTAAACTGACTTCAATCTAAATTACTTAGGGGTTGGTTAAGAAATAACTCTCAGGCTAGCGGATTACTATAGATGCATAAAGTAACTAAGTGAAAAGTTGTTAAATGTATTTATTGCCTTTAATAATGATGTGAATGGGAATCTTAAAGGAATTCATTAAAACTGACTTAACGTTAAATTACGTATGTACAATAAACTGACAATAGACTAGTTTAAATGTTCTTTTGGGGTAAAAAGAAGACATAAGTACGCTATAAAATATTTAGACAGATAAAAGCATATCCAGCCCAAATAATCTAGAAAGGATCAACCGCTTCAAAAACTCATCTTTTCATTACAATTTTAATTATTAAAAAAAATGTGGCATAAAGCGATGAAGTTTAACAGAAAATCTTATATTCAGACCTGTCACAGAAATCATTTGAAATCGATTGAAAGTGGAAGTGATTTCGTATCTTGCTTCACAAAAAAACGAAATCACTTTCGATAGGAATTGATTTCATAAAAAAAAACTCTCGTCAGAATTCTCTGCTTGCAATTTTCTATTCACCTCAACCACTGTACTTTCAATGAGTTCATCATCACCATTAACAAAACATCATTTCATCACTGTATCTCTACACTCGGATCGAATTTTATGAAAATCTTTTCGCTGTACGCCGATATCAGTTCGTGTGTCTTTTCTTCTGATGTCGTTGTTTTATAGCATCTCTTCGCTATATGACACAACAACATCCATAAAACACAACAAGAACAGTAGTGGAAGAAAAAAAAAACAAAAAAGTTCAAGTATCTGCCTGTACACAGTGGTGCATCATCAATAGCAGCAAACGAATCGGCAATAAAACAAAACTTTTTTGTTTTTTCTTTTAGTCGCTTATATTTAACGATCATTTTGAAATTTTTCGTTGTATTCTGTTTTGAAAATTGTTTTCAAAAACTATTTCTTGTTGGCTTTAAGCCAAATGAACACATTTTTTCAGATTTTTTTTTTTTATTTTTCTTTTTTATTTGTTGTTTTTAAACAAAAATACAAAAAAATAGCTAGTGTTGTTTTTGTAATGCATTATTTGTAAGAAACAAAACATTTTAGAATATTGTTGTAATAAAACTAAAACAATTAAAATAAAAACAATCAGTTTTCGTATTGTTTTTCATTTGAGAAAATGACTTGACTATTCACAGTCATTGTACAATATGAAAAAGATCAAAATTCAATGCTTTTGTCCTTCTGAAAACCTAAGTCTGTATGTAAAAGTCTTTTTACTGGATTTCTGATTCTTGAAACAAAAATCGGGGTTTCCCGCTAAGGCAACTTTACACTATTTTACTTTTTATCAATACACGTCAAAAACTCAAGTAATATGTAAAAGTGTTTTAGAGTGAATGCGATGTGTTATGAAGCTGACAAATATTACAAAATAATTTCACGTCCCATATGACTTAAGGCCCAACCACAATGTGCCTAAGTACATTTGAGAGACTTTTTGTTAATTTTTGACAGTAGGTCAAGCAAGGCTATGCATATTATGGTTAGGCCTTTAATCGATTTTAGAAATTTTTTTTAAACAATAATTCTTTTGATTTGATCAGCAGCCGTATTCCGTAAGACCCCTTTCACACTCTTGTAACAACAACAAAGTCTGTACAAATTTTTTTCTTACCCCGACCTTACCGCTGACATCTACAAACCAAGAGTTGTGCAAGAGACTTGCGCAAGTAACTTGCCGAGTGTGAAAGGGGTCTAATTCGCTAAAGCTTAATATCTATCGTTAAAAATCTGTAAAGTTGATTAAGCGATTTTTGGCTACGAATACAATTCAGTGAAGTACATTCATCGCCGCAATTTTTGCTTTTAATGTCATCGCTAAAATGTTTAAACTTTGTATTCTCTCAGGCATTTTAGCGATCCAGATTTAGCTAAAGATAAGCGAATTACAGAATACGGCTGCAGGGTTAGGTTAGGTTAGGTTCCACGGGCAGCCATCAAAGACAGCTCACTTGGGTCCTTTATTGGTCCCTTTGTGATACCCTGCGCCAATGCCCATCCCTTAGAGCAGTCACTCAGATGGCGTCACTGCAAAGTCCAACCACCTCGTCTTCCTAGTGAAGAGAAGGAGCGATTTCAGTTCCATCCCAGATAGATCCCCCAAACAGGCAAACACCGGTTCCCCCAGGCATTCCACCCTTATACCCCGCAGTCCAGGGCAATGACAGAGAAAGTGGAGCACAGTCTCCTCCTCCTCCTCGTTCTGACAACTTCTACAGTAGTCGTAAAATTCCAGACCCATTCTCCTAGCATGAGTCCCCACCGGCCAGTGTCCAGTTACAACCGATATCACAGTCCTAATCTGGTTTCTGCTAAGCCCAAGTAGAGAGCTAGTTCTCCGTCCATCATATCCAGGCCAAAGGATCCTGGATATCGAGCAGGTGGATTCACAGGTCCACCGCGTCTGCGCAACTCTATAGGACTCGCGCCCTATAAGTGATTTACATTGAGCCATTGGAAGGCCAATGAATTGGTCAATGAATGCATCATCCATGCGACCACCCTGTTTGGCCAGCTCGTCTGCTACCTGATTGCCCGGGCACCCAGTGTGCCCCGGTATCCATATTAGCGTTACCCTTGAATGTTTCGCAATCTCATCCAAAGACATCCGACATTCTACAGTTAACCTCGATGTCGTGTAGACACCCGCTAGGGAAGCAAGGGCAGCCTTGCTGTCAGTAAATATACGTATATCTCCCGATATGCGATGATACCTCAGCCAGTTTGCCGCCCGCCTTATAGCCGAGATTTCCGCCTGCAGGACACTACATCCATCCGGCAGGCGAAAGGAAACCTTCACATCCAGTTCCTCTATGAAGAAACCTCCGCCGACCCTCTCACCTTTCCTCGAACCATCAGTGTAGACCCCTAGGGTCGGTTCACGGAAAGTATCCAACAGCGCACCGCTGTGCGCCATTTGCACCACGAACCCCGCACCAAAGAATGGCACCGGGGTGCAGGGTTGCATTTTAACAAAAGCATGTTTATGTGTGATAGTGTGAATAAAAACTGTAAAGTCGCAACAAAACTCATTAGGTTTCTAGCTAACAAAGTATTAAGGAATGCAGAAGACTTGTTTGATTAGAGTGGAGACCAACATTCGGTGACCGCGCACAGAAACAAATAATTTTAATATTTGAATACGAAAATCGCATATTTGATAAAAAAAAGTTTTTGAATTTTCTGCAATGACGATTTTTGCGGTATTGCTAAAAAAAAAAGTTTGTAGCTCAATATTGAGTCAATAAAAAAGTTTTCGCTCAAAATAATTTTTTTAAACAAAATGTTTACGTGATTTGTTACAATAAATTGTAGGAAATTTTGAAAAAATCAAACAAAATGTTTATCGGATCTTTATTTATTTATTCATTAATTATGATGTTCGAAATTCCCAATTTGTATTTTTTGACAAAATTTATTGTTGAGGGATAAGCTAGCAGGGTTGTCAGATTTTTTTTAACTCCATCGCCAAACCGGATGTCAGAAATCGCCAAACGTCGATTTTGTTCCGTTTTCGTAAATTTTTTTTATTTTTTTTTAATTAAATTTTGCATACAAAAAAAAGCTATTATAATATTTTAGTCAAAAATCGCCAAAAACTGAGAAAAAAATACAAAAAAGTCGCCGAAAGTAAATTTGGTTTAGTTTTTGTTCTTTTTTTTTTAATAATATAGAGATCAGTAGTGGAATTCTCTAAATTTTAACGACTTACGTTAGCGTTAATTTGACCGGCACAGTTTATTGCTTGCGGTAACAATACGGCAATTCAATTTCAACAACATCCCTACAAGAAATTAATGAGCGAGTAGTAACATTTTTCATTTTGGTGTTAAGAAAATGATAGAAAGAAACAGGGCTGTGGAGTCGGAGTTGAAGAGTCGGAGTTGAGGTTTTTGTGCCGGAGTCGGAGTCGTAGTACCCACAAAAACTCGCGACTCCGACTCCAAAGTTTTTCGGTATAAAATATTTTAAAAAAAATTTCCAAAATAAAAATTATCTTCTTAAAACACATTTAAAATTTAAATAAATGGTTTATCTATACTGCTCTTATGTGCTGTTTTCAAATGACGGGCGATGGACTGAGTGCTTTTCATATAAACTTTACTACATAATCAATCGTCTGTCATTTGGAAACAGCACATTAATGTTTGCGTACGGTAATTTCTTCTCAAAAACTCTAATTTTTAGAAGGCCGTACGGTAATGAAAAAATAAAAGTTAACATCACTGAGTCTCATATACATTTACCATCAAGATTATAGTAGGAGTCGGAGTCGCACTTAAAAAATTTCAGCGATTGGAGTCGGAGTCGGAGTTAGTAATTTTTTCGGACGACTCCACAGCCCTGGAAAGAAATTACCGAAATTAAGTTTTCGGTCACATTCGGTAATTTTTTCTATAATTTTTTAACACCAAAATGAAAAATGTGACTACTCGCTCATCCATTTCTTGTAGGGATAGCTAAAAATTTCAATCAGGTGGCATCTTTGTTAATTTATTAGTATATTTAGCGAACACTGTCTTCGAGAGCAAACTACTTCTCGCGTGAAACTACTTGAAGTACTTTTGAAACTATCAAAGCCCCATTTAGGTTTTGCTAGTCTAGCGAAAATTACAAAAATTGCGAAAATTTTTAATATTTCAAACAAGCCATAAAATTGATTATAAGTCGCTAAAACTAAAAGGAATTGCAAAAATTCGGTAAAAATTCGGAAATTCGCAAGAAATTGCTAACAGCGGCTATTTCCTTAAAATAGTTAAAGCTCTAAAGAATCGCAGAAAAAAAATCGCTTATATCGCGAACATGTCTAAAATTCGCGAAAAATTGCTTGGAAAAAAGCTGTAAAATTTATTTGAAATCGCTTAATTGGTTAAAAAAAACAAAATGTCGGAAAATAACAAAAAAAAAATTGCAAAAATCGCGAAATTTTTTAATTCTTCAAGCAAACCATAAAATTGATTTGAAGTCACTTAAACTATAAGGAATGGCAAAAATTTGGTAAAAATTAATAAGTCAACGGAAATTCGCAAAAATTTGCTAACAGCGGCATGATAGGAAAGTCTATTAGTGATTTCCATAAGCTGCATCTTAAATGTTATATTTTTAATGGTTTTTATAAATATGTACCCAAATAAATTCCCAAAAAACAAATTTTTTAATATTATTTTTGTAAAACGTATGTAAATAATGTGAATTTTTTAAATGTTAAATGTTTTAAATGTGGCTTTTATTTGCCAAAAAAAAAAATTTTTTCTTGAAAAAAACACGAATTAAAAATATAAACAATTAAGTTAAGTTAGTTTAAATACCTGACGTTAAGAGAGAACATAGCAGTTAACGTTATTGTTCAAAAAGTTACTGAATAAAATTTACGTTTACTTTGCTGTTAAATTTTTTTTAAGTCTATAAGATCGTACAGTTCAGCCTCATCGATATTATTACTGGTGTTTGACCAACATATTAAATAGAATAAAATAGTGACTGAATATAAAATTCACTTAAAATGACAACAAACCAAAAATTATGTGAAAAAAGTTGCCAGATTTTTATTTTTTTTTTTAATAAGTACACTCGAACTATTATGTAGTTAAATTAAAATGAAAATTCATTTTAAACAAAGTAAAATTCATTTAAAAACCGGATTATTTACATTTTATTTTAAATAAATTAATTTTACATTAATTTTTAAATTTGTTTTTATTAAACAGCATATTTCGTAAAATTTAATAGTTTTTATACCCTCCACCACAATTAGTTGTGAAGAGGGTAAAAACTTAGTATATCATTCCATGTGAAACTTTTTTATTATTCATCTCAGATCCCATAAAGTGAATTGTTGGTCTCATGTAGAAAGGCCCTAACTCACATAATTGCAACGTTACAGGAGAAGGCAAAAACATAATAGAAACTGTATGTATCATAATGTAAAATGGCTTCTTCAATTGCTTGTAAAACTGATATTTTTGAAGCTGTTGCATTAAATTCTTGTGATGAGGTAGGTAGGGGTATTTGTGAGAAATTTATTAAAATCACTTAAAACTTAATTTCGAATAACATCGAGTTAGGGCCGTTCTACATAAAACCGACGATATATGTATGTATATTCAGGCTTCTTGAGTAATTCTTAGTCGATTTAGCCATGTTCGTCTGTCTGTCCGCCTGTCCTTCTGTTGAAAAGACACTCAATTTCGAAAAACTCAAAAGAAATAAACTTGTTGTCAAATTGCTTCCAGTTATCCTAAGCTGTTTGGGATTAATATCCAGCAAAAACGGTTCAGTAGGATCAGAGCTATGAACCAAAATGTGGAACCACCACCTTTAAAAATTGATCATTTTGTTACAAAAACTAACATAAATAGCAGCCTTCACCGCTGTATTGAAATGTTTGTTTTTTAATACCAGATATCACTCTGCAGAATTTGGGTTCATAACTGACCTTGGCTCCAATATAAATTCCCCTCCTGAAAATCATTTAAGTTCGGCTCAAGCTAGTTAAAATTGGACTCAAAAGGTTGTTGTCATTATTGTGATTTACCTTCAAAATATATAAAACTAATAGGCATAATTGATTCCTATTAGATATACAATAACGACGTCCAATTTATCGATGATATAATTTTTTGTATGCTGAAAAATTTAATTTACGTTTATTCTTGTTCACACAGACAAAAATCAAGTTAAAAACGTCGAAAACAAGGTTGATTTAAAATTTGTCGGTGGTGATTTTGCTTCATACGTTTTTCATGTTAATTCAACCTGATTTTATAATTACTTGCGAACAACATTTTTTTCTTTTAAAATAACTATAATTCATGTTAATTTAACATTGCAGTAAAGTTAGAGCAAAATGTCATTTATATTGAAATAACAATCCGAATCACGTTGAATGAAAGTTATTTCATGTTGAAACAACGTGAATTTCATGTAGAAACTAATTGGTTTGAGTGTGTTATAACAGTGTGAAGAAGCTTCAGAGACAACATATGCATTTATTTAAGAATCATTCAAAACACTTACCCCTGTAACACATGTTTCACTTATTTTATAGTCTCCTTTGTTAACAGATCAATCAGCAGAATGGCCCGATATGGTTTTCGTCATCATTCTACTTTGAAAACTTGATGTACTATTTAACTAAATAATTTTAATTTAAAGAATACGGGAATTTTCTTCTTTTTATAACATATTTTAAGAATGAAAATAAAAAAATTAACATACTTAACTATGTATGCATGTTAATTTAACAAGATAAACTTTTGATTTTAATATAAAACAGGTTTTTTGGATTCAATATTGAATCCATATTTATTTATATTTTAATTTTTTTTTTTTATTTTTTTTATTAGTGAATAATATTTAATAAACGTGATTAAAGATTATTTTAATATTTTTCATTTAAAATTAATATGAAATAATGATACATTTAAATAAAGGGCATACTTTTGCAGAAATTTGCTATGATTCTCAATCAACATTTTTCCATGTTAATTTTACATTGGTATTTTTCCTGTGTGTTGAACAAATTTATCTCAATTTACAATTTTATTGTAAAAACTTTTAAATTAACTATTTTGGTTTTGTTATTGAATTTTAATGTGTTTTTATTTAAAAATGTTTTTATCCAATTTTTAGCCATTTTTGGTCACCAAGTTTTAGCAACACTGCCAATACAGAACATCTAATCATCTATATCTGAAGATCGGTAACAGCAAAAGTTTTTAACTTTGGAACAAAAAGTTTGGGTTTCTATACAAACAAATCTGATAAAAAGTGGACTGGATTGGAGATCTATGACAGCCTCAATATAATAAAATAAAGATTTCTACATCAATACACGATTATTTTTTATTAGTTTATTTCAACAGGATTTATTATTATTAATGGAACAAAAATGCCATATATTGAAACAAACTGTGTCTGTAATTTAATTGGCGAGTTCTAGCTGTCACATAAGGAAATTACTCGCCAATTTACAGAAAAAGTGTGTCTGTAAAATTTTGTGTGAACTGTCAAACAAACTCACGAATAAAAATGGGGCGAGAAAAAATGTTAACACTAAAAAACAATTCAAAATGCAAAACCCAAGGAATAATAATAATAATATTTTGTTCTTGGCACATTTTTTATTGTTTAATTCTTTTACTTTTAAAATTTTTATAAAATTTACGAATATTTTCAAAGCTCCTTTGCAAACAACAAACATTAAAGTCGCACTTTACATTATTTGGTATATCCTACGGTTGTATTTTCGCCGCCGGCGTTGAAAAACTTTTAACTTTAGTAAATTTTAGTCGCCGTTAACGATATGTGTTACTGGCGTTCTCACCGTCTGCAATGTCACATCGTCTTTGAGTGCAATGTTATGACATTTATAACGTTACGCCGTAATCTTTTTTCTTTTCGACATGAGTTACAGACACACTTTTTTCTCACTTTTCGAGAAACGATGGAATATTTTGTTTCACATCTTTTCGATGCGGGAAGTTCTCACTATAGTTACAGAACATGGGTACAGTTCTATATTTTAACGCAGTATACACAATTTTTCAATACGAGCGGTATTCTGTGGTAATAACCAGGGAAAAGGCCCAGTTTAAAGCTGGAAAAGCATTTTAATTTATTAATTTAAGTATTACACCAGACCATTATATTACAACTAATGCACGACTTTCGAAGGTCTTGAAAGGAAAAGCTGTCAACATAGCGCTTTTTTAAATTAAACATTTTTTCTCATCAGATAAAAGAACTCGGTGGCACTCAGTTGTCCACCTCATGTGTGTACGGCAGAATCTGAGCCATTGCTGCTTGGGGCTGCGTTAAGAGGTGTTTTCTTCTTCTTTATTTTCATTCTCTGTATATGATTAGCTTTCAAAATAACTCGCCGGATGGTTGATAAAATTTCACAAATTACCACATTCGATATTACTCGATATCGTATTTTTCTCCATACGATAGACACTGACGTTTTGTATCAGAACTCAAGAGATTTTATGTCTTTGGTTACTCGATATCGAATGCTAGCATCTCAAATTTTAATACATTTCATTCGATATCGAATGTCAGGTTACCAAAATAAAAAATTTCGATAAATTTTTCTCGAAATCCTATGCGGTTATTGAGCTTCTGGGCCAAATTACGGCATTCGATATTGATCGAAATTACAGTACAATTCAAAGAGTAATTTCGATCGATATCGAATGCCATAATTTGGCCCTGGTTTTTGTTTTATTTTAACAGTTTTGTTGTGCAAACAAGAAGCTTTTCTTAAAATAAGTCTTTTCTCTGCCTCTTTGTGTTCGGCCTTTCGTATTTTTGGGAGAGTTAGACTCATTAACAAAAAATATGGATATATTTTATCGACTTCTGTTGATTTTTTTGGATGTTGTTTAAATCGATAGAGCCATATCCTTAAAATCTTAAATTTTACCCTTTTCTTTCATTTTTAATAAAATTTTACACAAATCAGTTAAGTTATCGATTTGTTAAAATAAATCACGTTACGCGTTCGCTTACTAAGAAAAAAAATAGATTTTTAAAGGGTGGTGCTATTCGAATGGCGCATATTGTTTTCATCGATTTTTATTCAGCAAACCTAAATACGTACACAAAAATAAAAACTTTAAGTACGAGTCGTACTCAAAACTTCAAGTTCGAATAACACTAAAACGTACTCAAAACAATCCTAAATGGGATGCATTCGAAAATCAATCCCGGAATTTCTTGAAATAAGTATAAAATTCTTAAATCAAGTAAAAAAATATTGAACTTTTCGTTGTGTTTAACCCTCCGATTGACGCATGTTTCCATTTTCTATACATATTAAAAAAGGTCTGGCCAGACTCATGTATACCACGAAGGGGTAAAAAGTAAGTTTGTACTCTTGCTTCTCATTTAGTTTATATTTTTGGTTAAATATGTACATAAGATTTCTAAAGTAAAAACCATATCGGGCATGATGCTGGTGTGTTATCATTCTGTATGGTGTACTACGGGTAAGTAAATCAATCATAAAAATTTTTTCTTTCTAATTTCTTTTTTGGTTTTTTTCAAGCACGAATTTGGGATAAAATCAACTTTATAAAACTTGAATCAAGCGCATTTTGTGATGGATTCAATCTTAGTTTTACTTAAATCAATCTCATTTTTCGATTTTTTCAAGTACGAAATCTGGATTGAATATGGATAACTTAAGTATTTTGCGATTGAATATCCGTATTTGGATCAATCGTTCTGGGGCCAAATTCTGGCAGTCGTGATAGAATACTTTTTCGATTCGAAAGCCGTTTTATTTCAGTCAATACTGAACAAATCGAAATTATTTTTTCATTTTCAAATAAATGCTTTACAACACTAAAAAAAATTATTTCGATTTATTCAGTATCGACAGAAAGAATTTCGAATCGAAAAATATTCGATCACGACTGTCATAATTATCCCCCTGTACTTCATGAAAACCCATACGCACCGTACTATAAATACCGCTTCGGATTTATTTGAGTACGAATGTATTGATTTTTCTTTTGAGTGTTAAGCAGGCTTGCCAGAAGAATTCAAAATAAAAGTGCTTAGTCAACAAAATAAAATTGCTAAATTGTTCTACAATGAAAAACAAAAGTGCTAGTTTTGTAACATTGATTTTTATGAATATAATTAAAAAATTTTCATTTAAAATTTTTTTTTTTCATTTTCATTTTGTTAAATATAAACACTTATTATAATGTTACATTACAATATATTTTATGATGATTTCTTTTCTGAGAAATATGTTGCATTAATGTAACATGTTCTACATTTTTGTGTTCATTTGTAAAAATAAAATACAACTGTGTTAAAAATTTTCAAGTTCTCTTGTGAATAAGTTGATAAAAAACTTGCAAAACATGTTGCATAATTTACCCTTTTTTTATTTAAGGTGTACATACTGCCCTGTTATACAACTTTGGCACTTACTGCTTTGTTTGTAGAACCACTGATTTAATTCCTTTGTCGTCATTAATACCGCTCATAATTTTGTAAAAAGATTGTTTTAAAAACAAAATATTCAAATATTTACATATTATCATGAAGTCTATGTATGTTATACTCGTTTTAATTTTTCTAAGCCGTTAGTGATGTCAATATTTATTACCAAACCGTAAAAGCGTGCAGAAATCGCTCAATTAGCCTTAAAAATCGCTCATGAAGTGCATTAATGATAAATGTGTAATATTTTTATTGTAAATAAAATCAGTTAATTTTGTTCTATTGAAGTTGCACAACATGTAGCACTTCGAGTGATTATAGGTAACATTAGAAAGTGTTACATGTCTATACTGTAACATATTCTTCTCAGAAAATAAAACTCCTTTAAATAAAGTTGTTACAACTGTTTAAAATTTCAATTATGTCATTTTCATCTATGAGGAAGATATTGGTACTTTTCAGATGTACCGATTTTTTTATAATATCGTCCGATATGTTTAAAGTGTGGCAACAAACGTTGTCTAATTTTGCACATTCTTTTATGCGTAAAACTGAAAACATAACACTTCTGTTTTCATTCTAGTTCTTAGCAAGGCCTATCCAATAGGTCCAATAGGAGGTTGACTCGCTGAACTATCTGAATAGCTGATGGTTTTTTGTCCCAATGTCCGAGAAAATATTCATTTGCTTCTCTAAAGCCAGACAATGATTTTTGAAGTAAGGCGAAATTATTTTTGTTGATAGTATGATCAGAAAACCAAACTTCGCTCTAAGCATCACATACGAATTTACAAATAGAAAATACATAATTGCAATTCAAATGCCGGAATAAGTATAAAACACAAATTCTTTTATAGGGAAAATAATAATTTTCAAAGGTATTTTAAAGCTTTGAACTATTCATATAAGTATTGTATGTCACACTTACATATAACACTTAAACATTTTTTCACAAATAAAATTTATTTAAATTTAATGATAAATCAAATGGCATTTTTCCTAATTGCAAAAATTTTATTTTTCTTGATACATTTAAAGAATTGATATTTTACTTGAATTGATTATGTGAGGGCCTGTTCGGAAATGCATCACTGCGCTGCATCAGAAAAGCAAACTATTTTTACTGCCGATAAAAAAATCATTTAAATTTTTTTTATTGTGTGACTATTATTTTTGTGGAGTATTTGACAAATTTTTTGGTTCACATCTACTTCACTGATATATATTAATTAAGCATTTGAAATCACTGATGCAGCGCAGTGATGCATTTCCGAACAGGCCCTGAGTTTTTAAGTGGTTTTCGGATCTAAAAAAAAGTGCTAAAAATGCTAAATAATTGTAATAATGTGCTTAACTAGCACTTAGCACTTTTTTTCAAGTTCTTAGTGCTAATTCAGAAAAAAAATGTGATAAATCTAGCACTGAAAATGCTAAACTGGCAAGACAGGTGTTAAGGTGCATTTTTATTCCAATTTTTTTTTAGTAACGGGTGTTAGCAAAGAAACATGAAAAACTTCTAAGGATTTTAGCATTGCCAGACACTATGTTTTTGCAAAAACAATAATTCATTATTGCCATATGCGGTGTGCTATTTTAATGGCGCAGAGTGTACTTATTATTACACGCTTCACTGAAGGTTAAAATGTAGGTATATATAAGTTTATCATTCCGTTTGTAATTTCTACAGAGTTGAACTTAGACCCTATAAAGTATAATATGACGACTATCATATACAATAATATTGCAAGTGTATGAGCCGCTTAACAGCAATTTGTTTCTTGTTTACAAAGTTTCAAGTTTCCTTTTTATTCTGTTTTTTTTTTTATTTTTCTTAACATTTACTTTTAAAGAAATATGGTCACCTTTAATACTTACTTTGTTTTATGTCGCCCTCTGTGAAAACACTGTGGAACGTTACGGTGATCTTGACTAAAAGACGCCATGTTGATGGTTTGTAACTTTACTAAAACATCTTTGGATCTTTTTCTTCACTACTTTTATGTTGTACAACGGAACAGATGGCGCTGAATTAACATTCAGTTTTGTCACAAACTAGGGAAATATTTTTTATTTTATTTTATACACGCAATCATACAAATCTGCTTAGTAAACAGATGTTGTTTTTTTATTATTATGGGAAATTATTTTATTGTTTACATTCAAAAGCGGAAGCAGAGAAAGAGAATAAAATAATATTAAGAAAAAAATGCTCAATGCAACAGTGTTAGCAATTGATCTTTAGAAAATGGCGATTTATTTGTAGAAAACTAAAAAAACGCACAGATTATGAAATTTAAAATGAAGAACTTCTTTGAATATGTATTGCAAAAAAGTTTTAAAAATATTCACCCCAATTATGAATAAAAACTCCCCTTGAGTTTTCCTAACTTCTTCTTTTCTTACATTTTTTAATACAAATAGGAAAAAAGTAATAAGTAATAAGAGAAAAAACTCCGGGGGAATTTTTATTCATACTTGGGTGGATTATTAATTTTTTGTTGTTATATTTTGGAATTTTTAAAAATTTATTTGTATTTTTTTATATTTTAATTTATACAATAAATTTTTTAAAGTTTCTCTGAGTTATCCACAATTTTTTCTCTTATAAAGACTCTCCCACACTCTTCTTTACATTTAAGAGAAAATTTCTTATAGAAATTATTGTAGCAATACACTATTTTAAACGAATTTTTTTTTTTTGCAAACTATTTTTTAGTGATTTTTTATTTTTATTTTTGAAATATAAATAGATGTTTATTAATTTATTTAAAAAATCCCAAAGGAGTTTAACACATTTATTTGATTTAATTGAAATTTGTTTTCAATATACATAATTTCGTATTTCTCTTATATTTTTTCAATTTTGACGTCCTTCATTGATATTTTTAAACAAAATATTTATAAATAAACATTTTTTTGATACCGAATTTTGGCTTGCGAAAAAAATATTTCACCTTTTTACAAAATATTTGTATATAACTTTTAAATGAACTTTTTAAATAACTTTTTTGAAACTTTTTAAAACTTTTCAAAACTTGCTTCTTTAAATTTTAATACAAAAAAATCAACACGCGCGCTTTTTTTTACAAATTTCGCTGAATTTGTTGCACTCTAAAAAGATGTTTGCTGTGTTCGTGGTTTTAATTCTACTGCTGATATAAAAAAAAATTTACTGCTGAGGAAGATGCTGAATGCTGTTAGGTGATGGTGGTGGTGGATGGATGGATGATTTTAATGTTTCTGTGATTGTTGCTGTCTGTGTATCATTTCTTTTCATTGTTTTGAGCCATTTTAAATTTTAATTTTAGAGGTAACCCCAAAATACCCACCAACCACAATAAATTGTTCTATAAAAAAATCACTTTCAAATTTAAAACAATTTTTCTTGTGTTTTGTTATTTTTTTCTTGTTTGGGATCTTCTTGTTTGATTATTTTTAAAAATAACATGAGGAAAAATCGGCAAAAACGATGGATGAATTCAAGTATTAAAACAAAAAAACATTTTTATTTTTAAAATTGTTAAAATACTCGCTCGACAATAACAACAAAACTAAATGAAAATTTTTCTTTTGTTTATGTTTAAATTAAACATGTTCATTTAAGAGAAAAAAATTTAACAAAAAAGAGAACCTGGGTTTTAAAAAAATTTCATTTATAAACAAAAGTCTAACAGGAATGGTTATAATAAGATTTTTTGTTTTTAATCAGTCATGCCTTAGCATGTCTTTTAAAAACCCTTTCTTACAAATATTTAAGGTCATGCTTGATTCTGCAAGTGTACAATAATAATAATAATAATAAAAATCGTTTCAATCAAAATTTAGTTAGCTGAATTAGTTCTAATTTTATTTAAAAATGGTGCTTCAAGAAAACCAAAGATTATACAAAATTTTCATTTTAGAAAAATTCCGCTAGCTGAATTAATTAAAAATCCTTTTGCAACCGAATATTTACAGTATTTTTTCAATTCCCAATTATTAATAATAATTTTTTATGTTATAATATGAAAACAGTTTAAAATATTTAGCTGAATTTGTTTAAACCCTATTCAGCATCCTATTTTCAGTTACATTTGCGATTCAAAGGACTTCATATACATACATAAACTATATGGCACTGAGTGCCAAGCGTTGTTGGTGAAAGATTTTTTCAAATAATGTATTTGCGATAAAAAACGATTTCTGAGATCATCCTTATCCATTCTACTGCTTACTTTTAATTTTATAACGGTTTTTTATGTCGTACGTTTTTGTGCGACATGACGTTCACCCCGACGTGTCACTTAATGAATCAATAATTAAATATTAATATGTATATTCAGCTAGCTGAATAAATTGTAAACACTATTTAGCACATATTTTGGCATTCAAATAATAATGTTTAAAAATATTGGACAATTCAGCAAGATAAATTCTAGTTATTTCATAAAATTTCTTAAACAGCTAGCTGAAATTATTTCAAAGCTATTTTGCACAAATTGTTTTACCAGATTTGTAGTTTAGCGGTCATTTTCTAGTTTTATTAAAGTTGTATGTATAATTCAGCTTAAATACAAAAATATAATACTATTCAGCTAGCTGAATTTTTTAACACCTATTCAGCGAAGACTGAAGCATTCGGATAGTAACGCTCGAAGGAAAATTAAAAAACATTCAAGGAAAATTTTGGTTTAACAACAAAAATTTTTATATTTAGCTGGCAAAACTTTTTAAGATTAGCAACCCTTTTTCAGCAATAAGTGTTAATTTGGTGCAATTACTAAAAACTAATAATACTTTATAAGTCCCATTCAGTAAAGATTTTAGCATTAAAGTATAAAAGAAATTAAATTTTTATATTATTAGGCGTTTTTAATAACTTGTTTCGATATCTTTTTTTTACCTAAACTAATTCCGAGAAGCTCTACCCTTTTATTACATTTTTTACATCCAAAGTATGAAAATTGTTGAAAATATAGCTGAATTAAAATTGTGATTCTGCAGAGTTTTGGTTGGTTTTACGTAATTTATTTAACAAAATTAATGAATAAATGTACTATTCATCTAGCTGGAAACCTATTCAGCAATGATTTAAATTTTCTTACAATAAAATTTAAAGGAAAATACAGTAATAAACAAAGTGGATTTGGGGTTTAAGATGAAATAATTAATATTGAAAAATTTTTTTAATGTGATTTAGAATAATGTTTTACTTCAGAATTGTTATCCAGCGAAGTTAATTTATAACATTAAGTTTAGCAAAATAAGGAAAAAATTTTACGTTATGCATTGCCAAATTGAAGTAAACCCTAATCAGAAAAGATCTAAACATTTTTTTAAGTTATTAACTAAAAGGAAAATTTAGCAATTAAGCTAAATGGATTTTGTTTTAAAAATGTGTAATTCCTATGCAGTTAAATTAATTTGTTAAATTTTTATTCAGCATCCTTAAGTTTTTAGCTGTTAGTTGATCAATATTAATTTTCTATCTGCTCTTAATTATAAATTAGAACAAGGTTAATTCAGTCAAATCAATTCAGCTATATGAGTTTATTTTAAATCCTATTTAGCAAACATACAATTATTATAAGAGTTTTAAGATTTAACTAACTTGACCTTAAGTAAAATAAATCAAAATCAAATTTAGATAGCTGAATTTGATCCAAATTTTTTCTTTTAATATTTAAATTTTATATAAAAATTTGTTTAAACTTAACTTAGCAAGAGCAAAAGTCTTAACCGTATTAAATTAGCAAAATTAGTTTTAAGATTAAAAGGTTGTAAACAATTTTCATTCATGTAAAATAGTCGAATTAAGGTTGCTTAATATAATGTTTTCTTAATAAAAAAAAAGGATTTAGCTAGCTGAATATGATAAAAACTTTATTTAGGAAAGATTTTGTTGCTTATAAAAAGGGAAACCGTAATTGCATATTTTTTCTTGTGCGACTAATGAACGTAGAAACACTTTACTCCGTTTTACAGCTTTTTATGAATTTAGGCATCGATTTATTAGTGCAAGTGTTTGGATATTTTATCCTTTGCAGCATATATTAGTAAAAAGGAGTAAATATTTTTGCGGCGTCTTTTATGTTTTATTTTACCTTTTTAAAGTGATTTTGCAACAAATGAAATATTCGAATTTAAATTATTTTTATTAATAAGCTTAATTTGTCTTATGCCCAATTTTCAGGATAGTATTTAAATCTATATTAAGTTTATTTTCATAACAAACTTAAATCGTATTTAAAACAAATTGGTTTTTTGAGTTTTATTTGAAAAGTCTTATTTAATTAAGATAAAAGTATGGTAGCAGTACTAAATACAAAAAAAAAAATATAAAAAAGTGTAATTATCTACAAGGTGGTCTAAAAAAACAGCTGACTGTTAATGCTTTGCCTGTTGTTGTTGTATTTTTGTGATATTGAGGCCACCTTGCTAAAATATTACAATGGAAACTTAAGTTGAAATTAAGTGTACCACATCGGTGACTCAAGTTTCACTTAAGTTTTTAGTGAAGAAGAGAATTTTGTATTTAAAACGATTTTAAAAATAAATGTGTTTTAATATCAATCCTGAAAATTGGGCATTAGGCCTATTTAAAAAGTTTAATTTATATCGAGTAATATTGTTTAATTTAAGTTCCTAATTAGTTTTTGATTCGATTTTTTTAATAGAATAGTATTTAACTAGCTGAATATGGCTATAGATAGAGTTATTCAGCATTCATTTTGTCGTTTGTTATTACAATTAGATAGATTATTTAACATAATAAAACTAGCTGGATACAGTTTTAAAATTAAAAGTATTTTACTTAGCTAGCTGAATTTGCTTTAAACTACATTTAGCTTAGAATTTCAAAAATATAGACGATATTTTTAAAAACTATTTCCTAAATCAAGTAACCTGACATTGCTTTTGGGAGAAAAAATATCCTTTTAATTTTATACTTAAAGATTTAATTTGCATTGAAACTTTTTCCATCTCAAATTTTGTGATTTAGATTTAAAAATTGTGTATGCATAATAAAATATAAACTATTCAGCTGGCTGAATTTGCATTAAACTATATTCAGCAAAGAACTAAAGAATGTGGAATTTGTAGTTGCTTTGGTTCTAAAAGAAAAAATTCTATTCATTTTAGTTTGAAAATCTTTTCAGCAAAAATTTAATTTGATTTAAAATTAATTTTAGCTAAGATATGGCTTACTTGCTGTTGGAATCAACAATTTAGCTAGCTGAATTAGCTTTAAACTGTGTTCTGAAAATATTTAACTGATTTTTTAATATTATTTCGAAGGAGTTAAAGAAAATTTTTGCTTTTATTTGAGTAGCTGATCCTTATCACAAAATTCATTTCCAAAAAATCTTCAACTAATTACAATTTACTTAGAAACTCACATTGAAATTACTGTTATTTATGTATGAATTTATATGTCCGTGGGATTTTGAATGTTATAATTATAGAATAATTAGGCGATTAAGATGAATTTGTATTGTTTTTAAGCACAAAATAACAATAACATATCGAAACAAAAAACACAACAAAAATAAAATAATTTTTATTTTCATTTATTTATTTATAAGTGATTGGCTAAAATTAGTCAAATACATAGCAGCAGCAACAAAAACATCAGCAACAACAAATGAAATAATTTATTTATAACAATTTAGAGCACTTTTATAAATATAACAGTTTTAACACTTTTTATTGGAAAACACAAATCTTAATTTAATTCTTGCATGAGCACAATTTTTTAAACAAGAAAATATTTTAACTTCTTTGAACAATTTCTTTAATTGCTGCCTTTTTTATAAACATATTCACTCTTTTCCTGAAACTTAAACACTTTTTGCCCACTCCTGTATAAAGTTAATCCTTGTAATATTTTGTTGGCCAATTTGTTTGAACCATTTGTACTTGTTGTTTGTTTTACACTGAAACATTTTTCTGCTAGTCAATCGCTGTTTGTGGCACGTTGATGATCATCATGTGTGTAGAACAAGCAATATGATCGAAATTATGATGTTGAACATTATTTCTCTTGAAATAATATTATAAAAAAAATACACAACTACAACAACAACGAAAAATTTGTATTTTTAAAATAAATATCAAATCATTTGGTAATTTAACATCACACATGTGTAGTTTTCAGCTAGTTATGTTTGCTGTTGTTGTTGGAAAACAAAAATAGCCAGATTAAAACAGAGAAATTTAAGACCATTTAGATAAAATGTTTAAAAGATTTAAGGATTTATTCCTAATAAAGAGACCTTAAAAATTATAAAGTAAAACATCCTTAACTTCAAACTCTGTTTTTTAATAGCTATATTATGGTTTTAAACCTTGCTGTAAAGGGCCAAAGCTTAATTAAGCTAGCTGATTAGGTATATTTTCATATTTATTGCTATTTTTAGCTAGCCGAATAAATTAAAATTCGTTTAAATACGTTATATATATAGCACTAACCCTGAACTTAAGTGGATTTATACTCTATTAGGCTGGCTGAATAAAGTTGAAATCAATTTCAACGAGTTACAAATTACAATTTTCATGTTTATAGTGATTTTCAGCTATAAGTACAGTTAAAATTATTTAAACTAGACTTAAACTCCCACTTATTTTATGTAAACTTAATTCAGATAGCTGAATATCTTTTTTATCTTAAATATTTAAAACAGATAGCTTAATTATTAGGAATTCTATAAAAATGTACTATGCTGAACGCTAAATCAGTAAAAAATAAAGGTTTTTACCTTCGCTGAATAGGGTTTAAACCTAATTCAGCAAGCTGAGTTGGATATTTTAATGTAAATAGCCATTTTAAACTAAGCAGATTGTCCAAGACTTGCTTAAAATGAGTTGTTTTTAAAATTAAAACCTTTCTGAATATGATACAACCTAAATTCAGCTAACTAAATAAAATGTTTCGGAATAAGTACATATGTAATATTTGGTAAACATTTTTTAAAATATTTATTTAAAACAGATTTAAACTTTGCTTATTAGGGTTTAATTAATAGCCTGCTAACTAAATAATAGAAACAAATTTAGAAAATTACTTACTGGTTATTTTTCCTAAAGTTTATTGTTATAATATTATATTATTATTTATTATTTTATTAATCATTATGAATGTTTTTATTTCAATTGTATACCTATTTATTATTATTATATTATTAATCTTTTTTTTTATTATTTAGTTCAATTGTGTACCCTACTATTGCTAAAAATATTATCTGTCTAGTATAACCTATCTGATTCTAATACTATAATTCACAAGATATTATATATTGTTGTATTAGAAAGCCAACTACATTGTGATAAATAAAAAAAAATAAAATAAAAAATAATAATAATTGTTTAAACATGTATTCAACAACATAACATATTCATCATGACTTAAATAACTTATTTAGTGATTAAAATCTTTGCTGAAGAGGACATAAATACGATTCAGTTAGGTGATTTTCATCATAAAAGTTGCATTTATTTAAAAGAATAAGAACAAATTCTTAAAAGTAAGTTTTAAAACAGAAATCTAGGTTAAACAGACATTCAGCCAGCTGAGTAGTATTTGTTAAGATGATTTATTTGCTCAATTTTCTTTTAAATAACTTATAAAGTATTTAAGCATGCTGAATAGCATTTAAACGCAATTCAGCAAGCTAAAAAGCTTTTTTATCTTGAAACATTTTTCGACTAGTTCGTTTAATATTTTTATTTGAATTCATTTTAAGCGATATTCAGCTAAATAATATATGTATGTTAGGAAATTAAATAAGCTAAATTAAGAAATCTTCTCTCGAATAACCAATATTATTATGCCTAAATATTTATGCTGAAAAGGGTGAAGCGAACATGAGCTCGCTTTGTTGTCCGATACATGTTAATAAAAATTAAATTATAAAAAAATATTGCTGAATAGAATTTATTTTCGTGTGAAAAAAAATTAAAGGAATTTATTTTTAAAATTGGATTTATCTAATTCAATTAAGATATTTTGCTATAGAAAAGAGAAAGGAATTTAATATTTTTTTAAAATAAACTAATTGCTGAATAATGTTTTATAAAAAATCATCTACCTAAGGTTATCAATTTTAAACTTTTAAATTAAATTCATTATAAATAAGTTAAGTTAAGTTAAGTTAAGTTAAGTTAAGTTAAGTTAAGTTAAGTTAAGTTAAGTTAAGTTAAGTTAAGTTAAGTTAAGTTAAGTTAAGTTAAGTTAAGTTAAGTTAAGTTAAGTTAAGTTAAGTTAAGTTAAGTTAAGTTAAGTTAAGTTAAGTTAAGTTAAGTTAAGTTAAGTTAAGTTAAGTTAAGTTAAGTTAAGTTAAGTTAAGTTAAGTTAAGTTAAGTTAAGTTAAGTTAAGTTAAGTTAAGTTAAGTTAAGTTAAGTTAAGTTAAGTTAAGTTAAGTTAAGTTAAGTTAAGTTAAGTTAAGTTAAGTTAAGTTAAGTTAAGTTAAGTTAAGTTAAGTTAAGTTAAGTTAAGTTAAGTTAAGTTAAGTTAAGTTAAGTTAAGTTAAGTTAAGTTAAGTTAAGTTAAGTTAAGTTAAGTTAAGTTAAGTTAAGTTAAGTTAAGTTAAGTTAAGTTAAGTTAAGTTAAGTTAAGTTAAGTTAAGTTAAGTTAAGTTAAGTTAAGTTAAGTTAAGTTAAGTTAAGTTAAGTTAAGTTAAGTTAAGTTAAGTTAAGTTAAGTTAAGTTAAGTTAAGTTAAGTTAAGTTAAGTTAAGTTAAGTTAAGTTAAGTTAAGTTAAGTTAAGTTAAGTTAAGTTAAGTTAAGTTAAGTTAAGTTAAGTTAAGTTAAGTTAAGTTAAGTTAAGTTAAGTTAAGTTAAGTTAAATTAAGTTAAGTTAAGTTAAGTTAAGTTAAGTTAAGTTAAGTTAAGTTAAGTTAAGTTAAGTTAAGTTAAGTTAAGTTAAGTTGAGTTAAGTTGAGTTAAGTTAAGTTAAGTTAACTTAGTTAAGTAAATGGTATATTTTTACTATAAAACCTCAATTAATCTGGCTGAAATTTTTAAAAATTCCTCAAAATATATAAGCAGTAATAAAAGCATTGTAAAACGTCGAAAACAGAAACAAAACAAAGATAATAAACAAAATTTTGGCATCCAACAATAATAAAGCTTAAAGAAATTATGAGCAAGACTTTTAAAATCAACTGTAATGAATTCGCCTTGGATACATATTCTCTAGAATGAAAAACTGGGCTTTTAAATTAAGGAAAATGGTAACTTTGTTTCAATCCCAACAAAGCTGGCAACTCTCTTTTTATAGCAAAGCAAAAGCAATTGCATTAAATATTTTCTATATAAAAAAATTTCTTTCAAATTAAAATTTCCTGTTTCTTTTTGCCCACAAAAAACAATTTGATCTCTTTGCCAGGCACATTTTAAATGAAACAGGAATTTCAAAATGTTATCGACTCAAAGTAAAATTTAACACAAAAATATTACAAACAAAAATATTTTTACATAAATTTCATTTCAGTTTATTCCAAAAATAAATCCTCGCACAACAGAATTTATCGTATTTTTCGTATTTGCTAACGACCATATTCCTTTCTTGCGACCAACAGGTCTGGAGCGAAATTATTCTATGAAAATGTGCTGCTTTCGTGCTGAAGACGATGATGGGTGCTAATTTTCCATATGTAAAGACCCGATTTTATTTATTCAATTACTTTGAATTATATAAAAATAACTTTAGCATTGAGGGTGGATAAAAATAAAGTACACGATACTTTTATTTTTCGCGTTTCTTTTTTATTTTCCCTGTATCTTTGACGAAGAAAATGCGAAAATATTGTTGTTTTGCAAGAAAACAACAACGAAAATATCATCAATAACGTGTTCGATTTAAAAATTTCAAATAACCAGATGTTGTTATGAAAATGGAAATTACAAAAAAAAACTGAAATATTTTTATGGGAAAAATTAGCAAAAGAAAAATATTTCCAATTTCCATTTTTTTTGTGTTAAAAATAGTGCAAAAATTCCAAAACTTTGATATTTTACAAAAAAAAAAAAAATTAGCAAACTTCAAATTTATAAAAAAAAAAAGTTCTAGGAAATTTCTATTAAAAGTTCTCAGTCAATTTTTTGGAGCGTATGAATTGATTTAGTTTACTAGTGACGAGTTTTTAGATGTGGATTAAGTTTAAACTAAGATTAACATAGTAAGAGACCCGGATTTTTCCTGCGAAATGTGATTTTTTTTTATTTCATTAAACAAAAAAATTTTAAGCAAAACTACGCTGTTCATTTCATTTAAAACGAATTTTATTTTGAGGCGCAGAATGAGCTGTATTGAGATGGAGCCCATTTCTATTATATAAATACGGCAACAAGCAAAACTATAGGGTTTGGTCTTCAAATAATCCAGGAGAAGTTCATCAGCGACAATAACATCCATTTAGGTGTACGGTTTGGCGCTGTGTATCGTCCGAAAGGACAACGGTCAAAAAGTACTAGCTTATGAACAAAAAAAAGTACCGAAAACTTATCTTTTTTAGATTTTTATCCACTCAGGACTGTTGAGGGCATGTTGAATTTTATGTTTCTAGGTCCAATATTAACGATAATTAAAAAAGTACCAGTTATAGAAAGAAATTTAATTTTCCTTATTTCCCCTTTTTGGTACTTTTTTCTCCCAACTAAAGTATCAAAAATTGTTGGGGGAGCCCGTACTTTAATACGAATATGTCAATGAATAGAGAAAAATGTTTTGTAAAAAAAGTACTAAAAATATTTACGAAATGTAATCAAATTGTATAAAAATTTGGACATTTGATAAAAAACTTTACATAAATTTCATTATTTTATAGAAAATGTTTGCACAAATGTGGATATTTTTTTTATAAATTTCAATATTTTGATGTTTGAAGAAAATTGTTGCAGAAATATTAATTATTGATAGAAAGATTGAAAAATTTTATGGAAAACTTTGCACAAATTAAAAAATTGTACAAAAAATGTTTGCACAGATTTTGATTTTTTTTTTAAAATGTTTGCTCCAACTGTAATTTTCTAGATAATTTTTAGAAAATTGTGTAAAAATTGAGATATTTTTAAAAAAAAAACTGCACAAATTTCCATATTTCATAGAAAATGTTTGCACAAGTTTTCATTATTAAAATGTTTGAGCATATTGCTTTATTTATTAGCAAATTTGGCCATTTTATAGAAAACTTTGCACAAATTTTCATATTTTACAGAAAAAATTTGATATTTTTTAAAAAGTGGTTTGCACAAATTTATAACATTTTCTAGAGTTTTTTGGAAAAAACTTTATAAAAAACTTTGCACAACTAAATATTTTACAGAAAATGTTAACACATATTTTGATATTTTTCTTAAAAATTTTGATATTTTGATGTTTAAAGAAAATTTTTGCACAGATTTTTAATATTGAAGGATAATTTTTGCGAATTTTAATATATTTAATAGAAAATTTTGCTAAACTTTTGTTATTTTATAGAAAACTTTAAACTGCTATAGTTTCTAGAAAATGTTGGTACTTTGCACAAACTTTGCACAAATTTATTTATTTTAGAAAATGTTTGCACAAATTTTGATATTTTTTTAAAAAATTTTTTAAAAGTTTTCGATATTTTGATAATTAATAATAATAATTTTTGCACAAATTTTTATTATTAAAGGAAAAATTTTGCTATTTCATATTAAACTTTGCACAAACTTGAACATAGAAAAAAGGAAATCCTTGCACAAATTTTGATATCAAATAAAACATAATGTGAACAAACTGCTATAGTTTTTAGAAAATTATGCAAAAAATCGGAGATTTTATAAAAGAAAACTTCACAAATTTCAATATTTTATAGAAAATGTTTGCTCAAATTTTGATTATTAATAGAAAAGTTATGCGCATATTGCAATATTTAATAGAAATATTTGCAAAAATGTTGTAATTTCATAAAAAAAAACAGTAATATTTTCTAGAAAATTGTTAAAAAATTTGGATATTTTACAAAAGTTTTGCACAAATTAATATTTTTTAGAAAATGTTTGCACAAACTTTGATATTTTTCTTAAAAAATGTTCGATATTTTGATGGTTTAAAAGAAAATTTTGAAAAGTTGAATTTTATAGAAAATGTTTGCAGAAACTTCGATTTTTAAAGATAATTTTGACAGAAATTTTGTATTTCAAAGTTTCGTTTCGTTGCACAGATTTCGTTAAGTATAGATTCTTGAGAAAAGTTTGACCTGTTCAGTTCTTATAGACTTTAAGTACCGTGGAGTTAAGATTTTCATGATTTTTAAAGGAAATTCCAGAATTTACAGAAATAAATTATAAACACGTTTTGTTTTTTATGCTTTGTATGTCATACAAGATAGACGGACGGACGATTGCAAGAAAAAATTGAGCTACAGATTTGGCAAATTAATAATCCCCACTGTACAAGACTATCTGTTAAACATATAACCATAGCGACAGTTTTTCCTATTTTTTTTATCATTTAACAAAAGTTTTCAAATACTTAGATACATATCTGTGGCATTATGAGAAAACATCTTAAGTCAAATTTAAAAAGTTGAAAAAAATGTTGTCAATCGTACGAATTTTTCATTTTCGTTTTTAAAATTTTGATTTTTAGTTAAACGAAATTTTTCTTTAATTATGGTTTATTTTATTATTTAACAAAAATAATTGTTTCACCAAGTTTTTTTTAAACTTTTTTGCTATCTTATCTCGACTTAAGATGTTTTGTCAAAATGCCACAGATATGCAACTTATTAGCATCTTGCGTGTATTTGTCTGAATAGGATATTCCCCAAGGGAACTTTTTTCTATCTCTAAGCCCTATTCAGTAGTTCAGTGTCAGTTGTATCACTATGTGTAAGCGATTTTTTTTTTTGTTAGATTTATGTAACTTGATTAAAAAGCAACAGAAGCAGTTTTAGGAAGAGATGAAGAAACCTCTAGATTGCTTTAAAAACATTATTTGCTGAATAAAAAACTCAAGCGTCATAACAACATATAACGTGCAGCATATTTTCTCTATATGTATTTATGTTATAAGATAGAATCACATGTTACACAAACGTGTATTTTTATTGAAAGATGGACAGAAAGTGGGGGGAGGAGTAGATAATAAATCGGGGAAAAAAGTTGCACATTTTAGATTCTAAAGGTCAGTTACATTTTCATTATGCCATACAGCTTTTTAAAGTTCAAACTTAAGTTTCATTGTTTTTTTTTTTTTTTTTTTGCAAACCTTTAAGAGACAATAATTCTTAATTGTTCCTTGAATATTTCTCTAGCCAAATAATGAATGTAGGTGAAAGTTAATGAAGTTTATATTTAGCCATACTTACACTTACACACCGTGATTGAGTTTAAACAACAGCGTCTGTGCAAGTGTTGTTTGTGTTATTATTTAATACACTGAATCATTCTTATGTGCTAATGTGAGGAAAATAATCAAAAGCATTCTAATTATTAACCATAATTTAATACATGCCAATACACTTAGACATTAAAAAAAAAAACAACAACCTCACACCCAATGTGCACACTTTGTACATAATTCAGCAGCATGTCAGCATAATAAATATTTACACGATATTCGACCACAATCAAGGATTTAAACACATCCATACAAACGTTGCAGGGTTGTAAAGTCTAAAATTTGTTTTCACAATTTAATATCATTTAATACATTTTTCAGGTTTTTGTTTTGAAATGTCGGATCATCTAGCCTGGTCAAACATTCAAGGCCGTCTTGCACTATCACAACTAGTCTTAAGTATTTTGGCAAAAATGCTTCCCTAATCTAATTTTTGTTTGAAAATTTTCAAAAAACAATAACAATTTATCATGACAGGGTTATATTTTCCTCAAAATTCTCAAGACTTGTGTTATAGGCTAAAGTACCCTTTAATAATATTTCATATTGAAGAGTTCTTTAATAACTTCAACTTGACCTTTCTCCTTGATTATAAAAATCTGTTTTGACATCATTCTTAAATTAATTAGTCCTAAATTTAAAAAAAGTTGCAATTTTTGAATAAGTTTGAAAAGTTTTAGATGATTTTAGTACCAAATGCTTAATTTACGGCATAAGTTTAAAAAAAAAATACAACTAGAAATTTAACTTCCCTAAAAGTTCTGCACAATCCTTGACCTTTGAACTTCATTATGAAAATTTTAATGTTGTTTTAATTAAAAAGAAAAATTTAGCATAATACATATTTTCGCAAGAACGGGTACTTTGAAATGTGTTCCCACCCGCAAAAGAAAATATGGTAGGGATATCGATTTTTCGACTTTTTTCAATAAACGGGTTTCGAATATTCCGAATAGTTGCTATTTTAAAAAACCAGGTTCCGGTTAAGCATTTTAAAAATAAACGGTTAACCGGTTTTAATTCGAATACATAAAAATACAAAAATCAAATTAGTTTTTGTAATAAAAAGTAAATTAGAATAAAAAAATGCACGAAGTTACAAAACCAACAAATTACATAGATATGACTTAACGTATGTTCAGACCCAACCAATATTTGACGATTAAATAAAAAAAAAAAAAGCGTGACCAGTAAAAGTGGCTTTTTAACATCGAGTTTAATCTTAGCGGCAAAGTATAATTAATTAATCTGAGAATAAATTTAATTGAGTACTAATTGTGTTTGCTATTTTTAAGAGGTAGTTTAAACCTCGCAGCATTGCTATCTATATATGTATATAAAATAGGATGTGTGTATGTATGTATGTATGTATGTATGTATGTATGTGTGAATGTAACGTATGGACTCCAAAACTGCTGGGCCGATTTTGATCAAATTTTCAGGAAATCTTCAAAATGTTCAGGCGGGTGACACTGTGAAGTCTGATTTTTGATTTTCGGTCTAGGGGCGGAGGGGCGGAGGGGCTTGGCAAAATCCATAACTTGAGAACAGCTTAACCGATTTGGACGATTTTTCTTTAAAATTATCGCCGTGGTCCAACTTAGGTTTTAACGGAAAGAAAATTTTGCCCCGCCCACTTTTTTCGATTTACCTAAAATCAGAAAACGGCTCCATCGAGTTGACTAATTTTTCTTTCAAATGTTTGTATTAATCAACTTTAAATTTTCATCGAAAGAAAAATTTACCACGCCTACTTTTACGCCCACTTTTTCTATTAAGCGCATAACTGGAGAACGGCTTGACCGATTTGGACGATTATTTCTTTAAAATGATCGCAATGGTCTAACTTAGGTTTTGCGGAAAGAAAATTTTGCCCCGCCCTTTTTTTCGCCCACTTTTTTTGATTTACATAAAATCAGAAAACGGCTTTTTACACCAAATAAAAAAAAAACATTGTCTATGCGCTGGCCTTAAGATAAAGTAATCAATAAATATAATTTCCAATTTGCCTTAAATACTTGTGTTTCTTTTTTCACTGAACCCATATCTACACCATATGTAAGTTATTCTGTAAAAAAACTTTATGATAGGTATTTCATGGATTTTTATTTAAAGGCTGTAAATTTCGTTTAAAGATCAATTTAAATCGTCTGGTAATACAACACTAATGTTTGCTTAGGGCCAGCAACGCGGACCGGGTCAGCTAGTACTGAATAAAAATAAATGGCAACATAATACATTTAAAAATGGCACCTTTTTATCAATCCACATAGCATTTTATAAAGAAGAAGAAGAATTTTCGCCCTTTTAATTCTAATAAAAAGAAATTAAATTCTTATAATTATTTTATTTCGGTTTGCATATGTTTCAGAATCACTAAAGTCTTCGCCACAGAATATGCTCTGTGGTCTTCGCCTTTACTTGAATAATTCATGTTTCTGTTTTCTAAAAAAAAATGTTTAAACAGCTGCTTTTGTTATACATGTGTATGTGCTGACATTTGATTATTAAGTTTAAACCACCAACATTGGCCGCTTAAACTGGCAAATAAAAGTAATTAATCCTCATCTTAAAAACTAAAAGCACATATTAAATATGACTTAATCTCTAATCTCCATGTTAAAAACCCACCCTAAATTGATTAAACTTAAGCTTTTTTTTCAACAATTTCTATTTATTTGCTAAACTTTAAATCTAAGATGATAATTGCATTTATGTATAATGTAGTTAAGAAACTGTTAAATAATGTTTGCTCTAGCCAAACGTTTTGCAAAAGCAAACAATTCTTTAAGAAAACTAGTTGTTACGTGAACGACGTCAAATATTTAATAGTGTGAACGTAGCTTTAGAATTATTGAAAAACTTTGGTTTTAAAAAATTATAGGAATTTAATAAATTTATTATTTGAGATATTCTCCCAAATTTATTTTAAACGAGTTTTAATTTGTTGGTGGCTAAGCATGTCTATATGAATCAGTAAGCTTCAGCCATATTTTTGAAAAGTTGCAAACAAAACCTCTTTTTGTTTCAGCATTATAGAAACAAAAGTAATATGAATATGCTTGTGTATAAAATATCTGTCAATTCTTCGATCACAATTTAAATCCTTCCATTAGATTGGTTGATTCCCTAAATTTTGTTATTATTGGCAGCATATTGTAGTAAAGTGTTATTTGCAGTCTCTAAAAAACTACTTGGACCAGAGTCAAGTTTTACTTGGCGTATATTTATGTCAAGCTTGTAGACTAATTAAAAGTGATTGACATGTCGTGACGTTGAAGAACCTTTGCAACTCATCATTTTAGGGCCGTTTAAGCACCATTGTCTTTAAAATCAGTTCGATATTAGCACCAAAGATGAGATCTTTATAAAGGCATGTATAGTATTTAGAATGCATTCTGTCAAATTGCTAATTGCTAAAGCGAATATTTTTTTTGTAGTATTTTGCTCATAATGTTTTTTTTTTTTGACTTTTGTTAAGCTACGGTCACACTTATCAAATATTGGGTGAAAAAAACGGGAACAACAAGTAAGCCAAATAATAATTTGAGTAAATTTTAATATTTATTTAGATTAAATTACCACATTTTCCAAAAAACAATTTTTTGGTATGTCTGGTAGTATAATTAGTTTATTTTGTAATATTAAGTACATGTTAAATCTCAATAACTATTAGCAAAAGTAGGGGTTACGCTTATTTGGTCAAATATTTAATAAGTGTGACCGTAGCTTTAGCAAAATATTAAATTACGGGTACATTTATAACAAAAGTAAGGAAAACGTATACAAAATTACACATTACTAAAAAAAACCGGTTTATTTTACTAAAATAATCGGTTTATTCAAAAAATAAACATTTTAAAATATTCGACTTGGGCAAATCTTAAATAACCAGTTAAAACCGGTCGAATACTATTCGTTTGATCTCCCTAGTTGGAAGTTACCATATTCATAGAGAAACATGATATGATAATGTTGTAGGTAACCATATTATGGTTAAATATGACGATGACCTTCATCAGCACTCTTTTGGTTTTACGGGTTTGTGCCATTTCGGAAATTGCATACATTTAAATTAACAATTAAAAGAAAAAGATTGTGAGAATTGTAAGCAAACGAAA
Source organism: Pollenia labialis (assembly GCA_949318255.1). NCBI lineage: Eukaryota > Metazoa > Arthropoda > Insecta > Diptera > Polleniidae > Pollenia > Pollenia labialis. The sequence continues at coordinate 56,627,857 of OX439143.1, forward strand.
TAAGTGATTGAAGAGCATTCAACTACTGCAGAGAACAAAAACAGCCATAACTTTTTTACTTGAAAATTTATTTAGTTTTGAAATTAAACAAACACAGGCAACTCACAAAATGTTCTGTTGTGCCGAATTGGTTGAATATATTTAATTTTATGAATGTCACATTCAAAACATTTAACAAATTATAGATTTAAAGTTTCCAGGAACGTAAATATTTTATGGTTAAAATTTTATTAATCGCAATAGGTATTTAAAACAACAAAAATTTGTTAATGGACATTGCGAAGATGTGCTAAAAAGCTTAAAATATTTCATAAAAATGCTAAACAAAATTCCAAGAGCTAGATATAAATTTTGCAGCTAAATAACGTTTTTTACTGATAAATTTAGCTGCAAAAATGCCAAAATGGTAATACTGAAAATTACTAAAAAAAAAAATTGTTTGCCACGTAAAAAAAATAATTTGGCAACGCTGATAATAACATTAATAAATCGTAGGCCTGTGTGCATACACATGAGCTGAATGCGTTGTGCATTTCATGAGCCACTCACAAAATGCGCAATGCGCACCAACAGAATACGCATACGCACGAATGCGCAATACACAAATATAAAAGACCGCTCTTACGCATGCGCTGGTTTTCATATGAGTGTCTTTTTGGCTCATGCGCATGTGTGCGTAATGCACGCGAAATTTAGAACTCTCGTACTGGTGTTTCGAAATTTGATGTTCTTATCATTTTTAATTTTATATTACAAGTTGCTACACTACAACAACACCACACAAGTAGTTAAAAAACTATTTGGTTGTTGTGTGTAGCAACAGCAAGAACAACAGAACATGACGAAAACACATTTTTCCATGTTTAAACAGTAATATTGAGAAGTCTTGCTTCTCATTTAGTTTATGTTTTCAGTTATATGTACATAAAGTTTTTAAAGTAAAAAACATATCGGGAATAATGTGGGTGTTTTATAATTGAAATTTTGTAAGGTGTTAAACAGGTAAGCAAATCAATTATAACAAAATTCTCCTTTTAATTTTATTTTTGGTTTATTTCAAGTAAGAATTCGCTACACAGAAAAAATTATTTTTCCAATTCAAACAAAAAATTTGTAGAATCAAAACATTTTTTGTCTGAAATCGGTCCTATAAACAAATTCGCATATTCAAACAATTTATTTGCATTTTGTTAACTGAAAAAAACACTGATTTTTTCAAACAAATAATTTACAGAATTAAACAAAAAGTTTACTGAAATTCATATAAATTTCAAACAAATAATTTAGCTGAAACTTTTTTTGTTTACCTGCTATTGTTTTTGTTTTATTTTTTTTTACTACAAACCTCGTCGCGCTATTTTATCATATTTCTTCTTGTTGTACTTTTTTTAAGCGTCTAAAAATAGACTGTATGTATTTTGTGTAGTTGTTCTCATATTTTACATAAAAAAGTGTTGCTTACGATCAAATAAAAAAATGCAAAAAAAAACGCCAACATTAAAGAGCGTTTAATATTTTTTACAAATTGGGAAAACTTGAAACCAATAACGCGTATATTATATTTTTGAAAAGTTGTCAACATTTTTGTTGGCTAAATAAAAATCAAACAAAAATATTAATTGAATCATTAAAAAAATTTGTAGATTTTAAAAATAATTTCAAAAAAGCGTTTGTTTGAAATAAATTTGGCAATCATTTTTTCTGCGTACTGAATCACCTTTATAATACTTGAATCAAGCGCATTTTGAGATTGATACAATCTTAGTTTTACTTAAATCAATTTCATTTTCGAATTAATTCAAGAACGAATTCGGGGTTGAACATAGATAAGTTAAGTTTTTCGCGATTGAAAATCCAAGAAAATACATGCTCACCGTACTATTCATACCGTTTCGGATTGATTTTTGGTACGGATGGATTGATTTTTGTTTTGAGTGTAGAAAACATTCGCTTATCACAAATTCCCATCTCTGTACCTCACATACACACGTTCTCAAAATTAAATGTGAACTTTAAACATTCAACTCCCAGTCTCTTTATGTTCGCTAGAAATGCTTTTTCAGTCGAGCATTGAATTAATTTTTATTGAGTTGTTTAATTATTGAAGTGTTATGCTTCTTTCTATACTCCCACTTCTCGAAGGATATGTTTAACGTGTGTGTGTGTGTGTGTGTGTGTGTGTGTGTGTGTGTGTGTGTGTGTGTGTGTACATTTATGTTTGTAATTGTATTTGTCACTGTTGTTCCATTTTTTTCCTTTTTCTGAAATTCCTTTATTCATCTAACTAACCAACGAACCACCTACACATTTTCTCGCAGCCTCGCAAAGGGCTCTTACAGAAAAAGAGGAGCTAGAACTCATTAAATAACTGTATGTGGCTGTGTAACAGTTTGTTTCTATGCATATATGTGTGTGTGTGTTTGTGTGTGTATGGCGTATATACGTTTTGTTGTGTACTCGAATTTACACACACTATTGAACCGGAAAGATGTGTCGAACCATGAAAAAATTATTAGGTGAAAAGGAAATTTAATGCTGTCAAATTAAACTTTAATCAAAATCAATTAGAAATTATTGTGAAAATGAAGGGAGCTGAAAGAAATTTTTATGTGATTTTTATTCACATTAAAAAGACTGAAAAGGACATGTTTTTAGTTTAAATTTTTAAAGAAAGATATGGAAAATACACATATTTTTTTTTTTTTTTGAAGAAGCTTTTATATTCTAAGGTGAGCAGAAATTTCAGATCTTGCAAAGATAAGGATTTTAGATCATCTTCTCAACAATTGATTTTGTTTTTTTATAATTCTGTTTTTCTATATAACTGTTCCTATTTACTGCCTTCACAGGTTTTACATGGTACTTTTTTTTGGTAAGATCATCATTGTTATGCCATAAAATAATAAATCTTAGAAATTGTTCTTAAAAATAAGAATTAATTAAATTAAAAACTTACCATTATTGTACAACTTAATAAGCAACGCAATCCAATAAATCTGCAAAAAAGAAAAGGCAAATCAATAGAAATCAAAATAAATATTTGGAAATGAAATCATAAATAATCAGACTGATAAATGTTAACACGCAGAGAAAAAACATGTTTAAATATGGTCACACCCAAAAAAAACAATTGTTAAAAAAAATTTAAACATATTATGTTAAAAAATTATCCCCCATCAAGAAGCCACAGCCATATTATGGCTGCCTCTTAACAATGCTTTGTTTTCAATTTAACAAAAGTATTTTCCTCTCTTCTAAGAGCAACTTGCTATGTTTGAAAAATAACCATGCTATTATACGTGTAAAACATATTTTAGTTATTATTAACCATAACATGATCGGAGCCAACCATAATATGGTTGTGGCTTCCGGATGGAGGACTAATTTAACCATAAAATGGTTGTCAGTGATAATAATATGGTCAAATTAAACATTATATGTTCGAAATTTTCTTTAAAAATAGTTTCGTTGGAGGTGACCATATTTTAACATGTTTTTTTTACCTGGCGTATATGGAATCCAAAATTCGGGCATGTTCTGTAAATCGAAATGAAGTGGATTTAAAATGGCAAAATTTTTGAAACGAGTCTGTGAGGTTCATGAAAATATATCTTTTTATATCCTTCATACTTTAAGTACTAATTATCTTTGCAAGAGCCACTGTTGAAAACCGAATAAACAACAGCCATTTTGTTAACAATTGAGATCAAAATCCCGTTCGATTTTAATTCCACTTCATTTCGATTTGTAGAATATGCCCGATTATATTGTATTTCTCGATTCAGAGCGTTTTTTCATTGAGTAGGTATGGAACATTTTAAGAATATTTAAAAATTTCGACGAATTGAAAACACAACAACAATAACACGGTCAAAAAGCATTTTTGAAACAGAATAATGACCCTTTTATTCTAAAAGGGCATGTTGAGTAGATAATTTTTGCATAATAATGTTACAGCCTGACCCACGATATCGACCGCTATCGTTTGCTTGCATGTTCAACTACAAACAGCTAATTTAAGAACTTATTAGTTATTTGGTATTTTTGTTAGTTATTTTATTAGTTTAAATTGCTATTGTATTAGTTATGCACACTTCTAGTGTAAAAATCAATGTACAGATATAATGTTCGAATTGTTATGCATAATTGTACGTCTACCCCACTGTAAATACTAGAATTTTTTCAATTATTAAAATTTGTATTGAATTTTAAATTTTAACAAATTTGTTTCACAAAATGTAAACAAAGCTTGACATTCAGCATCAGTGTTCGAAAATAAACACTAAATATCGCTCCTTAGTGTTCGGTTCGGTAGATTTGTGGAAAACACAAACGTTAATAGTGTTTGTGTAAAAAATCAATAAAAAAAATAACGTTTCCCTGTTAATCATCTTTCAAACACAAACATAATACTGTTTTTATCAAACTTAACAAAAGATGAAAACATTAAATTCCTTCAGGTTTTTTTTAAATCCATAAACTTCATTTTGTTCAGTTCGTACATTTTTGCTGGTAAAAAAAACCAAACATTTTTTACAAAAACGAAATACACACGCGAAAAAAACCAAAACCCAGCAAAATAATTTTACACAAACAAAACATATTAACAATACACACACAACTTGTTCGTGGTGCGGTCGATGCTAAAATGTTTTGTTTCTTCATTTCTTTATTAATTTAAAAAAGAAACATTATAGAACATTAAAATATAATGTTTGTCTACAGTACACTCACAATATTATTACAGTAACGGACTGTAGTTTATTTAAGAAATATTCCGTTCAGTCATTTTTAAATAAATAAACATTTAAAATTCCAAGCAAATTTATTTTTAACTGATTCTAACAGTTATTCAAAAAACTAAGTGCATATTAATACGGATTTTCAGTTGCAGTTAATATTGTCCGTTGATTGAGTTAAATTCTTCTTTATGTTAAAGTAAATAAAAATGTAATTTAAAGCAACGAAAAGTTCATTTAATTTTTACTGTCAAAAATTCAACCGCGAATTCCGTAAAAACAAATCAATATTCAGTTATCTTATATAAATTAATTGTCAAAAAATTAACTACATATTCCGTAAAAACAAATAAATATGCAGTTATTTTAAAAAATTTTACTGTCAAAAATTCAACACCATATTCAGTAAAAACAATTAAATATTCAGTTATTTTATATAATTTTACTACCAAAAATTAATTTTTACTTATCTTTAAAAAATGAATTGCTTGTTTTGTGTAAGCAATACCCATTTTCTATTTGTTAAAATAATGTAGTTAAATACATCAAATTTTAAAAGTAAAATAATTGCGAATCCATATCGGTCATGCTGCTGGTGTCTTATAATTGAGAGTTCTTCTGTAAACAACGTGGTCAGTACAACAAAAGTAAAACAAACGTGTGTAACTGGGTAAGTAAATAAAAATATTCTCCCTCTCTCGCTTATAAGGAAAACAAGCGGACAGGTGTCTGTCTGGAATTTTTTAGAAATTCGGCTCTTTTGTGGAGTAAACGAAAATTTAATAAAATAACTGAATATTTAATTGTTTTTACTGAATATGGGGTCAATTTGACAGTTAAAAATTTACAGTAAAATTTTAATAAATAACTGAATATTTAATCGTTTTTACTGAATATGGTGTTGAATTTTTGACAGTAAAATTTTACAAAATAACTGAATATTTATTTGATTTTACGGAATATGATGTTGAATTTTTGACAGTAAATATTAAATGAACTTTTTGTTAAAAATAAATGAAAAATAGGTAGACCGGTTTTTAATTGAACTTTCATTTATTTTATATTACAATTTCAGTTAATTTTACGTACAGAATATTGTGAGTGTATAAGTTCCGATTTTTAACGAAGAACAGAACACTATATAATGTTTGGCTCTTTCTTAAAATAGTTACGAACGGTATTAAGCGCATTGTTCGTCTACACAATCACTAAAAAGTAGATATCGTTCTTGAATGTGTGAGCCGAACGCCAGATAATGTACTGTTTATTTTCGAACACTGTTCAGTATACACACAAAAAAGTAAACAATAAACAGATGACACGAAAATGTAACCTGGGGTCTAATTCTGGCAGTTGTGACCGAGTTGTGACCGTGTTTTTTATTTCAGCCGATACTGAGCGAATCTAAATTATTTTTTCAGTATTGTGAAACTCAAATTAATGCTTTACAACACTGAAAAAAAAATCAGATTCGTTCAGTATTCACTGAAATAATTAGATATTAAATTGCTTTCGAAGCGAGAAAATACTCGATCACGACTGCCCCTGTATTAATTCGCCTTGAGCGGGCCACTTAAGGGAACGATAATGAGTCGCCTGCTGTATCTCTCTCCTTAAAATTTTTGATCGACATTTTGGGCCAGACTGTTATTTTCCAGCTGGTTTGAGCCTTTTTTTACATTGGGCTAAAGCTTTAATTTTTTAAGCGGGCCGCTTAAGGGAACGATAATGAGTCGCCTGCTGTCTCTCTCTACTTAAAATTTTCGATCGACATTTTGGGCCAGACTGTTATTTTCCAGCTGGTTTGAGCTTTTTTTACATTGGGCTAAAGCTTTAATTTTTTAAGCGGGCCGCTTAAGGGAACGATAATGAGTCGCCTGCTGTCTCTCTCTCCTTAAAATTTTCGATCGACATTTTGGGCCAGACTGTTTTCCAGCTGGTTTGAGCTTTTTTTACATTGGGCTAAAGCTTTAATTTTTTAATAGAAGTTTTGTTTTCTTCGACCAAAAAATGTTACAATCAAAAAGTCTTATGGGTTGACAAGTTTATTAAATCCTATGGCAACTGTCAACTAACAGATAATTATTTCGGTTGCCATATTGTCAACTAAAAACTTGTAGTTGCTACTTATACTTTTTTAAAGTAACCCAAGGTCTCCACTAGCATGATGTTAAGAAATAATGTTATTAAAGAGCTTTCAAAACAGATTGCTTTGAAACGCTGTTGACATGAGAAAAAAATCTAGCATGATAAGTCCCTGCAAACAATTTCGATCCAACAATAATCTAAATAGTTTCCCCATTTAGCAAAAACCTATCGCCTTTGCTTTTCAATTCTTATTGAAGTAGTAACATCGTTCGTGAAAAATTGTCCAACTATGGTCATATTTAAATTGGGAATCTACTTAGTGTCTATATTTTATGACGAATTCGAGCGCTTTGGTAGTTGAATACCAATTGAATTCAGTAGTTTTGCTTCTGGCTCTACAAAGTACTTTTTTGAAGTTAATTTTTTTCTCATGGTTCATTATAATAAAAAGTGGGTAGGTAATTTTACTGTTTATCTTTCTTTGTTTTTGTAAGGCGAGGCTGAGTGAAATAAAAATTTACTAACCTGAAAGTGTTACAAAAAATCAAAAATCTACAGTACATTTAGTCAATACAATTGTTATGGCCAATTTCACCAATTCTATTTAAACATAAATTCATATTTAAATATACTTACAAAGTTTTTCACATAATTTTTTTTTTAATTTGACATGAAACCCCTATTTTTTAGGGATTTTTAGCATAAATTGATGTTTAAGTAAGTTGGTGAAATTGGCCATTAATGTTTTAAAGTTAAAAGCGAAAAGTGGAAAAATTATCTAAAGAAATTTACGGAAAGTCGCAAATTTGTTCTAACACTAACTTGAAATTGCATCGTATAATAACTAGCATACATATGTATATTTATATTTAATGATTTGCAAAAAAAATTTTATAATTTTTTTCACTGATAAAAATAAGAAATTAAAACACTAAATTTCAACAAAAATTATTAAATTCTTTGAATAGACAAACAGTTCACAAAATTTTTCAGTTAACTTTTGTTGGCTTAAAAAAATTAATGTATGATAAATTATTAAAAATTTTCCCAATCTACCCGACAAATGAGTTTGGGCTGTTTTGTGCCCTCATTTAGTACTTCTGTGTACGGTAACTTTTGGATTCACCGGGGGGTCCTACGCTCGAGTACAATATTGCTATTTAAAATTTTACTTTATTTTACACTCACGCACCACCGATCACATTGATTGCACTTTAAGTAAAAACTGTCATAACTTGGCAAATTTCTTTTGTACTTGGTATTGACTTTTTAACAGCGAAGTCAATATTATATGGGTATTGTCCATTTTTGTTATTGTTGTAATTGTATAACTGATACAATTATCTCAACAACTCTTTTAAGTGACGAAAAAGAAAAATTTTAGAATACATTATTGGATTCGAACGTATTTTGATGCTGCTAAATACCGCAAAATCTACTGTTTAACTTCCAAATGTGACGAATTAGTTCAAATATCGTAGATAATCGAAAAATACTCTACCAATTGCTTAGAGGGGTATTACATATAACCAAGGCTGCCAGATAAATTTGTGAGGAAATCGTAAATTTCCTGAGAAAAAATAAAAAAATCGTCTTTAACGTTTTGAAAAATCATCAAAAAATCGGACTTAAATTTTACCTTAAAATTTAATTAAACAATTTCGTTCGATTATATAAAAAAAAACATTCAAACAAAAACATTATTACTTCATTCCCAGCTCGTATTTTCAATCGTGTAAGAGATACTGGGAGTCTCATGAAGACCGACCTTGATTGTCGATGAGTGCATTTTTTAATCGTAGAAGATTCCTCACACGGGAAAAACTGTAACACAACTGGGATTCTTCCATAGCACAGCGAAAGACGCTTCCCAATAAAAATTTTTTATCATTTTGCGTAGCACTTATGGTACATTTAAAAAAATAAGCGTTCAATTATGCGCTACGCAATAAGACATACAGAAATGCAGTAAAGTCAGTGAAAGAACTCTCAACAACTTTTCTAAAAAAAATAACATTTCAAGTGCTTCGACATTCCCTTACTACGAAGCAGGTTTGTAAGGGAGAATACTAAAAAATAACTGTATCAAAACATTCAGTGTGTAATGCCGATCGTTACATACAACAATTTTTATATGCGCTGAATAATGCGCTTTATGTATCAAAAATGTATTGCTTCAAAGTGGGAACTCGCAATATAAAATTCATGTCTTCCGAAAGCGCAATGGTAAGCGAAACGTTTATGTTTCTCCCTTACAAACCTGCTTCGTTGGAAGCTCCATTTTTTATTGGGTTCTTCAATCGTTGTGGGAATCATTTAAGACGTGTGTAAAGATTATTTAACGAGCCTTTCATGTCAAGAATCGTATGAAACGCATGTAGATGTTATCATATATGATTGTGGAAAATTTGACTTATACAGAAAGTCGTAAAAGGTTCATTCGATGATGGTTTGACGAAAGATAAACAAAGTGTAACATTGTGGTTTTGTACTCTGAAAATAATCATTTACAGTTTTTCTTAAGACTTGCATTTACAGCCGTACCTTAACAAAAGCGTTTTCTAGTTTTTGAATAAAAAACGCTTTGCAATTGGAAATCCCGATTTTGGCAGCTCGTTTAATAGTGATTGTTAATTAATAATGGCAATTTAGCTATTTTTTTAACAATCTAGCGTTTTTGTCTCTATTTTTATTTATAATTTGTGGGTTTTATTAAACAAGAAAGCTATCACTACTGTTCGTGAAAAAAACGTTGACGCTCTTGCTTATGTATGGCATTTCATCGTAAAAGCTAGGCGAAAAGCAACGTTCCGCAATCCGCTCTTGTTAAGGTACGGCTGTTCCAAGATTTAAAAACGAACGTGTCAGAAAATTTAATGTTTTATTCAGACTTTGGAGACTAAAAAAATCGTCAGTTTTTAGAAAAAAATCAGCAAATCGGAACTTTGCGCTACTTTTGGAACAAAAAATCGTCAAAATGACGATAAATCGTCAAATCTGGCAGCCCTGCATATAACATCATGTTTGTGTTAATGTTAAGAATTTCATGGTAGTTGTAGGCTGCGTGTAAGACTGATGTCAGAGTGGCCGCTAAAAGGTTATATACTATAAGATGGCGCTAGAAACCACTGCTTATGTTTTTCTTATGTATTTGCTAGGGTATTCAAACGATTAACCGTTGTTCGATTAATCGATTCATTTTAGGCGAATTACTTTTGAAATAATTTAAAATTGCTTATTTTCGACTAACGAATATTTCGAATAATTTATGTAGATTAATCGATTAATCGATTAATCAAAAAATTTCGTTTTTTCACAGTATTAGTTTTTTCTTTAATGTAGAAAAAAAAAACAAGCCGGTACTTTTTAAATACCCTTTTATTATATCTTACCTCAGGAACATTTCCTTCGAGTTACAATAAATTTTTTAAAATATATTACAAAGAATGAAACCAAAGAGCTTGGGAATAATTTATTTTTAAGAAGGTTCGAAACATAAACATTTAACCTGTATACTACTTAATTTGAAAGGTTATTTTAAAATATCAGCTTAAATTTTGTTCTCATTATTTATTTTATCTCATATTTTATTTTAGTACATAAAGTACCTTTTGTTAAATTGTTGTTAGTTTTTTAATAAAATTTTTATTTAAAAATATATAATTTTTGGTCTTATTATTAAACTTCTAAACTAGACAATATTAAAATTATTCGATTAGCCGGATAATATTAAATTGTTCGGTTATAATTCGATTAAATTTTTAGCTCAAATAATTATTCGCGCGATTAATCGTGTGAGAACGAAACTTAATGCAAGTTTGTAGTACAAAGGACGTTATAAAGAAGAGTTGAGTTGAACAAGAGTTCTGCTCGAATAAGAGTCAAGTTAGAATAGAGTTAAAGTAGAGTTACAGTAGAGCTTGACTAGAGTAGATTTACAAAAGAGTTAGAGTAGAGTTGCAGAATGTTTCCAGTCAAGTAACAGCCGAGATACAGTACAGTTTAAGTAGAGCAAGATTAGAGTTGGAGTAAAGTTACATTTCAGAAAGAGTAAGGCTGCAATAGAGTTAGAGAATCGTTCGAGTTCAAATAGAGCTAGAATGGACTTTGCTAAGTTTAAATAAAGTGAGTGTTAAAGGAGAAGTAAAACGAAAAGTAATCCTAATTTGTGTAGAGAACGAAATATTATGATTTGTTGTGGCTAATTAATATTTCTCTTACTACATACAAGTTGCAGTCAGCAGTAACTTGAAATTTTTAAAATTTTTTTTATTCTTTGTTTTATGCAGTTGTCTGAATAAGACCCAACAACATTCTTACAGCATTTTACCAATTACACTAAAAATGACTAAGTATTTAGTTGCAACCAAAGCTGTAAGTGGCAAACATAATAAAGCGCCAAAAAAAACCTGACTAACTGAATGACTACAAGGATAGATCGATGGATGGATTGAATAGACGTTTAGGTGGTTGGCTAATTGTTAAACATCGTATACGACACAGAACGAAAACAAGCATAGTACCGCAAATGTGGCAAATACATTAACATATTATAGAACAATAAATACAATATAAAATAAATAAAGACTACAAACAAACTACAAAAGAAAACCAACTTGTCATGAATATTTGTGGCCGGTACAGCACGGAGTGTTGGAAAACACCATGAGTGAAGAAAAAAAAACACAAACATTAATATTTGCAACTTACACTTATTGTTGATGTTGTTTTTGTTGTATTTTTATATTTCTACCTTTTTTTAAAAAAAATTTCAAGGACATCCGTTTCAAATGCGACGTCAACTGACGTGAAATGACAATCAACATGCGGTGTATGACCTTAAGGCACAATGTATGTACAACTACGTGAAGTCAGTGTTTTTATTTTTACGGGACATGGTTTGAGTGTAAAACAGAGATGGAAAAGTTAGTACATTAATCGTACATAATTTTTCATTTTTTTTTTTTTTTTTTTTCAAATTTATTTCCAAATTAATTCATTTACAATTGTTGGTCTCAGCGCCTTAAAGGCATTGTTGAGACAAGCCAAAAGAGATAAACTATTTGCTTTGATAAAGATCCTACGTAAAATTGTCAAATAGAATACAATCCGACCAAAAAGTATTCAAACAATTTTAAAGATCTTAAGAAAACCCATCTTAATCAGGCTTAGATTTTGCTGCACACATTACACATCCCTGGTGTAGGGTTAAGTACATTAAAGAGATAATATTTTATAGAAAGAAAAACCAAACAAACTGGCCACAAGGAGTGTTCTTTGTTTTTGTAAATTGTTGTAGCAAGAGCAGTAACAACAATAACATCAGCTACTACAATATAAAGATATAAAATAATAAAATAACTGCTAAAGGAAAGCGAAACTAAACGTGCATACAACCAATAACCGTCAGATTGACTACCAGTACTACTCGTGACTATTTTTTTTTAGCATTTTTTTACAAGTTTTATTGTTTTGTTATTGCTGTTTCAAAAGTAGCAGCAGCAGCAGCAGCAGCAAAAGAAGCAGAATGGGCAAAAATATTGTAAAATTTATAGAAACTACTCGTATACACTTTAAGCGGATTTTTATTTTACTCTTTATTGCGATATTATGAATATACATAGTTAGAACTTAAGTCTATGAAAAAAATAAGTCACGATTATTAAGGCAGATGTAAAAAAGAATTGCTTCATACAAGTTTAAACAAATATTCTAAAAAGCTGGAACCGCAATTATTATTCTTTTTTTTCATAAAAGTGACATTTTAACAGTTATTTTTTTTTAAGCAAATATAAAAGTTTTTTTTCCAAAAGAAATGTACGTATTATCCCAGTAAAAACTTCGCCTACAAAATAATGTGTTAAGTAATCAGAAAAACATAAGAGCACTACTTACAATTATACTGAAAGAACCAATGAATTTTATATGGGATGTCCCAAAAATAACGCATTCAAAAGTAAAGCCTAGTACTCTGTTAAAATTTGTTAAAAATGTTGAGCAACAATAATTATTTCACACGAAAATTTTGACATGTATCAATGTTACCTTTCATGCGAGTTTTTACAATTTGACGTTTTTATTCCTGCAAAGTATGCGACATTGTTTTGCGTATGTAAACAAACCGCACATGTATTTAACTAAAAATTATTTTTTTATTAAAAAATTTAATAAAAAAGAATATAAATATGGATAAAAACTGTTACCGGTTGTGTTATTTTAATTTCTTATTTAATAATCAGTTGATACTTTTTCGCTTTTGCTTAAAATTCCACGTGAAATAAGTGCAGCTTACATTATTTCGCAGTTGTAAAAAAATGTTGCCAGAAACATTTCCTAACTTTTTCACAAAATGAACAGAGAACAACTATATCAACATTATTTCATAGATATTCCGCACAAGTTTTTTTCATATGCGTTTTGACAGCATTTCACGTGAAATGTTGAACACAGTACCAGGCTTAAGTCATTATTTTTTTACATTAATACATCCAGAAGAAAGTAGTTATAGAAGTTGTTATAGATGTAGTTATAGAAGAAAGCTACTAAATAATGAGTTAAAGAAGCTATTCGTTTTGAAAAAGTAAGCGAAGTTTTTACTGGGTAATAATCCGATATTACGCTGGATTTTTGAAAGGCGTTGGCAGACCTACCATCTTCAGTCAAACTTCTTTATACAAATTCTTCTATAGAACAGCCGCTGTCTCTCTTAATGTATTTTCCATTGGCCCAAGTTCGGCATTTGTTGATGTCGTTGGAATATCTTCCACTATAATCGTTTTCAATGGTAATATTGTGGCACTAACGTAAATGTTAATTTTAAAAAAAGATACTACAATAGCACAATTTTTTACTTTCAAAATATGATTTATAAAAATCAAATCTTTAATTTTAAGCTTTTTGTTTATTTCTAAATTTTTCATCCGAAATAGAAAAATCCCCTTTCTTGAAAATATTTTAACGCTTGATTAAAAAAACAAGTAAGAGTGCTACACATTTAAAAGAACTTTTAGAATCAATTGTCATCTCGTTTTGCAACTCACCTACTCAATTGTTGGTTATAATTTGTTTAATAAGAACATAAAATACATTTTCGAAATACTATGAGATTAATTACAACCAGGCCTATGGCAACAATATTTTTTAACTTTCCTACATTTTGTATAAAATCACTAAAAACATATGAGAATAAGTCATATTCTTAGCTTTTATTTAGTCTGCGTTTATACGGCTCATGTTTAATTGACATGATTCTTCCTTTTTCTTCTTTGAACATGAATCGGCGTTCAAATGATTCATGTCATGTTGACGACATGTTTTTTATTTTGTGTAGTCGTGTGTATGCATGTGCGCTTTTTTGATATTGAAAACAAAAACAAAATTAAACAACGAATGAAAAGCAAAGCGTACTGACAGAACATGTACCCGTTTTTTTCCCCCTCGTCCCTCTCGCCTATAAAGTAGCAATCATGTCATTAAAACATGAGCCGTATGAACAAAGACTTAATGTATTTTGTAATAGAGAAAAAAATTGTTCGATTAATCGATATTAATAAATCGATTTATTTGTTATTCAAAAATCGTCGTTTTAAAATTATTCGAACAAGAGGTTGGTTTTGTTTGATTTATTAATCGAATTATACTTAATCGGTTGACAACTCAATTAAATATACAGTAAAAATTTGAAAATATGCCCCAAAAAATTTCAAAAGTTGCTAATTTGTTAACAAAATACTAAACAATTTAATAAAAACAATCCTAAAATTATAATTGGTAAAGCGCAAACACCATTGTATTTTCAGAAGAATTTTCTAGATTTTACCCTGTTTGGAAACGATGGGCAGTCGTGGAGTTGCATAAACGAAGTTATATTGTGTTTAAAATTAATATACATGTTATTTGCAGCGTTTAAAAAACTGCAGTTAAAGGGAAAAACTGTAATTTCTTCCACTTCTGTATTTGCCATTGTCAAACCAACTCAAAAAGCGAAAAGTTGTACAACATTTATTTTTATATAATTTTTCGTTTTTTGTTCGACAGTTTTAAATTTCGACTGCAGTTTTTTAAAACCCTGGTTATTTGTGCCCAATACTATATTGATATTAACATCATTATGCATTCTTTTTAATTTAAGGGTTTTTTGGGAGGGTCCCTAAATTTTTATTAATGTTAACATTTAAAGGAAAGTTAAAACTATTTAAGGATGGGGGCTTTGGGCAAATGTGAACTGATCCGAAAAGAATTTAATTTGCAGCGAAATATTTTGAGGCGAATTTAATCTAAATACCAACGTAATTAGATGGTTAACGTACTCAAAGTGTCTTATTTGGAAAGAAGTTTTTATGGGGAATTACTGAATCAACACGTAGAGAAAAAACATGGTTGAAGAATGGTTAAAAAAAACATATTCTGGTCCCTGCAATGGCAACAAACAAACTTTTGTTGTTTTTAAAAAAAACTTTTTTTACGATTGATAATATTTTGTTTCTGTTCAAATATGGTTGATTTCAACAATATAATGTTTAAATAAAATAAAACTACAACCATACACTTAAACATATTATGGTTACTTTAACCATATTATTATCTTGGTAACCATATTATGGTTAAATTAATCCATACAAAAGCTATAACCATATTATGGTTGCCTCCAAACATGTTATGGTTAATATTTAATAACAATAGTATGTTCGAAATTGTAATATTTTAAAACATTGTATGATTAATTTTAAATTTAAAATAATATGTTTATAGAGCCACAACATTCTGGTCGTTTGCATTTTACTTGGTTTGCTTAAAATTCTCATTCATTTTATTTGAATTATTGATTAAAACACATAAATTTACGTAAAAAAAAACTAGTAGAACAGAAAAAATGGTAATATGCAGCTTGTCACTGGCTGGAATATGAACCAAATTGGATTTTTTATAAAAGTGGAATGTAACACCTATTAAGAATATAAAATGAAATAAAATTATAATTTGACACTTAACAAACAAATTGAAAAAATTAATAAACCATAGTATGATTAGCATTCACCATATTATTGTTAATCCTGACAATAATATGGTTACTTTTCTCAAAATGTTGGGAAATTTTGACCATATTATGGTAAATTTTGAACATAATATATTTAGTTTTTACAATTATTATGGTTAATATTGAATAAAATATGGTTTATTTTTACCATATTATGGTTGATTTAGGGACAAATTTTGTTGATTTAAAACATAATATGGTCATATTTAAACATAATATGATAACCTGCAAACATAAACATTGTTAAAAACCTGCAAAAAATATGCACTAACAAATCGATGCCAAAAATTAATAAAATGCCCTAAAACAGATAAATATATTGTTTCTGCCTTCATTGGCCGCACAAGGAAAAACATGCAAATGCTTTTTTATGGTTCCCCTGGTGATATCTTATGCACATTAAAATAAATATTTAAGATTAACTTTAGTCTACCAGTCGAGTTCTACAAAAAAGTTAGCGGCATGCAAAGTTTTATCTCTTTTAGTTTACGATATATTCGACTATGTTTGCCCTACCTTGGTCTAGTGTTTTACATATATAAAATTCAAACTTGTTCTGATTGATTTTGCACGAATGACTAGCAAATCGATAATATTCTACAGAATTGAGAAAAAATCTTCGGCTATTAAAAACTTGTATGCACTTGTTTTTAAAATGTTAACGTTTTGTTTTGCCATTTTTTTAAGCTAAAAAAGTATTTTCATTACCCCACCCCAATTTCATCCAAATCCATTGAGCAATTATCGCGCGATTGCGCCACAAACTTAAAAGCGTTCACAGTTATAATATTAATAAACGAAATAAGAAGAATAAAAATCGCAAGCGCAATTTTTACTTCATAAAATAACTATAACTATTGCATAATGTAAAGACAATCGTTTGTACTTCATGTCATGTATTGAACAAATTTCTAAAATCGTGCACAAAAAACATTTTTAATTTTCATATTGATTTTAAAATAAATGGAAAAATTTTAAAATAAATGTAAAATTCGTGTTTTGTAGCTTATGATCATTTCGCAAAAAAGGGGTCGACATGTTTCTTTGTTTTAAAATTTCAAAAAACCTGTGGTTTCGGTCCCTTTTTTTTGTTGGTGCAAAAAAGCTTAGGTTTTGCAAGTTACTTCATATATGAAAAAGTACATTTCTTAAAAACAAGTTACAAATACTTAGAAGTTCTTTTTCATTAAAATTGACTTTCTTTGTGTAAAAGGTAGAGTAACATTTTTCAATAAAAAGCGCATTTTTGTGAAAAATAAAATTTACCACAAAAAAGGAATGTTTGTGCATTGTTGCCAACTTTTTTGAAGACTTCCCGTCAAATCGCACTTCAAAAACCGCTAGAAACCGCTAAATTTTTTGTTTAGCTTAAAAATGTTTTAAAAATATCGCTAAAATCTAGATATTATGAGAAATGTTTGTACAAATCTAGATATAGGGTGCTTTTTTAAAGGTGTATTGTGTCTTTCAATTAAAATTATATTGTAAGGTTTTTAATTTCACTGACTGTTTTAATCCCGCGAACGTACAAAATGTTGATATTCATATAAAATTCAGGAATTTGTATTGCTTGAAATCTATCCAGACAATAAAGTTCAGTGCACTTAATATACTGCCAGTTCAACGATTTCAAACGTTATCGTTCGCATAGAAAATGTATATAAAAACACTCAGTTTTAAAAATATTTTCCATATAAAATTCTATGTGAACGTCTACGTTCGAAATCGTTGAACAGGCAGCTAGATTTGGTAAAGATGCTAAAAATTTAAGACCGTAGACCAAGATTAAAAAAAATCGCAAAAGAACAGAAGGTAGTAAATGCAAGACAATCGATTTGAAATTTTACACAATTTTATATTTGATATATGAATATGTACTTACATTTACTTTCTGAGGTACATTAATTTAAAAAGGTTGAATAAACATATGTAAATATGGATAACATGGCCACTACTTCTTTATAATGTTTATAATTTTTTAAAGTTTTTGCTGGCCATTATTTCAAACATTCATGCTTAAAAACTGTTAACATCCTAACAAATGAATAGATAATTTTTGTTTCGCTCCGAAGACTACGCTTAGATTTTTACAAAATATTTTTCACTTTTTTAGGAAAACTAGAAATAAGGTTTGTATCCGTTAACTAAAATAAAAATATATAAGAATAATGGCATATCTAGTTACAAGCTTGTTTATACTAAAGAACAAACTTATATAAACCCAGGCAAAGGCGAAAAATGGCGCATTCTTGTTGTTTTTTAAAGCATTACAAACAGTATTTCTTGAATTCTCGAATTACAGTACGTTGTTTGGCATAAGATTTGACAATACTTTTAATTTTTGGTTGCTTAAGTGCTTTAATATAAACATTGATTTGCTGTAGATTATATTTTGATCGTTAAAAGTTGATAACACTGGTCCGCCGTAAAAAGTGTTTTAAATAAATTCAAGTCCGTTCTCAGTTTTTTTTTATCACGTCTAGTTTTTTTGGGGCTGGACAAATATTTCGCTGGAAATAAGACGGTTATGTTAATCTTATTGAATTTAACTTCATTATAAAAAAATTAATAAAATCTGCTTAACCCTCTAACAGGCAAGAGCTACATTTTAATGGCAACCTCTTGTTAATTTTTTTTTAAAATAATATTTCCCCAAAAACAAATAAATTGAAGGCTGAAGTTGAAAATCTGTTTTATTTCAGTCGTCAGGTGGAAAAATCGAAAGGGTGCCTCAGGGCATCCTTGCCTGTTTACGGTAAAAATTATATACAGGTAGAGTTTTATTAATCAAACGAGTTTTATTCAAAAAATGATTTTTTAGGAAAAAAGCAAACATTTATACTATTATTGGTAATGATATGTAAAAAAAAGTTTTTAGTATCTGAACAACCTGGCATTTACATTGTGTTTGAGATGTTTTGAAGAGTTTGCATTTTCTTTTGTCATTTTCCTTACCTTGCCAGATTGGAAAATGGTTTTAACTCTAAATCGTTCGTCTTCGGTTGGATGTTTGGCTTTGCTACCGATTCCAGATGTCGTTGCCTGTGGGTTTTCCAGCTCTAACAAAGGATGACCAACCGATCGTCTTTCCGAATATGGTATCAGTCAATTCATATAGAGTTATTTATTTTTTTTCTGGGAAATATACCTGGTTTTTCATTTTTTTTTAAGTAAAATCCACAATACAAAAAATTTATTTATATTACTGTAAAAATTGTTTCGGACACAAAAATTGACATAAACGGGAAAGAATGCGCCTCAGCTATAATATTTTTTCTCTTAAAACAAACAATATTGTTATTTTGATGACAATTTTTAGTTTAATCTGAACAATTATATATGAACTACTTAGCAAAAATTATATATTCAGGTATGTTCCAGGTTTAGACTCGAATTGAAAACGAAAAATTTTTTTAATCCGCATAAGTCATAAATTGGTGTTCTCAAATCCGCATGTTTTTGTGAAAAAACTTTTGTTGAACTAAAGATCGCTAATTTGCTAACCGAAGCATGATAGAAATGTCTAATATTTTCTAAAAATCGTGAAAGCTGTAAAGAATCACAAAAAAAAAATCGCTAGCGTGGCTAAAATTCTCGAAAAATTGCAAACTTTTAAACAAACACTAAAATTTATTTGAAATCTCTAAATGGGTTAAAAAAACAATGTCGGAAAATAACAAAAAAATTGCAAAAATAGCGAAAATTCGCGAAAATTTTTAATATTTCAAACCAGCCATAAAATTGATTTAAACTCCCAAAAACTATAAGGAATGGCAAAAAATCGGTAAAAATTACTAAATTCAAGTAAATTCGCAAAAATTTGCTAACAGCGGCATGATAGCAAAGTCAACTATTTATTATAAATCATTAAAGCTGTAAAGATTAAGGGGGGTACTCTCTATTGCAAAGCGAAAACAATTTCGATGCGAAAGCTAAATGCCAACTTGGTACTCTCTATCACTTTCGCAAAATGTTTTAAAAATGGATCAATACTGGCAACAAAAATGAGAGATGGGGCAGATTGACAGTAATGAAATGCTAAAATATGTAAAAATATTTGAAATTGGAAAGTTTAAATAAAATAAATAGTGATGATTTGGGAAAAGAAAAGAATTAATAGATGCGAAAGACATATGCGCAAACGCATTAAAGAGTACCAATCGATAGATTTGCTACCATTTTCTTTCGCATCGCAATAGAGAGTAGCCCCCCCAGAAAAGATACACACACGACCAAATCGCTTATATCGCGAACATGGCTTAAATTCGCGAAAAATTCCAACATTTTAAACAAACCCAAAAACTAAGAGATCGCTAAATCGATTAAAGAAACAAATTGTCTGAAAATAACATAAAAATCGTTAAAAAAAACTTGGTATAATTACATCAAAATTAATGAAAACGTCGAATTTAAATTTAGGGTTAGTAAGGGCCTTTTGCGTTTTAGATAACGATATATTTTTGATTAAATTGGATTAAGAAGATTTTAAGCTTAAAGCAATATTAATTTTTTTGTTAAAAATATCACATACATATTACAATAAAAGTCGATTCGGTTTACTTTCACCAACCCATATCTACTCTAATTGAAAACGAATAAAAACATGTGGATGTGAAATGCAGAACACCAATAATGCTAAAGTAATCCACTTTCGAGTGGATTCGGATTCTAGAACACACCCGATTGTATTCTTTTTATTGGAAGTCTGTTTTTTTATTTCATAAAAATTATATATTTTTTGAAATATTTTTTTTCTATTGATACTGATTTCTTACAACCAAATGTGAATAATACACACAAAACTTGTGCTATTGCATTCAACCAAATATATAACGGTAAACAGAATAGTAAGTGATCGAAAGTAACAACGGTGCATTGAAAAAAATGTTCAATAGTATCACAATAGGAAAAAAGCTGGCTTGAGGCATCCTTATCTGTTTGAGGGTTAAAACATTGTAAAATTTTTTATTGCGGAAACAAATTTAATTTCCACAAAAAACAATTTAATTGAAAACAAATATTTTAAATCTTTTATTTTGAGATAAAAACTGTAATTTTCAAATGCCTAGAACAAAAATTGTATTTTCTAATGATATTAAAAAACCGCTAGATTTCCCGCTAACCGCCAAAATGGAAATTTTACCCCGATGGACACGTAAAAACCGCTAAAACCCGCCAAATTGGCAACAGTGTTGTGTTTGTGTAAAAAGTAATAGTGGCTTTTTGTTTAAAAGAAGTAACTTTTTTGTAAAACAGTATATTTTTGTGTGAAAAGGTGACCGACCTTCAACTTAAAATAAAAAGGGAATTTAAAAAAGTGACTGAAAAAGTAATTTTCCATATAATAAGTTAGTTTTTGTGTAAAAAAATGAAAAAGCTAATTTCTAATTTAAATGATTTTGTTATTCGTGCTTAGTTCCCAATTTTTATTAATTGATAAAAACGCTGAAATTTATTGTTGATGGGATAAGCTATTCCTATGCGCAT
Organism: Pollenia labialis; assembly: GCA_949318255.1. Classification (NCBI taxonomy): domain Eukaryota; kingdom Metazoa; phylum Arthropoda; class Insecta; order Diptera; family Polleniidae; genus Pollenia; species Pollenia labialis. The sequence continues at coordinate 56,649,208 of OX439143.1, forward strand.
TTCACTGGTTGCTTAGGCCAGATCATCAGGAAACTTCATCCATAAAGATTTTAGAAAAACAAAAGAGATTAAACCAAATAAAACTGTTAAGCGTATAAGAATTACAGCAACAGTTCTACTTGTAACAGTATCAAAGTTTAAACAAAATCATCAACAATAAACAATGATTTCTAATAAATTAATTTTTTTCACATTTGAAATCCCCCCCAAAGAATATCACAACGTCTCTGTTTTTCATTAAAATTCTCTCGTACCAGTAAAATAGAGAGTTATGGCATTTTAACAGCCAATTCGCAACAACAACTTTAATGTGCATTGCACATTTTTACAAGCGCACACTCAAACACTAGATTGCACTCTACACATCCATACATACAAACATACGAACAAATAAACATTTACCACTTTCATGCACATTTTCGCATTTCGAATTTTACAAGGGCAAAGGTTTTTCTTGTTAAAGCTTTTTTTCTTCTTCTTGTTGTTGCTGTTGTTGTTTGTAGTTGCTGATAAATTGTGTTTTTTTTTTTTTTTTTGAAAAGCGGAAATGCCCATGTTCTCTTTACCAAAAACATTTATTGAATTTCTAATGCAGAGTGCAAATTTTAATATTTTTCCTTTTTAATATTTTTTATTTCTTTTTATGTTGTTTAGCGAACTATTGAATATTTAATTTTTTTTTTGTTATTGGTGTAAATTTTTTTTTTACTTAAACATGTTTTTAAAAAAAAGTTAACTTTGGATTTTAGAACTACATGAATGTTGGGTTAGGTCAAGGTCCTTTAAGCGGTTTAAATGTCAAGAGGTATGTGTCAATTTTACTATATTTTTTATGAGATTTCTCTATTAATTCAATAAAAGAGATCTTTGTTGTTTCCTTTTTTGATGGTGGTTAGGAAAATGTACATCTATTTTCATTTTAAATTGGGGTTAATTTTGACACAAACAGTTTCGCAAACAGCTTTGGTATATTAGAAAGTAAGCTTATAGGCCTATATGACTCAACTTTTGTGTGATTCTTTCCAGGTTAAGGTATCATGGTGACTAAGGAAACCTTCCGCGTTTGAGGATAGTATTGAAGGCGTAAAATAGCATTAAAAATAAAAAGAATAACCTTCTTTGCTATGCTGGGTAGTTCCAAAAGCATTTTGTTGCTGATCTTATCAAAACCAAGGGCTTTCTTGGGGTTTAAATCACAAACAGCCTTTTCGATCTCTCTTAACTCAAATCTTAGGGGAAAAGCTGCCCTAGCAGCAACAGGTGTTAACTCTACCGCAATATCGTGAGGTATATTTGGGGTAAAAACGTTTTTCAAATGATTAACAAACAGATTTCCTTTTTCAATATCATTTCTTGCCCAACTTCCATTCAAGTTTCTTAATAGTGGCTTAGAGACAACTGGCCTTTTGAGATTTCTAGCTGCACGCCATAATGTGTAGTCTGATTGTGGAGTTACATCAAGTTCCTTAAGATATTTTTCCAGAGAAGCTGTTTTCTGAGTCTGCAGAAGCTTTCTTAGCCTTTTTGTACACTCTTTTAGGGGATCTTTTATCAGACAAGAGACGCTCGATATCTGTGGAAAATATTTTAATATTTTTTGTTAGTTTAAGATAACTGTCAAAATTAACAATAGAGCGATCTGCATTCTCCGGTGTACTAAGCGGAATATTTTCTGTGCAATGGGTACTAAGATATTTTTTATATTTTAGCCAATTAATTTGTGTAGCTGACGTCGCAAAATAACCAGTCGGAGAAGCAATTCTATTGGGGTTCATTATAGTAACAACTGTAGGTGTGTGGTCAGAAGAAGGAAGCTTCAACATGAAACGTTTCTATCATCGGCAATTTTTTGCTGATCAGTAGGCCAATATGTTGGTTGTCCGTTCGCTTCCACATTCAAATCCATTTTAGAAATTGTATTAAATAAAACATAAGTCGTGACACCAGTGTGACCATATTAGCTTTTTTCGAGCTAAATTTAGCTTTATTTTTTCATGTTTAGCTTTAGATATTTCATTTAGCTTTAAGCTTTTTTTTCGGCTTTTTCAACAATGCATTTAGCTTTTTTAGCCTTTTTTTAATTTTAATTTCGTTTTATTTATATTTCAAAATAAATAAAACAGTTTATCCAAATAAACTTATTTGTGATTTAGTTGAAAGAGTAATAGTGTGACAGTGCAGAAGTAATCGCTTTTGCAGATTTGAACTACATACATACATAACAGTGCTGCAGGGCAAGAATAAAAAGGTTACGCTATTTTTCAAAAAAGTTAAACATTTTTGTCAAAAGTTACAATTCAAAATATGTCTTGAATAAATAGTAAGTTTATATGATTTGTAAAAACTATTCAATGTTTCAGTGATAATAGCAAGACTATCAATTATGAATAGAACAAAAGCATAGCAAAGACTAAGGTTCAAGCATATGCCCACTGTATGAGAATTAAAAAAAAAGTTTAAGCATACAGTACTTTTCGTTTCTAGTCCCAACTTTAACGATTGAAATTTATCTGTTTTGCTGCCGTTGTAAGTAAATTTAATATAAGATTTACATGATAGTACATTAAGGGATGTAAGCATATTTGCCATATATTCCATCTATAAGCGGCCAGCAAAGGCAAAAGTAAATCGAATTATGTTCATTATAGTCACATTAGCAAAACGTTCTACCATATAAAAGAAGTCAACTTGAAAAAAATTAGTTTTTGGTTTAGGTATCAGGGTAAAAATATACTTATGTGTTTTACATTGTCGTTGTCGGGATTTTGAAATCGACAAAAATTTCAAACGACTACGACTTCGATCACGAAAACGACTCGTCAACTGTTTTTTTTTTTTTTAATTTATTGAAACATCTGATAGTTAAATTTTTACCAGCAAGAATTATTTAACATGTTTCATATTTTTATTTAAAAAAATTATTTTCAAAATTTTTAAATTAAAAGTCTTTCAATCACATAAAATATTTATTTTCCTAATATTTAATAATTACATATATTCTTCGGCAAATGGTTTAAAACAATTAAATTAATTACGATATAGTCTCTTTTATTACATCTGAAAAGTGTCGATATGACCAACTTGCTAGTTTTTGGTGGTAAAGCGTTCATTTACTTTTTTATTTTTTTGAGTAAATGGGAGAACATTTTGTAAATTCTGCTAGTAAATGAACACATCTATTTTATGTCTACGTTAAAGTTGATAAGTGAGGTTTGGAGTTATTCTTAGCTACATACATATAATTAAAAAAATGTTTGTAAAAACTTTAACCACCGTTTTAACAACTTACCGATAGCTATAGGTAGGATTTTATCGGCCGTATAAAAAGTGATCCATTAGTACAACTAAATATTAACCTACAAGGTAGGATAAACGTTCCATTAACTTATCGCTCACTCAAGGTTAAAGTTAAGTTGTACCAATGGATCACGTTTTATACGGCCGATAAATTCCTACTTTTAGCTATCGGTTAGTTGTGTTATTTTTCAATGTGACCTTTAAGAACAAAGCCAAGGATATTATACATATATACTTACTTAAACACTATTTAATCTATGAAAACTATCGAAATAATTAAAAGTTACTACAAGAATCTATAAAAAAAATTTAGCTTTATTTTTTGGCTTTAAATTTAATTTTTTAGCTCTTTTTAGCTCTATTTTAAGCATGATTTAGCTTTATATTTTTTAAAAATCTGGTCACACTACGTGACACCCAGAAGGTATGTTTAGCGTTATAATCACCAGCGGCTAGGAAACAGGGTCCTAATGATTTAAAATATATTTTTTGATAAAAATGTTAATTCGCGCAGGTTATTGTTTGATTCCAAAAAAAAATATGTGCTAAAATGTGAAAATTTCTTTTTTCCCCTTCTGAACAGGTTGCACAAAAAAATGGTAAATTTGTCCCATATCTTACCCCTAGTTATATTTGATGGTAAGATAATACCCCTGCAAGCGAGTATTTTGGTTTTTTATTTTATTCTTGTGTTTGCATACAGTTAGATAAATATGTATTGTGAAAGTGAAATTAACAAAAACTAATATAAAAGTTGTTCTTTCACTTTAAGAAAAAAATTTTAAAAAAATGATTGCGCAAAATTTTTGCAACAAGTGACTTTTACTAATCAAAATAAGTGTTGTTAACACTTATTGGCATCCACACAAAATTGAATTGTGTAAAATTAAATTAATTTTTGTTTGTTCCGTTAAAATATAGAAAAATGTCACACTATGTGTGTGTAAAATTATAAAAATATTAGACATTTTAAAGGCATAATTTTTTTTTTTTTTTTTGTTCGAAAAGAAAACATTAAATATTCAAAATTTAGTCGAATTTAAATTCTCGATAAACAAACGAGATTAGTTCAAAAAATGTCTTGCATAAATAATAAAGAACGATAATTCGTAGACAATTGTCCAATTCACAAGCTCCATTATCGTCGTATTCGTTGAATAATCGTCTAATTACACATGATGTATTTTTGTATTGTAATTAAGTTTTTGGTTATTTTTATACAAGAGTGTTGTCTCATTATGCGATTGAGTTTTATGTGTTAAGAAAAATTTAGTATTTATGACGGGCCCGGAACTGTTCCATTTCTTTGGTGAGTTTGCATGTTTCCCTTTTTTTGACTATCTTGCCACTTTTTTGCCCCTTTATTTTAAATCACCTTTTGTATTATTTTGTATAATTTTGTGCCTCTTTTGCCCCTGTTTGAACGAAATGTTTTTTATTGGCAATCAATGAACACAGACGAACCATCCAGCTTTTATATGTTGGTATGTTTTACTTTATCGCATAGAAGAGCATCCGCCTAACGGATTGTTTTTCTAAAATAGCTTTTTGAAACAATAAAATAGGTTGAAAGTAGATAACTGGCAGTCCATGTTGAACTTATTAATAAATATAGATGTATATTTTCAAGAAAATATAGATCGTTTGGCTATACGACCAACAGCGTATGCTGGCAAGCTTTAAAATAAAACTGGCGTGCACAATTTTAAAACGAAAAAATGTAATCGAATTGCGCTCGCGAATAGAATTTTTTCCTAAACGCAGAGAAAAATATGGTTGGCATGGTTACGGCAACTACACAATGTTTATTGTAACAATATATTGTTGTCGTTATTTTTATTTAATATCAGCAATATAATAGTTACTGTAAATATATCAATGTTTATCGCAATTATAAATTTGAGTATTGTTGACTGAAAAATAATTATTTTTCGAACAACTAAATAATGGTAACTTTGAAAACATATAAAATTTCTTACAACCATAACATGATAACATTCTATACGTGTAGTCATAGTATGTTTAAGATGCAAACATATTATCTTTACTCTAATAATATTTTGTTTGAACCAGTTGTGTCGTTTGTTTTACATATGCCTATAAAATTATTTGTTAATGAGTGGTTCAACAATGAAAAAAATACAAATTAAAAAAACAATTTTAAAAAAATTTTAAAAAAGAATAAAGAAAATGTATTAAAAAAAAATTGTAAAATTGTAAATATTCATTATTTTTTAATTGTTGTGACAGTACCACTGTATCATAATATGACAACTTCTAATTATGTTATGATTAACATGACAATAATATGACAAATAATTTGTTACATACATTGCACGATTTGTTGGTCTTAAAAGACCCCTATTTAATGGAATTTAATGCAGAAAATATTTGTCGAACATTTTAAACCTCTTAAGAACCGTTTTAGTATACTTTTGTGTGTAAGTTAAAAAAAAGGGCAAAAATGACCCCCTAAAATGAGTGTTAGAGGGTTTATATATTCTAAGCAAAGAATCGCCATACAATTCTACTGAAGACATCTGAAATAGTATTTTAGCTCAGAAGTACATTAAGAATGTTTTTTCTTACTTATACCAAACGCCTTTTCAAAAAATTCAAAAACTTTAGGGCCCGATATATAAACAATAAATAAACAAGAATGCTGCCTGACCCGTCTTCGATCGTCGATAATCGCGGTCTCACTTTTTATCAACCACACACTTCAAAGTTAGGAAAAAAATAAAACGTAAAAAGGAAAAGTTAAAAGAGAATTAAAAAAATACGACATGAAAAACACAAGACGAGTCGTTTTGTTGAGCCCTATTTCTTCTCTGCACCGCTCGCCGCCAAATCAAAAAAAGACGTAGTTAAAGCCTTCATGTGAATTGGCTGTATGTTTACCACAACGATGCTTTTTCTTCCTTTCGTGTACCTAAAATGGAGATGTCACTTTCTTTCATAGGAGGGCAGTAAAGTCCAAACAAACATCTCTACTACATTCAAGTCTATAGTCCATTCAATAGTTAAATCTAGAATTCTAAAGTTAAGACCAAAGTCCATACCACAATCAGGACTATACTGTAGTCCATAATATAGTCAACACAATAGTCTATCTTAAGAATAAACTATAGTTAACACTGTAGTCAATTCTATACTTGACTAAACTATAAACAATAGTCCTTCCTATAATCTTGGCTTAAATCATGTCCTATCCTGTCTTTATTTAACACTGTGTCCTTTAAGCATTTTTGTCATTCATCGAATTACTTTTTAATATTTTGCAAATCTGAATCATACATTTGTATTTAAGTATGTATATATACATGTTTTACAGATATGTATTTTTAAGCCCCATTGTGCAAAAGTACGCAATTATTTAATTGTTCGTTATCGCATTGAGTGCGATATAAATCTTTTCAAACTTCATATTTTATTGCATTAAATAAACTTATTTTTACTTGTGTGTATTATTTTAATTCAAAATATGGTATAATTATTTCCATAAACTTGTATTTCGATAGCTAAAGGATATTTTTAAACTTAAATAATTGTATTTTATGTTATTTTTGTTGCATGTTTGCTAATTTTATTTACACACATAAATGAATAATAAAAATTGCATGAAAGGCCTTTAAAAGAATAAGAAACATTTTAGGAAGTCTAAAATAAATAACTATAATTAATCTTTAATTGTATTACACAAAATCTCCACAAAAAATTTTGGCCATATTTGGGCAGATCCTTCGTTGTCACTCATCCAGAAGGATCTGTCCAAATATGGCCAAAATCCCATAGTGAACACCAAAAAATTTCAAAGTTAAATTTTGGAAATTTTTGTATAAAAATCACAAATACAATTCAAGCATATGGGTACCATAGCGGGAAAGTGTGCTCCCTAGTCCTCATTTTCCATATGGTCTGGATGAGTGACAACGAAGGATCTGTCCAAATATGGCCAAAATCCCATAGTGAACACCAAAAAATTTCAACGTTAAATTTTTGAAATTTTTGTATAAAAATCACAAATACAATTCAAGCATATGGGTACCATAGCGGGATAGTGTGCTCCCTAGTCCTCATTTTCCATATGGTCTGGATGAGTGACAACGAAGGATCTGTCCAAATATGGCCAAAATCCCATAGTGAACACCAAAAAATTTCAACGTTAAATTTTTTAAATTTTTGTATAAAAATCACAAATACAATTCAGGCATATGGGTACCATAGAAGGATAGTGTGGTCCCTAGTCCTCATTTTCCATATGGTATGGATGAGTGACAACGTGTTATGGCGATTTTTTTGGCATCAATAAAACACTTACAAGAAATATTTACAATTATATTGGGAACAGTCCAAAACGTAAAAATCAATTTTTTCGAAATATGAACAAAAATTTTTGGAAATTCAACAAAAAAAAAAATTCTACAATTATATAAATCCCATCGATACTGCAAAAAATATACACTAGGGCCCCGAATTCCCATTTAATTATGTAAGAAGTAAGATCTTGATAAGAAGTTGTGTAAAAAATTGGTGCAAAGGGAAGAAAATGCATTAGTTTTGAACTAAAATTGGACGTAATAAAACGTTTCAAGTCGGGTAAAAAGACTGTTGATATAGACAGAACCCTTGGTTTAGCACCTTCAACAGTAAAAGCCATTTGCAAAAAAAATTAATCATTTAAAGATAGCTCGAGTTAGTAGCAAATGAGATTTAATTTTTTATTTAATGTGTTTGTGAATATGGATAAATGTTATATATAAATTTTTGTTATGTATTTATAAAAATATATTTTCTCTTATGTATTTCTTTATCAAATGATAAAAATATATCAGCCCACTTGCTGAAATAAATAGAATAAAACTTAAGCGGCCCATACACTTGCATTGTACAATGTTGCCAACACATTTCACTATCTTCTCGTTGTGCAATAAAAATCAAAAGTATTTTGATTGTTGCCAATATATTGTGCCATCATCGTATATCAGATACACATTGACGATATAATTGTACAATACGTAAAACTGAACAATTTTATTGCAAGTGTATGAGCCGCTTTAACCATATCACTTTCTTCATCATAAATATACATAAATACTTTAAATACTTGACGATTTGCTGACGACTTTGTAAAATATTCGTGACGATTTTGGCGAATTTTGTTAAAACTTTTGACGATTTTTGAAGAAAAAAGACTAACAACACTGGTCTACAGTATCGCTACAATTGTTTTGTTTTTTAAAGCAGAACAGAACACTATATAATGTTCGGCTCTTTCTTAAAATAGCTACGAACGGTATTAAGGGTTGTGTTCGTCTACACAATCCCTAAAAAAAAATAGATAGCGTTCCTGGGTGTGTAATCCGAACGCTAAATAAGGTTCTGTTAATTTTCGAACACTGTTAAGACCTTGCAATATTTTGTTAGCAGAAAAAAATTTAATTTTTTTTTTTTTTTTTTATTTGTGTATTATTGTAATCTCAATGAAATAATATTACATAACTATAAATCGCCTCAGCGCCCAGTATGGCATTGAAGAGGCTAATGGCAACTACTATATCTAATATTCTAATTTATACAATATTTACATACATACAATAAATGAAGAGGAAAAAAGAAAAAAAAATATATATAAATTCATACGTATATATTTATTACAAACGAGTCATTTTGTTTAGAGAAGTGTTTCAACATTCTCGAGTAAATATTGCTTCAAATTATGTTTAAAAGTTGATAAGACCGAAATATTCTTTAATTCATTTGGTAACTGATTATATTCACTTGACCATTGTAAGAAATGCGTTGTTTAGATAACTCAAGTCGACATCTTGTTATATTTAAATTTCTTGATTGCCTCGTAGTTCTATGTGTAATTGACATGTTCTCTTGAAACCGTATACTGTGGGTGCCAACTCCTTTTAAACATTTAAACACATATATCAATAATTGTTGTTTATACAAACCACGAACAGGAAGTATCAATTTGGCATGCTTTTTAAACAAATTTACTGTGGAGTACCGGAACGGTAGACCATATACAATTTTCAGGGCTTTATTTTGTGCCGATTGTAAAGACTTTAATGTTGAACACTTTTTATAGCCATATATCATAGGAAGGTATGTTAGATGTGAATAAATTAATGCGTGGTAAAGCATAAGTTTGGTGGTGGTATTTAATTTATTTTTAAATTTATAAAGAATGCCAATTCCTGATGATACTTTTGTCTTTAAGAAATTGATGTGGTGATCCCATAAAAGATTATGACAAATATTTATTCCCAGATATTTTACATTTTCAGACTCATTTATCAAGTTTCCTTCAATATATACTTCCATGGGTTCAACATTCCTTGAAATATACGGCTTAAAACGAATGAATTTGGTTTTTCTATAATTTAGAGCTAATTTATTTAGCCTTAAAAACTCTGACAGTATCGCTGCATCATATTCCATATTAACTTGTAATACTTTTTCATATTTATAATAAAACAATAGGCAAATGTCGTCAGCATACATGAATAGATGCCCATTAAATTTTATATTTTTTATATCATTTAAAAATATTTTAAATAAAAGTGGTCCGTAGTGTACTTGGTGGTACGCCATATAACACATCGAGCTCGTGACTTTTAGACTCGTTTATTTGTACGAATTGTTTCCTTTCGTTTAGATAATCCTTCAGTAAATTAATTGCATTGAGAGACAATCCAATAAAATGAAGTTTATGACATAAAATATCGTGGTCTACTAAATCAAAGGCCTTCGACAAATCAAAAAACAGTCCTGCTACGCCCTTGTATCCAGCATCCAGTCCATTGCACACGTGTTCAATAACATTAACAACAGCTTCTTCAGTCCCATTGCCTTTTCTGAATCCATATTGGCAATTGAATAGTATATCGTGATCATTCACATAGTCGGTTAATTGCATGGATATAATTTTTTCAAAGATTTTGTCAATAATTGAAAGCAAAGATATAGGACGAAAGTATGTGTGTGAAGATAAATATGCCGAGTTAAATATGTTTCGACGTAACGGCTTACGTCACTACATATTTAACTCTGGATGAAATGACGTAACAAATAATTAAATATGACATATTTAACTATCACATATTTAAATATGCCATATTTAACTATTGCATATATAAATATGTCATAGTATCATATATTTTTAAACTGGGCTTAAATATAGGATGTGGTTGTATTAATAAAAAATACTTTAAAAAATGCAGAAAACATATCCAATTAATTTATAAATTATTTCCTAATAATTTCTATGGACAAATTAACAAAATCGAACAAAAATAAATTGGAGTTGTCACATCCTTCTGTGTCACACATCGGGACTATATGGAAAATGAGGACTAGGGACCACACTATCCTTCTATGGTACCCATATGCCTGAATTGTATTTGTGATTTTTTTTAAAAAATTTCAAAAATTTAACTTTGAAATTTTTTTGGTGTTCACTATGGGATTTTGGCCATATTTGGACAGATCCTTCGTTGTCACTCATCCGGACCATATGGAAAATGAGGACTAGGGACCACACTATCCTTCTATGGTACCCATATGCCTGAATTGTATTTGTGATTTTTTTTAAAAAATTTCAAAAATTTAACTTTGAAATTTTTTACGTGTTCACTATGGGATTTTGGCCATATTTGGACAGATCCTTCGTTGTCACTCATCCGGACCATATGGAAAATGAGGACTAGGGACCACACTATCCTTCTATGGTACCCATATGCCTGAATTGTATTTGTGATTTTTTTTAAAAAATTTCAAAAATTTAACTTTGAAATTTTTTTGGTGTTCACTATGGGATTTTGGCCATATTTGGACAGATCCTTCGTTGTCACTCATCCGGACCATATGGAAAATGAGGACTAGGGACCACACTATCCTTCTATGGTACCCATATGCCTGAATTGTATTTGTGATTTTTTTTAAAAAATTTCAAAAATTTAACTTTGAAATTTTTTACGTGTTCACTATGGGATTTTGGCCATATTTGGACAGATCCTTCGTTGTCACTCATCCGGACCATATGGAAAATGAGGACTAGGGACCACCCTATCCTTCTATGGTACCCATATGCCTGAATTGTATTTGTGATTTTTTTTAAAAAATTTCAAAAATTTAACTTTGAAATTTTTTTGGTGTTCACTATGGGATTTTTGCCATATTTGGACAGATCCTTCGTTGTCACTCATCCGGACCATATGGAAAATGAGGACTAGGGACCACACTATCCTTCTATGGTACCCATATGCCTGAATTGTATTTGTGATTTTTTTTAAAAAATTTCAAAAATTTAACTTTGAAATTTTTTACGTGTTCACTATGGGATTTTGGCCATATTTGGACAGATCCTTCGTTGTCACTCATCCGGACCATATGGAAAATGAGGACTAGGGACCACCCTATCCTTCTATGGTACCCATATGCCTGAATTGTATTTGTGATTTTTTTTAAAAAATTTCAAAAATTTAACTTTGAAATTTTTTTGGTGTTCACTATGGGATTTTTGCCATATTTGGACAGATCCTTCGTTGTCACTCATCCGGACCATATGGAAAATGAGGACTAGGGACCACACTATCCTTCTATGGTACCCATATGCCTGAATTGTATTTGTGATTTTTTTTAAAAAATTTCAAAAATTTAACTTTGAAATTTTTTACGTGTTCACTATGGGATTTTTGCCATATTTGGACAGATCCTTCGTTGTCACTCATCCGGACCATATGGAAAATGAGGACTAGGGACCACACTATCCTTCTATGGTACCCATATGCCTGAATTGTATTTGTGATTTTTTTTAAAAAATTTCAAAAATTTAACTTTGAAATTTTTTACGTGTTCACTATGGGATTTTGGCCATATTTGGACAGATCCTTCGTTGTCACTCATCCGGACCATATGGAAAATGAGGACTAGGGACCACCCTATCCTTCTATGGTACCCATATGCCTGAATTGTATTTGTGATTTTTTTTAAAAAATTTCAAAAATTTAACTTTGAAATTTTTTTGGTGTTCACTATGGGATTTTTGCCATATTTGGACAGATCCTTCGTTGTCACTCATCCGGACCATATGGAAAATGAGGACTAGGGACCACACTATCCTTCTATGGTACCCATATGCCTGAATTGTATTTGTGATTTTTTTTAAAAAATTTCAAAAATTTAACTTTGAAATTTTTTTGGTGTTCACTATGGGATTTTGGCCATATTTGGACAGATCCTTCGTTGTCACTCATCCGGACCATATGGAAAATGAGGACTAGGGACCACACTATCCTTCTATGGTACCCATATGCCTGAATTGTATTTGTGATTTTTTTTAAAAAATTTCAAAAATTTAACTTTGAAATTTTTTACGTGTTCACTATGGGATTTTGGCCATATTTGGACAGATCCTTCGTTGTCACTCATCCGGACCATATGGAAAATGAGGACAAGGGACCACACTATCCTTCTATGGTACCCATATGCCTGAATTGTATTTGTGATTTTTTTTAAAAAATTTCAAAAATTTAACTTTGAAATTTTTTTGGTGTTCACTATGGGATTTTGGCCATATTTGGACAGATCCTTCGTTGTCACTCATCCGGACCATATGGAAAATGAGGACTAGGGACCACACTATCCTTCTATGGTACCCATATGCCTGAATTGTATTTGTGATTTTTTTTAAAAAATTTCAAAAATTTAACTTTGAAATTTTTTTGGTGTTCACTATGGGATTTTGGCCATATTTGGACAGATCCTTCGTTGTCACTCATCCGGACCATATGGAAAATGAGGACTAGGGACCACACTATCCTTCTATGGTACCCATATGCCTGAATTGTATTTGTGATTTTTTTTAAAAAATTTCAAAAATTTAACTTTGAAATTTTTTTGGTGTTCACTATGGGATTTTGGCCATATTTGGACAGATCCTTCGTTGTCACTCATCCGGACCATATGGAAAATGAGGACTAGGGACCACACTATCCTTCTATGGTACCCATATGCCTGAATTGTATTTGTGATTTTTTTTAAAAAATTTCAAAAATTTAACTTTGAAATTTTTTACGTGTTCACTATGGGATTTTGGCCATATTTGGACAGATCCTTCGTTGTCACTCATCCGGACCATATGGAAAATGAGGACAAGGGACCACACTATCCTTCTATGGTACCCATATGCCTGAATTGTATTTGTGATTTTTTTTAAAAAATTTCAAAAATTTAACTTTGAAATTTTTTTGGTGTTCACTATGGGATTTTGGCCATATTTGGACAGATCCTTCGTTGTCACTCATCCGGACCATATGGAAAATGAGGACTAGGGACCACACTATCCTTCTATGGTACCCATATGCCTGAATTGTATTTGTGATTTTTTTTAAAAAATTTCAAAAATTTAACTTTGAAATTTTTTACGTGTTCACTATGGGATTTTGGCCATATTTGGACAGATCCTTCGTTGTCACTCATCCGGACCATATGGAAAATGAGGACAAGGGACCACACTATCCTTCTATGGTACCCATATGCCTGAATTGTATTTGTGATTTTTTTTAAAAAATTTCAAAAATTTAACTTTGAAATTTTTTTGGTGTTCACTATGGGATTTTGGCCATATTTGGACAGATCCTTCGTTGTCACTCATCCGGACCATATGGAAAATGAGGACTAGGGACCACACTATCCTTCTATGGTACCCATATGCCTGAATTGTATTTGTGATTTTTTTTAAAAAATTTCAAAAATTTAACTTTGAAATTTTTTTGGTGTTCACTATGGGATTTTGGCCATATTTGGACAGATCCTTCGTTGTCACTCATCCGGACCATATGGAAAATGAGGACTAGGGACCACACTATCCTTCTATGGTACCCATATGCCTGAATTGTATTTGTGATTTTTTTTAAAAAATTTCAAAAATTTAACTTTGAAATTTTTTTGGTGTTCACTATGGGATTTTGGCCATATTTGGACAGATCCTTCGTTGTCACTCATCCGGACCATATGGAAAATGAGGACTAGGGACCACACTATCCTTCTATGGTACCCATATGCCTGAATTGTATTTGTGATTTTTTTTAAAAAATTTCAAAAATTTAACTTTGAAATTTTTTACGTGTTCACTATGGGATTTTTGCCATATTTGGACAGATCCTTCGTTGTCACTCATCCGGACCATATGGAAAATGAGGACTAGGGACCACACTATCCTTCTATGGTACCCATATGCCTGAATTGTATTTGTGATTTTTTTTAAAAAATTTCAAAAATTTAACTTTGAAATTTTTTTGGTGTTCACTATGGGATTTTTGCCATATTTGGACAGATCCTTCGTTGTCACTCATCCGGACCATATGGAAAATGAGGACTAGGGACCACACTATCCTTCTATGGTACCCATATGCCTGAATTGTATTTGTGATTTTTTTTAAAAAATTTCAAAAATTTAACTTTGAAATTTTTTTGGTGTTCACTATGGGATTTTGGCCATATTTGGACAGATCCTTCGTTGTCACTCATCCGGACCATATGGAAAATGAGGACTAGGGACCACACTATCCTTCTATGGTACCCATATGCCTGAATTGTATTTGTGATTTTTTTTAAAAAATTTCAAAAATTTAACTTTTAAAAAAAATCACAAATACAATTCAGGCATATGGGTACCATAGAAGGATAGTGTGGTCCCTTGTCCTCATTTTCCATATGGTCCGGATGAGTGACAACGAAGGATCTGTCCAAATATGGCCAAAATCCCATAGTGAACACGTAAAAAATTTCAAAGTTAAATTTTTGAAATTTTTTAAAAAAAATCACAAATACAATTCAGGCATATGGGTACCATAGAAGGATAGTGTGGTCCCTAGTCCTCATTTTCCATATGGTCCGGATGAGTGACAACGAAGGATCTGTCCAAATATGGCAAAAATCCCATAGTGAACACGTAAAAAATTTCAAAGTTAAATTTTTGAAATTTTTTAAAAAAAATCACAAATACAATTCAGGCATATGGGTACCATAGAAGGATAGTGTGGTCCCTAGTCCTCATTTTCCATATGGTCCGGATGAGTGACAACGAAGGATCTGTCCAAATATGGCAAAAATCCCATAGTGAACACCAAAAAAATTTCAAAGTTAAATTTTTGAAATTTTTTAAAAAAAATCACAAATACAATTCAGGCATATGGGTACCATAGAAGGATAGGGTGGTCCCTAGTCCTCATTTTCCATATGGTCCGGATGAGTGACAACGAAGGATCTGTCCAAATATGGCCAAAATCCCATAGTGAACACGTAAAAAATTTCAAAGTTAAATTTTTGAAATTTTTTAAAAAAAATCACAAATACAATTCAGGCATATGGGTACCATAGAAGGATAGTGTGGTCCCTAGTCCTCATTTTCCATATGGTCCGGATGAGTGACAACGAAGGATCTGTCCAAATATGGCCAAAATCCCATAGTGAACACGTAAAAAATTTCAAAGTTAAATTTTTGAAATTTTTTAAAAAAAATCACAAATACAATTCAGGCATATGGGTACCATAGAAGGATAGTGTGGTCCCTAGTCCTCATTTTCCATATGGTCCGGATGAGTGACAACGAAGGATCTGTCCAAATATGGCCAAAATCCCATAGTGAACACCAAAAAAATTTCAAAGTTAAATTTTTGAAATTTTTTAAAAAAAATCACAAATACAATTCAGGCATATGGGTACCATAGAAGGATAGTGTGGTCCCTAGTCCTCATTTTCCATATGGTCCGGATGAGTGACAACGAAGGATCTGTCCAAATATGGCAAAAATCCCATAGTGAACACGTAAAAAATTTCAAAGTTAAATTTTTGAAATTTTTTAAAAAAAATCACAAATACAATTCAGGCATATGGGTACCATAGAAGGATAGTGTGGTCCCTAGTCCTCATTTTCCATATGGTCCGGATGAGTGACAACGAAGGATCTGTCCAAATATGGCCAAAATCCCATAGTGAACACCAAAAAAATTTCAAAGTTAAATTTTTGAAATTTTTTAAAAAAAATCACAAATACAATTCAGGCATATGGGTACCATAGAAGGATAGTGTGGTCCCTAGTCCTCATTTTCCATATGGTCCGGATGAGTGACAACGAAGGATCTGTCCAAATATGGCCAAAATCCCATAGTGAACACCAAAAAAATTTCAAAGTTAAATTTTTGAAATTTTTTAAAAAAAATCACAAATACAATTCAGGCATATGGGTACCATAGAAGGATAGTGTGGTCCCTAGTCCTCATTTTCCATATGGTCCGGATGAGTGACAACGAAGGATCTGTCCAAATATGGCCAAAATCCCATAGTGAACACCAAAAAAATTTCAAAGTTAAATTTTTGAAATTTTTTAAAAAAAATCACAAATACAATTCAGGCATATGGGTACCATAGAAGGATAGTGTGGTCCCTTGTCCTCATTTTCCATATGGTCCGGATGAGTGACAACGAAGGATCTGTCCAAATATGGCCAAAATCCCATAGTGAACACGTAAAAAATTTCAAAGTTAAATTTTTGAAATTTTTTAAAAAAAATCACAAATACAATTCAGGCATATGGGTACCATAGAAGGATAGTGTGGTCCCTAGTCCTCATTTTCCATATGGTCCGGATGAGTGACAACGAAGGATCTGTCCAAATATGGCCAAAATCCCATAGTGAACACCAAAAAAAATTTCAAAGTTAAATTTTTGAAATTTTTTAAAAAAAATCACAAATACAATTCAGGCATATGGGTACCATAGAAGGATAGTGTGGTCCCTTGTCCTCATTTTCCATATGGTCCGGATGAGTGACAACGAAGGATCTGTCCAAATATGGCCAAAATCCCATAGTGAACACGTAAAAAATTTCAAAGTTAAATTTTTGAAATTTTTTAAAAAAAATCACAAATACAATTCAGGCATATGGGTACCATAGAAGGATAGTGTGGTCCCTAGTCCTCATTTTCCATATGGTCCGGATGAGTGACAACGAAGGATCTGTCCAAATATGGCCAAAATCCCATAGTGAACACCAAAAAAATTTCAAAGTTAAATTTTTGAAATTTTTTAAAAAAAATCACAAATACAATTCAGGCATATGGGTACCATAGAAGGATAGTGTGGTCCCTAGTCCTCATTTTCCATATGGTCCGGATGAGTGACAACGAAGGATCTGTCCAAATATGGCAAAAATCCCATAGTGAACACCAAAAAAATTTCAAAGTTAAATTTTTGAAATTTTTTAAAAAAAATCACAAATACAATTCAGGCATATGGGTACCATAGAAGGATAGTGTGGTCCCTAGTCCTCATTTTCCATATAGTCCCGATGTGTGACACAGAAGGATGTGACAACTCCAATTTATTTTTGTTCGATTTTGTTAATTTGTCCATAGAAATTATTAGGAAATAATTTATAAATTAATTGGATATGTTTTCTGCATTTTTTAAAGTATTTTTTATTAATACAACCACATCCTATATTTAAGCCCAGTTTAAAAATATATGATACTATGACATATTTATATATGCAATAGTTAAATATGGCATATTTAAATATGTGATAGTTAAATATGTCATATTTAATTATTTGTTACGTCATTTCATCCAGAGTTAAATATGTAGTGACGTAAGCCGTTACGTCGAAACATATTTAACTCGGCATATTTATCTTCACACACATACGAAAGTTTTCAATTCTGTTCGTTCCTGGACATTTTGGTATAGGACATATTTTGTGCACTTTTAGTACTTCAGGATATTTGAAATTGATTATCATCTTGTTGAATATATTTACAATAGAGTCAGATATAGAATCTTTTCGTACAAGCAACATTTTTGGAGTAATATTGTCATAACCAGGACTTTTATGTATTTCCATATTTTCAATAATATCAATAACTTTCATTTTATTCGTTGGCTTAAAATTAAAATTACATGTTGTTTCTTGAATTAGGGATCCAAACATATTAATGTCATCATTTGAGTTAAGCGTTATATCATCTTTTAAATTCTGTACTGAGTTATTTAAAATTTTTAAATGATGTTATTCTTTTCCATGCATGCAAACATATGTATGACGATTATTTTTGGTTTTAAATGTTAAGTGAAAGTTTTTCCATGCATGAAGGTATGTAAATTTGTGGTCTTTTTCTGTGTATGTGTGAGTAAGCAAAAATGTGTGTGTGTGTTTAACAAAGTTTGAAAAGGTCATACGTAAACAGTTTTGGTTCCGGGTTTTTTATTCGATTAAAATTTGTTTTTCTCCCCTGCAGACAATAGAGAAGAGAGAAGGCGTAAGAACAAGACACAAAAACATACGACACTTAAAACATTTCAATATTTTTGTTGACTTTATATAAAAAAGGAGATAAATATCTAAAATACTTTGAAAGCCCAAACCCACTTCTTTGCTAAGCTTTTAACTGAAATGAAATTTAATTTCCTTAATACTTGGCTTCTCCTCTGGAGCTTATTTAAACATGCAGGAAAAGCTTAAGGAAAAATTTTCATTTGAAAAATACACATTTAAATGCCTTTCAATTTCCTTCCACGCTCCTGTACGTATAAGTAACATTAATAAAAATTGTATTTCCCACATAAAACGTATACTTTATAATTTTATTCAAATGAATTCATATAACTCATACGTATCGCATTTATTAAATACAAATTTGACTTTGATAAAGATTTATAATCAAATTAAGTGCACAACAAGCTTCCAGCTTGTTCGTAGACAAAGAATTAAGACATAAAATGTATTTTTAAAAGAATTTATTAATTTGTTTTATTAATAGCCTTAAGTTTAAACTTTAGTTTTATAGTTGTTAACTAAATCAGTTGAACTAGAGTCTAACCCACAGTCAAACTATTGTTAAACAAGAGTTTAAACTATAGTTTAAAGCCAGTCAAAACTATAGTCTGGTCTTAATTACAAAGTCATTAAACCGTAAGAACCCCTAAAATTATAACAAAAAACGAGGTTGGGCCAAAAAATCAGGAATTGTTTGCGTCAAAAACAAGCGTTAACATCGAGTTTTTAAAAAACTTGAAAATCATACTAATTGCAATTTCTTGTAATTTTGAGTTAAGTGTCGAAAACTTTAACGTTTTTGTTATGCAACTGCCGAAATATATTTTCAAAACTACGAGTGGTACCCAATTTCAGCAACCTTGCATAAAATTTTAGCACATTCTTCACAAATTATACAAGTCTTAAACGTGCCTCTTGGATGCGCTGGCACAGAATATACAGAACTGACACGAGACGGAAGATTTTGCCTTTTTTTTTGTCTCTTTCTAAGAAAGCTGCCCTTTTGCATTTTTTGTTTTGATTACGCAATTCGTGTTGATAGTAGCGGCCTGTTTTTACACATTGCCACTTTACTACCAAAAAACATTTTCTTTCTCTTTCTTCGAAAGCTGCCCTCGCAACTGATTTGGGCCTTTTTCACACGTCACTTTTTACAGTTCTGTGTATTCTGTGGCGCTGGAATGCTTCTGAGGCAAGAAAAAAATTTTATAAAAAGGATGGCACTGAGCATCAAGAAAGGTCTCCAGAGAACAAAATATGTCTGATGTTTTTAACAGAGCCATGGATTCTTCTGACCCATTCTTATTCAGTATTTGCCTAAAGACCCGTCATTCAGCAAAGAAAACTTTAAAGCTTCCTAGAGAAGTTATTTCTCTTTTGAAGATTCCTGAGTATCAATTCCCCACTACGTCAAGTGCTATCGTAAATGAAGATTTTTATGATTTCGAAGAGGATTAATAAAGAGTTAGAAGTCGATGAAACGCTTGACAATTATGATGTAAGAGTTTATTATAAAATACTTACTTTTACACAATTGAATGCTCTCTTTTTAGTGGGATTAAATCTTGATGGCATTATCGGCAAAAATAAATTTGTAAGCTGACCTTAAGACTAGCAAAAGAAGGCTTAGTCAATTTTATGATTGAATGTTATTTACTGAATTGACTTTATTTTTATTAATTTGATAAGTAAATAAATGCTGTTTCTAACCGAACGCTGTTTTTATCCAAAGGACGTTTTTTACTATTAACACACCCACTGCTAAGCTTACTTTTTCTGTCACTGAAAGTTGATGTGGCAGTGGTTTAATTAACTAAGTTTTTTTACTTAAATATGGGTTAGCAACATAAAGAAATTAAAAAATTATTTTCATTTCCTGTGACCTAAAACATATAAAATAATATAACTACTGAAAGTGGGCGTGGTAAGGGCGGATTGACTACTAATTTTTATCGAAGACTAAGGTATCCATCATAGTCATTTGTACACAATTTTTAAGGTCTAGCAGCTTCCCGTGATTTATTGCCTCAAAAACCGGTCATTTAACCCATAGTGCAGCTTATCACTTTTGCTTTCTGAAATTCCTTCCATTGATCTTCTTATAAGGGAATGGGCAGAAATTTTCAAAAGCTTATGCAAGAACCAGATGCGAAAAACGACTCAAAGTTGAAAGATCGTGTAAAAAAATAGGCGACAGAGAGTCTTATAAGTAGAAAGCAACAAAGTTAAGAAACTAATCGACGTTCAACTGAATACCTGATAAAGCAATCTGGTTAAATCGGGATTATTGGGGAAATGAGTTGTTATCTGACACAGGTATTCACAGGGCACGGACTATGGGCTATCTAGTGAGAAGGCGTAACTTGCAGGAAACGATAAGAATTAAAATTTCAATTAACTAGGCGATTGTTGTCTTACTTACTCCTGATAACATAGTCTAGGAGATGCTCCAGTAAGAGGAATCATGGAGGAAATATTAAAACTTTATTTTGCATACTATGGACGATGTAGTATCAATCCCGGAATTTCTAGAAATAAGTATAAAATTCTTAAATCAAGTAAAAAAAAAGATAAAACTTTTTGATTTTCTATACACATTAAAAAAGCTCTGGCCAGACTCATGTGTACCACGAAGGGTTAAAAAATAAATTTGAACTCTTGCTTCTCATTTAGTTTATATTTTTGGTTAAATATGTACATAAGATTTCTAAAGTAAAAACCATATCGGGCATGATGTTGGCTTTTTATCATTCTGTAAGGTGTACTACGGGTAAGTAAATCAATCATAATGATTTTTTCTTTCTAAATCGGGATAAAATCAACTTTATAATACTTGAATCAAGCAGAAATCATGGTTGGTTGTTCACGTGAGGGGTACATTCATGGTGTTCGATTCTAAATTATACTCAGTTTGAGGTATGTTCAGAGGATTCTATGAGACTAATGAAGTGGTTTAGTTGAAATCATGTCAATTTGAAGTGATTAACAAATCACTCATAGGTTATTCTAGCCCTGTCCATAGTCTTCATTTTCCATTAGGTTTGATTCCCTGAGATCGAAGGGTTTGGACACAGTGGCCATATCCCTCAAACAGCACTTTCATGAGAATTTCACTCTAAGTCGTATTTTTTCAAAAATCATACATTTTAATATTAAAAGACTAATAAAATATCTTATTATTGTTAAATATTAAATAAAAATGATTTATTTTTAATAAAAATTGCAAAATTTTGCGTAAATAGTCGTATTTTCTTTATAATACTCATGCGATATTTTTTTAAAATATTTTTTATCGCATGCGATATTTTTTAAAAACGAATTTAACTTTTCATATTTATCTTCACACACGTTAAAATATCTTATTATTGTTAAATATTAAATCAAAATGAATGATTTTTAAAAAAATATTGCAAAATTTCGCGTAAATAGTCGTATTTTCTTTATAATACGCATGCGATATTTTTATAAAATATTTTTTATCGCATGCGATATTTTTTAAAAACGAATTTAACTTTTCATATTTATCTTCACACACGTCAGATAATTAGCTGTATCCTTCCGCTGAACGAATATGGCTGTGTATACGCTTGAACAACGCTGGGAAATATTGCCTGCGATCGACTTACATGAGATGCCGATTCAGCCAAAAAAAAAATCATCTTTTCAGATGAAGCTCATTTTGATCTTGGCGGGTATGTAAACAAGCGAAATTGTCTCATTTGGGGCACAGAAAACCCGCACGCATACCGATGCACTGTTTGGTGCGGATTTTGGTCCAGAGGCATAATTGGGCCATTTTTCTTCGAAATTGAGCAAGGAGTGGCCGCTACAGTCAATGGCGATCGTTATCGCGCCATGTTGAACAAATTATTGTTCACAAAAATTTAAGAGGAGGATATTGGCAACACTCGATGTTTTGCGCCCTGTTTTTGAAGATCGCATTATCAGCCGCAAAGCTGATGTCGTTTAGCCACCTCGGAGCTGCGATTTGACGCCGTTGGACTATTATTTGTGGGGTGCCGTCAAAGATAAGTGTTACGCTGACAAGCCAGAGACAATTGACGCTTTAAAGGGCAATATTCGTGAAGCCATTGGTGAAATACAGCATCACACAATCGATAATGTGCTTAAAAATTGGACTGATCGTGTAGGATACTGCATGGCCAGCCGAGGCAGCAATCTGAATGAAATTAGTTTCCATTATTAACCGGAAGGATTGTACTTTCAAATAAAAAACAAAATTTAAGAAAATATTCAGTAGTTTTTTTTATAGCATTTTCAAAAAAAAAAAAGTTATTTGGCGGACCCTTTATAGGTATTTTTTTTGGGATATTTTTAAAACCGAAAACCGATCCGAAACTGACCGGTTTTAATCATTTTAAAACCGAAACCGCGGTTTCACATTTTTACGGTTTTTAGCAAACTCTAATTTAAACTACTTTTTTCTCTTAAGCTCGTTAATGCCCGATTAGCGACATTTCCTTAATAGTGCCTTTAATGGCAGTATTGTGGACAATATCTACAATTAAGTCTCCGATAGGTAAGTGACTGGGCTCGAAAAAAGGAGATAGCGGCTGTGTGGAGGCAGTCAGACCTCCAATAGGCTTTTGGTTAATAACGAAATGGGTTCTAAACTTAACATACATATGACAATGTAGTCAGCAGGAACATTACTTTGTCTGTGCTTCTTGGCCCATCAATTCATGTTTGTCCAATTTCACAATTGAAGCACAGACGCGAAGAATAACGTTGTACATATGTTGCAAAATAATTATTTTTAAGGAGTGCAAAAAAAAACGTTTTTATCAGGCAGGACTATTTATTTCTTAATTTTTTTTATTAAAAAAATAATGATGGAAAAAAGCAAAATTGTATCAAGAAATTTTAATTTTAAATTACATACAAATTTACAGTTTTTATTTTTTTTTAGCAGAGGACAACGTAAGCGACCATTGCCTGCATTTTGTCGTCAAAGTGGTTTGAAACACGACAATGGTCACTTACGTTGTCCTTAATAAAGTGTTATTCAAGACATATTTAAAAAATGTCTGCAAAAAAGACATAAATACGCTTTTAAACACGACAAAATACGATTTGTAACTTAAGTTGTCGTCTCCAATGTTATGTAGGCGACAAATTCAAAAATGTCCTGAAGACATCGTTGACTACATTTGCGTCTATGACCATTTTGCCAACTGCGACGCAACGTAATGTTTTAATGTTAATACTTCATAGAAACAATAAATTTTCTTTTAAATTTTATAATTAATTATTTAAAACAAATAATTTATACGCCACGTGACTTCATTATGATGGCACGCCGACAAGACGAGCAATTAGAAGAATGACAAACAAAAAAATTCCACAAGAAAAATGAATTGAGTCGAATAAACAAACGAAATAAATAAACAAGTTATAAAAACAATAATTGTAGCAACATGAAAACGAAAACAAATGTACAAAAACTAGAAAATTATTAACATAAAAAAAAGATCATATCAGCAACAACAACAACAACAAAGAAGTCATCACGTGTAGATAAAAACGCATGTGTGTCTGCGGCTGTGTGTATAACAGAATGGAAAATTTTAATGATGAACTATAAAGCGAAACTTTTATTTAAACAAAATTATTAATAACAAATTAAAAATTATAAAAACAAACTAAACAGAAATAGAAACATTGACAAGTAGCGAACGTGTTCGTTCTAATGCGCGGGCTTAATTTGCAAATTTGTGATGTGTGTTAATATTGTACCGAAGTGAGTTAATTTTGCAATAAATCTTTGTCACACTCGCGAGATTAAATTTGAGTGGATAACAGTGTTGCCACTTTGTGGGATATTACCCGATTCGGGTGTTTTTTTACGGTCGTGGTTAAAGCGTGGGTTATTTCTTTAAGATGTAGATCAGGGGTTTACTCTCTACTGCTGCGCGAAAGAAAATGTTATATAAAACTACTGATTGGTAATCTCTAATGCGTTTGCGCAACTTTTAATTAACCAGTGCTACCAAAAGTAGCAGTAGCAACGAAAATTTATTAAATAGCCTATTTAAAAAATATAAAGAACTTGGAGCGCTATTTCTACTACTACTACTGCTACTTTCACAGTTTCTTAATATCGTAGCAAAAAAATAAATTTTAAGCGTAGCAAACTTTTTAAATTTTGTTTTTAACTGCTTTTTTTACAACTAAGAAGCAGTAGTTAAAGAAATAGTACGAAAATCAAAGCATAGAACTAATAAAACAGCAGTAGAAGTAGCAACATATTAAACGATAAACTAGTATTTGATCTAGATAAAGAATTAGCATTAAAAGAAGAAATAAAGTAGCCAGGGACCGTAACGGTTATAAGCAGGGCTGCCAGAAATTTTCAGCAAAAAATCTTAATTTCACCAAAAAAAAATCTTATTTTTGAAGAAAAAATCTTTTTTTTTTTGGAAAAAAGTAGTTTTTTTTATTACAAATAATAAAAACAATTCATATTTTATTTAATACATTAAATAAACAAAAAAAAAACATTACAAAAAATTTTATTTCTTAAACTAAATTGTATTATTTAGTTTAAAAATTTTTAAATGGGAACAAAGAAGGTTTTTTTAATTGAACCTAACCTTCGTCTAGACAAAACAAAAAGTCTTGTTTTTGGGGAAAAAATCTTAAAAAATAAGGTAAAATCTTACTTCTGGCAGCGCTTGTTATAAGTGATATAAAAAAAGTTAGCAAAAGTGCAGTTTACGTGGGTTCGAAAGAAAATAAAAAAATGTGCCACCCGATTCAGAATAAAAAAAAACAAAATTAAAGTTTAAGGGGGCTGGGGGCCGTGGGGCCCCCTGGAACAAACAAAACTGCCCCGCCCACTTAGTGATATGTGTGGATACTCAAATTAAAGGCAATTTGCTCACGATTGCAAATATTTATTTTGTTTTTTTATTTGCATTTTATTTTCCTCTCTAGGTTAATTTAAGTATCTTTTAGGTGCAGAAAAGCTTTAGTTAGCGAAGCCGGTGTTTGTTATACCAAATAGAAGAAAATCCTTGCGCCCAGCCGAAGGCCGGCTATCGAGAGAAGCAAAGCCGGTTTTTGTTATACCTTACGCAGAAAATAATTCTTTAGCACATCGGAAATAGGCTATTAATTACAAAAAAATTTAAAAAATAAATCGAGCATAAAACATTAAAAAATACAAAGTAAAACAAAATATTTATGATTGTGAGCAAACTACCTTTAACTTGAGTACCTACACATTCCCCTAAGTGGACGGGCGGTTTTTTGGATCCAGGGGGACCCACGGGCCTCAGCCGCCTTAAATTATAATTTTGTGTTTTAATTTTTTTTTCGTATGCCACGTAAACTGCACTTTTGCTAACTTTTTTTATATCACTTATATCCGTTACGGACCTGGCTACTTTATTTCTTCTTTTAATGCAAATTCTTCATCTAGATCAAATACTAGTTTATTGTTTAGATAGTTTCGGAGAAGCAGACATTGCCGCCAACCGCCCCTCGTTGTCCTAATAAAATAACCTTACAGCCTTATTCAAATCTTAAAAAGATTTAAAATTATCTTGATATTTTTCTGAATAACAACACAAAAAAATTTTACAAACTTCCACAATTATTAAAATTGCATTTGCCATCTCTGCTATCTCTCACTCTGTATATTTACGTTATACCCTGCAAATATTATTGGACCACCTGATCCAATTTCATGAAATGGACTACTCCATGGACTGGTCCGATGTAATGCAAGCATGGACCATGTCATAGTTAAAAAGTGTTTGTAGTGAGACGAAATGTCTTCATTTTTTAACGACATGTTTTCGTTTTTAAACGAAGTTAAAACTAATCCTCTTGTGTACACAATGGAGTAGTTTTAAAACTACTCCTTTGTAGTCCAAAGATGGGTTATATGGTCCTGCCCTAGGACATCGTAATGTTAAATAGACCATGTTTTTCCATACGTTTGGGTTACTTTTGGACTAGTCCTAGTCCCTTGTGGGCTACTCTTTACACGCGTGTTTGGACTGGTCCTATTATTTGCAGAGTACTTACGAAAATACACATACTTGTGTACACAATGGATAATCAAGTTAAACATCAACTGTCAAATATTAATTGTCATTTCTTTGACATTATTTTTTTGAGCGAATTAATAGAAAAAAGTGTGAACATTCTATAGGTCTTAGAAATAAAGTTATAAGTTCATAATATCGAGTGTACAATACAGGATACCCATAAGGAATTAAATTTGTTTGCACCATACTCAGGAAATTTAAAAAATTTATTTTGCTTTAGTTTGTACTTCAACATTTTTGTACTGATGTTCTGCCGACGATATTGCTTACTCGAAAATAAATTAATTTCTTTTTCATTCAATTTAAGCTACTTTTTGGATTTGTCTGTGTAATTTTGCTTTAGATGTGTAATTTGGGACACAGTCATGCGTAGTTTCTGATCAGCGTTGGCGTTTTGGTTACTTTTAACCAAAATTGGTTACTTTTTTTCTCGGTGTGAACTCGTGTAGCTTTTTTCCATTTTGGTTACTTTTTTTTAAACTGAAGTGCGATTTAACTAGTACTTTTGATACAAATAATTTTGGTTACTTTTTGCGCTTTTGGTTACTTTATTTTTACATTTTGGTTAAAAAATTTTTTTTTGTCGTGGCAACGCTGTTTCTGATTTCTTTATTGGCAACACTGATACATGTGTACTCTTTAATATTTGTTCTCTACAAGAGCTTCCGTTATTTTAAAAAATTCTCCGTTTAATTTAATAATTGCAAACATGCCTACGCCATCAGTATTTCTCTCTTTATAATTGATTGGTACAATCAACAACATTCATTAAATTAGTAATAATTATTGATCAAATTTTTACAATAATTTTATTTATAGGTACTTAATAAAAAAAACATAGAACAGTTCAACAAAATAACCACAATACTAATTAAAAACAACAATATTTAAAGAAAATAAAATTACAATAAATATTAAATAATTGTTGAAATTTTTAAACAAATTTTATTTAACGAAGGAAAAGCAAAAACAACAACTTCAACAAGAGACTGGTTGTTTTGATTTCCATATTGTGTTTGTGTAAGTGTTTGCTTTTGAAAATTATGTACTTCTATCTTTTTTTTGTTTTTTTTTTGTAAATTTGTATTGTTTTTATATTCAACAATTATACAAACTTTTAAATTAAAATCTACCAGTTAAAAAATATGTTTGTGTGTTTGTTTTTTAATTTGTTTTTATCGATTTCTTTGTATGATCAATGTTTGAATGACATCATCGCTGCCACTGTCATTATTATTTACTTATCATGTATGTATATGTACGTCTGAATGGATTGGAGATTGTTTTTCTTCTTTTTTTGCAAAAAGATAACATAGTAATTTAATTATCCGCAGTTTACTAGCAAATCTCGTTCATTTGAGATAACAAAGTAATTAAATTGTGCATTAGAAATACTTAAGAAGATGTTTGATTAATAAATGTGAAAAGTAGAAAAAGCTACCGGAAATAAAGAGCTCTATTAAAAAAAAAACCTAAACTTAAGTTAGTCTAAAATACGAGGCCGGTCCCAAAACTTACCTACCAAACAAAGAAATCCCTACAGGGGACGTACGCGCCAGACGTACTGTTTTTAGCAGTAGATGTACTGTTTCATACAGAACACTCAAAACAGTAGGCATATGTACTGTTTTTTTTAACTTTGTACTGTTTTTTTTTTTTTTAGCAAAATTCAGAAATCGTTATGAAGCGTAATTTAATTTGAGCGAAATATTAATTTCAATTACTGTACTTTTTCCTGTTTTCATCTTGATCTGGTAATCAAAGTTGCAAGTATATAAAAAGTGGGGTACACACTACCGACCGCGAGTAACCACAAATTTTTTGCTGTAGATGTACTGTTTCATAAGGACACTCAAAACAGTAGGTAAATGTACTGTTTTTTTTAACTTTGTACTGCTTTTTTTTTAACCAAAATTCAGAAATCGTTATGAAGCGTAATTTAATTTGAGCGAAATTTTAATTTTAATTACTGTACTTTTTCCTGTTTTCATCTTGATCTGGTAATCAAAGTTGCAAGTATATAAAAAGTGGGGTACACACTACCGACCGCGAGTAACCACAAATTTTTTGCTGGTTGACTGATGACTTTTTTGTCTGTCACTCAAGTTCGATAGTGTGTACCCTTCATTAAATAGCTATACATACTTTTAAATCAAATCCTGCTAACACACATCATACAGGCATATTTTGAAAATCTGAAAATCGCACGAAAGGTGTTCTAGACAAAAATCTTTTTTCATAATTGTGGTTTTAAATCGGTCAGCTAAGTGGCCGCCGATTTAAAATTACTTTCTTATTTGTTTCAAGCATTTAAACCCAAATTAAAACTTTTGTATATTATCAAAGTTATTTTCGGGAATACAAAATTTATTATTAATACGATTTCCGTATGACGTGCTTAATTCCCAGTTTTTCATATTTGATAAATACACTGAAATTTATTGTTGAGGGAAAGCTAGCTTCTATGCGCATTTCACTGGTTGCTTAGGCCAGCTCATCAGGAAACCTTTTTTCCAAGATTTTAGAAAAGCCAAAAATATTATAGAAATAAAATCCTAAACCGAATAAGAATTATAAACACTCAAACTCTTACTTGTAACAATATTAAAGCTTAAACAAAACACCAACAATAAACCGTGAGTTTATCTTTTCTTACATTCCCCTACAATTGGTTGGGTGCTTGGTTGGGTTGGGTTGGTAAGTGGGTAAAAAGAAAAACACAAACTGCTTCATTCTACTGTCTTCGTAAGACAACAACAAAAAAAACCCATTTGCCAAATCAGTTTTTTGCACGGGCACATGCAAGTATGTGTGTATGTATGTACATATGTATTTTTTAATGCACCCTTAAATCACAAGTGACTTGAAATTTTTCGATTTTTAGAACATGTCTGATAGAGTTAATTTTTTTTATGGCTGACATAGATTTTTCACCATCCTCTCTCTCGTTCGATTAAAGTCATTCTTCTGTGATTTACATCTTTTTTTTTATTTAAAACTTAAAAGATACATTTAAACGTGAAACTATGGTAAATGTTTGCTTTTTAATCGCAACTGATGGCTTTTCTTATATGAAACACCACAAAATGTAATTTAGCATCAAGATTATAGTAGGAGTTGGAGTCGTGAGTCGGAGTCGCACTTAAAAAATTTCAGCGTTTGGAGTCGGAGTCGGAGTTAGTACTTTTTTCGGACGACTTCACAGCCCAGATTTTTATGCAAAAGTGTAGTCTCATTATACGATTGATTTTTATGTGTTTTGAAAAATGTTGTATTTATGTCAGGCCTGGAAATGTTCGATCTGATTGGTGAATTTATAAAAATCTTTTTTGTATGAAATATCCAGGGAAACCAGAAATATGCGCTAAAAAAACACATTTTATGCGCATTAAACATGCAGTAAAAACTGGAAAATATGCCCTGAAAATTGTTGAAAAATATATGTACTCCAAAAACTGATAATCTAAAAACAAAATATTCAACAATTTAAAAACATCCTCAAACAATTCTAAAATTATAAGCAGTAAATCCCAAACACTATCAGCCCAATTATGCATAAAAATTCCCCGGGAGTTTTTTCCCTTCTCCCATTTTTCCTATGTAAATTCTATTGCAAAAATGGGAAAAGGGAAAAAACTCCCGGGGAATTTGTATTCATAATTGGGCTGTATATAATTTAAATACGAATTTTAGAGATTTAACCGTATTTGGAAATGATGGGCAGTCATTGGCTGACAAAAACAAAGTTATGTTAAGAGGTTAAAGTTAAAATTCGTATAAGAGTTATTTGTGGGGAATGTTATCTAGATATTAACATCCATATGAGATTTTTTGTCTTCAAAGCATTTTAGGGACGGTCGCTAAATTAATGTTAACATTAAAAAGGAAGTTATAGGTATATTAGATGGGAGCTTTGGGCAAATGAGACCGATTCGAAAAGAATTTAATTTGTAGCGAAATATTTTTGGGGCGAATTTAAAAAAGAGTCTAATTTATAGACCTTGGTACACTTAAAATTTATTTACCAAATTTGATAAAATTTTTTACAAGATTGCAACTTATACTTTGCGCATGTATGGACATAGTCAGATGGATGGGCATACAGTAGAAACTCGATTCTTGCACGCTATGAAAACCGGTCTCGGTGCAAGTTTCGAGGTTATAGCAAGTACCGAGTATTAATTTCCCATACAAAATAAAAGGAACATATGTACATCGGTTAAAAATCTATGTTTAATATTTCATTTCAAAGCACTTAAGTACAACGCATTCGTATGTATAACAGTTGATACCTATTTTAGGTGGAATTAAAGAAATTTAAAATTTTTGTTTGTTTTGTACAAAGTCGCTTGTTCAGTACTACACTGCTTCTTAGTCTCTATAGCATCATAATATCGCCTAATGAAGCATTTTTTTGCGACGGGGATTTCTCGAAATGTATTCAGTCTAAGAAAACGTAAACGCAAGAGTAATACAAGAGTAATGTTGCAAGTTTCGAGTTCAAAATTATCGGATGTCGCAAGTTCTGAGTACGTAATGAAAAATATTTCTATGTTGCAAGAATCGAGGTGTGCAAGTATCAAGAACGTGCAAGAATCGACTCTATCCGCTGGAATTTTTTAAGCACGACTCCGACTCCGACTCCTACTACATGGTGTATAGCAAGAAAATTATTCTGTAAAAATTTCAAATCGATATTATAATTATAAAACATGCCGCATTGAGCTTAAATAGAGTTATTTACATATGTAAAAAAGACTGGTCCTTATTTTCTAACTGCAAAATGTTTAAAGAAGAACCTCTTAAAATATGTTTTTTTTTGGAAAATTTTTTATGCCAAAAAATCTTGGAGTCGGCGGAGTCGAGAGTTTTTGTGGGAATTACCGACTCCGGTACAAAAACCTCAATCCCACTCCACAGCCCTGCTTATGTGTATTCAAATTTTAAAACTGTGTTTGAAAATAAACAGTACATTATTTAGCGTTTGGCTCACACACCCAAGAACGATATATACTTTTTAGTTAGTGTATAGACGAACACAACCCTTAATACTGTTCGTAACTATTTTCAAGAAAGAGCCGTACATTATATAACGTTCTGTTCTTCGTCAAAAAAACAGAACAATTGTAGTGATACTGTAGGCAAACATTTTATTTTAATGTTCTATAATTTTTCTTTTTTTACATTGATAAAGAAATGAACGAACAAACGAACACGAACAGCTTGTGTGTGTGTATTGTGTTAAATTATTTTGTTGACTTTTTGTTTTTTTTCGTATGTTTATTTTGTGTTTGTTATAAATGTTAAAAAAAACCGAACGGAATTAAATGTTCTCATCTTATGTTGAGTTAGCGTTTGTGTTTTCCACAAATCTACCGAACCGAACACTAAGGAGCGATATTTAGTGATTATTTTCTAATACTGATTTAAAATAACATTTACCTTTAATGACAACCTGTTTTTTCTAACAATTTTCGAGTAATATTTAAGGCCCTAATTGTGTAAAACGCACCGCCAAAAATTATATTGCAAGCAAAAACAAAGTCAAAATAGTTTTGTTATTTTGTTGTTGCTTTCTAAAAAAACTTGTTTTGAATTTTAAATTTTAAACGTAGCATATCTTATAGCGTTGAAGCAAGGTATATTTATAGCAGGTAGTCTCGGAAAGCCAGCTTGTTTTGCGATACGAACTGTCAAATGTTGTATAGTAAACAAGTTTTTTGTCTTTATCTTTTGTCTTTTTTGTCTCTTATCAGCCCCTTTGCTTTTTGACAGTTTTTATCGCATAACAACAATAAAAAACCCTGTTGTTTGTTTTATTGTACGATTGTTGTAATCTCGCGGCTAGCTGCTATAAAAATACCTTGCGTTGAATATTTTAAAACGCAATATGAATTTTTGTAGAAAGCAACAATAAAATTATTAAATATTTTTGACATTATTTATGCTTTGAATGTAATTTTTGGCGTTACGTTGCGTTTAACACAATTAGGGCCTAAGTGTAGATGGCGAAATTGAAGCAACACGTTGTTTATATTGAAAGATATTAAAAATAGAAAAGCTAAAATTGCTGCGAAACCTCTTGAAGGCATCTAAAAAAATGTAATATGTATCAAAATATGCCTCAAACAGGCAAAATATACGATAAAAACTTGAAAAATGCTACAAACGGTAAAATATGCAAAAATACGCACTAACAAATTGATGACAAAATTCCTAAAAGTTCTAAAAGGGATAAATATATTGTTTATGACTTCATTAGTTGCGCAAGGAAAAACATGCAATTGCATATTTATGGTTTCCCTAGAAATAACTAACAAGACAAATTAAATTCTTCAATCGAATAAATCTTGATCGATTAATCGAAAAATTTTAGACGATTAATTGTTCGAATAATTTAAAATTGCTAATTTCGATTAAAGGATTAATCGAAGAATTTATACCGATTATTCGAATAATAATAACATATATTTCTGTAAATTTTTTTAAGTCGAATAAGCAAACCAAATGTATGTGTCCGTTGGAATTGAAAAAACCGTCATCCTTAAGGCTAGATTACACTATCTCACAAACCTTACGTATTCCATAATACTTTGTGAGATAGAAGTCTAAAGAGTTTTGTTGCGACTGTCAAAAAATCTAATTTAACATGACAGTTTGTAATCACACCATCACACAAAGTATAAACACTCACACATACAATAAAATGCAACCCTGATCCAATGAAAAGTATTATTGTTTTGAAATTTTTCAAAAAACGATGAAGTCGTATGGGATGTCAAATTTTTTTCTGTAATACTTGTCACACATGCATTCATACTATCAGACTTTTACACAATACTTGAGTTTTTGACATGTATAAATACAAAGTATAATAGTGTAAACTAGCCTTTAGTGAGTAATTTAGATTATGTTTTTGTTAAACTTTTTCAACACAATTTAATAATTCATTTCACAAAAGAAAAAACGAACAAGATTTATATTAACTTATCGGGTATGTTCTAGAAATCGAAATGAAGTGAACTTAATATCGAACTATGTATAACTAAAATTCAATTACTATTGACCGTAGTTTTAAGTGGTTTTAAGTGTTGTATTTGTTAAAATAATAGATAATTAAAGAATGAAGTAGATAAAATTAATTATTTTTATGAACTTTCATTACAAGGTCGTTTTTAAAATTTGCTCGATTTTAAATCCACTTGATTTCGATTTCAAGAACACGCCCGTATTTTTTAACAAAAAATTCATGCGTTTCTCTCTTCACAATGAGTTTTTTTTAAAGGATACATCTAATAATCCTAAATCTAACAGGTGTCAAAAAATAAATTGACGTAAATGTTCTTCAACAACTTCACTAATTTACCACTTACGTATACAGTGACTATAACAAAGTACTTGAAGAAGATGCACCACCAACAAAATCAAAGGGCGCTACAAGTGGTCCAATGAATAAATATTTTAAACAAGATACTTCGATCGATTCTCAAGAGGAAACTATTTGCAAAGCATAGCAAAAAAATTCAAAGTTATATATGGACTCTTTTAAAATATAAGTGCCCGAAATTGAAGCGACAATTTTGAGCTACATTGACAAGTTTTTTTTTTTTTTAAGAATGTTTATTTACTCAAGTACTAATTTGTTCGAAAAAAATCTCGTCATTTATAAAATTTCTGCACTTAGAATTACCCGATTAATCGATTAAATTTAAAATATCATTCGTTTATTCGAATAAGTTAAAAATGTTAAATATCGATTAATCGTGTAATCGAACAAAAATAAAACCCGATTAATTGAACACCCTAGTCTTTTATAAATTAAATCCATTGAACTTCCTTGTGACACTTTGTCAAATGTTTCGAAAATTCGAACTTATTATTACAAAGTTCAATACTTTTGCTACCAATCATTTAATTCATTTTTAAATTGTAGCCAATAATTCTTAATAATTTCATTGTTTATTAATAATTACAATAACGCACCAAAAAAAAAAAAAAACACAAATTTACCACTGGTATAGATTCTGCCTCTTCGAGTTTGTTCCAGTTAGAAACGTCAACTATCAAAAATAGAAAATCGTTATTATTTTTAGATGCCATTAAAACGTTGGAAAAACTTCAAGTACTTGCACTTTTAAACTCATTACGTTACGTTATAGTATATTTCCGTTTAACATCCTTTCCAAAAGTTAGACAAAGGCAATAACAAAAAAGTTCGTACACACGAGTAGATCAAAAGCAACTACAGTTCAAGGATAAATTAAATGGAATAATCAATAATCGAAAATGTGTACGAATAAAAAAACACAAAAAAAAAAAAGAAATCAATTAAAATTTTATTACAGTTAGATTATGGAATTGGATGGAAACGATTTTGGAACTTAAGCAAAAAAAGTTTAAACTTTATTTTTTATATACATACATATGTATTTATGAAAATTTATTAAATATTTAATGCAGCAATTATTGCTTTATTTTTCTTTCCTGATTTTCAAAGAACTGAAAAAAAATTACACATTTTTAAGGTTTGAGGGTGAATACCTGCATTTATATGTTAAAGGGTTAAAAGGTCATATAAAAAATGTTACCAAAACTTTTATACAAATTTTAGTATTAAAAGCTTACTCAAAACGGTATTAAAGTATGAACAGCTGTGTTCAAAATTATAGAAGTGCTCTCTATGAAACACATCGTTTTAGTTGTAAGAAAAAGTCAGGAAAAATTCTCGCTTATTAATTTTTCAATAAAGCCATGAATCAATAATTAATTTAATTTTTATTAAAAGTTTAATCAAGTTAATTAAACGTTAACTTATATCAACAATATAATAATGTTGTTAATATCAAAATATATAAATAAAATATATTAATTTGTTTACTGGTGCAAATTAAATTAATTAATTTTTTAACAAATATAATCTGGGAATTTTATTTCTCATGTTGAGTACCATTTTTATTATATTCCTGGAAAATATTGAAGGAATAAGACTATTAAAGTATAAAAGCTTTTGAGGATTGTAATTTGTCTCAGAATACACATTCGAATAATATCAAAATTTGTATTAATTTTTTAATTAATATAACAATTTTTTTAAAATAAAATTAATTTTAATATTTTTCTGTGCACAGGATACAAAGCAAAATACACAGAAAAAAATAAACATTGATTTCAATTTAAAAATTTGTGATATTAAGTATTTTCACCAGTAAACAAATGAATATATATATATATATATATAAATTCCTGGGATTCTTATGGCCATTTTCTCAATGTTCCGTCAAACTGCTTGTTACTTAATGTCAACATAAATTTATTAGACCGATAAACTGTCTGTTAACAATTTTGGGTTTCTCAATATACCGACAAAAAACATGGTTATACATGTAAATGTTGGAAGTCCGCTGATTGAATTTATCTGTACGGCAAATAAAAGGAAAATAAATAATCGGCAGATGAGTGCTGGTTAGCTTTGCGACAGAATAGAAGCAAATGAGCATTGAGAAAACCAAATTTCTTTAGTGTGGAGTTTTTCGTTGGGAAAAAAGTTAATCGGGTAATGAGAAAACGGCCATTAGTTGGAACAAAGGGCCAGAAATGAATAGTATCAATTAAACGTTTAATTCAATTGATTTAACGCTGAATTCACTTGATTAAACGTTTAATTCACTTGATTAAATTTTTAATTAAAACTGATTTTATTATTGCTTTAATTGGTGAAACATTTTGGAGAATTTATTCTGTGTATGCATATTAAAAAAAATTTATTAAAATTGGTGGTGCAAAAAATAATGATATTGGGATGTTTTTTATACAGTGGAGTTGGCCCAATACATCAAACAATAGGAATAATGGATAAGGGTGTATGTTCGTATGTGTTCGTAGAGGGATATATGCCACTAAAATGGGAATTCCAACAAGATAATGACCCAAAACACACCAGTAAATTAGCAAAGATGTGGTTTCGAAACTAAAGGGTAAAGTTAAGTATCGCGGCCTGTTCATTCTCCTGACGTTAACCCTGTTTTACATCTGTGGGTAGACATAACAAATTATGTTGCACAAAAAATGCCTTCAAATTCAAATGATTAATGGGGCATTATTCAAGATGCGTGGAAGAAAATCCCTTTAAGGCCAAGTTAGGACTTTATTAACTCTATGCTCCTCAAATATGTCGCAGTCATCAACACTGGAGCTTGTTCAACATAATTGGGGGATTCACAAGGTTGTCATAAAGTTGTAAAGTCATACGTCTTAAAGAAATTACAAGAAATATATATGACTGCTGTGGGCAACCGCTTATAATTAAGATTTCTACAGTATAATTATGACGAATCAATGAACACAGCATTGCAATTTTTAATTTGTTTGTAAAATATTATTTAGGACATTATGACGATATGACTGAATAGCACACCTTGTGAATCCCCCAAATATGAAAAAGATACAACTTTTCCTTAAACTTTTCCTTTCAAACGTTTTATCCATAAATATTTTGCTGTTCGCTTATTGGTTCTTCTTTTATTTGGAACAATGAATTTTTAATTCATTTTGCTAATTCCGACATTTTTGTTATTCATTTCTTTAGCATAAATGATTATGAATTTTCTAAACATTAACAAAAACATAGCAATAAGTGTTTCATTGTATAGCTCTTCTATTTTTTTAAACATAACTGTATGTTTATTCGTTTATTCTAACTATTAAAAAAATTCTTTACATTCCTATATTTTTGTTGTTGCTAATATTAACCTTGACCATCGTCAATTTGGTTTTTTTTAATCATAATGATTCTTAATTAATTCATATTGGACAGGTTTTTGTTTTTTATACTCAAATAAATCTATTAAGTGAAATATAAATTTTTTTTGCCTTTCTTGCTTATTTACATTTTTTTTAAATCAATATTGTCTAATATTTTTTTGTCTTTTATTAGTTTTTGTTTTTTGTGGTTAAAAAATATTAAAAATATAAAATTGAGCTGCACTCTGATGATGTCTTGATTAAAATTTAAAGTTACAAAAACCCCAAGTTTAAGGGCAGCATTATTATTAGCAATTATAAAACATCATCTTTCATATTATTTTTTAAAATGCGAAACGTGTTTCGAAACCGAA
Organism: Pollenia labialis; assembly: GCA_949318255.1. NCBI lineage: Eukaryota > Metazoa > Arthropoda > Insecta > Diptera > Polleniidae > Pollenia > Pollenia labialis. The sequence goes on from OX439143.1 coordinate 56,687,046, forward strand.
CAAAACTTTTGCTAATAGGGGAATGAAATTCTGAGTCACAATTAGAGAAAATACTAGTGAATTCTAAGATACATTCATACTGAGAAGTGCAAAAAGTCCGTAATTCGATTAACTGGCAACAGGAATTATCCGGGAAATAAAAAGAATTTGTTTGCATCGATTTAATTTTTTTTTTCAACGCCCAGCAATTTTTATTTTTCGTTTAGTTTTGAACAATCAAAAAAATTTTAATAAAATGAGGTAGAAAAATTCCCTCGCAATATGCTGGAAGCGTGTATTTTTCACTTTTTTCTGTAAAAATTACGTTTTTTCTCAAAGTAATTTTTGGGAATACAAAATTTTTAATTAACAAGATTTTGTTTGTCGTGCTTAATTCCCAATTTTTATTCTTGATAAAAACACTGAAATTTATTGTTGATGGGATAAGCTATTCCTATGCGCATTTCACTGGATGCTTAGGCCAGATCATCAGGAACATTCATCCAAAGATTTAAGAAAAACTAAAGATACTAAACAAATAAAACTGTTAAGCGAATAAGAGTTATAAGCAACAATATTTTTTCCTCATATTATTTAAACATGTACATTAGGGTGTTCAAAATAAAAAGTTGAACCAGTCACCCCATAGAATTATAGATAATATATAATTTTGTTCCTCGCTTTTGGACACGCCATTTGAGTTTTTGTACACTACATAAAGGGCTTACTATAATATGCTTTAGCTTATATACGCAAATGTACAAATACCTATAATAAAATGTACACAACTGTAATGTATTTAAGCAACTTTTCATTAAGTTTCTTCGAGTGTCATTTGCTTAAGCAAAGTGCGAAGCTTATTGTAGTTTGCTTAGAGAATCAGCTGTTTCTTGGCAACATATTGAAAAAATTTAAAAAAAAACACACAATTGCAAATTTAAGTACTCTTTTATTTTTATGTTTATTTGTTTTTTAAATTAATAAAAATAAAAATGCTCATGGAAGTATATTTATCAATTGTAGACACTAAAAAAAATGTCGTCAACGAATTGATATTTTAAGGAAATATAGGAAGAAATTAATTTTTGCATAAGTACAAATGTTTGCTTCTAAGCGTTAAAGTTATTTACGTTCAAAAAGTACAAATTAGTCACCCAAAAATCCACAACAATTTGCCAAAGCATTTGATAGGCTTTTCGTTAATTTTTGACAGTAGCTTTAGCCAGCATTAGAATATTATAGTTAGGCCTTATCTTCTTGCATATCGTTGTTCATGGCTTGCCTATTCTTTAATCTGACCTCAAATTCTGGGCGACAGTTTTGGCATCTCGGATCCTTTATAAAACTATGTACCACACACAGAAAACAAACCAATGTAAAATTAGCATGGCGAAATGATAATTGATAATCATAGTAAATTTCTGCAAAGGTATGCGCTCATTCTTTCATATTAATTTTTAATGAAAAATATTAAAATAACCTTAAATCACGTTTATTTAATATTATTCACTGTTAAAATGACATTGGTAAATATTGAATCCATAAAAACCTGTTTTAATATTAAAATCCAAAGTTTATCTTGTAAAATTAACATGCATACATACTTAAGTATGTGAATTTTTTTATTTTCATATTTAAAATATGTTATAAAACAAGATAATTCCCGTATTCTTTTAATTAAAATTATTTAGTTAAAGAATACATCAAGTTTAGAATGATGGCGAAAACCATATCGGGCGATTCTGCTGATGTTTCTATTGACAAAGGAGAATATAAAATTAGTGAAACATGTGTTATGTGAATTATTCTTAAATAAATGCATATGTTGTCTCTGAAGCTTCTTCACATTGTTATATCACACCAATTCGATTCTATATGAAATTCAAGTTGTTTCAACTTGAAATAAATTTCATTCAACGTGATTCGGATTGTTATTTCAATATATATGACATTTGCTCTAACTTTACTGCAATGTTAAATTAACATGAATTATAATTATTTTAAAAGAAAAAAATGTTGTTCGCAAGTTATTGTAAAACCATGTTAAATTAACATGAAATAACAATCAGCACCGAAAACGGTAAAATCAACCTTGTTTTCGACGATTTTACATTGATTTTTTTCTGTGTCCAATAGTTATTAATATACTCACTTTTATATCACGCCCCAAAATTACGTCACATTTTTCTGCCACTGTCAGGCCTTCGTCGAATCCAAACACTTCGGGAGCAGTGTCACATTGGACTTAGAATCTCTGAGAAGCGTTGCCTGGAAAACCTTAAGAAATTACCTTTCCTTAAGCCGGATGTTAACAACCCCTAAAGGTGATGGTCCACCTAAATCCACATGTTTCTTTAGGAGCGCACAACAGGCTCGGTAGTGGCCTAGGTGTGCATCGTACTGATTTGTGGTTGCATCCTTAATGCTTCTTTTTCTTTTGGACCTAATCTTACCTTACCTAACCTAACATACATAGTACATTAAATCAGGTCGATCAACTTACAAAACAAACAAAAACAGCAAAAGTCACGCTCTAGAATGAATGTAATATTAAAGCAGCGTATACACGACATGTTTTTTGCATCCCACTGCAAAATACATACATGTCGTGTGTTGCATTTATAACATTGCTTCTGTCAAAGTCAGTTGTAAAGTCATCTGTCAAAATTTCAATTAGAGCGTGCTCTATTTTCTTTTGACAAAACATCTGACTTCAGCTGTGACAGGAATCTATGCCGGGAAAACCCCGGCAGCGGCGGTTCAGTATTGACGGAATTATCTGCCGGTTGAAGTTTATATTTTACAATACCGATATGTGTATGTATGATCATTTCACCATTTTATAGAAATTATGTACACAGATATACATAGAAAAAAAGTTTCATTATAATATCCTAAATTGGTATCTTCAAATTAAAAGGAAAAAAATGCTAAGATGGCTGAACTCTTTTACGGCACAAATAAAAATGTTTATGGAAGCAAATTACATGTTCGATTGTGACCGAATATTATAAACATCAGCACAAACGCATAATACCCTCTCCCCTATCGTGATGTGGGTAAAGAATCTTGTTTATTAAAAAGTTTGTTTTTTTAGGTGACTTTTACAAGAAAAATATTATTTTTTATTAAAAAAATTCAATTTATCATTGATGTCTCATGCAAATTTGTTAAAAAAAAAATCTAATTACATAATTTGTTTTTTATTTAGTGGCTCGTGTGACCCTAATTGCTGTCAGGTGGTGTAATTCTTTTATGGTTTTATTGCCATTGTCATGATTATTTTCTAGTGGTTTTCAACATTGATTAAATAGTTATTTAAAGGCATTAGGTGTTAAATACATTAATTATTAAGTCTAATTAAATTATTAGTTTTTTTAATATGATGTACATAATTAAAAATGTGTTCTTATATTGAGAGAAAAAGTAAAAGAAAAAATTTTAAAACAAAAATTAATTGATAATTTTATTGAACGGAAGGTACTTGTCGGTTCTTAATTACATTTCAATTACAATTTCAAATAATGAAATTCAAGTAAATGAAGAATCTCAATTGTAATAGGATGGCAATTTTTTTTCAAATAAAATATGTGAATTAAAGGGGGAAAAATTTAGTATAACATTTAACCGTTATTGTAATTGAAAACATTAAATTACTTATGCAAAGCAATTGTAATTATGCCTTATTTATGGTCATTAAGAGCACTACAATAACATGTAATTGTGTAAATACAGAGGCCTAATTTAAATTGTATTGAAATTTCGATCGAGATCATAATTTGGCCCCAGGTTATTACATATGTAATCTATTGTATAGCCTAAACGCCTGAAGCTTAAAGCTTAAAATTTAGGCAAGAGATTGGTCACTCCCCAAATCGATCCAATAAGACGGGATTTTTGTAAATTCGAATGTTTAGCGGGTAAAAAAGGTTAACACGGGTAAATTCGATAACCGTATATCTCCAAAACTAAAAGAGATACTAAAAAACTGTAATACTTATCGTTGTTCTTTAGAAAAATAAGCGGACAGGTGCCTGGTACTTTTTTGAAATTCAGCCCTTTTTTTCACCCCATCTTTGTTTTAAACCAATAATCATAGAAATAAAGTTTATACCACATTCGAAACTTATCAAAAAAAAAATACGAATACAAATTTGGTACTTTTTCGAAATTCGAACGTTTAAGGGGTGAAAATCGTAATTATTTTTGGTACTTTTTTTACAAAACATTTTTCTCCATTCATTGACATATTCATACTAAATTATGAGCCCCTACAACAATAATGCAATTTTCGGTACTTAAGTACCAAAATGGGAAATACGGGAAGTTTAATCTATCTTCGGCTTTTTGGTTCTATAACTGATTTTTTTTTAAATATCGTTAATATTGGACATAAAATTCAACATGCAATGTCCGGAGTGGATACGAATCTATGAGGGAACTTTTTGGTACTTTTTTGTTCTATAACTGGTACTTTTTGAATTTCCGTAAGTATTGGACCTAGAAACATAAAATTCAAGATACAATGTCCTGAGTGGATAAGAATCTATAAGTGGAAAGTTTTTGGATCTTTTTGCATATTAACTGGTACTTTTTGAATTTCCGTTAGTATTGGACATAGAAACATAAAATCAAACATGCAAGATCCTGTTTGAATGAGAATCTGTTAGAGGGATATTTTTGGTCCTTTTTTATTCTTAAACTGGTACTTTTTGAATTTCCGTAGTTATTGGACCTAGAACCATAAAATTAAATATGCAAGTTCCTGAGTGAATGAGAATCTGTAAGAGATTTTTTTGGTACTTTTTGTTCTTTAACTGGTGCATGTTTTTTAATAAATTGGTAATTTTCTTAATTTGATACTTATTGTTGTTCATTCAAGGAAAAGCAAACATGTGGCAGGTACTTTTTTGAAATTCTGCCCTTTTAGGTAGTAAACGGGTAAAAACTGCATTTTGGAACCAATACACGTAGACATAAAAATGGTATAACATTTGTTACTTATCTAAAAAATACAAATGCACTTTTCGAAATTCGAACATTTAAGGGGTGAAAATTGTACCTACATACGTTTGCTATTTTTTTCAAAGGATTTTTCTCCATCTATTTATCTTTTATCGCACATACCTCATACCTCCTAAACTACAAGGATACAAAACATTAACACTAGGGTGATCGATCGAATAGTATTCGACCGGTTTTAACCGGTTATTTTAGTTTTGCCCAAGTCGAATATTTCAAAATGTCCATTTTTCGAATATCGAATAAACCGGTTATTTTAGTAAAATTAACCGGTTACTTTATTAATGTGTAATTTATATACGTTTTCATTACTTTTGTTATAAATGAACCCGTTATTTAAGTATTTTTCTAATTGAATATTTGGCAAACTTAAACTTTTTATAAAAAACGTCAAAACAAAATGTAACAAAAGTCAAATAAACATTATGAGCAATGTAAATACAAATCGCTTATATAAGTGTGTGTTCTTGTAACAAAAATCAAAAACAATTTAAAGTACTACAAAAAAAGTTCAGCTTAAACTGACTTAAAAGAAAATTGTGCTTAAACAGCCCTAAAATGATAAGTTGCAAAGGTTCTTTAACGTCACGACTTATTAATCACTTTAAATTAGTCTACAAGCTTGACATAAATATACGCCAAGTAAAACTTGACTCTGATCTGATTAGTTTTTAAGAGACTGCAAATAGTACTTTACAAAAAATGCTTTAATAAAAATAATGACTGAAAAACTCTTAAGTAGTTCTAGCATATCTTCATGCTTAAAACAAAAACATACCGGCGGTATCAACGTTATGGGTAAATTCATCAGTTTTATTTATTAAAACACCAAGAACTTAAAACAAAATTGAAGGAATCAAAAATGTCCTGGAAGGGTTTAGATTGTGTGATCGACGAATTGAAAGATATTTCATACAAAAAGCATGTTTTCTTGTCTATAATGCTGAAACAAAAAAAAATTGAAATATATAATCCTGGATAAGAGGTTTTGTTTTCCACTTTTCAAAAATATGGCTGAAGTTTACTGCTTCATATAGACATGCTTAACCAAACAAATTAAAACTCATTGACTGGTCAGGTTTTTTTTTTTGATTTTATCGTCAAATATTTGTGTTCGAACATACCTTAAGTCATATCTATGGAGTTTTTTGGTTCCATACCTTCGTCAATTGTTTTGTTTTTATTCTTATTTACTTTTTATTACAAAAACTAATTTGATTTTTGTATTTTTATGTATCCTGATTAAAACCGGTTAACCGGTTATTTTTAAAATGTCTAACCGAAAACCGGTTTTTTTAAAATAGCAACTATTCGGAATATTCGAAAACCGGCTATTGAAAAAAGTCGAATAATCGATCACCCTAATTAACACTGATTGTTGTTCATTCGAAAAATGTGCGGTGTAAACAGCTAAATTGGCTAACCTCATATCTTTTTAACTAAAAGAGATAAAAGAGGTACGGACTTTTTTGAGAAGAACACGGGTAAATAAAAATGATATCACATTCGTAGCTTATCTAAAAAATACAAATAGAGATGTGTGAAAATCTTTTCTAATGTTGTTACTTTTTCCACAACTATTTTCTCCACGGACTGAATCATCATCGCACATCGCAAAAGCTGACTTAAGGACCAAGGCTGGCATCTCGCCAAATCGATCCCGCAAACCTCAAAAATCCAAAACCAAAAGAAATCCAAAAAATTTAACACTTATTGTTGTTCATTAAAAACGTGAGTGGACAGGTGTCTGGTACGTTTTTGAAATTTGGTCCTTTTGGAAAGTAAACGCGTAAAGCCTGTACATATTTTAAAACTTTTTTTTATCACGCCATCTATCTTTTAAATCCAAACATTTCCCCCATTCATTGACATGTACGTACTAAATTATGGGCTCCAACTGCAACATTGAAATTTTTGGCACATAAATGGGCAGATAAAAATATCAAAAAGGATAATAAGGAAAACTAACGTTCTTTCATTTGCTTTTGTGTTCTACGAGTGGTACTTTTTGAATTTTCTATAATTTTGGACTTAGAAGCACAAAATTATAGGTGAATGTCAACACATGAGATGAAAAATGTTGGAACTTTTTTGTTAAAACCTACACTCACAATATTATTACAGTAACGGGCTGTAGCTTATTTAAGAAGTATTCCGTTCAGTCATTTTTTAATAAACAAACATTTAAAATTCCAAGCAAATTTTAAGTTATTTAAAAAACTAAGTGCATATAAATACGGATTTTCAGTTGCAGTTAATATTTTGATTAAGTTGATTAAGTTAAATTCTTCTTTATGTAAAATTAAATGAAAATGTAATTTAAAATAACGAAAAAAAAAGTTCATTTAATTTTTACTGTCGAAAACTTAACCCCGAATTCCGTATAAACAAATGAATTTTCATTTATTTTATATAAATTAACTATCAAAAAATGAACTGAATAATCCGTAAAAAACAAAGGAATATTCAGTTATTTAATATAAATTAACTATCAAAAAATTAACCACTAATTCCGTAAAAATAAAGGAATATTCAGTTATTTTATGTAATTTAACTACCGAAAAATAAATTTTTAGTTATCTTTAAAAAACGATGTGATTGTTTTGTATAACAAATTCCCATTTTCTATTTGTTAAAATAATTTAGTTAAATGCATCAAATTTTTAAGTAAAATAATTGCGAAACCATATCGGTCATGCTGCTGGTATCTTAAGACTGTGAGTTCTTCTGTAAACAAACGAGGTCAGTACAACAAAAGTAAAACAAGCGTGTGTAACAGGGTTAGTACATTAGAAAAACAAGCGGACAGGTGTTTGTGTGGTGTTTTTTAGAAATTCGGCTCTTTTGTGGAGTAAATGAAAATTACAGAATTTAATAAAACAACTGAAAATTTCTTAACAAGGTTTCTTTTAAATGTGCTAAATTCCCATTTCATACTATTGAGAAACTGATATTTATTGTTGAAGGGATAAGCTATTCCTATGCGCATTTCACTAGTTGCTTAGGTCAGATCGTCAGGAAACTTCATCCAAAGATTTTAGAAAAGCTAAAGATATTAAACAAATAAAACTGTTAAGCGAATAAGAGTTATAAACCCCAGTTTTAACTGTAACAATATCAAAGCTTAAACAAAAACAACAACAATAAACAGTGAGTTTATCTTTTCTTACAGTCCCGACTACAATTGGTTGATTTTTTCTCAACTCTATATGTAGTTGTAAGTTGATTAAGAAAAAACAAAAAAAAAAAACAAATTACTTTATTTTATTTTGCCAGTTCAGTTTATTTACTCTGCAACATGCATATTAGTTATCAAAGTTTTTCTTGGGATTCAAAAATTAATTAATTAATGGAAATTTAGCACATTTAAAAGAAACCTTGTGAATTAATTTTTGAATCCCAAGAAAAACTTTGATATTTCTTTGTTTTTAAGGAATATTCAGTTAATTTTTTGAAGTTAATTTATATAAAACAACTGAAAATTTATTTGTTTTTAGGCAACATGGGGTTGAATTTTTGACAGTAAAAATTAAAGAACTATTCGTTTAAAATATATGAAAAATAAGTAGACCGGTTTTTAACAGGGTTTTTATTTATTTTATATTACAAATTCAGTTAATTTTACGTACAGAATATTGTGAGTGTAGGAACATAAACTTTGGCACATAAATATGTTAATGAAAGAAAAGGCTTGATTACAAAGTATGGGATTAAAAAACAAGTTAAAACTTAGAAAAATAAACTTTGGCATACCGATATGTCCACGAAGAAAAAGGAGACGCTAACGAAGTAGCGGGTTAAATGATCGTAACATATAATTGTGTTACTTAATGTATCTGCGTATTTATATGTGTAATTCTTTACAAAAAGTAATTGAGTTAAAAAAACCCATTACTTTTGTTGAGTAAACTTAAAGGAATCTACTTTTTAACAGATAGTTCTAAGCTTTTTTTGTCTCTTTCATTTTTGCCAATCCCCAGTTTCTCATTACATATTCCCTGAAAGAAAAAAATAACAAGTATTTATCACTCCATCCTTGTTTTCTTTACATCTTATGGCAATGGCAAGCACTTACTGTAAAAATATATATGTATGTACATATGTATGTACATTAATGGTCTTACATTTTAATCTAAAACTTGTTATTAAATCGATCATTTACATGGGTCCATTATCTTTTGACATATTTTCATTTGTTTGCTACTCTTAAACTTTTCTAGCACCCCGGAGAGCTGAAGCTGTCAATACAAATCCCGTTCAATGTTAAGGAACATTATCATGAACGAAAATACATACATACATGCATTCAATACAAAAATACTAAAATAAACATTTTCTCAACAATAATTTGATAGTTTGACATGACAAGAAACTTTAAAACAAAAGCAGCAAAGCAGAGCAAAAAAAATGTACTACAATTAACTTGATAAAGATGATAGCCGTTGATGGCTAAGATGAAAACTAAAGCAGAAGACTAGTTTGTGGCAAAGAACATTGATATTAAAAGTTGCCACAACTACCAGCTAACTTCATCAGCAGCAGCAGCATCAACTTCTTCTTTTTCAAAAATATGTACATACATACATACTTGACATGAATTTAAGAAAGAAAAATAGAGGCAACATTGACCATAAAAATCATGAAAAGAAAACGCTACAACTACTGTCACACTTAAACCAATAAGAGAAGAAAAGAAACGTCAAATATGACAGATGGGAGGCATAGCTATACAAAAGAATTGTTAATTACAGAATACATATTGACAAAAATAAAAGCAATTCCAAAAATATCTAACTTACCTGGAATATTATTGGACACGTTTGGAGAACATCTGAAATTAAAAATTAAATTCAGAATTATTAATACCGAGTAAAAATAGTTTATTTAAGTTTGTTAAAGGAAAAACGTAACAATACATAATTGCTTATAGTGGTCTGAAACTATCGATAGTCGACGCTATCGATAGTATGCGATAGTTTTTTTAAAAACCATCGATAACTATCGATGCCATAGAATACGTAGGGTCCCAAGTTAATCGTCAGAAACTTTGTTAAATTAAAAATTGTTTTGCTTCAACAGAAAATTTTCAAATTTTGAGTTAATACCCTCTTGTTGATTAAGTGCAGTATTTATCGTTTATCTGCATTTCACTTAACTGCATTATTTGCCTAACTGCACGAAAGTGCCTCATAAAAACAAAAAACATTATTGTATCAATCGCTATTTTGTGATACGGTAACACAAATTGCTGAATTAAAAATTCATTTGATTTGGCAGCTGTGATTGTGTGTGCACATACATATAAACATTAACAACATACATGTTCTGCTAAAAGCTTGTTATACCCTCCATCACCACTAGTGGTGAATGAGGGTATACTACACTCAAAAAAAAAATCAATCCATCCGTACTCAAATCAATCCGAAGCGGTATTAATAGTACGGTGAGTACGGATTTTCTTGAATCAAGTACAGAAAGATTGATTCAAGTACGGATTTTTAATCCCAAAATACTTAAATTATCCATATTCAATCCCGTTTTCGTACTTGAAATAATCCGAAAATGAGATTGATTTAAGTAAAACTAAGATTGAATCAATCTCAAAATGCACTTCATTCAAAAATTATAAAATTGTTTTAATCCGAACTCGTACCTCAAATAATCCGAAAATGAGATTGATTTAAGTAAAACTAAGATTGAATCAATCTCAAAATGAGCTTGATTCAAGTAATATAAAGTGGATTTTATCCCGAATTCATGATTGAAAAAAACAAAAAAAAAAAGAAATTACAAAGAAAAAATGATAATGATTGATTTACTTACCCGTATTACACATTACAGAATGATAAAACACCAACATCATGCCCGATATGGTTTTTATTTTAGAAATCTTATGTACATATTTAACCAAAAATATAAACTAAATGAATAGCATGAGTTCAAATTTAAAAAAAAAAACTTTGAAAAGAAATTAATTTTCAACAGTAATCCCAATTAGGATTGTTTTGAGTACGTTTAAGTGTTATTCGTACTTGAATTTTTGAGTACGACTCGTACTTAAAGTAATCCCAAAAAACTTGATTTATCCCGAGTGTTTTTCTTTCTGTGTAAGTTCGCATTCTGTGTGAAACTGTTTTATTATACATCTTAGGGCCATTATTACAACTTGCCAATAGTTAAAATATAGTTAATTTGCATTATTACAACTTCCATTTTTTATTGCTGTTATTTTCAATAATAATAATATTAAATAGATGAAAACATAATAAATGAAGGTTTTATAATGCAAAGCTATTTATCGGTCCGACAAAACCCGACTTTAAACTATTGGCAAGTTGTAATAATGGCCTTAAGACTCTATAAAGTATATATATTCAGGCTCCTTGAGTAAATCAGTATGTCTGTCCGTCTGTTGGAAACACGCTCACTTTTGAAAAAATCAAAAGAAAAGAACAAACTTGGTGTCAAATTGATTGTAGTAGCAAACAATTTGTAGATTTTGCACCAATTACCAAAATGATTACATAGATTACTTAAAATTGTAAAAATTTTTAATTGTAAATTGTGTTTTTTCAATAAATGATATTTTTAATTAAAAAAATTTTCAAAAACTTTGCCATTTTAAACAATTTGTTAGTTGATTTAATTAAGTATAGCACAGGTTTTGACAATTCCCAACAACAATTCTACAAGTTTAAATTATTTTATTTTAAACGAAAAATCAATTAAGATTATTTGTTATTTAAATGATATTTGAATTAAAAAATTCAAAAGTTTCACATAAGGGCACATTTATTCAGGTAAGTGAAAACCCTTAGCAGCATTATTTATACTGCTAAAGGCCACAAAATCTTTAGTAATTTTCGAAAATGCAACCCTGTCATGATAAGTTGTTATTGTTTTTTGAAAATGTTCAAAGAATAATTAGATCAGGGAAGCATTTTTGAAAAATACGTAAGACTTTGTGGGATAGTGTGTAACAGCCTTAAGTGAATACTGTCCCTGCGGGAAATTTGTGTGAATTGGTTCAACAGACTGGTCCTGGGATTTGTTAAAATAGAACAAGTACAAAAAGAAAGAACTCATGACCAGTTAAAGAAGAAGCAATCATTTAACTGTTTTATGAAGAGCAAAAAGGTAGAAAAAGTAATGAATTACAGTACAGTCTTCACCGGTGGTGTGACACATTTTTTGGGACTTTCTAGAATTTGGTTTTTGAATTTAATTCTAGGACTTGGTTCATGGAAAAAATACTACTTTGTATTGAAATCATACTACATTGTAGTAACTGACAATAAACACGTTCATTGAGAATAGATGTGTGACTGGTCAAATGGTGACAATTGACCCCCTCCAATGACAATCCCATGTAAAAGTGATAGGTCTTATTCATATAAAGTGTTAGAATTAGAACCGGTCTCTACCACCAAAGACCTATCACGGGACTACTTTAGTGTCAGTTCACTACCCTCTAGGGGTGTAACAGCATATTTTGAGTACCCGTACGAATTTTCGTGCAAACTTAAATGTGCAGCTAAACGAAAACTACTGTATATAATAAAATACTGGAATTTAAAACAAATATCAAAAGTAAGACGATTTTGTATACGAAAAATTAAAAAATTTCACGATATTTAATAGAAAAAAAAACAGTCCAGTTACTATTTAGCCTAACAAAAGGTTCTTTGCCATTGCATTAAAGGATGTATTCAGCGGAATAAGAACTCGTCAAAACCCAAAACTAATATTTGATTTCTGAAATTAATATGCTGCTTTCACAACACAAGTGACTGAACGTGTAGTAAAATTTGTATGGAAAACACTGAGTGCTTTTCATATAAATTTTGCTACACGTTCAGTTACTTGTGTTGTGAAAACAGCACTTTAGTAAAGTGCAATTCAGTGAGGTTGTTTTGAGGTTAAATCTTTCCAAAAAAAACCGTACAAAGGTTATAGTCTAAGCTCTCAACATTGTGTCGTAAAACTTCCTTACCGTTGTTTTCTTAATAGCAACATGCAGCCATGTTCTGGAAATCGAATTCCAGTGAATGCCACAATTTTGGAAAATGATCCTGTTTTAAATGTTCGTTGATACTTTCAGTACTAAATACTTATCTCATTTAAAAAATATAAAATTTTGTATTTATTCAATACAGGTCTTAAAATACTTTATTCAAGAAGCATGGAATATTTAAAGTACAGCCGCGAATAACGTTTTAAGCATAGATGGGGGTAGTGCCCTCATTTTGCAGTTTCAACTCACACTTAGTGATAGTGCAAAAATATTGCAATCAATGAAAATTTGAAGCCTCACTAAACATGAGTAATAGTGATTTTAAAAAACTTTGCACTCAAAAAAAAATAGTTTGATTTAAAAAAAAGCAATCATCAGTTTATTGCAATTTTTTTTTTCTTCACTCATTTGAGTGCAACTAAAATTGTTGCACTAAATTCAAAATCAAAAACTTGTTTTTCATGATTAAAGCCAATCATTATACCGTTATTGACAAACTTTAACATTGTTGAATGTTCTTTGCTTATGCATATCCTCAAAAAAAAAAAATCAAAAACCATACAAATAAAAAGTTAAATTTTTTAAATTTTAGTGATATAATATTTGAATTGAGTGCAGATTTTTGCATTCAATCTGCGTTTAGTGATAGTGAAAAATATCCCTAAAAAAAATTTAGTTGTAGTTAAAAAATTGCAATCATCACTAAAGCTGGCAAAAAAGAGTGCAAACTAATTTCTTTGCAGTTTTATTTAGTGATAGTGCACTGCTGATTTAAATCAATATTTAGTGCACTATCCCCAACTATGGTTTTAAGTTACAAAATAATTATTTTTCAGGAGAGCAAAACAAAAACGTTTTTTACAGGCAGGATTATTTATTTTTAATTTTTTTTTCTACATTATAAAAATAATCTCCCTTATTCCATTTAACGTCGCCGTCATCGTCATCAATTAATTATCAACATCAATTTTTATCGACGTCGTCATCAATTCGATACAAAACTTGTATTTTATAACAGCAGTGTAACGATGTCGATTAATTATCGTTTTTTAAAGCATATCTCTAATAACTTAGACAGTTGGTTTGTTTTGTTTTAAGTTTTTATCAAAAAAAAATGCAATTTGATGTTCATTTCTTAAAAATGGTGTGCTCTAAAAAAGGGAAGCTTGATTTATTTTCAAAAATTCACAATTCCTAATGCCAGAAGGCATTACACTTTTCGCCCCGTATAAATCGACAGTGTTGATTGTGCCCTGTAAAAAACAGACTTCGGTTTATATATAAAGCTATCTTTATAACGGCGACGATTGCCAAAAAGAGCAACAAAAAGTTACGCGAAAATTGCAAACATTCGGAAAAGTTGCAGAAATAGCGGAAATTCGCAAAAAATTTTAATATTTCAAACAAGCAATAAAATTGATTTAAAGTCCCTAAAAACATAAGGAATGGCAAAAGTTCCATAAAAATGGCTAAATATTTGGAAATTCGCAAAAATTTCCTAATTGCGGTATAACATCAAAATTTAATATTTATTAAAAAACGTTAAAGCTGTATAGAATCACAACCCCAAATATTTATTTAAACTCGTTAAATCGGTTAAAAACATAATCGGCCTTATTGTGGTTGTCGTTGTCGTATACGACTGTGTAATAGATTAAAGTAATACACAACATGTGTTCTTTAATCTACTACAAAAAACGACACGTTTGTCGGAAAAATACAAAAAAAAATAAAAATTTGCAAAAATTCGTTAAAGTTTTCAATATTTCAAAAAAGCAATAAAATTAATAAAAAATTCCTAAGACTATAAGAAATTACAAATATTCGATAAAAATGGCAAAATTAGCGGAAATTCTCAAAAAAAAAAACGGTATGATAGAAAAGTTTGATATCTATTAAAAATCGTTAAAGCTCTAAAGAATCAGAAAACTTAGACGAATTTCCGCTAATTTAAACATTTTTATGGAATTTTTGGTATTCCTTATAGTTTTAGGGACTTTTAATCAATTTTATGGCTTGTTTGAAATATTAAAAATTTTCGCGATTTTTCGCTATTTTTGCAAATGTTTGCGATTTTCGCGTAGCTTGTTGCTCATTTTCCATTTTTTTTTTCAATTTAACATTATTATTATTTTAAAGTTAAAAAGGAATAAAACTGTTTCGACACCAATTAGACTGGCGACAAAATCAGAGTAAATTTTTATCGATGCCATCGTTAACGTTGCGTACGGCATACTAAAAATACTTCGACGCTTATCAATAAAACTTGATGACGCTGAATGGAATAAGGGTGAATGATAATAAAAATTATAATGCAAAATATCAAGAAATTTAAATTTTAAATTACATGCATAATTACAGTTATAAAATTTTTGTAGTGGAAGAAAGTTTCATATGCACAATCGCGATGTTACTTAAAACGGTTTTTCCTGCGCAACGGCTTTTAAAACGATATTCTACGTTGCAAAACCATTTTGTTTGTACCATTTTATTAGTAACGTACAACGTTCTTCTACTGGCTGGCATTTTGAAGGCATTACTAATATAATTTTGTAATGCTAACGGTAATCTGCAAAAAAAAAAGTTTTTGCAAAAAATGGCTTTTACAGCGTTATTCGCAGCTGTGCTTTATTTGTATTTTATTCGTATCTTTTGAATTAAATTTTTTTTAAAACAAATTGGATTTCTTATTTATACATGGATTTAAATATATTTTTATATTTAGGGGGGTTACCGCGTATTTCGATTCGAAAGAAATCATTTACGGATTCGAACAATTTCTACTGTGTTTACGATTTTCGTAATATTTGTTTCGAATAAATGGACGTTTTTTTTAAACTTTATTGAAATCAAAAAAATCCCTTCCTTAACAGCCACTCTCAATTATGGGCAAAAAGTTTTCATCAATTTTCCAATTTTTTAAAAAATACAAGCCATCGTTTCAAATGATTGCGAAAATAAATAGTGCAATTTTTCTAGAAGAAGTGAAGTCAACTTTTAGTAAGAACCAACTTTTTTGTACACATTTTTATGCAAAAATTTATTTCTGGTCAGAAGTACTTTTTTTGAAAAATATAAATTTTTGTTTTAAATCAAAATTTACTATAATGTAAATGTAGAGAAGTTATGGTTTCTCGTTTAAATGGGTATTCTTAAAGTCGAAATTTTACATTTTTTCTACGGTGTATTTCCCCTTTTTGCCATTTTATATTTTAACAAGTGTACGGAGAGGATAAATAATATGATCAAAGATGTTACAAAAAACACAATGATATTTTACAACTACAACAACTATTTAAAAGCAGTTACTACATACACATTACTCTTCCAAAGTCACAAACTATAACATAATGATTTTAGTAGGAGATGATGTCCCAGCAAACAATTAAAGATCGAATATTTTATCAAGATTTTTTTAAACTTTATTTTTAATACATATTAAAAACAAGTTAGAGTGCTATATTCGGCTATGCTGAGTTTATATACCCTTCACCATGGTGCGATAAAAACAGAAAGTTATTTAATACCGTTCTTTATACTAACGAAATGTTGATTAAGTTTATCAAAGCCGTTCACATTACATTTGAGATAATTAAGATGACAGATCATTAAGAAAAAACTACTTTTATAAAGTTATCAGAAGATTTTTTTTAAACATATTCATGATGAAATTGTGAAAATTTATGAATTATTAAAGAACAAAATAAAAACATTAAAAAAAATCGTGATCGGTTGTACACGTGAAAGGTACGTTCATGGTGGCCGATTCTACATTATACACAGCTTGAGGTACATATGTTCAGAAGATTCTAAGTGATTAATGAAGTGAATTAGTTGTAATCATGTAAATTTGAAGTGATTAACAAATCAATTCGATATTGATGTGATTAGAGTTTAATCACGTTCGAGCTGCTTAAACGCGTTTAAGAACCCAAGAGTGTGAACATTGTATTAGACACATATAAACAAATATATTTGTGCCATGTCCATTTTCAAATCCCGCCCACATTTTGTACGATGTTGTGTTGACAACCAAGATTATTGTACCTAATTTGGAAACTTAAATAGGCCCTTGCCGTTCTTCAGATATACAGAAACCTATAAAATATTTGTATGGGAGGTGCCACACCCACACTTCACTAATCCCACCAATATTTTTAGAGACTTTGTCTGTTAGAAACGCAGCTTTTTGTACAAAATTTCGACAATTTTTCTGGTAACGTTCATTAGATATAAGAAGCTACTATGTGCCACTTCTCCAATCCCGCCCACATTTTGTGAGATGTTGCGGTTTGATAGAGAATATGTGTTTCCCTGATTTAAAAACTTTGCCTCTTTCCGATATCAACATATACAGAAATTTATAATGTCTTTGTACGGAAGGTCCCACACCCACTTCTCCAATTCCGCCCATTTTTTAGAGATGTTATGTATCGATAACCAAGATGCCTGTACCTAATTTGGAAATATTGGCTCTGGCTGTTCTCCAGATAAACAGAAAAATGGAATAAAACTACAAAAACAACGATATTTATGGGTGAAATTAGAGGTTATTGCTCAATCTTAGTAATTAATGAACCAATCAGTCGGAATTTCAATAGCAAACTTTAATGGCGTATATCGAGTCATAGCCGCAAGAAAGCTTAAGCGACAAAAGCCAAATTTTATGCTAGAAGGTTTTTTTTATTTTATTTCATATCAATTTTGGATGAATGATGTCGCTTACGATATAATTGTTTTGCTATAAAATCGTGACGGCACCTTATGTGGCCATGATATTTAAGGAGATGATCTTGCATCATGTATCCAATAAAATCATAGAACATAGACACGGACAAACGGACACCGTTAAATTAAGCTGACCATACGTACTCTTTTTTAGAGGACAATCACTATTTTAACTGGCTGTCATCCAGTGCTGTTAGCTTTTATTTTTTCATTACCTTACGGCCCTCTCAAAATTACCGTTTTTGAGAAGAAAGTACCGTACGCAAAGATTTTTAATCAAAACATCAATGTGCTGTTTTCAAATGACAGGCGATGGATTGTTTCAGCACATAAGAGCATTATTTATAAACCATTAATTTAAATATGTTTTAAGAAAAATCTGAATTTAAATTTTTGTCTTAAAATACATTTTGAGAGTTCTCTTTCAGAAAGTCTGAGTTTATTGGTGAGAGGGGAAGAAGAATAGACTGTTATCTTCCTCTCTTACCTATAAAGTCAGACAGAAAGAATGTAAATTTGTCTGTAAAATATGTAAAAAATCTTGAAGTCAAATAAATTTTTTACTTTTGTTCTTTTTGTCCTCTATTTTTATTTCCAAAATCTGGTCGCCTTAGTTAAATCAACTTCGATACTCATAAGGACCCAAAATATATATACTTTATAGGGTCTAAGATCAATTTTTTAGAAACTACAAACGGAAAGGTAAACTTGTATACAAATACCCTTTTACCTTCGGTGAAGGGTATAAAAAAACTTAATTTAGATAATTGAAGCAAAAGGCAGAATTACTTATTTTTGATTTTTTTTTTTAATTACCAAAATTAATGATAATAAATATTAAGAAATTTGAATTTAAAATAACATGTAAATTTGCAGTTTAAAACTTTGTTTTAGTGGAAAAACGTTTCATATCCACAATTGCGATGTCATTTAAAACGTTTTTCCACTACACAAGCGACTTTTAAAACGGTATGCCAATTTGCAAAACCATTATGCTGGGTACAGACAGTGCAATCTACATGCAATCTGTGTCAATGCAACCTCAAAATATCAAAGCGTTTTGATGTTGATGCAATCTGGAATGAATGCAAAATGAATGAAAATGAATTTAATTTGCTAGATTGCGTAAATGCATTGCATTGTGTGTACCCAGCATTAAGTTCTGTAAGTTTTTTAGTAACTTACAACGTTCTTTCATTGGCTGACTCTTTGTATTGCATTTTGAAGAGGTTAAGGTGCATAATTTTGGATGATATGAAGTTAAAAAAATGTAAGACAGTAAACTGATTTTGCAAAAAGTTGCTTTTCCAACGTTATTCGCGGTTGTGCGTCAATTGTTCATTAACACGAACACAACATCTTATACATTTCAAAAAAAAATAAATTCCAATTTTAAAACTTTTTTGTGTCTTTTGTTTGCTGGGTTGCTTTAGAAGATATCTTGAGTGCGAGTGTGTTTTGAAGTAAAGTGTATGAGTTCTTCTTGGTCTTGTTTCCCTTGCAAAAGGAAAACAAAGCTTTTTTTAAGTTCACTGTACTCAATTTACTCATCTCCTCCTACTTAGAAATACAACGGACCGACGAACGAACGAACGACATTGATGTTATTGCTGTTGTTTGGCTTAAGTCGATGATGATGATGTTGTTGTAGAAGATGTTTGCATTATAGTTTTATTGCTACTTTTTTGTGTATCATTAAATTCTTCATTTCATTTTCCATTGTGCATTATAAAAATACAAAAACAAAACCCATCAATACGCAAGTGGAAAAATTTATGATACTCGAACGTGTATTTTTTTTTTTATAACTTTTCGTTGCAGTTCTTTTTTGCTACTTTGTTTTGTAGTTCTTCCGATGGTTTAAAAATAACAACTTACATTTGGCTAAAGTTTATTTTTAGATTTTAAAATCGGTGTTTTTTCTAATAAGCAGTTACTATTTTTAGAGTTTTATGAAGTTTATAAAAATACCGGCTTTTTTTACGGCAAGTGAAGTGAATGATTGGCACAGCGATCAAAAGCAAAGAATGACTTGGATTGGAAAAAAAGAATGTGGCCAACATTTAAATGTTTTTCTAGGTATTTTTACTTAAAAGTTTTTTTTTTCTTTAGAACGTACTTTTTTGTAAAAACTATTTTTTTTTTTGGAATAAGGTAATTTTTGGGAAAGTTTTTATATAAAGATCCTAAAAAAATCCAATTATTAGAAGAGATCACAGATTTTCGGTATTTTGGCTCTAGCTCTTCTAGTTTTTCATATAAAAATCCTAAGAAAATCCAATTATTAGAAGTGATCACAAATTTTCGGTATTTTGGTTAGTACTTATTTTGTAAAAAGTTAAAATTTGAAAAACATATTCAGCCCAATTATGAATAAATATTCCCCGGGAGTTTTCTCCCTTCTCCCATTTTTCCTATGTAAATTCTATTGCAAAAATGGGAAAAGGAAAAAACTCCCGGAGAATTTTTAGTCATAATTGGGCTCATTTTTTTTTTAATAATGACATTTTTGGAAAGGTCTTTTTAATTATTTTGTAATTGTAAAAAGATACCTTTTGTAAAAAAAAAAAATAATTCGAATTGGAAAATAAGAATGTGGCCATA
Source organism: Pollenia labialis (assembly GCA_949318255.1). Classification (NCBI taxonomy): domain Eukaryota; kingdom Metazoa; phylum Arthropoda; class Insecta; order Diptera; family Polleniidae; genus Pollenia; species Pollenia labialis. The sequence goes on from OX439143.1 coordinate 56,707,393, forward strand.
TATATTTGGTTTTTTTTACTAAAAAGTTTCTTTGTAACATTTATTTTTTTAGAGAAAAAAATATTTTGTGACTTATGCCATGTTCGCACGGTGCTTTGGATTACTTCGCTCTCTATTTTTATTACATATTTGAATTACCATGTTCGCACGGCATTTTCCTAATCGGGGTTGACAGTTCATCTTCTTTTTTTATTATTTTTGTTTATTGCTAAATTTAATTATTTGTTTGCGGTTACTTGTATTAAGAATGGAAAGAAAAAGTTAGTAAAAATATTATTTCAAAGAAATACATTCATATAAAATATTTATTTTCTTTTTTTAGTGCTTTGATTTTCCCGGGATTTCTTAGTGCTTTGACAGCTGGTTATTGAAAAACACCGATAAAAATTAGAGATCGCATTGATTTTAAAGTAATCCACAGGGTAATAAAAACTTAATTACGTACAAATGAGATAATCCGCTCTCAAAATTTTGTATGACGAATTATGTAATTTGGATCATAATTATGCTATGGATTACGAATGAGAGACTGAATTACGAAAAAACGCTGTCGTGCGAACATGGTATTAAAGTACGTTCAGACTAGGGATGCCAATCGCGACTGGTTTTCGCTAATCCCGGGATTCGGGATTACAAAAAATTAAATCTCGGGATTCCGGGATTTTTCGGGATTCGGGATTTTTGAAAATTAAGAGATAAATTCATTTTAAAGATATTTATTTAAAAAAAACGTCTTTAAAAGAAGTTTACAAACGAAGGTTTTATAATTCATTTATTATTTTAAAGTTAAATATTACATAAATTTGTAAAAATTTTGAATTGTGACTTTTCTTATTTAATGAATAATTTAATAATAAAAAAAAGATAAAAAAACCAACGTACGATTTTAAACAATGTGTTACTTCATTCAAGCTAAATAAAAAAAATAATTAATATTCTAATTGAACAACGCAACATAGAAGTTGATTAATTTGTTAGATTCTATTAAAATTTTATTAAATGAATTAAAATAAATAATTGAAATTTGAATTCGAAATCAACTAAATATATCAATTTATTTAGTTAACCATTAAAATCTTATTTTAACAAAAACGCATTTTTATAACCACCACTTCTTGCGGTAGGAATTATGTAGTGTATAAAATACATTACTTTATATTGTGAAATCGCTCCATTAATTACAGTAGGTTCGATGTCAACTCTCGGAAAACACTTTAATAATCTTAACCCTTTAAAGAGTAAAGTTTAAATTTTGTATTTGGTGCACCAGTGAATTGTTTTGTGCATTTCAAAAACATTTTTTTCTTTAATAAATTTTCTTGTTTAATTATTTTCAGCACATCTCACGTTAAAATTTCTTTATAATTATTGGATACGCTTGAAAAGAATAACAAAGTGTAACTATTTTCTTACGTTTTCAATGACAGTATTAATAATCAAATAAATATTAAAGATCAATATTGAGTTCCCTATCCTCTCATGGGGAATGTCATAATTAATTTCTTTTTATAAAAAAAGGTTAAACAAAAAAATTAAGTTAACAATTTCGGGATTGACAAAATCCCGGTATTTTCGGGATCGGGATTGGCATCCCTAGTTCAGACTAATGAAATATTTGACGAAAATATTTGTTCTGATATTTGCTTCAAACTGTGTGAAACAAAAAAAATATTTTGTTTGATGTTCAAACTTAGCTCAAATATTTGACAATTTTTGTTTGTTGAAACAGTTGGCAAATAGTGTCAAATAAAATAAATTAATTCATGTTTGCCATGCGTTCAGACTAAAACAAATACTTGCATCAAATAATTATTTAATGAAAGTGTTCAAAAATTAAAATATATTTCACAAATAGTAAAAATTCGCGCAGAAGCCTAATTATTTGTTTTATTCTAAGGAGCAACATCTCTTATATTGTTAGAACAGGAGTATGTAAAAGAAAATCAAAACTGGAAGACAATGGTTAACGGAAACGGCTAAAATTTGCGAAAAATTGGAAACAACCTCTAAAGTATATAATTCGATTAAAAACAAAGTGTCGGGGAAAAGAACAAAAAAAAATTTGCAAAATTGGCGAAAAATTTTGATATTTCAAACAAGCCATAAAATTTATTAAAAGTGCCTGAAAGCATAAGAAATGGCAAAAATTTGGTAAAAATTGCTAAATTAGCAAAAATTCGCAAAAATTAGCTAATAGCGGCTGATAGATAGCAAAGTCTAATAATTATTAAAAATCTTTGAAACTGTAAAAAATCCGAAAACTTACAGGAAAAATTGCTTCTATCGGGAACATGGCGAAAATTATATATATAAAATTATATTATAATTGCAAACTTGGAAACAACCCCTAAAATTTAATTGAAATCGCTAAATTTGTTAATAACAAAATGTCGGTAAAAAACAAAAAAAAAAATGTTGCAAAAATAGCGAAAGTTCGCGAACAATTTTAATATTTCATACACGCCATAAAATTAATTAATAAAAGTCCCTAAAAGTATAAGGAATGCAAAACTTCGGTGAAAATTGCTAAATTAGCAAAAATTCGCAAAAAATGATATCAAAGTCTAATAATTATTAAAAATCTTTAAAACTGTAAAAAATCCAAAAACTTACAGGAAAATTGCTTCTATCGGGTACATGGCTAAAATTATTTGTCGTTGTTTGCTCTTACAATTTTTGTGTAATATCAAATAAATGTTTGCTCAAAAATTACTAAAATATTTGATTTTTTGTGTTCACACTATGTTTACATTGGACAAATATTTGTTTGCCGGCAAATACTTTTATTTGCTCAAATTCAGCTGTTATTTTATTTGACACTCAAAAATATTTTGTGTTCAGACTACGTTAATGAAATATTTGATGTTTGCTATCAAATATTTCATCAGTCTGAAAGTACCTTTAGAATACACATTCGAATAATATGAAAATTGAAACAAGAGAACATGAGAAATAAATTCACAGATTCTATTTTGAAGAAGGTTTTTCTCAAAAAAAACGCATTTAATGTAATTCAAGGCCCATCTATCAGGTCTGCTTACTTGTACAAAAACAAAAAACGATTCTTTTTAGTTGTCAAAAATTTACTACCACATATACAAAGCAAAAGGAAAAAACGTGTATGTGTGGCATACTATAAACGTATACATGCACATGTAAGCAAAATGTAAACAACTTTTGACAACTAAAAAGAACATAAACAATGATCATCAGGCTTCTTGCGCAGACCTTTTCAATGGGCCTTGATGTAATTTTGAAAAATTTAAACCTTAAAGGGATTGCCAGTCCCAAAATTGTTTTTATATCTAAAGAACCGTAAGAGAAATGTTGTCCTAATTTAGTACACATCGTTGGGTTATTAATACACAATCTCTTTCAAAATATGGTCGGGATTGTAGAAGTGGGCGTGGCACCTCCCTTGCAAAGACATTATAGATTTCTGTATATCTGGAGAACGACAAGAGCCAAAGTTTACAAATTTGGTGCAAGCAACTTTGTTATCAATATACAACATTCGACAAAATGTGGGAACGAATGGAAAAGTGGACGTGGCACCTCCCTTGCAAATACTCTATAGATTTCTGTATTTCTGGAGAACGGCAAGAGCCAAAGCTTTCAAATTAGGTAGAAGCCTTTTTGTTATCGATACAAAACATCCGACAAAATGTGGACAATCGGGAAGGGGACGTGGCACAAAATGGATTTATTATATCTAAAGAACGGTAGTTATATAAATTTCTGATGTTATCGCACCATGAAAAGTATTCGGCACAGCCAAAAATATATATTTTAATTGTTTCTTTTGCATTTAAACCAAAAATTAGGTTATAACACCAATTACAATTCATATGTTTATTACAACTTTATTTGTTGCACATTGTTATGTTAGCGTTTTTACAGAACTCTGCTAACGCAATTAATTTCAACATGTAACTGCAGTATAAAATTTAAGTTGGTCACATTCTTATTTAAGAGCAAACGATCTTAAATGCTTGACCACTCACTGTGTTATTGATGGATCGTTTGAGTTAAGTACACAGAACATCTTTGAAAGGTTCTTTTAGATGTTTTTTCATACTAAATGAATTTTATGAATTTTTCAGAGCAGTTACATTTCTCGTTAAACTACTTTAAGAAATAATAATAGTAAAAAACGATCTACTGAAAACTTATGAATTCTTCTACATTATTGACTTTTGTATTACTTCTTCTCTTTTATTTTTAGAGGTATGCGAATAAGAGGGTTTTTTACATGATTCTTTCATAGTTTCTTTTAAAGAATATTTTTTTTTTGTTACCTTTTGTTCACATGCATTTATGGGAGTGACGTCAAAACCTTGAACTTGTTGGATAAATGCAAAGTGAAAGCTTTTTTTGCTGCAGCAGATTAATGCAGGCTTTTTGCGCCTTCTTATAAAGAAGGTTGTTAAAAGTTTTTTAAACAATTTGCTGGTACTTTTTGTATTTCGTATTTGATTGGACAATTAAAAAACAAAATTGTTATTAGGAAATAGAAAAAAAATTGTGGCTAACATTTCTAGGCTTTTGGTAAGAGTTGTTGGGTAGGAACTCGGGATTTTATAATTCCCATTATAATAATTAATAAAAAGTTAACTTCTCGCCCGTTACATCCCTACTAAATTTTTCTGACTTAAACGTTTGTATAGATGAATGAATATACAAATGTATGTATGTATATGCAAATAAATAAATAATTATCCTTATTGCCACATTTTTTAAAAAACATTTATTTAAAGTTTTATACTATTTAACTTTAAGAAAATGTGCAATTTAGTCATTAAGATTGGAATAGTCAACTATTTTCGATATCTTTCTACGTTTTGTTCTTCAAAGAACTTTCCAAGGATATAAAAGCTCTTAGCTTACTTGTAGAAGTGTGGGTGCGTTCGTAAATGCATCACTGCGCTGCATCAGTGATTTCAAATGGTTATATATGTATCAGTGAAGTAAATTTGGACCAAAAAATTGTGAAATACTCCACAAAAATAATAGTCACACAATAAAAAAAATTATAATTATTTTTTTATCTGCTTTAAAAAAAGTTTGCTTTTCTGATGCAGCGCAGTGATGCATTTACGAACGCACCCTGTGTTATCTATCATCGCAGAGCCTAAACGTCTGAAGCTAAAAGGTTGGCATTTCTACCGGAGGCTGGCCTCCCGCCTGCTAACCTCATACCTCCTATGCTTAAAGAGATAAAAACATTTACACTTATTTATGTTCATTAGAAAAATTCGCTAACCTCATACCTCCTAAACTAAAAAAGATACAAAAAATGTAATACTTATTATTGTTCATTAAAAAAATAAACGTACAGGTGTCTGGTACTTTTTTGAAAATCGGCCCTATTAGGGAGTAAACGGGTAAAACCTATATTTTGGTACTTTTTTGACACCCCATCTATCTTTTGAACCAATAAACATAGAAACAAAATATGAATTTGGTAATTTTTTTGAAATTCGAACATTTTTTACAAGACATTTTTCTTCATTCATTGACATATTCGAACTAAATTATGGGCCTCTACTACAATACTGAAATTTTTGATACTGGGGGGGAATTGGTACCCAAAAAAGGACGTACGGGAAATTTTATATTTTTATTTAGGTTTTTGGTTCTACAACTGTTTTTTTTTAATAAATCTTGTCATAAAAAAAAGACCACGAAGAAAAATTAGACGATAACGAAGTTGCGGGTTAAATGCTAGTATAATATAAAATTGTAAAGTTTCTGACTGATTCATCATCTCACATGCCCCTCGCCAAATCGATCCCGCTAACCTCAAAAATCCAAAACTAAGAGATCCAAAAAATTTAACACTTATCGATTCCACAATTGAAACGGTTTTGTCCAACTCTAATTAAAATGGTTAATTGAAAGAAAAAAAATACTGCATTTCACTATGCTTCACTTAAATTGAAATTGTTGCCTAACTAAACACCTTCAAGGCTTGATTTCATACAGAGCGTTTGAAAAAATTGCTTTAAAGTTTAGAAATTGAAAGGAAAATATATTTTTCCCCCATTCTGCATCCACTACTTTTTTCCGAGTGGTTAATATTACTACTGTGCCAGCATATTTCACTTTCAATCATTCATTGAAAAAATCACGTGTTTTTAATGAAACAGGCACTGGAAAAGATTAATAAATTAAAACAAGAAACAGAATGTAGAAAACGTAGGTTCTTGTCCAAAAAAAACTTTAATAATCAAACAAAGTGGAAATATGTGGATGACTTTTTTCCAAGGCCCGGAATTTTGAAAATCCGTTTTACATGCATTGCACGAGCTTTTGGTCTTTAAAGAACCCTAGTAAAGTTCAATGCAGAAAATATTTATGGAACATTTTAACCCTCTTAAGTGCCGGTTTAGTATACTTTTGTGTGGAAGTTAAAAAAAGGACTAAAATGGTCCCTTAAAATTAATATATTCCATGAAAGGAATCGACATACAATTATACTGAAGACATATACAGAAGTGTATTTAGTATATTTTTTTTTACTTATACCAAACGCGTTTTCATCGAATTCAAAAACTTTTGGGGCCGATATTTCGGGAACCAGAGCTATCTTTTCAAACCTCTTTGGCAGATTTGCTCTACCAAATACCGTGATTTGGAATCACGTGATTTTCAGAACAGGCCCGTTATTTAGAAAGGAAAACGAAAACTTTTAAAATGTTTGCATATATTTTTAGAATTGAATAAAATACCGCGCGAATGGTATCGCCTATGGAACATTATTGTCAGAAAAGAAAACACCATAAGCTACTTTACAAGAAACTGCAACTCTGATCGCATGGAATCAATCATTTTATGAAAATTTTCGTAAGCATTGAAAAGGACAGGCTTGTCAAAAAAATTTGCCACTCAATTTAATTTTTAAGATCTTATCATCATACTATATTAAATTAAAAAGTTTAAAATGTTTGCTTAGTATTAGAAATGCAAAAATAAAACCCAAACAATTTTTTTTTAATTTTTAAAAATTTAAAAAACTTAACGAAACTTTAATTTCAAACCCGATATTATTTGCTTAAGGCTTTTCATTACTGTTTACTGAAAGATACACATATTACAACAAAACCAAGAGAAATAAAAATCATTTAGAAACTAAGCAACTTAACGAAACTTTATTTTATATAAATTTGAGTAAAAGTTCAAGTTAAATGTTTTTAATGTAGCACAAAAATTAGCAAAACATTAGCAAAAAAAAATTTTAAAAACTTAACGAAACTTTATTTCCATAAGCGAAATTATTAAATGTTTACTGAAAATTATATAGCAACCAAACCAAGAATAAATAGTATATTTTACAAATTAAAAGACTTAACGAAACTTTATTTTCCAAACAAAAAGCATTTGAACAAAAATATTTAAATATGTATATATGTATGTATGCATAGATAGGCACAAGATATGTATATCCACTTAATTATATTATATAACATTAATTTTAGTTCATACAAAAAACTGAACGTAACTTCATTTTCTAAATAAAATCAACTTCTTTTACTTTACTTTAAATTTAGTAATTTATAGTAAGAAAATATAAAAGTTTAATCAAAGGAAAAATTGAATATTTAAGCTTAGGAAAACTTAACGAAACTTTATTTTTTTTTAAGTATTTAACTTAACTATGTTTAATTTATAGAATTTTTTTTCAACTTAATGTGGAAAAATATTTTTTTCGTTTTCGTTAACTTAAAATACTTAACGATTTTATTTTAGTTAGCTAGAAAAGAAAAAGTTTGATTTTGATTAATATAATAACTTAACGAAACTTTTAATTCTTAAAATATTACCATATTGGCGTGTTATAAATAAGTTTAAGGAAACTAAAGTTTTAAAAAAAGTTTAAAGGAAAATAATCATTTTTTTTTTCTTTGATCCTGTTCATCAACAAAAAACGCCCGAGTAAAAAAATATTCAAACATTGAATCATGCTAAACTTGTTTATGCCTTTTTAATATGTACATGCGTGTTTCAATCTTTTATCTGTTTTTCTTGTTCCTTTTGTTTGTTTTTGCCTCACCTGCATGCTTAAGGATTTTTAGCTTTGTTTTGGTTGCCATAGTTCAAATTGTAGTTTCTTGGTTGTGTTTTGTCTTCTTGTTTTTTTTACTTATTAAAATTTTCAATTTAATAAGTTCAATGGAATTTCCAGAAAAATAATATTCCGTTAAAGAAGCTCTTCTAGTATTTAGGGGATTTAATTAAGTAATTACTTCAAAAGAAAATTTTAATCATGGTTGTTGAGATTTAATTACCGTAAAGTTTTCAGAAAAAAATAAGTTTTGATAAATTGATATAAAATGCTGATCTAAGACTTTTAGCTATTCATTGATAAAAAAAAAATTTGAATTTAGACGATTTCAATGAAATGAAGCTCCATAATCTATTGAGTAAAATAGTTGAAACATCAGAGAAATTTACAGGTTCTTAAATTTTAGTTTTGCCATACGAAATAATAAATGATATCGTCAGCAGAATATGCAAACCTGCTAAATCCCCTTTTGAAGTAATTTGAAATTTTGATGCCGTGTGGTAGAGATACGCCTCGTCGACCAGCCGTCAATTTGAGTCTTAAAGTGTGTAAAACCAACTATATTTCTGGTTTTCATCTCAAGCTGCAAATATGAAAAGTTATTTGTCTCTCCTGTAAAATATGCTGAAAATGGATTTAGCAGGTTTTCATAATAAGCCGATGATGATTTTTTTTCTTTAGAAAATTCTAAAATTTAGATTAAACTACTCAACACTTAAACAATTAAGAATGTATTGTCTTTTCTGGGACCCATTGGCCATTTTGTACCCGGCAAAACAAGTTATGTTATCAGGTTAAAATTCATAGGAAAGTTCTTTGTGCCGAATTTTGTCTACACAGAAAGAAAAAACTCGTTCTAAGTCAGTTAAGGTCCCTATTACGGTTCACAACACAACTAAGTTGAGTTGTAATTTCTTAATTTTTGTATTATGGTTTACAACTTTGCTATATTGCGGTGAACAAAAACATAACAAAAATTAGAACTGATCACAACCAGTTGTCTTAATTACAACTCAACTGAGTTGAGTTGTCAACCGTAACAGGGCATTGGTTTTTTGTACTTACTTAACTACGAGTCAAACTCAAAAATTTTATTGCGATTAACACTTAAAAGTACTTAAAAGAATCCAAAATGGGATAAGCGTGTGTTTGTAAAAGTTTGTTGTATAGATACAACAACAACACTACAAGAAGAAAATTTCAGATTATTTTCATTTTAAATGAGTACAGTAAGAAGCAATAATTCCCATATTCTAATTGTTAAAATTTTTTAGTTAAATGCATCAAATTTTCAAAGTAGAATAACTACGAAACCCATAATAAGCTGGTGTCTTATAATTGAGAATTCTTCTGTAACAAAAGTGAAATAAACATGTGTAACGGGTAAGTAAAATTAAATTATTCTCTCTGATTCTGTGGGGTAAGTGTTTAGGTTAGGATCAATTCAATCTTACTCTTGGATTATTTCAAGTACGAGTCGAGATTAAAAAATATTGGCAATTCTTGAATCAGGATTAAGATTAAATTAACTTTATAATATTTGAAATTTCGGATTCTTGCAAGTACGAATTCGGGATTAATATGGATAAGTTAAGTTTTTCGCACTTAAAAGTAATGTGTTGAGTAATCAGAAAAACATAAAAGCACTACTTACAATTCTACTGAAAGAACCAATGAATATTACAAGGGATGTTCCAAAATGAACGTATTCAAAAGGAAGACATTATTTCTTTTACTTAAATACATCCAGAAAAAAGTAGTTGTAAAAGTTCTTTGAGAAGTGGTTATAGAAGAAAACTACTAAATAATGAGTGAAAGAAGCTAATAATTTTAAATAAGTAGGCGAAGTTTTTACTGGGTCCGTTCTTAAATCAAGCACTCTGTACTTGATTTCAGGAAGTCCGTGCTTACCGTACTATTGACACCGTTTTGGCTTGATTTAAGTACGGATGGATTGATTTGCTTTTTTTGGTGTATATACAAATTTGTATATGAGACTTGTTCGTCTTAAAGTGATTTCAGAGCGGAGGTTTATATGGGACCTATAAAATATAAACAATTATATTCGTGCCTATCCCAATTCACGTGGGGGTGATAAAATTTATTAAAAATTAGTTACTAAAATTTATTTAGCTTTTAACAAAATCTCATAATGTTAATAAATTTTTAATAAAAATCAGGCCTTGTCTAATTCAAGATTTAGAGATGTACCAATGTTCTGAAACTTTGATGACAACTTCTCGCATCGAAACCTGATTCCCAAATTCCTTTTTTTATACAGGAAATATTAGTCTTAGATGTAATAATTTAAATAATGTCCCAAAACCACAAATCTCAAGCAAAAGACATAAATTATAATAAACTTTGTGTTAAATCCTACTAATAACTATTGTAAATGTAAGTTTGTACCCCTTATGCAAGAAAAGTTAAAGTTCCCATTAGTTAACTAACACGTAAAACCCTATTCACTTTTGCTGGACTTAATGTGTTGGTTAACTAATGTGAACTTTAACTTTTTTTGCATAATGTGGTGAATGTTTGGATATTTCTTGATTTGTGGATCAGTCACGCGAAAACTGCTAAATAGATTTGGATGAAATTTGGTAGACGGTTAGCATATGGCCCATCTTCAAATAAAGGGAACTTTTTTGTAGCTTGGTACTTTTTATATTTTTGCTAAAATTGGTATGAAGATTGCTTATGGTCAGATTTAAAATATACAGGTATGTGATGGAAATCGATCGATTTCAAAACGAACGTTTTTAAAAGGTGTGATGAATTTCGAGGGATTTTAAAATCCATTTCTGAATTAAAGGATTAAGTTTTCGTTCAGAATACACTTCAGTTAACGTATAAAATATAAAATTTAAAACATAAAGACTGAAAATAAATGTAATATGTATTTAAAATCCATTTTAAAAGATACTGAAAACGATATTTTCGGTTTCAAATCGTTTCGTTTTTAAAATCGATTTCCATCACATACCTGACAAGGTTACCTTTTAAGAGATAATTTTGGTCCTTTTTCAAGGTTAAAAACGAAAAAAAATGTGGTACTTTTTCTCTTTTCGATAAATTTGATATACACGGAAATAATTATTTAAAAAATCACCAAAGAATATGGCTTGAACCAAGAAAATTTTTTAAAAAATTTGCTTTAAAACAGCTAAAAAATTCTATAGTTACTTAAATCAAGTTCTCCCCAATAAAAAATTTTATCATTTTGCGAAGCACTAATGGTACATAAAAGTTTGTGTGATAAAAATAAATGTTAAAGTAATTTAGTTTAAAATAATATTAAACAGTTAGAAATCTAAAGACAAATATTTTTATTTAACAAATTAGATTTTTTTAAAATATTAATTTTAATCGATTAATTGACATAAATTGTTCGAGTTATTCGAAATTGGCTATTTTGATTATTCGATCAAATAATGGCTGAAAAATTCTTCGATTAATCAAACAACAATTAATCGAGTGGATACTCTAATTAATATGCACTTAGTTTTTTGAATAACTGTTAGAATCAGTTAAAAATAAATTTGCTTGGAATTTTTAATGTTTATTTATTTAAAAATTACTGAACGGAAAACTTCTTAAATAAACAACAGTCCGTTACTGTAATAATATTGTGAGTGTACTAGTGATATGACGAATATTCGTATTCGAAATGCCGAATATTCGCCTATTTGATGACATCCGTGTTCGTATTCACCAAATTCAAGCAAATATTTCACGAATATTTTGTTAATTTTCCCCCCCTAAGCTAATACCGCGAAGCTCTACGCTTGGATGCAGGGGACGGACCAGAGTCTCTGGCGGGAATCGAACCCGCATCCCCGGCACAGATAGACCAGCTCACTACCAGCTAGCCTACCGGGGCACCCCAAAAGAAAAGAAAAAAATCCAAAAGTGTAAAAAATACATAAATATAAACAAAAAATATTGTGAAACTCAAATTAGTGCTTGACAACACTGAAAAAATAATTCCGATTCGTTCAGTATTGACTGAAATAATTAGATATTAAATTGCTTTCGAATCGAGAAAGTACTCGATCACGACTGTCAGAATTATTGGCACAACAACCAAGCCGATGGGCCGCATCGTAGGACCATGAGGGGAGTTATGGGGCAATTTCTGCCTCTCAGAAACTATCAATCCGATTTTAATGAAATTTAAAACATAGATAGATCCATCCCAATAAAAGAATTGAGCTTCAACCGAAGCAGGTTTGTAAGGTAGAAATGTAAGAGTTTCGCTTACCATCTCGCTTACGGAAGGCATGCATTTTGTATGGTAAGTTCCCACTTTAAAGCAATACATTTTTGACACTTAAAGTGCTTTATTCAACGCATATAAGAACTGAATGATTTTTTACAGCTATTTTTTAGTATTCTCCCTTACAAACCTGCTTCGTAGTAAGGGAATGCCGTAGCACTTGAAATGTTATTTCTTTTTTATAAAACTTGCTTAGACTTCGTTTACTTACTTTACTGCATTTCTTTATGTCTTATTGCGTGACGCATAATTGTGCGCATATTTTTATAAATATACCATTAGTGCTTCGCAAAATAATAAAAAAATGTTAATGGGATATTAATATGCACGCATGAGCAATGCAGTTTTTCTAAAATAGGACCACAAGGGGAGCTAGGGGGCAATTTCTGCCTCTCACAAACTTTCTAACCGATTTATACATACATATGTAAGCATGATTCTTCATGGGTCCCGAATAGGGTGCACTCTCGTAAATGTGTTTTAAAATACTGTGCTGTATGGTATTATATAGTCGGACTTGACCGGCTGCACTTTCTTACTTGTTTTATGTACAGGTAAAACCTCAGCAAACTTTTTATTTAAGTGTGTAGGGAAAGCTTATGAAAAGAACAAAAGGAAACTTTAAAAAATTATAATAAACATAAATTTTATTCTAACAAACAAAATATGTAGGTAGGTACCTTCATATGTAATAATAAGCTACTAAAAAGAAAATTGTATGGCAAGAGAGCATACCTTCCTACAAATGTACACTCAAATCAAAGAAACAACAACTTTATGACAACCACACACACATTCACAATGGCGATAGCAGCAAAAACATCATCATCGACGCCAAACAACGACCTTGATAAAGAACCCAACACTATTCAACCAAGAAGCTTAAAAAAAACCACAACAACAAAAAAACTAAAAACATAATCATGGACAAAAGTAAAAGACAAGAAAAAATGTTTAAAAAAAAGAGGAAGAATGAACTTAAACTAGAATATTAACGAAACGAGTATACTGGTGAGTTTTTCTGTTGTTTCCTGTACGTCTTATAAAACTTGAACAAAACACAACGGCAACAACTACGTTACAATAATTAATTTTTCTTTTTTTTAAAGAGGGTTTAACAAAAACAGGGTTGAGTTAGAACAACCTGACAAAACAACAACACTCACTGGGTGGTTAAATGGAGGTAAAAGCTTTATAATAAATGTAAGTATGTACGAATAAGTGTATGTTTAGGTTCTTATTCGGTAGCCAAACAAGTTGAACGCAACAATTTTTAAAAAACGAAGAAGATATTGTGTTTATGTGTGAGTCGACCACAAAATCGATGAAACTACAAATACTAGTGCAATAATAATTTTGTTAAGCAGTGATGCCATCTAATTGGACACTAAACACGTAAATATACATAAGATGGCTTAAACGTAAAATTGGACACTATGTATATGTAAGATTATCCAAATGCGGATTTTTTCGCTTCAATGAAAAAAGTTCTAAAAAAAGGTTTAAAACTGCATGTTAAACCAAAAGATTTTTCTTCCAAGTACTGAGTCTCTATTTTACATAGTATGACTCTCCAATTATGCGTTTGAAATGAAATTTGAAAGCATTGTTATATTTTTAAAATGTTTTGTATAAAAAGTGCTAAGTATTAAGGGGCCAATGGGCACATACTGCTGACAGCTACTGCCGATGAACCCTTCGTATACGTGTGTGATTGATATTTTACTACAAACCTATGTATCAATCATCATTTTAAAATAAATTTTATTTTGTGCAATTCAAGAAACCCCCTATTTTCTTCGCACTTTTTTCTCAAAAACTATTTTAATTTTGTTTTATTTTAAACTTAAAAATTAAATAATTTATTTTATTGGGCGCTAGACGATTTTCCGATCTTCTCCTTAAAATTGGAAACTAAGAATATCCTGAAACTGAAGAAAAGGTAACAATTCCACCAAATCTTGCTATAGTTTTGCTAACCCTTGACGTCTCAATAACCCGAATATAGCCGAATGTACACAGCAAATCACGGACTGGCTTTGCGGTAGTATTATCACACCTCAAAACGACCAGGCAATAGTTATTTATGATATTTTATTAAAGTCGTTTAAAGGGACAAAAAAACAAATCTGTAGATAGAAAAATGGACTAAGTTGAAATCCCAATTTTGAAAACTAAGCAAATTGCCAAAAATATGGTATAACCCCCAAAACAAAAATTAACTTAAGCCCTATAAATGTAAAACATAGGAGGGTTTTCCGCGCGAACGAAGCCGCAAGCAAAAGTAAGTATTTAATTTTAATTAGCCTGTTGCATGTGTTCAACGACCTTTTAGTTAAAAAAATAATCCTCTTAACTTCACGTTTAACTACGGATATATTCACATATTTCTAGTCAAAGTAGAAGTTAAAACGAATAGATTGTTACTAAGTGCATTTTTATTTTTATGAACGTCAATTATATACATATGTACATATGTACGTTCTTTCAAGGTTTTTCCATTTGCAAATTTATGAATATTTAAGGGCTAAAAAACAATTATAAAAAAACTAAGTTGGCATCACTGTTGTTAAGTACACTCATTGTTTGGATCTCTCTCTCTCTCTGTCAGTTATTCACCTTATACTAAATAACCCCCCTTTTGAGAATCCAAAAACCAACAACAAAAACACAATATTCATTCTTTTCTCTGTATATGCATGGTGAATATTTTGTCGTCATATGTTTTTTGCTTAATTTTGTTTTCATTAAAATTTATTTATTCCTTGTTTTCTTTCTTTCTTTCCTCTTTAAACAAAAAATCAACAAGTGTTTCTATCGTTTTTCTTATTTGTATTTTTTCTTTCCCGGTTTTTCTTAAAGTTATACGTTTTCTACTAAAAGTATCTTATAGCTACATTTTCTTTTGCAATCTTAAATTTTTTGTCTTGTTGGATTTTTTTCATATTCAGGAATTTGTGTCTGTGTGTCACTAAAATATTTGTTAGTTTCCTTTAATTTAATACGTTTTTTCTTGCATTAAGTAAATTTTGTGTAAAATTTCAAGCTTATTTGCTTTTTTATTTATAAAATAAATATTAAAAACTGGGAATTATTTCCTTTCATAGGCAACTTTATTATATTCAACATATTAGGTAGGTATATTATATTATATTATACCTATTATTATATTCAAGCTAAATTTCAGCTCATAGAATAAATTCGAAAAAATAAAAAATGTTGAATAAAATAAATATTATTAAGGTAGTAGGTATTTAGATCTCAATTAAATATACTGACGTTGGTACTACTGACTATGTAGTTCCTTTGGGAACAAATGTAGACATTGGAGCCAGAGAATCACAAGTACATTTTAGTAAATGTAGTATACACTTTTGGCACGAATGCGAAATCATTACAATCTTTTTTTATTATTTCTTCAACTTTTATAGGAATTGTACTTATCAGTTGCTATTGATAAAAATTTGTTCGTATTTAAGTCAAATATAGCGGCAAATGTAGTGTAGTGTAGACACTTCGTTGACAATGCCACCTAAAAAGTCGACAAAACTGGTGACTTGTTGACACTTGCACCCAGATTTCCTTCAGGGACACTCTCACTTTTTTACTAATTGCTTTCAATTTAACCTTTCCATTTGTTTGGCAATTTTAGGTTCAATTTAACAGCTGATTACAAGTATGTATTTATACCTAAATTGTTTTCTTGATGAAATCTTGAAAATAAATTGCTTAAAAGTTGAGTGCAGTCAACGTCACAGCTTTCAATTTATGTAAATTTTGACAAACAGTATACATACATATGTATGTAAAAGACTATCAAGAAAAACTTGTTCGTATGGCTGCAGGAATAGGTATGTAGATATATGCATTTTTTTATGTTAAAAAAATGGCTTTATCTCAATACAAATAGATACCCTTTTAGGCCAAAAAACAATTTTTAAAATGTTAAGACTTTGACTTTAGTGATGCCCATTCGATCCAGTGCCCATGTTATGTTACTCCCGCGTCGAAAAACTCTTTCATTGAAATGTGAGAAATGAAATCAAAATGGCATAAATTGAAACAAGCAACTGTTTTTCTTACTTAAAAACGTCTGTAACATTTTTGGCGAGTAAAGAAATTACTCGCCAATTTTATAAAGTTCCCGCTTTGAACTGTCAAAAAAAAAACACGAATAAAAGCGGGGTAAGAAACAATTTAAACACGAAAAAATATATTAAAAATGCAATGAATAATAGCAGGGAAGCGGTAAGTATTTTGTTTTTGGCTAATTTTTTCTTTGTTTAATTTTCTTGCTTTTAACATTTTTGAAAAATATACGAATGTTTTCAAAGCCATTTATTTTGAAAGTCGCATTTTATATTGTCGTTGAAAATTTATAAATTTTAGTCGCCGTCAACTTACGTTATTAACGTCTGCAATTTACATCGGCTTCGAGTGGAATATTATGATATTTTTTAACGTAGCGACATAATCTCTTTTGACACACTGTTTACTCATTTTTCGAGAAACGATCAGTGATACCAGAAGTGCGTATTTATCTGCATTTTGCAGATTTAAAATTTTTGGTTTTAAATTGCAGTTTTTAGCTTGGTGGAAACTTCTTTAAATTGTCACTTATGTTTGTACTATTTTCACTTTTTGCATTGATAAACTAAATATATCGACCATTCATGGAAGAAAATAGTAGTATTCATAGGTAGGAATTTTATTAACAAAAGATTACTTAAAAATTTAAAAATGTACAGTGTCTTGACTAGGGTATTCATTCGGTTAACCGTTAATCGGTAATTACTAACCGTCTAGGGCTACCGTCTGTTACACTTTGTAAGTAGTGTCCTTCTCCCTTAGCGGATCCATATTTAGTTAAATTATTTACTTTCGCACTTCAACGGTTTCCATAAATTTTAAAAACTCTAGCTTTAATCGACAATTAGTCAGTTTGAGAACACCAACTTTTTCTATAAGGCGTTCTTCTCTTTTGCTCCTATTCCGCTTATACTATAAAAATACAAATTACAACTAAATAAAATCTTCAGCTGTAATATTTTCCCTAAATAAAAGATTTAAAGTAATTTCTTTGTTTGGAAGGAGGGGTTTAAGTCCCCTGCTCTTACCGGGTTATTTATTTTTCAATCTTAGTACTTTAACTAAATTAATAAGATTCACAACAAGAACTACAAGGGACTTAACTATCAAGGGTGAAAACAGCTTATGTATTTTTTTTTATTATTATAAGTACAAATAATATATTATTTTTTCAACATAGGAATAATGGTTACTTTTTTCGCATTTGGCTACTTTTTCTTTACATTTTCGTTACAAATTGTTTTGGTCGTGGCAACGCTGGTCGTAAGGGCTTCACTTTAAACGTATCCAATTGAATTGTTCTGATGGAAGTGTTTAACCATGTCTCTCCTATAAATTTAAATTGAAGTAGTTTTTAACGGATTTTTTTAGCCATATTTTGATTTCTTAACTTTCTGTCTGTTTTAAAGACATATTTATCCGTTTAATGGACCCCTTAAAATATTTGACTTAACATTTATAAGATCTTAACAGGAATTGTTAAATAGTTTAGCTAAAATGTATGTATATTCAAATGACTATTCATTTTCTAAACAAACGTTTATTTAACTAATTTTGTTGTAATTTGTTTTTTTTTATTTTATTTGTTTAATAACAATTACAGACAATAAAACAAGTTGTTTAAAAACAACACGTCATTTTTTTCTAAATAAAATAAAATTAATTATAGAACCAAACGAAATTTTATAGTATTTAAGTATTTGGACAAGTTACGAAAAATTACAAATATGTATGTATGTACATAATATGTTCTTCCATTGTTTGAACTGTTTGTTGAGTTTCGTTTAAGCTTAAGCTTTAAACAAATTAAGCCACAACTAAAAATAATATTTTCCGATTTTCAAAATGTCCGTTAAATTCTTTAAAAATAATCGGGGGATTCACAAGGTGTCATAAGCCATTAAATATTAACATGAAAAAATACTATTGTTGTGAACAACCCCGCATAGTTAAGTGCTCTAATTTGAATTTAAATCAGCTAATTTGAAACAAATATAAACAATAAATGTTTACCTACCATCAAAATATTATTTAATTCCAATCCATGAAATATTAAATTAATTTCGATCTTGCCAGACTATTTTCCATTTTTGAAACGCAAATCACAAATAATTTTTATTTTGTTTGTTTGTTTGTTTACCAAACATCAGAGTCCTAAGCCGATATAATTTGACGCCGCAAGTGTTTTGTTGCAAAAATTTCTAGCCGTAGGCATGAAACTAATGCTACAAAAACTAAAGCTTCGTACAGACGATGATCAAATCTGACAATCTTGTAAGCAGGCGTTGTTAACAGCAATATTTTTCCGACAATGGTGCAATTGTCAGATGCATTAAATTTTCACTTCTGCAAATACAAATGAGCTTACAATGTTCACACAGCTGTAAGATATTTTAGCCAATTTTAATGCAGTTTAAGCAACGCTGCTTACCAATATTGTAAGATCTGACCATCGTCTGTACGAACCTTAATGCTCAGGTCTCTTCTTTATGTTTACAAAGCAACAACAATATTTTTAAGCCACTGTAAAATGTTAGAACATTATGACAATATACATGATATCACCCCTTGTGAATACACCGAATGATTTTATCAAATTCATATGATGTTTTTTTTTCGTTTATGTTTCATATCGTCACATAAAATGCATAATAACGTAACAACGCTTTTTATAAGTTTACAGGAGAAGCAAAAAAACTTCACGAAATCAATAATAACAAGGTGTTCTTTAATAAAGACGCCATTTTTGATCGCAGGGGTCAAACATTTTTAGTTTAATAAAAGGAATAAAAAACAATCAAAGAGTCAATTTATAATTTTTTATGATGCGTTACTTTGTATTTTAGGTGACGATATGTAAATCAAGACTATTTTGTTTTTGAATTCCATAACTTTCTACAGAGAAAAATCATTTTTATCTATTCGTTACGGAAAATTTAACGGTACCGACTATTTAAGTTTAGGAATATATAAAAATATTGCTAATTTTTTCTTCAACTCAACATTATGAGTTTTGCAAATTTCAAAATAGGGGACACATGGTTGTTTCTAAAAGAGCATTTTTGGTTTTTGTTATGCCCTTCACAGTGACGCCAGGAGATTTTTCCAAAAATCTCTACGTTAATGAAAGCAAGAATGTTAGAAAGTTTAAGACAGCGATGTTGCATAGAAAAAAAGTAGCAGTCCTTAACTCGACCCTTGTGGGACTCCTTTGGTAACAGGCAAAGCAGTAGAAAAGGCACCATTTAGAACAACAGATTTAAAGCAGTTGCTCAAATATTATTAAAGTAATATACATAGTTAGGGTAACCCTATTTTTTCAAAATTTATTATTTTATTTTATTGTCTACGAAAAAATCAATAAAATTACGTAGAAATTCATATAAAGAGAAAAAATTATGTAAAAGTCTTTGAAACAAAAAAATTTAATAATCAAAAAAAAATATATATTTCTGTAGAAGTCTTTTTTTTAAATATGACTGTTTTTGCATAAAACTAATTTAAATTTCATACAGTCCATTTGAATTTTGCACTTTGTTTTTAAAAAAGTAACCACAATCCTGCAAATGGATCATCAAAATAATTTTTGCAATATCATAGGGCTCCTTGAGAAAGAAAATATTCTTTTAACCTTCATAAGGTCTTCAAATTTACTGACGTTAACGATCTTCGGGTCAAATTTGACCCAAATAGAAAATTTTATATAAAAACTATTGTTTTTCAATTAAGTATGATTTTAAAGTTGATATTTTATTGAAGCAGCATTTAATATTAACATTTATTGTGAATACACAAGTTTATTTATTATAAAGAGCAAATTTAAGTAATTAAAGAATGTATGCAATGAATAAAGTTTTATAATTACATATATAAATTTAATTATGGCATTGGGTACTCAAAGTTATTGTATTAGAGTGCTATTTACATACAAATTTCTTACAAGTGCAACATACAAGTGATGTTTTGTTATCTGATTTGGGACATAATTGACTTCTTTTGTACGAATTTTTGACTGGTTTACACATTTTTTCCCTGTTTGAAGATTACGACTGTTGTTTCTGTTTAGTAACTGCGTGCAGTTTATTTGCAATTTCCCGGGAAAATTGGGCTCTGGGTAATGTTTTTCGCTGCTTTATATAGGGCGTGGCAAGTTGAAAACCTAAATTTTCTAAAAAATGTCGACGTTTGGCAAAACAGTTTTCGTTCTAGCCATGGTTAGCTGATGTGAATAATATAAAAGCGTTGTATGATGATATATCTAGTATGTAACTAACTACTACTTGAGACCATCAATTGGTTTTCCTTTTGCAAGAATAACATGACACAACTTTATACAGCGTATCTACCCCTCCTTTACATTTATTATTATTTGCGGTTTTTCGTACTCGCGATTACTAATTTCTGACTTATGATGCAAAGTGTTGAGAAGATTCACAGACTTATGTTTTTGGGAATATATGAAAGGAGGGTAGTTTTCTTGGTGAAACAAAAAAATTATGAGAATACAGCTCTGCCTTTGGATGCCAAAAGCTCTGGTGGCAATTCGATCTTGTTTTTACGTATAGTTCCTACTAAAGTAATTTGCTTCTCTAGCAATTTTTTTCCCAATTGGTAGGATGTAAAAAAATTGTCTGCAGTCACATTATGACCTTTCAGACCAACTGTCAAGTCAAGAACTACACTCATTCCTTGGTTCCCTTCAGGCATAGCTCCAATTTCCTTACCTGTATACGGTAGTATATTCCAGGCATAGCTAGTGGACGAATCGCAATGAACCCAAAATTGTATACAATACTTCGCTGGTTTTTATGGTATATACTGCCGGAACGGGCATCTTCCTCTGAATGCTTCAATTGTTACGTCTTGAGATGGATTGTAAAGTTTGGGCAGAATTTCAACCCACATATTCCAAAGCTTGCGTATCGGCGCAAACTTGTCTAAAATTCGGCGTTCACTGCGGGTATCCTTGTTATCAAATCTTATTACTTTCGAAAGATTTTTGAATCTTTTTAACGGCATGATTGCTCTAAAAATAGGTCTTCCTTTCTCAGAATCCCTCAAACTTTCTGTACTTTCATTGTTTGATCTATACACTCCAGCTAACAAGAGTGAACCAATAAATGCGAACATTTCGTTGTCGTCAACTTCTATCCAATCAACACCAAATACACGTTTACCTTCATTATTAGTATACTTCAAAATAATGTTCATCACATGAGGTGGAAAAAACAATTGAAAACTGGAAATCTCTTCCGTTGTAATTCTTGAACAAGAATAGAGGGTCAAGCCTGGCGTCATGCTAATAATGTTCTCCGTTCGGAATCTTCCATGGCTATTTGCAAGAGGTCCTTGAAATATCTTATTTCACCACTTTTTGATGAGCTGTGAAAAAATTTAACATAATTGTGCGTAACAAAAATTCAAGATTTTTGCTCCAGGTCAAATATGACCCAAAGACCTTAAGTGTAAAAAATTTTATAAATATTTTTTTTGCCAATATTTTTTTCTAAAAACTTAACGTATTTGTTGACATTTTTAATGAAATAAAAGTCATAAAAAATCAAAAAGATCAACCACTCACTTTTGGAAAAAATTCAATTATAATTTCAAAATGGGTAAAATTTGACCCGAAGACCTTATGAAGGTTAATAGAATGAACAATTTTAAAATTCGACCTAACGCTAGCATTTGTGTTTACTAGTGTTTTTTGCTGTAATAATGTTGAAATTTTTGGGTTTAGGGAAAATAAAACTTATAGTTTTTGAATTTAGAGAAGAAGTCATAATCTAAAAAAAGGACAATCTACTGTCCTTCATTTTGAAAAAAATCTTAAAGGCCATCTTATCAAAAAAAAAGGACGAATGGTCACCATAAATATAGTAGATGTTCTTAAGAAATGTTGATTTTGTTAAGTTAATGGCAAAGTATTTTTTCAATTTGTTATAATTTTCTACACATTTTCCTTTACCTTTGTTATTCAGAAAGCCTCAACTGTAATTGAGTATGCGTCAATTGTAATACAGATAAGTTGGCTGTAAATCAGAAAATGCCAAATGTAATTCAGAAAGCAAATAATTTTATTAACTATTTATTTTTATTTTATCACAGTTATTTTGACTTAGCTGCACAATCTCCTTTGCACGATTTTTTGTGCAGATAAATCAAAAATGCACTTAACTTAAATATATTTTTCTGCCTTAATTAGAAGGTACGCATTTGTGGTTACCTGCATAAAAGTGCAGTTAAAGTAAAGTGTTTAAAAGAAGAAAAAACGTTTTTATTAATAAATTTATAACAATAATCTCCTTCAAACAATCTGTAGTCATTTTTTTATGCATTTTTATAATGAACGTGATAGCCAAATTGGTAGCAATAAAGTGGGGAACAGAATAGTCGTTGTATTACTAGGTTAAGAATCGCTATTCTGCAAGCTCTCAAAAGTTAAAAACGGCAGTTTCAAAGTAGTGTCAACAGAATACGTAATTGAAGCAAAATTCGCTTCAAATACTACTACAACTACTTTATTCTGTTCCAGACCTAAAATTTGCTATTCTTTTCATATAATCGTGGTAAAGTTGCTGAAGCCCAAAACCATATTTAAGCAAACAAAATAAATGAATTATAATGATGCTAACTTGATTTGTTTGCAATTTTTGTTTTTATAAACCGCTTAAAAACGTGGCCACCATATTTCCGTATGTGTGCAGCTAACTTTTGATGTTTTATATGAAAATATTTTAAAGCTGCCCAAAAATGTGATAAAAACGCAACCAAGGATTTTGAAGAATAATTACGGAAAATATGCATATATATTGGGCAGTTATGTCAAAGTGCAGCTAACTTAAAGTTGTTGTATGAAAATATTTTTAAAATGAGCCGAATATAGTAGAACTCTTCCTCTCATTTCTACACAATTATACCAATTATTTGTTTATTTGTTAAATTTGTTAGCAAATTTAAACTAAATTTGTCTGAGAACTTTTTGTGATCTTTAAAACTGTTTATTTATTTTATTTTTTTCATTGTATGCGAATATGTGTTGGCTGATATTGAAATTATTTGCAAAATTGATTAGTAAGGTGTTACTATTTAGAGCAAATACAGATAGAAAATTAAGCAATTTAATATAGATTTGCTATTTACAATAACAAATTTAAGAACAAAAATTAATATAAAAAAAAATATAAATACAGATCATTCGTTTTCAATGGTTGGGTTCAGAATGGGTTACTCTTTGCTAGACTGAGAACATTGTGTTGTCGGAATGACAACTGAATGTTGTTAAAAATTAAAGCAAATGTTGTCGGTATGACACCATTATGGTGATAAAATATTAACAGTTTGTTGTCAGAATGAGACCAAATGGTAACAAAATGACAACGAGGTTTTTAAATAATATTGACACCATCCCTTATCAAATTGAACACAAACGCAGTTGACTCACTTCACTATTTATCGTTTATCTGGAAAATACTTCAATTAAGTAACTGAAATTTGTTTGATTAATTTTCAGCCAAAAAACAGTTCCAAGTTTAATCCATCCTTATTATGCGCCAATTTTTTTTTAAACAATTATTTTTATTGGTTGTACAAAAGAAATTTCGCCTTATTCTGTTTTGGCTATCAAAACGTATAAAGTATTTTATATTCGATGCTCGACTTCTACTAAACGTTTATAATATTTTATAATTTTAATTCATTGTATGTAGTGTGTTCAATTTTTATTCTGTATTGTAGTGTGAGCAAAAAATAACTAAAATGACACTTTGACAGAAGCATAGGAAAAGAATACAAATATTGTAGGCAAAGAGGAAAAATAAAAATAAATTACAAAAAATACAGTAGTGTAAAATAAAACATGATAACACACAACATGCATATTATTCCACAGCCCGCCGGTTGTCCGTTCATTCGAAACATCTTATAGAATCATTTGCATTTAAGAATATTAAATAGACGAAAAAAGCTCATAAAAGACAGGCAGATTACATGTGTAATAATACAACGATTTTTTTATATGTAATTTAGTTAAATTGATATAAAATATACAATAAAACCAATTAAATATAGAAATTAAAAAAAAGCTTGCCCCTTTGTGATAGAAAGAATTATACGTTTAAACTTGCGCTTCGGATTGATCTAATAGAGGTATTTGAGTTTCCTAAGCCAAAGCAAAGCCCCTTTGTGTAGCATTTAAGCAACAATTTCTAATGAAAAACTACACTCAAAAGAAAAATCAATCCTTCCGTACTCAAATCAATCCGAAGCGGTATTAATTGTACGGTGAGAACGGATTTTCTTGAATCAAGTACAGAAAGATTGATTCAAGTACAGATTTTCAATCGCAAAACACTTAAATTATCCATATTCAATCCCGATTTCGTACTTGAAATAATCCGAAGATTTAATTAAATACAAAAAAGATTGAATTAATCTTAAAAATTCGCTTGATTCAAGTATTATAAAACTGTTTTAATCCGAACTTAAAATAATCCGAAAATGCTCTTGATTCAGGTATTATAAAGTTGATTTCATCCCGAATTGGAAAGAAAAAATTATAATGACTGATTTGCTTACTCGTATTACACCTTACAGAATGATAAAAAAGCCCAGGCCTGCCAGATTTGACGATTTATCGTCATTTTGACGATTTTTGGTTCCGTAATTAGCAAAGTGCAGATTTGGTGATTTTTTTTCTTGAAACTGACGATTTATTTCAGTCTCCAAATTCTTGTTTCATAAAACTCACAAATTATAAATAAAAATAGAGATCAAAACGATAGATTGACGAAAAAATAACTGTCAAAATCGGGTTTTCCAATTGCAAAGCGTTGAGGCAGCTCTATTTAAAAACTAGAAAACGCGTGCCGCTTTTGTTTAGGTACGGCTGTAATATGCAAGTCTTAAGAAAATCTTTAAATGATTACTTTCAGAGTACAAAAACAACAATGTTACACTTTGTTTATCTTTCGTTAAACCATCATCGAATGAACCTTTTTCGACTGTCTGTATAAATCATATAAGATAATATCTACATGAGTCTCATACGATGCTTGACATGAAGGAATCGTTAGATAATATAAACGAGAATATTAGCCGTGTTACAGCTTTCCCGTGTAAGGAATCTTCTGCGATTTAAAAATGCGTTTATCGACGACGATCAAAGACGGTCTTCATGAGACCCCCAGTATCTCTTACACGATTTAAAATGTTTTTTTTTTTACAAAAATCAAACAAAAATTGTTTACAAAAAACTCCGATTTTTTACGATTTATCGAAACGTTAAAGACGATTTTTTTATTTTTTCTCAGGAAATTGACGATTTTCTAACAATTTTATCTGGCAGCCCTGATCATGCCCGAATTGGTTTAACCAAAAATATAAACTTAATAAGAAGCAAGAGCTCAAATTTAATTTTTAACCCTTTGTGGTTCACATGAGTCTGGCCAGATCTTTTTCAATGTGTATAGAAAATCAAAACATGTGTAAGCCGAAGGGTTAAACACAACGAAAACTTTGATTTCAGAATTTTATACTTATTTCAAGAAATTCCGGGATTGATTTTCGAAAGTAATCCTATTTAGGATTGTTTTAAGTACGTTTTAGTGTTATTCGTACTTGAATTTTTGAGTACGACTCGTACATAAAGTATTCATAAAAAAACCTGATTTATCCCGAGTGTCGGTGTAGAGCTCTGCATAAAAAGAATTTAATGGGCACAAAGTTAACCAAATCCAAGCAAATAACCTGTTATTTTTATTTCGTCCAATGAATAATGTATAAAACCCTGTAGTTGCTCAGACTAAGGAGACCTTTTCGAACATTCTGAAAAATCAATTTCACCATCTTAAGTGTGTGACAGTCAATTTCTAAAAGTTAAGGTCGGAAACGAATTGTTGGTACCTTTGACTGAAGTGTAGTTAATTTATATAAGCAAAGTCGTTTTCATGGATCGATACAAAAGGCGATAGTTAAAACGGAACAACATTTGGGTTATAAGACAGCTGAAGTGAAAATTCCCATCATTTCTTAGCATTTATTTTTATTTCCTTCACCACAGGTGGAAATGGTATATATAAGTCTGTCATTCCATATGTAATTTCTACAATTTTGATCGTAAAAATATATAAATTCGGGGTTGATGTAACGATGTCCGACAGCCCGCTTGCATGTTGAATAGGGTTTTCCAAAGACCGAAGACCGAAGACTATGTTGTTATATATTTATGTCAAATATACTCCGTTAGAGTTTGCTCAGCAAAAATCGTTCAATAAATTACGGAGATATTAGCAAAAAAATGACTGCCTCTAATTTTACTCGCTTGTTAATGTGTTTTTTTTTGTTCTGTATATCTGGAGAACGATAAGAGCTAAAGTTTCCGAATAAGGTACAACCATCTTGGTTATCAATACACAACCTCTCTAAAACGTAAAGAAGTTAATTTAACGATGTCCGTCTGTGAGTTTGTCTGACCGTGTATATGCTGAAATGGATTTTCCTATGACCCCCTCAAATGGGGATGGGTCACTATTGTTATATACATATTTATATCACACATAGTCCGGTGAAGGCTCCTAATATAACTAAGCGGACAGTTGTCTGGTACTTTTTTGAAATTCGGCCCTATTTGGGAGTAAACGGGTAAAATCTGAATTTTAGTACTTTTTTGCCACCAAATCTATCTTTTGAACCAATAAACATAGGAACAAAGTTAATACCACATTCGAAACTTTACAAAAAAATACGTATACAAGTTTGGTACATTTTCGAATTTCGAGCATTTAACTATTTTTGGTACTTTTTTACAAAACATTTTCCTCCATTCATTGACATATTCGTACTAAATAATTTTTCTTTAGCTTTTTGGTACTACTAAAGTAGCGGGTTAAATGCTAGAATTTAAATAAGTTTAAACCTAGAAAAATAAACTTTGGCATAGAAATATGTCCAGGAAGAAAAAGGAGACGCTAACGACGTAGCGGTTATATGCAAGTATAATATACAATTTGAAAGAAAATAGACAGGAAAAAAAGTGGCATATGTATTTAAAATCTATTTTTAGAGATACTGAAAACGGTATTATCGATTTCAAATCGTTTGTTTTCAAAATCGTTTTCCATCACATACCGGGATATTTCAGACCCGTTAAAAATTGATTTATCATTAAATATAAATTTGCTTTCTTGTTACGTCAAAAGACGCTTTTCTGCTTACAAAATGGTTTTTGGAGAGAAACGTCAAAGCTTCTCAATTAATAATTTAAAAAAAATTTATGGTTGTATACTGTAACACCAATTATCTTAAATAATTTTTATTTGCTCTACTTTAATATCTGACAATAATTATTAAAATTTCAATATATGTACATATATACCACCTTCTGAACAACTTTTTATTATTTTTTTATTTGTTAAACATAGAAATGTTTTGCATATTTTTGCATAGTTTCCATATATGTATGTTGCATATTTTCGGCATATATTATCTACATCCATATATATCCTCATGTCATTGCAAATCATACAGACAAGAAATGGTTTAACAAGAAGGCGCAACATGCCATACAGCGAAATGGACCTGTGAATTGGCTACCTCGTACGTGTGATTAGACTCCTTTGGACTACTTTTTGTGGATGAATGTCAAATCTTTGGCCTTTTCTGATAAACCACCAACGATTGATCATTAAGAAGAACATTCTACGCACTATTGAGGAAATAAGACCGGGAATGCTCAAAAAAGCAGTGCAAATTTTACCGACAGGATAGCACACACAAGGGCCAAATGCGGTGATTCCACGGATTAATTAAAAAAAGGTTGAAGTACCTTGAAAATAAAAAGTACTCTGTTAACGTCCACAAAATTCTTTATCTGTTGGCCAAAATATTAATGTATAATATGTACCGGTGCTTTTATAGTGACGCATTGAAATAAAACATTGAGAGAAAAAGTGAAAAAATAGGCAAAAAAAAAAAGCTAAAAACTTTTTGTAATTAAATCCGATTGCTTTTATTTTTTAAGTTTATATGGTAAATGGATTTTCTCAGTTGAAGTGGAGCAGAGATTTTAACTTTATTTTAAAGGTTGATCAAATCGAGGTCTCCCCTCCTATACCGCCAAGATATTTTTGGAATATGTGGTTTGTTCAAAGAGCTACGCACTTCAAATTTAGTGTGCCTCACTATTGTGGCTATTCAGATACACATAAGCAAATTAAAGAATTTCTTTACTGTGGGGTGTTTGTCAAATCGAGGTCTCCCCTCCTATACCTCCAAGATTTTTTTTGGAACATGCAGTTTGTTCTAAAAGTTACCCACATCAAATTTAAAAAATACTAAATACTTTGTATGGGGGTGTCCGCCTCCCCATCCTATACCTCCAAGATTTTGTTGGAACATCCAGTTCGTTCCAAGATTAACACACATCAAGTTTAGTGTGACTCACTATTGTAGTTCTACAGCCATAATAAAATTAATTAATTCTTTGTATGGGCATATCCGTCAACCCCCTTCTATGAAACCAAGATTTTTTGGAACATGCTATTGTACTATTCAGATATAAGCAAATTAAGAACTTTTGTGTATGGGAGATGTCTGTCATCCCCTCCTATACCTCCTAGATTTTGTTGGAACATGCAGTTTGTTCCAAGATATACACACACCAATTAAGTGCGACTCACTATTGTAGCTGAGGAGATATGAATTGATCCACGAAAAATTGGCTTCTAACTTCAGTGTGTGGCGTTAATAAGGAGCAGTGGCGGAGGCCATATACCAGAAATTATTTTTAAACATTTAATGCCATGCAATTTTTAGGATGATAAAGCCAAATATTGGTTATCCCATTGAGTTTGTTGTGTTTTATTTCAATGCCCCTATTCCTCGAAAAAAAACAACCTATAATTATTATAATTAGCACAGTCCTACTAATAAAATATTTGAAAGTCTATGTTTAAAAGTCAAAATTTAAATCTGCCAGCATATACTCCAAAATCCATAATATGCTTAATTAGAGAATTTTCTTGCAGAAGACCGGATTAAGCAAATGGAGATCTTGCGGAATAATTAAAGGTAACTTTCAAAATAAGCGGTCAGGTGTAGTGGTTCTTTTTTCAAACGTGTAAAACCTGTATTTTTAAACTTGTTGTCACCCCATCTATCTTTTAAATTAATAAATATAGGAAAAAGATTATATCACATTCGTAACTTCTCTAAAAAATAATACAATTACAAATTTGGTACTTTTTGGAAATTTGCCCAGTGTTGAAAAATTCAGTACTTTGGTACTTTTTTCAGTACTTTTGCATATTAAAAATACTGCAGTACCCCCGCATTGTTTTCAGTACTTTTTACCCTTAGAGCTTTTTAACTGTGATGTGATAATTTCGAGAGCCGTCTTTGGTCATAATGTGTTTGTTGTAAAATTTATGTTGTTGTTTTCATTTAAATAATTAACGATGTGAATATAAAAATGCAAAGCGTGGTCGCCAGAATTCATATTTTGCTTTCCAGAATGGGATATTTGTTCTAACAAGTGGCAAGACAATTTATAAAAAGGGATGCATTGGATAATATGTTAGTGAAAACTTTAAACTTAAATGAAAGCCATATTTATAGAAGCATGCAATTTTATAGAAACGGTTTATAAAGTAAAAGAAAGTTGAAAATAAAACTCTTAAAGGGATACCCCATTTCTGAGCATAAATTGAACGCACATTTTTTAAATGCAAATTGATGTAAAAAGCAAAGAAATTGTTTGAAGTTTGACAAATGCTGTTGTAGTTAAAGACAGGAAAACCATAACATTCCTGTAAGCCATATAAGAAAGCAGAAAAGCCTAGCTTAGCTTGAAACAATTAACTTGTTGGTTGTGTAAGTAGGACTTTCTTTAAGCATATAGGTATTTAAAGCAATTTTTACCACACACATAGTTGCACAAATCATATAGAATTTGAGAAAATGTATGTATTCTATGCTAATTTTCCAATTTCAAACAATTTTTAAAATATTTACGGACAATTTTACCAAGTTCAGCTATAATCTATAAAATCCAAAAAACATAGTTTGGTGTATTTTTATTTAACAAAATCTGAAAATATTAAATAGCAAAAAACAAGTTTCAATAAAATTTATACGCTGAAGATTTTCAATAAAATTTTTGTAAAAATTAACGTAGCTTTTCTTTATTTCAAAAGTAGTTTAGGTAGAGAAAAGTGGTCCTGAAAGGAATTAGGTATTTTTGTAAATTTTGAGCCCGGAGAATTTTATAAACGTTTTCAATTTCACGTGATTTCGATTTCCAGAACTTGCCCGTATATAAAAAAAAAAATTCTAGGAATTAAAGATAATTGTGTTGGAATAATTATTTATTTAGTATTTAAAAATTAAATTATTTTTAACAAAATTTCGGTTTTGTTTTTGTCTTTCTCAGGTGCTTACCCTAGGTCTACACTAAAGATAATTATCTCAGCAAGTTGGCAATAACGTCGGCAGAATAACAGAGCAATATTTCTTATTGCTCAGCTTATGTTAAAGGCATGGGAAAACGTATTTATGTTAACTCATAGTTTGAAAAAATTCTTTCTTATTCGACTTTATTATTTAAATTTATATTAATTTGTTTAAGCTTGAGGTCATTTTTAATACAAAAATATTAATTTTATTAATTTGTTTATTTTTGTTAATGTAAAATTATTATTTTTATACAAAATAGAACTCGAACTTAAACAAATTAATATTAATTTTAACAATAAAGATCGAATAAGGAAAAAATTATTATTTTTACAATTTTATTTTAGTGTTTATTTAATTTTTTTATTTAATTATTTTACTACAATTATAATTTGCTGCAATTTAAAAAACTTAATTTCTTTCTCACACAATTTGCTTCCATTTTTTTTTTCTTTTTTGCGTCTTTTTTTCAACTGACAACCAAATTGACGTTTTTTGTAAGCAATAATTGTCAACGAAAATGGACTAACAATTATTGCAACATAAATTGTTAGCAATAAATATGTACAAAAAATTGCTGTCTACACTAAAGATAACATAATTTTGACCATTACTGCAATATATGTCGCAATAATTATCTCTGGTATAGACGAGGCAGTTAAAGGAAAATACTATTGGAAGAGGTAGCCATAAAATCATATGTCTTTAAAATAATAACATGAAACTATACGACTGCTGCGAGTCACCCATTATAATTAAGATTTCTACTGCGTTTTTATGAGAAAACAATGACTTATTATTTTATTATTTAGTCTTATTATTTTAGAACTTTTTTGTTTGCAACACAACTTTTTTTTAAGCTACATACTATGTACTGTTAAATATAAGGATATTTTCAAAATATGACTTTAATAGGGTTTTTCTTAATATCTTGGTTTTTTGTAGACTGAACAAAAAAAAACAGTACAGTGTAAAAAACAGTACATTTGCGTACTGTTTTGGACATTTTGCATAAAACAGTACAATTGCAAAAAATCAGTACATGTACTGTTAAAAACAGTAGGTATGGCAACCCTAGGCGGAACGCACAATATATGCAGCAAGGCGAATTGAGTAGAAGGTGAGGTCAACTCTACAACAACACTGCTTCTGTGGTCGGGTTGTCAAAAATATTGCTAGTAAAAAAAATAGGTTTGTTTACATAAAAAACTATTTTGTATACAAACTTTGACAAGTCGGCCACAGAAAAAAAACACCATATGCTGACTTGACCCCACCTTCTAGTCAATTCGCCTTGATATGTAGCGTTTGAAATTGAATAAGCCAATATTAATTTCTTTGGAAAACAACAACAAAATACATAATGAAATATTTTTTATTGAGTTTATGCTTTCAATCAGTGTTCCCACCAGCAGAATTCAAAATTACACTTGAGATGAAACAAAATTACCCAATTTCAATGAAATTACACCTGATATAAAATTTCAAAGAAGCAAAAACACAACAAACTCATTGAAAGAATATCAATATAAGTCAAACTGTTAAGATTCTTATTGTAATTTAAAATAACATTAAAAACTTAAAATTAATTAAAAGAACTTAAGATACTCCTGAAATAATGAGTTTAACTTCTACACTCGGTTGCGTATATCTAGGGAATGTTCAAAATGCTCATAGCCATTCCTTTACAATGGGTGTTTTTAATCTCGATAGAGCATACGAAAGGTTAGCTGTGAAACAAACTGTCATACTGCTTTCTCTTCTGGCTCAGGCACATCATAATGAATAGATTCATGCTTGAACAACGCCACCAAATTATCGAAATTTACTTTGAAAATCAGCCATCGATTTTCGCAACTTATAGGCGACTTCATTATAAAGCTGACGCGAACTATTTTTTCACAAATGAAGGCGATGTGTTGATTTAGAAAAAACGAACTGTCAATTAGATTTCATGGCCGTGCAATGTGACACCTCTTGATTGTTTTCCGTAGGCCTGTGAAGTCACTGGTTTATGCTGATAAACCAGCAACAATTTACGTCTTGTTAATTTTATTCGTGACATGCAGCCAGCTATGCTCGAAAAAGAGGAACAAATTTGGACGTCTGCAATGCGTTTTATCAAGAACAGGCGCACGGGGCCCATTTGTTTGAAATTGAATGGTAAAGCCGTATATCAATCTGCGATTAAAATAAATTTTTTTTGTTGTCTACCATTTTATGTTTCATGGTCTTAAAAAATACCCTTTATATAAGGCGACCAGATTTTGAAAATAAAAATAGAGGACAAAAAGAAAAAAAGTTAAAAATTTAAGATTTTTTTTACATATTTTACTGACAAATTTGCATTCCCACATTCACATATGTTAAGTAAATTAAAAAAAAAATAACATATCCCTTAAAATGCAAACCTGTTAAATCCAATTTTTAAGTAAATGGAGATTTTGATGCCGTGTGGTAGAGAAAGATATTTCTCGTCGACCACCATGTAGTTTTCCTTTAATTTGAGTCTTGAAGTGTGTCAAATCAACTATATTTTTGGTTTTCCTTTCAAGCAGCAAATTGGGAAAAAAAGTTTTCCTGTAAAATTTGTTGAAAGGGACTTAGTAGGTTTGCTTGCATATTTAGCCAGCGATATATACACATTTACGTTTACTTATAAATAAGTAAAATTACTAAAAAAAAAATAACGAAAATTAAAATGCATTGCACTAACTTATTCAAAATTGTATACTGCAAGTGAATAAGAGTTCAGTAGAAGTATGAAAAGAATAAGCACGGCACGACATTTTCCATACGATTTGACAGGAAAAAACCGGCGATCGCCGTGAAATAAAATTTATTTTAGTTTATAAAAATAAAAACAAATATTGATTATGCATTTAAAAATAAAGAGGACAAAGATGACAGATTATGAAAAAAAGATGATAAAAGAGGACACAAATTTTATAGATGACAGCCAGTTAAAATAGATGATTGTCCTCTAAAAAAGAGTACGTATGGTCACCTTACTTTATACCTTATTTAGTAAACGTAATTTAGTTTTGCAACTGTAAAGGGGGTTAAATATTTTTAAAAATAAACATTTAAAACTTGCAAAATAAAGTTAACATTAATTATATGTTGGAATATTGGAAACATAATTAGTTTGAATGCCTTTTTTCAATAACTTTCAGGTTCTAAATCACTATGATTCATCAAAATCTAAGAGTCCATCTTGCGACAATCATAACCGAACTTCTAAATATAAATATATTTAATGATTGAAGTATTTTCTTGAAAATAAACCGAGACTTTGGTATTAGAAGACTGTGCGTTTTTTTAGCAACAATATTGAAAAATAAATAAATGTCATCACTGAAATCGAATATTGATTTTTTTAGGTATCTGAAGTAGGAATTTCAAATAACACCTGAATTACACCTACGAGAAATTACCCACGCTCTACCCAGGACAGTAAAAGTTATACCAAATTCGGGTAATTACCCAAAAAGTGGCAACACTGCTTTCAATGTAATTTTTTGCGTTGTGGTAGCGTTTTACAGAATTAGGGCCTAAGTACACAAGTCTCACAGCCTCATCGGTTTCATTATATGTATGTATGTACATACGTGTTTTGACCTGCATACATACTATTAGAATTAAATAGTCACTGATTCCCTTAAAATGATAACAAAACAAAAATCATGTGAATAAAAGTTCCCAGATTTTTTAAACAAAAAATGACAAACTGTTAAAAAAAATCGCTGAAATAATAGGTATAAATGGTAAAAATAGAAAAGTAAATCGCCAGTTATACCTATTAAAAAAACGCCTGTCGCTGATTAGAAAATCCCACAGCCAAACACGTTTCAAAATCGCCATATCTATCAGCCCTGTATTCGGCAAACAATAAAAAAGAAAAAACTTAAAGGAATTTTCTCGACTTCAAGGTCGTTTATTGCAAAAACAATAAAAACTCAACAAAATGTGGCAAAAAAAAGACAAGGACAGTATGTACGTCAAATAAAATAAAAACACTCATTCGCACATTAGAAAATGAAAAACTTACCTTTTTTACATGGGCATTTTAAATTATATTAAAAATTCGTTGATTTTTTTGTTGGAAATAGGTTGGTAGAAGATTAATACCTACATAATTTTTTAAATAATATTTTTATGTATTTTGTTATTGATTAAAAAAAACTTGTTTAGGTTTATAATTTTTGTGAAATTTAAGTTTGTTTGATATTCTTTTTTAATATACTCTAATTTATACCAATTAAACATAAGCGGACACAAACACAATTTTTTAAGTATAAACAACTGATAACAAAAAGGAGAGCCGATTAAAAAGCGGTTGCACTTAACTTTTTTTTGTTAATATTTTAAGAGCGGGAATCTTATTAGCAAATTATAATTTTTTCTTTATTTTACTTTTAAATTATATAGTAGGTATACTTATATATTTATTTTATTTTTTTATACACATTTACCTCTTTATTATTTATTTTTTTTTAATTTTTGTTGTTTAATTTATTTTCACCTTGTTTTTATATGTGTGGATAGATGTGTTTAACACTCATCTTATAGGTATAGTGGTGAAAAATAATATGTTTTCTGTGTTTCACCAAAACCGAACAACGTAAGCGCACGTTTTTTTTTAATTTTTGTTTGTTTTTGAGCTTTTTCTTAATTTTTTTATCTTGCTTTATTAGTTAATTCAACACACACTCATTTAGATTACATATAGTAAGTGGTGAATTGATTGTAATGCTTTTTCATAATAAACCAAACACAAAACACTTAATCAATGACTTTTTACAACAAAAACCAATTATTTACAAGTTCCGCAAACAATGTGTACCCATTCTTCATAAAATTTCCTTTTAATTTTAAGCATGTTTCTTTTTATTTTCTGTCAATTCAATCATTTGAAAAATTCCAAATTCCACAATATTTAAAACGCCATAAAAAACCAACCAAAAATTCTTATTGATATAACCCGACCCCGCGCCGTAGATTTAGTTGAAATCTCCTAACCCCCCTAAACGGAAAACCAGTGTAACATAATCAAACAACACACGTTTTAAAAATGACAACAATATCTCGAAATTTAACAAAAAAAAACAGCGAAACTAAGACGGCAAAAAACAATACTTTAAACGGTTAGAAATTAATAACCAACAGTGTAGGCAATAGGAAAATAAACGTACCAAACCGTTTAAGAGATATCGTAGTATTTCTTTTTTAGGGTAATAACCCAACACACTTGTCTTTTGCAAAGTTTGACAAACGACTAGATTGAAATGTTTTCTTAATTTACGCTATAGCAAAATAAATTGTATTTTTTCAGTACATAAATGTGTGAGTTGGGTTTATTATAAAAAAAGTCTAGTTAAACGAGGAGTCAACAATCAACCTCAAACGAATACAACCACAATTCAAGTTTTTTTCATACTATTGCTATTTTTTCTTTTTGTTATTACTTCTCCAATTGCTGTCTTTCTCTTATTTGTTATACGTTGTCCTCTACTCTTCTACATTCTGAAATGAACGTAACGTAAGAAATAAAACAAAAATAAACACAAAGTAGCAGTGTTGCCAGAAAGTGGATTTCATAATTTACTCAAACGCCAAAAACCTTAAGCTAAAATGCAAGCCGAATTCAAACAGGTAAACTCATCTCTACAACTACAAAAAGCCCCATGTATTTTGTTTATACAATTTTCTGGTTGGTTGTCAAAATTTTTTTATTGCAAGTTAAAATTATCACTTTTTTATAAAAGAAATTAATAAATTCGCTTCAATCATTCGCAGTTTTGAAATTTTTTTATTACAAAAATAATATTTTTAACACTTTTCATTCAACTTCTTCTCAAAACAAAAACATATTTTGACGTTTGACCATATTTTTTAATTCGCCGTGGAAACAGCTGATGAACGGCTGACGAGATGAGCTTACCTGTTTGAATTTGCCTTGATAAAATGCTTTAGACCCAATTTACACTAGGGACATTTCTTGATGGACAGACGATGTTTAATGGCGAGGGGTTGAAAAGGTTGAGTGTGTAGTACACATACATGACCATCTGTACTGGACATTTTTTCATATTTCTTTCTTAATTTTCGTTGTTTACATACAAGTATTAATTTCTGTCTGACTTCTAATGTTTTTTATTTAATTCGTCGACTTTTGTCGTGCGTTTACAAATTTACACAACGCGCGTTACAAAAGCCGTTCCTGTCAGCTGTTTTTTATTTGTTAACTTATTTGTGTATTGTAAACGGATTCGAAAGAACATATATCAAGATTTTTTTATTTTTATTGAATTTTTTCTTTTTATATAAATATGGTATGTTTTTTAAGCTCTTCACTAAGTGTTTCTTTCACGATTCGCAAATTTGTTAAATTTTTCTTTTTAATGTCAGCTGATTACTTGTCAAAAATACACAACGCGTTAAAAAGTTCAAATTTAACCAACTTTCTAGCGCTAACGCGTCAAAATATTTTCCATGTAGCTTGTTCTATTAAAATACACTAGTTTAACTTTTTTTGACAGAAGTCTACAGTGCGCGCGCACACTAACGCGTGTTATGTACTACTTCCTTTACAGATGACACGCATATGTCACCTGTATGAATTCGCCTTGAAAAGTACCAAAAAAGTGTAAGTATACCAATTTTGCCAAATGTGGTATGTACATTTTTTGAAATATTCTACATAAAGTGGCAGCACTATTGAAAAGTAAAACGTTATTTTTTTCTTCAAACTTCTTCAAGGCGAACTGTACATTGTAACGAACTTAATTAAAAACTTTGAAATAAACTTCAAAAATAAAAGTAAGTGAAATAAAACATTTTTGTTTACAATAATAAAATTTATAATTTCTCAAGTTTCGTCGCGTGTAATTAAGAGCACAGCACCATGTCTAACAGTAAAATAGGAAAAAGCAGAGAATGGCAAACGGTTGCTGACCTTGAAGATATTGTCAATAAAATGGAAACTGAATTAAATTTTGTGGTAAGCTTAAGCAATGGTCAGATGTAACTAACGTTTGACGCTCCACGCGTAACCACTTTATTTTTTTTTTATTTTGCTTTAAACTAAAAAGTTTTTGGCGAACTATTTAAGTTATAATGCCAGGGTATCACACAATTTTATTGGAACTTTAACCTTAAAACCTCGTTCGACCTAAATCTTCGTATAGGAAGGCAAGAGCTTCCAGAATCCGTTCCAGAGTATTTTGGTCTCCACCAGTAATCTTCTGAGTTATTTCCTTGGTATTCCACCAGTAAAACGTCTGAGTTATATATGGTTCTCCACCAGACAACACATCAAAATATTAAGGTTAAAAACGATTGCATATAGTTAATGTAGAAACCGCAAAAACTGTAACTCGGTACAGTTATACGAAGCCGAACCACTAACCAATGCGGGGTGACATGGCAAAACGCAACAAAAGCAGACAAACAAAAACGACCTGTTTGTCCTTAAGAAATAATGACAAAAAGCGCGAGCTGCTTCTCCACTCAGAGCAGTTTTACCAGTGCACTTTTTTATAAAACATTTGTGTTAGATCAAACAGCATAAATGTTTTATTAATTGCATTCTTTGATTCTTTTTCAGTAATAATAATATTTACACAAAAATTACTAAACGAAATTTAAATATAGATCAATTTTTAGTGGTAACGCATTTTTTTAATTCTTTCTTGGAAAATTTGTTAAATGTGAACGTACGCAAGGTCCATCCAATTGGATAGACCTTAAACGTATAATTACTATTTTGATTGCATTTACTTTAATAATTGTACCTTTTTGTTTCTTTTTAGAATATAAATTACATAAAAAAAATGTTGAAAACTTTGGGTTCTATAATAACTATTGCACCATATGAAGAAGATGGAATATTTAGTTTGATTCTTAAATGTTTCCGCTTATATTTGGTCAGTGTAAATAAATTTAAAATATCATTACTTTAATAAAAAAAAGGGCAAAAGTGCACTTTACGGGGCGTACGAAAAAAAAATAAAAAAAATATGCTACCCGATTCAGAATAAAAAAACCAAAATTAAAACTTAAGGGAGCTGATGCCCGTGGTCCCTTGGATCGAAAAAACCGCCCCGCCCACTTAGTGGAATGTGTGGGTACTCAAATTAAAGGTTATTGTACAAGAAAAACAAAAATAATAAAATTTAGGGCGGGCGAGACTTTTGGGGCCCTCTGGGTCAAAAAAAGTGCCCCCATCCACTCACATCTATGTGTAGGTACTCAAATTAAAGGTAGTTTGCTCACGATAGTAAATATTTATATGTTTTATTTTGTTTTTTTAATGTTTTATGTTCGATTTTAAAAAAAAAATTAATTTTTTTTGTAACTAATAGCCTATTTCCGATGTGCTAAAGAATTATTTTCTGCGTAGCCGGCCTTCGGCTGGGCGCAAGGATTTTCTCCTCTATGGTATAACAAACACCGGCTTCGCTAACTAAAGCTTTTCTGCACCTAAAAGATACTTAAATTAACCTAGAGAGGAAAATAATATGCAAACACAAAAACAAAATACATATATGCAATCGTGAGTAAATTACCTTTAATTTGAGTACCCACACATATCACTAAGTGTGCGGGACAGTTTTTTGGGTCCAGGGGACCCCACGGGCCTCAGCCCCCTTAAATTTTAATTATGTTTTTTTTCTTTTTTTATTCTGAATCGGGTAGCATATTTTTTTATTTTTTTTTTCGTACGTCCCGTAAAGTGCACTTCAGCCAAAAAAAGGCATACCTATCGAATGCCTAAATCTAGAAAATTAAAAAATAAATTATGGACATCTGAAATTTTCATATATATGCGATTTTCCACTACATTTCTAAAGGAATATGGCCGATGTTGGTATTATGTATTTCAAAGATTTTGAATAGATCTTTCTGGATACATATACAAAATTCTTAACAGGTTAAGGAGCGGGGATGTGTTTCCGGTTTTAAGTAGGCATAATAATTGAAATGCAGAAAAGTTTTTGTTGGGGAAGCCATTTGTTTGATATACCATAGGGGAGAAAATCCTTCCGCGTGGCCAAAGGCCGAAGCCGGTGTTTGTAATTTAATAAATTTTTATATTTTTTTACCTTTTTTTAACAATTTTGTAAAAACTATTATGAGCCCAGCAAAAAAAGAGATGCAAATGAAGTAGTGAATGCATGGGTTCCGCGCTAAGATCCAATGAAAGTTCAGTGATTAGATCGGGGTTTGGAATATTAACTGAAATGAGTGTGAATGAAAAGCAATGAATCTTTAGTGATTTTAATACGCATTTTCATTGGTGGTTAATATTAATTTTTATATGCAGTATTGGAATGTATTAAGCTACATCTGACTACCCGCAGAAATCGAAAAGTGTGCAGTCATGATGTTCTACAAAGTAAACAATGTACATAAAACAATGTACATTTATATGTATGTAGAATTGCAAATTAGTTTTCACAAAGTACTGAATGTGATTTAATTGTTATATTATTAACATTTTAATAATTTCATTATATACATATACTTGCATTTTGCAAATATATACATACATATATGTATGTATGTATGTATATAAGTATTAAAAAAAATTAACTCAATCATTAAAGTCAATTGTCCCCTTTTAGGATATCCTAAAAGAATACCAATTTATAGTGAAAAATGTTAATTCCTAAATAAGAGTTGAATGGGTGCATTGCATGTAATTTTTCATGGGTTCACTTATTTAAAATTTATTCGAATTTTGGAAGGCATTTTAAATTCATTCAAGTGCTAAAGAAGTCATGAAAATATCCCTTCTACTTGAGCAACTTCCAAAGTTTTTTGCAGGGAGCTAAAGAGCTAAAAAAAATTAAATAAATTTTGAATGTCCAAAAAGATCAATTCAAAAGCTTTGTTCAAATAATACCAATATTGACCAACTAAGTTCAGGAATGTAGGGGAAAAACGCATAAACATATACATACATACATATATATATGAAAATTTCAGATGTCCATAAAAATAATATATATAAAAACTTCAGAAGTCCATAACTCTAAAGCAATGCATTTTCGACACTTCTTTTAAATATTTTCTTACATTTTTCTTTCAATCTATGTAATTTTTTAGCTTGGAGCTGCATTCTTAATTTAGATTTGTTCCACAAAAAGAAATGTGGGACCCAAGGCCCATCTATCAGGTCTGCTTACTTGTACAAAAACAAAAAACGATTCTTTTTCGTTGTCAAAAATTTATTACACCATGTACAAAGCAAAAGGAAAAAACGTTTGTGTGTGTGTCATACCATAAACGTAAACCCAGCGGTAAAACTCAGAAGACCTTCTTACTTCAGGCCTTTTAAAAGGCCTGCTTAAAAATTGTTTTGATTAAATTCCTATTCTTATCTAACTGCTAAAGAATGCCTCATAGAAGACCTCGGCTCTTTGGTGTAAAAGAAAAGATACACCTTCCACACTCGCTTCTGTGAGAAGGGAGTAGAGAAGGAGTAACATTTTTTGTATTGTTTTGCACAAGCAAAAGCAAAACAATTATTTTTTTGATCCCGTTGCCATTCTTATGTACTTGCTAAAGAAGCGAGAGCGGAAGGCCTTCTCCGCAATGACAACGTGTGTAAAAAAGATATGAGTATGGAATGGAGCGAGCAGGCCTTGTATATCCAAAAGAAGGAGTACAGTGGCCTTCTAGAAGGCATCCGTACTCCTTCTTTTTCCCGCTGGGAACAAACGTATACATGCACATGTAAGCAAAATGTAAACAACTTTTGACAACTAAAAAGAACATAAACAATGATCATCAGGCTTCTTGCGCAGACCTTTTCAATAGGCCTTGGTGGGACCTTTTCTTAGTTCAAAACTATACATAACCTTTTTATAAATTCTTATTTTATTATTAAGTTTTATGTCTGATAATAAAAAAAAGTTTATATGCTAGATACATCTTTTCTTAAATAAAGTAACGTCCATTAAAAATTCCTAAAAAAAACTCGTTTTTAAAAATGTTCTTTACATTAAAAAAAAAAAAATTATCCAAATTATTCCAATTATTCCTGTATAAAACTTGTTCATGAATTAAATAATCTATTGACATTATTAAAAACAAAATATTGTTTCGACAAAATTTAATTTTCAGAAAGTTTACATTTCAATTAATCCTGAAAACAAAAAACTAATGAAATGTTTCGAAAGATCTGTACCCACTATTATAACGTATATTATTGGGTGTTTACAATATAAAGCCAAGAAGGAACCCAACTATCACTATAATTTATTGCAAACATTGGAAGAGCTTTTAGAAAACGTACAACCGGAAATATTAATAGAAATATCTAAATTCGATATTGGAACAATGTAAGTATTACGCAAAAACTGAATTTTAATTTTAATTATTATTTCTTTTTTAAGAGGCTGTCTTTGGAATCCCATAGATCTGGCTGGTGATTTTAATACACAATCCAAAGCTTTAAAAATATTATCTGTTTTATTAAAACAATTCGATGAGGATAGACAAGATGAAGAACTTAAATGTATTAAATGGACAAATTTAAGTTTATTTCAAGATAAATTAAAAATGGTTGTTCAAGAAACTAAGTCAAGTCAAGTTTTGGAAAATGTAAGTTATTTACAATTACATACATATGTACATACGGTGGCATGTCATAACGTCCAGTGTCATAGTGTCAATGGACACTGCGACACTTGAAAATGTTAATGTCATTTTTAAAATTGTCATAAGGTCCATAATTACTAAAGAAGTTAAATACAAAAAATGATCTACATACACGCAGAGAAAAACATGTTTTTTTATGGTCACAACCAACAAAAGTATTTTTAAAGAAACTAATTTAACCATAATATGGCTGTCGGTGACAATGATTTGGTTAAATTAAACATAATATGGTTAACATTTTTTTTGTTGTTTCTCTCTGGGTGTATATATTAAATATATAACGAAAACACTTTTGGGCGCAAGGATTTTCTCTCTATGGTGTAACAAATACTGGCTGCGCTTACTAAAGCGTCTCGGAATAGCCGGCCTTTGGCCGTGCGCAAGGATTTTCTCCTATGATAAAACAAGTCCCGGCTTCGCTAACTAAAGCTTCTCTGCACAGCAGGCCTTCGGCCGGGCGCTTCTCCCTTATGGTTTACTAAGTACATGCTTCGCTAAATAAAGCTCATAAAATCTGCCTTGTTCCCGAACGAAGGCCGACAACGCAGAGACGATTTAGTTAGCGAAGCCGGTACTTGTTTTACCATAGAGGAGAAAATCCTTGCACACGGCCAAAGGCCGGCTATTTCATAGAAAAGAAAATCCTTTCGACCGGCCGAAGAGTTTGTAAACATGTTGTGGACATTATGACGCTCTACAAAGTTTCATAACGTCCAGGGACGTTATGACACTGCTCTGATGAACACTATGACACTGGACGTTATGACATGCCACCTGTACATGCATAGTTTTCTTGTGGGTAATCGAACTGTTTATGGTTTTTTAATCAAAATTTAGAAAGAAAGGAATTTTACAACATGAAATAAATTACAATTTATTGAGAATTAAATTAAATTTTATTCCTTCGGCGTTTTTGTTAATAACAATAAAAAGTTTTTTTCGAGCTCGAGGCCAATTATTTGTAAAAAATATATTGTGCACAGTATGGTTATACCTTTAATTTCCTTGTGGTTTATCGAACCGTTTATGGCTTTTAATCCAAATTTTATTGTATCTTAAGTCAGGTTCAAGTACATCAAATTAAATTTTAATTAATTTATTTATTATATTGTAAATTATTAATTTCAAAAAAATTGCAAAAAAAAAACAAATTTTAGTGATGCTTTACTTATTTTTTCCAGTCTTCCCGTGAATTGCTAAATAATTATAATATGAATTTGTCAAAAAATCTGTTAGTTTATTCTTTTCATTGCAAATCTGTTATATTGGACAATAAATATAAATTTTATAAACCTTTAGTAAGTTTACAGTTTGCTTAATTTAACTTCTTTTAATAATATTTCATATAAAATTTAAATTTTTAGAACCTTAAAAACTTTTGGATTGACGTAAACTATTGCCCAAAAACATTATCCTTTAATAGTCGTTTTAAATTAAACGCTACAGCCAAATATACAAACATTAATGTGATTTTAAAAATTCAAAAGATGTTACTGTAAGCAGAAACTAACAATATTATAAGTTAAATGAAAAATTTGTTTTTCTTTTTTATACAGAGATAGCCATGTTTTATGTATTTATTTTGAAAAACCTGGTGATTTTTCTAAATATTCTTACTACTTTTCTAATGTTACCGAAAATGTTATACAATTCAGCTTGACAAGAGGAGAGGTACAACGCTTTAAGGAAAATTACTATGTAATTGAATACTTTAATAGCATAACAGAAAGCATAAAAATAAAAACCCCCAAAATACGTACGGAAAATAAAAATGCATTTGATTTACTGAAAAATGAAATGTCAAACCTTTTACAAGGTAATAGTATAAGTTAAAGAACTGGTTTCCAATCAAATAAAAAATTTTTGTTTTACAGAAAATCAAAGCCATTCTTTTTGTAATGCTGGCTCAGATCTTTTTAAAAAAAGTTATAATTTGCATATAAACTCAACGCCGGAACAAACTTTTAATCAGGAAAAAACCTTAAAGGGGCCAAAAACTAACGATATTTCAGATATTGTATGTGAATCCCTAAAAACTTCAAAAAATTTAGAAAGTGACAAAAAAAAGCTTCCTATAAGAAAATTGCGTGAAAGAAAAAAATTTTTTACATCATTACTTGGGTCTTCCTCAAAAGAGGAAACGGTTATTCAAAACACTCAAAGAAAAAGGCAAAAAAGTAAAAAATTAAGGTAAACAAATATCTATAAAAAGCGTAATTTTTAATAAATATGGCCTATTTTTCAAAAAGGTCCTCAAAATCACGCTACAAACAAGTCTGTAAAGTAGTTCCTACCTTGGATTTGACGAAAATTGAAAACACAGATTCAATAAAACAAACTACAACGCATATTAAAAATAAAATTACAAATATTCAAAAGAAAAACGCTCCAAAAAATATGTCCCAACCACTTATTACTTTACAAGACTGTGCTGAAGTTTTGAA
The DNA here is from genome assembly GCA_949318255.1 of Pollenia labialis. NCBI lineage: Eukaryota > Metazoa > Arthropoda > Insecta > Diptera > Polleniidae > Pollenia > Pollenia labialis. The sequence continues at coordinate 56,752,388 of OX439143.1, forward strand.
ACAAGTTTCTAATATATATGATGCTGTTGATACTTCTTATGCAAAGCCTTGCCAATCCTACCGTAACTTTAAAGTGCAGCCTAATCCTTTACAAGAAATTTCTATCAGTAAAAGTAACTCGAAATCAAAATGCTCCAAGAAAAAAATAATTATGGCAAGCGAATCGAGTCCGGAGAAAAAAAGGAAATTGAAAAATTCTTATAAACAGGAAAATAAAGAAAATGTAAGTAATATTTATATAAAAAGTTTTTAATCTAATGAAACTTGTTAAAAAAAACAAAAAAATCCTGTATTTAAATTTCATTAAAGTCACCAATAAAAATCTATATTTATTTTTTAACAACAGATTAATCCTAAAAACCCTAATGTTAAATTAGAAAGTCGACATTTACCACAGACTAAAATTATTGCATCACCGGTATATATTATTACAATATTCTTCACTTAAGGCGTCAAATAAATTATTTTTAACCTTTTCCAGCATCTTTTTCAAACACAGCATAGTGAAGATATGCCACCTACAAAAAAATCTTCCATTAACGCTGAAGCCACACTTATAGAAAATAAGAAAAAACGACCTTTAACACAGACTAAACTTGTTGCATCAACGGTATTTTTACAAATTTTTTTTATTTAACAATATTCTTTACATAAGGCATCAAATTATTATAAACCTTTTTCAGCATCTTTTTGAAACACAACAAAATAAAGATATGCCACCTATAAAAAAATCTGCTATTAACGTTGAATCCAAACTTGTAGAAAATATAGAAATCGATCTAACAATTGATGAAATGGAACGATTTATAGGCCAAGATAAAATTTCTCAAAGAGAAAATAATTTAAGTAGCAATTCCATAGAGTGTGAAACAGTTCGTGGTTTAAACGAAAACTATTTAAAGGATTTAGAGCAGATCTGCACTCCAACTAAAAATATACTGAACAATAGTAGCAAGAATACACCTATTTCTACAAGTTTAATGAATATATCAGAATTAAGTGAAACTGATATGGAATTAACCCAAATTGCAAATAATCGAAATAGTAAACAACAACAACAGCAACAATTAGAAAACAACAAAATAAATGTTTTTACATTAAAAGAAGATAATTTAGATATGCAATCAATACAATTTGCAAACTGGCCAAACTTTTCCAAACAATCTGAAATAGCTTTTGAAGATACATGTTGCGATATTGTCGAAGGAAACACAGAAGTACCAATTTGGCTTCAACGAATACTAAACTGTAAATCACCAGCCAAAGCAACAAATTGTAATCGTTCCCACGAAAATCGGTTCTACCCACCGGAACGACTCGGAGTTCAACGAGCACCGACCAAGGATTATCAACTAAGTAACACCTGTTCTTCAGGTCTCGCTGCAACAACAACAACAACAAATTGTAATATAATTTCGAAACATGCAGCAGATTATAATTCCGCCAAGCGTAATTATTTCAATGATTGTACGGTTTTTAAGAATCGTATAGATGTTGAATACTCTAGCAGCTCTGAGGATGATTGCAATTATAATAAAAACATAGAAGTACCAATTTGTGTACAAAAAATTTTAAATGATTTTGAGTCTTGTTCAGATGATGAATTCGATTCAAATTTTGAAACACCAAACGAAGAAACAAATTGTATTATAATTTCGAACAATGTAGCTGGTAATAATCAAGCAGGGCTTAATAATAACAATAATTGTGTAACTGAAGATTCTCGAAGTTGTAAGGAAGATTGCAATTATGATAAAACCAGCTTTTATGATTTTAAGAAATCAACAGATAAACAGTTGCAAATTAAGCAAAATTCAAATCAGAATTTATGTAAAAAAAATTATACAAAAACTGAGCCAGGTAAATTCAAAGAGAATTTAATTTCTTTATTTTTTTTTTTTAATAAAATAAGAACTTTAAAATTAAAATTTAATTTAATTTTACAGATCAAAGTAATAGGATTCCAAACAATGTAACTTCCACAATAGCTACTAAATGTCAAGTAACTCCCACAGCTATAGTCATGCATCAAATCCAAGTTAGTACCAACAAGTCCGTTATAATTAAAAACAAAATTCCGAAGAGAACTATAAAGGCTAGCAAATGTTTAAACTACTATTCTACAAATCAAAATCATAATAAATCAAAAGAAATCCAGAAAGAAAGTTTGGCTCTACAAAACCAAAATATTGACGGAATATCTTCATTAATGCATCGAACACATCCAACTGATAATACAAATCATCTTAAAGAGACTCGTAATAATACTAAGGTGTTAGAACTTTTCAAAATTTCTGAAAATAATGGCATTTTAATACCTTTTATAAATGCTAATCCATATGAAGCTTCATCGATAAATCCAGCAACCGAAACGGTATATAATACTGGCGAAAGAGTTGAACAACAACAAACAAGTTTATCCAGTCCAAATTTCTGGAAAGAAGTCGAATATAGTTTATTTGAACAGGATATTAACACTTCTTCCCCTTATCTTCAAAATAAAACAACAAACAATTCTAACTCATTTAAAAAGGGTAAGCAAACAAAAAACAACTATTTTACTATAATACATTTATTTATTTATTTAAATGAACAACTTGTAGCGCTATTTGCTGTTCTTTTGAAATTGTAATTAGTTCCAATCCTTGTGTATGTTGAAATGTCAGATCTACTCCGTTTAAGTTTGCTATAAATTCAGCCATATCCGTCCATAAATCGGCCTCTAATTTTACCCAAAATTTTTTTGTTGTTGTTTGTTTATATGTTTTCTCTGGATATCTGGAGAACGGCGGGATTAGAGTAGTGGGCGTGGCACTTCCCATACAAAGACTAGATTTATTTTTTGTTTTTAATTTTTATTTATTTATTTTGTTTAATATCAATACAAAGTAAGCCTCTAAGGCCAAAGTATGATCAGTAGTATGTATATCACTTATGTTTAGTTTTTGAGATCTGCCATTACCAAGTTTGTATACAAAATCTTGACGGAACAGCTAAGTTTTGCTTTCGAACTTATTTAAAGAAAGAGGGCTATTCCACATACGAATAGTCCGGCCGAAAAACGAATTTTCCCTGTAATGCGTTGTACGACTTATCGGCAAATCGATCACAAAAGGACGGGCTTTTGAGGAAAATGCCTTATAGCACCAACATCGGATACGCTTGGTCAAATAAATGAATGGTATAGGTTGCTATCATTTGCAAAAGAGTAGATAGGGTTGAAAATTTGACATAGGAGGTCATTAGGGTTAGGGTTAGGTTCAGAAGGGTTATGTGCCCAAGGGCATACTTCCACTCGGAGACCAGTACGGTCCATTGTGAATCCCTTCAACATGATGAAGAATAGATAAAGAAGATAGAAAAAGAGAAAGGTTAAGAAAAGAAGTATGAGGTTGATAGAGTATAGAAGTTAGTAGGTGATGTGAAGAACAAATTCCCTCTCTACTGTCCCCTCAACAGAAACAACCGCACTATTTCCCTGACAAACCCCAGTAGATCAGCTGGACTACATCCAGCGATGCACCCCAGTTCGTCGTGAAACCTATTTCCTAGCCACTTCTGTCTGAGACCCTGCACCCTGGGACAATGGCAAAGTACATGCTCGATCGTCTCCAGCTCTTCCGAATCCTCGCACAATCTGCAGAAGTCCGGTATGGCGTTGTCCCATCTGCCCACAAAAGCCCTGACCTGACAATGACCCGTCAAGAACCCTATAAGCGTTCTAAGACTACTCCTATCCAATCCCAGTAGAACCCTGGTTGCCCCCGCGTCCAATCCGGGCCATAATGCCCTAGACACCCTGCAATCCACTCTGTCCCCCCAGGATCGGTTAACGTCATCACGGAATTTCTCCCGTATCGCACCATAGTAGTAACAGGGGAGGCTTTACCCCCCTGTCCCTTACCACTAAGTCCATACTCGAACCCCCTCTCGCGAGTTCGTCCGCCACCTCATTTCCCTCAACCATGCAGTGTCCAGGTACCCAACACAGCCTCACATTGAATGCCTCCATGAGTCCACCAAGAGCATTCCTACACCGAGCGACCAGGCACGATCGCACCGTATAATTCGTCAATGCCCTAAGCGCCGCCTGACTATCGACGTAAATTGTCACCTCAGATCCACCCACGATGTGTTCCAGTATCACCTCCGTCGCCCTCCAGATCGCTAGGATCTCAGCCTGGAAGACACTGCACTCATCGCCCGCCCCTCAAACAGTCCATTGGATCCACTCCAAACTTCCCTATCCGGGAACTCCACTGGTGGTGTTGCACCGAAGTCCAGGGTCATAGTCATATGATCCGAAATTCTCCCGAGAGAAATACCCTGATCAAGCAGACCCATCTCGTACAAGATTCTCGTGTGATCATCCCGCCTAGGTCTAACTAACGAAGTCTCGTAAAGTCTAATTAAGTTCCTAGCGGCCACACTCCTTACGTTCTGCTCAATAGGTGACAGATATAGTAGGATGTCCAGCGCTGCCTGCGGAGTGCTTCTCCTTGCCCCTGTGATGCCAAGAGATGCACTTCTTTGAACCTTGCTGAGCATCTTCCTATAGCTATCCACTCCCAACGCACCCCACCAAACAGTGCATCCATAGGTAAGTATAGGCCTAACAACCGATGTGTAAATCCAGTTTACCATATCCGACCTTAGACCCCAGTTCTTACCAATGGAGTTCCTGCATGTGTAGTATGCATTGAGTCCCCTTTTCATCCTTTCCTGAGTATTTCTCAAGACAGTTTGCAGTCCAGAAAGTTACCCAAATACTTTGCTCCGTCCGATAGAGGTAACTCGACGCCATCTAGCACTGGCCTCCTAAATTCCTCTATCCTATACCTTCTGGTAAATAGCACCAGCTCAGTCTTCACAGGGTTAACACCCAGTCCCCTATCCTTTGCCCAAGCCGAGAGTTCACCTAGCATCACCTGCATAATTTCCCCGATCGTGGACAAAAATTTTCCCCTGACCAGCAGAACTATGTCGTCCGCATTGGCAACAACTTTCCTACCCATGGAATCAAATGACCTAAGAATCCCGTTGACCGCAAGCAACCAAAGTAGAGGTGATAGAACCCCCCCCTTGTGGTGTCCCCCTGGTAACCCTCCTCCTTATCACATGATCCCCCAGGCTCGAGTTTATAATCCTACTGTCAATCATGCAGACTATCCACTCCACCAGAAAGTCCTCCACTCCCAACTCTAACAACGAATCTCTAATCGCCTCGATCCTAATGTTATTAAAGGCTCCTTCTATGTCCAGAAACGCGGCGAGAGTATATTCCTTATGCCTCAGACCGTGCTCAATACAACCAACCACCTCATGTAACGCGCTCTCAACCGATTTACCCTTCAGGTAAGCATGTTGAGCGTTCTTTTATCTATTAGCCTCTCAAGAGTCTTCAACAAAAATGAAGACAGACTAATAGTATAAAAAAGGAGGTCATTAAAAAAAATAAGAAATAGATTAGTAGAAAGAATGGAGCTTTGCGGCAGCCCTCAGTGAATTTTGAACTCGTATATTGCGATCTCTGAGAAAATTCGATTTAAATCGATAGAAATTATCACCGACACCAAATGCATTTTGACATTTACTGCATATGTCGCAATATATATCTCTGGTATAGACGGGCAGTAAGGTACTGTTATGATTTCATGGCAAAAACAATTTTATCGTAAGCGACTCATTTCATAATAAATTTTTATGAAATAAAATAAAAAAACTCTCCTGTAAAATTTGATTTTTGGCGCTTAAGTTATTTTCGCGGTTAGGGCTCGATATGAAACTGATAAATAATAAAAATTTACGAACAAAAGAAAAAGTTTAGTTTTAATTAAAAAACTCATTAAAAAGCAAAATGTAAGGTGTTTGTGAAAAAATTAAAGTGGTTAAAACGTTATTGCTAGGAATGAGATTTTCATGTACTAAAAAATCGAAAATATGCACTAAAAAGGTTAGGTTAGAGTGGCCGGTCACAAAGACCCTGCATAGACCAAATAGGTCCCTAGCGTGACCACGTTGTGCGATAGCACACAGAAGAACGGTATAAAAAATGTTCATTCCGATGTAATGGTACTCAGAGTACCCTACACTCTCTTGACGAATGCTAGGAGTCTCATTAACCCAATCCCGGAGACTTCCCCGAGACTCTGGAAGTTAATTCTCCACTGTCTCCTTTTCCCCTGGTACCCCACATAATCTACAATTGTCACTATTCAACCGCCCCGCCCTCTGGGCGTATACCGAAGTCCAACAATGACCCGTCATAAAACCTACCAGAAGTCTACAGTACCTTCTCGATAGCGACAGAAGAATTTTTGTCGACTCTGGATCATAGGATCCCCACATTACCTTGGAAACCCTGCACGTTCTGGTGTTTTCCCAAATCGCCTCTGATCTCCTCCGTATAGCAGAGTCCGTATCTCTCCTTATATTCTGCATTGGAGCCGGAATGGCCATCACCCTATCGTATGGTAAATGGACCCCCCGTTTCGCCAACTCGTCCGCCTCCTCGTTGCCTTCTATGCCCTGGTGGCCGCGAACCCAATAGATGTGAACTCTCTTATTCGCACAGAGTCTATCCATCGAGTCCCCACACTCCTGGACGATCGAAGAGTATGAATAATCAGCGGTTATCGCCCTGATCGCCGACTGACTATCGGTGAAAAAATTCACGTGCGAGTGCCCAGTACTGGAATTACGTGCCAAATCAGCAGCCATTTTGGCCGCAAAAATCTCCGCCTGGAATATGTTGCAGTAATCGGGAAGCTTATAAGATTCCTGAATACCCAGTTCCCGGCAGTAGACTGCAGCCCCAACTCCGTCCTCCATTTTGAAACCGTCAGTGTAGAAACTGAAGGTCCCATGGCCAGACCAAAGTCCTGCCAACCAGCCGTCCTCCTCCAAGTAACTCGCGGTTTCCTTCCAAATGTCTGTCTCGGAATGGTGTCACTGATACAATCTATTCCCCTTATTATACTATCATGTCCATAAGGTCTGTATACAAACTGTCCCGTCGCCTTTAAGCGGATCGCAGACTTCCTCGCCGTTCCTTCTTGCACTAGATGAATCGGTTGCAAGTTCAGGATCACATCCAGTGCCGCAGTCGGTGTACTACGCAAGGCACCGGTGATACTAAGTTCGGCGAGTCTCTGTACGCCCGTTACCATATTCCGGTACGATATCTTATCCAATGCCGTCCACCATACAAGTATCCCGTAGAGTAAGATTGGTCTCGTTACCGCTGTGTAGACCCAATGTGTAAGAGCAGGGGTTAGACCCCACGTTTTGCCCAGCATTCCCTTACATGCGTAGAGCGCATTCGTTGCCTTTTTCATATTCTCTTCCACATTCAATCTCCACGACAGTTTGATATCCAGTATTACTCCCAGGTACTTTGTGTGGTGTTTAAGTTCTAGGCTAGTACCCCCTAGCTTAGGTTTCCTCCATGGACCAACTTTGTACCTTTTCGTAAATAGTACTAGGTCCGTCTTCTCGGGATTAATTTCCAGTCCTACTCGGGCTGCCCACTGGTTGATCATCGCCAGCGTAGCCTCCATTACAGAACTAATATTATTCAGATCCTTGTCAGCAACCTCGTCCTGAAGTCCATTGAGAAGTTCGTTGACGACAAGCGTCCAAAGCATTGGTGAGACCATGCCTCCCTGGGAAGTTCCCCGGTGTGCCTTCCTCATTATCCTGGAATTGCCCCCCCTCGCAGATATAGTTCTGCACCGTAGTAGGTTACCAATCCAGTTTTTAGCATGGGAGTGTGCCCCCGTGCGGGACAAGCTGGCCAAAATTGCCCCATGGACTCATTATTGAATGCTACCGCGATGTCCAGGAACACACAAATAGCGAAGTCCTTATAGTTCAGGGTCTTCTCAATCAGTGAGACGACTGAGTGGAGTGCCGTCTCAGTTGATTTACCCTTCGTGAAGGCGTGTTGATTACCAGAGAGAATAGTCGGCCCCATGTTGCCCTTGACATGATAGTCCAAAATTCTCTCCAACATTTTCAGCAGGAATGATGTGAGACTAATGGGTCTGAAATCTTTCGGGTACATATAATTGCTCTTACCCGCTTTTGCTAGAAACACAATCCTAGATATCCTCCAAGATTTAGGCACATGGTTCATTCTCAAACATCCCTTAAAGATTTTCACAAGCCATGGTACTATCCGTTGTCTGCCCCGCTGTAGTTGTGCCAGGATGATTCCGTCAAGACCAGGCGACTTGTATGGCTGGAACGAGCCAATGGCCCATTCCACCCCCTCATAGGAGATAATATCATCATCCCCATTTGCCATAAAAGAAGTTTCATCAGTTGGAATAGGTACCTCAGAACAGCTCGGAAAGTGTGTATCAACCTGCGTTTCCGTACTGCTCTCTGTCCATTCTCCGTTTTCCCTACAAACTGTACTTGGCATAACCGGACTGCCCACTAGCATCTTCCGCAGTCTTGCCGTTTCGGTTGTCTTCTCTATATTATCACAGAAGCTTTTCCACGAAGTTCGTTTGGCCCTTCGCACGTCGCGCTTATACACCCTAAGAGTGTCTATACTCCCCCCAGCATTCAGACCAGTCGAAGATTTTCGCCAGTTTGAATAGCTCACGGAGCTTGCGTCTTTCACAGTCCAGCTGTCTATTCCACCAAGGTGGTCTGGACTTACGCCTAGCTCGTGTCGGAGGACACGACTTCTCATAGGATCTAATAACGCCCGATACCAATGTGTCTATAGCAGAATCTATGTCCCCTGAACTAACCAGTGTTCCCGAGTGACCAAGGTCCCTATTCAGAAGTGAAGAGTATTTGGCCCAATCTGTATTTCTTAGGCTCCTAAGCACTGTTTCGTCGAGTACAGTGTAATTTAACAAAAAGGATATATAGGAATGATCAGAGAAGGATGGCTGCGTTAGCAACTTCCAATCCTCTATCACTGCTTTATAATCCGTATAAAGCGTCACATCAAGCACATTTTCCAAAGTGGGCCCCTTATACGTCGGGACCTCACCTCGATTCGCAATTTGTATATTATTCTGTAATATAAAAGCAATAAGATCCTCACCTCTCCTGTTGATGCCCTTACTGCCTCATATTGTATGATGAGCGTTAGCATCCCTGCCCCCCACTAGATGTTGTTTCCTTCTACAAGCTTCCTCGACCAGTCTGGAGTTCTACTGGTGGGGCATCTCTGTCGTGTGGAATATAGGATGATGCAAGGAGTATGATGTCATCCCTGCCATCTTCCAAGGCTACTACCGTGAGATCGTCAGTGCTGTAATTATAGAGAATATATGAGTAAAAACTCTTTCTAACAAGTATTGCAGATCGTATTCTATCTACCACTTTTGAGAAGTACGTGTTAAAATTACGTGACTTCAGTCCAGAAACCCGATTTCCTGTGGAGATCCACGGTTTCAGGATAAAAGCCACGTCGTAGCGACCCTCCTCTAACGTGAGGAGAAGTTCGACCGATGCCATCTTACAATGTTTGAGGTTGAATTGCAGGATTCTTAGCGTTATCAACTAAGATCATCCGCTCAGTCCAGAAGTGGCCGCAGTGGCAGCTGCCAGATTACGCTACACTTTATCGACCTCCAGTGTGTTGTGGTTGGAGTCCTGTGGATGTCGTTTCTTTAAACGAAGAAGCACGCTTCCGACTCCCCAAGACATTTTTCCATACCGAGGATACAAAAGGTCTTCTGCCTCCTTTGTAATCTGCCGTATGTAGTTCTGTGCCACGCTCAGAGGACGTTTGGCCACTTCACTGACTCTTGCACCCTTTGGCAACGGCTCAGTGGCTGCTTCCGATATCGAAGGTCTGATCTCTTCGGGGTTTTTCTTGGATTTTTTTGTCTCTTTAGGATTTGCGGCAGATTCCGAGACTCATCAACTGACCGCTGTCTTTTTTCTGCATGCTCTTAATCACGGCTTCTTCAATGCAATTGTGGAAGCCATGGTTTTTGGTAGCATATTTAGGGTTGTTGGAAAAGTGAGCTCGGGCTTCTGCAATGGCCCCCTTGGCCCACTTCATCCGCTCTTTCTCCTCACTGGAAAGGTTGGATTGGAAGCAAAGCCGATGCTGTATCCGGACCGCAGCTTTATATTCCGATAGAGCTCTAAGTCCTTCCTTGCTTCTCTTGGGCCTGTTCCTATTTGTAGAATAGGCTCCCCGAGATGTGCTAGGCGAATTTAGCAGCTCACGTTTCTCTTTAGAGGTAATCGTTTTTACGCTATCAAGATCCGAGTCTGAATTTTTAATACTTCCACCGTAAGGTGCCTTAACCACGGCAGAGAATGTGTGACCGCTGGCGACACGCAGAGGAGATACTTGTTCTCCACCGTGCCCGCCGGTGGTCGCAGTCACTGCTAACACCGACGTTTGGGCGTATATTACCGCCTTCTTCCATTTTGCTTTCGTCAGTTGCATTTTATGTATACTGCCATGTCCATAGTAACGCCGATCCACTAGATAACAGACGCGCACCAGAAAGCCGCCCAATTAGTTGAAGTTTTTTGATTTTGAAGTGTTATGCCACTCTTCATTTATAACTCAACAGTATAAAAATTGAAACCGGTTTAAATATAAAAAATAATAGATTTAATTTTGTAACGATAAGTTTTGCTACGAATTTCCGAAGGAAACTAGTTTTGCTACGACACATATGGGAACGAACTAGTTTTGCAACGCAATTTACCCCACCAGGAAAATTAATCATTGAACTTTAGAACATTTTGAAAGTTTAATAAATTTATTAAAATTAGGCAAATTGTGCTTAAAAATTTAACAACAGTTCTGTTGGTGGGATATAAACTACCACTACTCAAATTTTTTTCAAAATACGTCTTTTATACAGTTGGAATCGGAACTTTTCCTCTATCGGTGTGTGAATTCCCATAAGTCCTATCTAATGTAGTGTTCGAGATAGAAAAGTAAAAACAACACCAAGTCCAACTTAGTGTCGTTTGCCACTGAATTTGTAGACAATAAGGAGAATGTGCTTAGAGAGAAAGAACATCAAAAGTCCTTTTCTGTAAATTCTAAAGTAAAGTTTTATTACAACATATTAAACATACAGATGCGCCTTCAGTTTTTACTTGTAAAATTTTGTATAACACATTTTGAAGAGAAAAGTAAGGTAAAAAAACTTGTGTAAAGGCTCAGTTAGCTGGGAGTAACAGTTACGTTGGAAATCAGCTGATTTATTTTGTTGTATGTAAAGCAATTAGAAGGATTATAGTTAGCAGTAAGATGTTACGTCTCAATCTGTAAGAAATATATTGGTCTTACTTTTTTACGGTAAGGTTACTGTTACTTGTAATTACCTTGTATTACTTTTCGGAAATAGCAGATCTTTTGTTGTTGGACTTGGTGCTGTTGTGTCAAGGGACTGAACAGTATCAATACCAATATGGGAGATATAGAACACCAAGTCCAATATAACAAGTAAACGTATGTTGCCTTATTTTACGTTATTTTATTAAAGATATTATCGACATTAGTGTGGCCGCAAGTTATATGGGCAATTTTTTTTTTTAGTATTTTCACTTGGCAAACCCCTTATATTGATTCCAAATTAGAAAAAAATAATATATAAAAAAGTTTAGATCGTTTGCATAGTTATTGGGCGTGCCTTGAGCCCACATAGTATGCTAAAAATTCAATTTTTCTCACTATCTGTCGCTTTAATTCTTGATAACTTCAGTAATATTTATTTTAGAGAAAACCCTTATTCACAAATATTCTAGGGCTATATCTTATGAACAATGTTGCTCTATATTAGTTTTCTTTAAAATTAATATTTTATCCAGAAAAAGCCAAATTAAAAAATAACACCGAAATTTTCACATATCTACGCATTCTTTGCCTGGTGATTACACTACGTGACAAATTTTCAATTTCAGTCGTGACCAAATGAATCTAATAGCTAATCTTTATGTAAAACTTCCCCCTGAATCCGAATATGAAGTCAGAATTGTCAAAAGTAGAACCGTTTTTGAGACATTCCAAAATAACCGTTATTTGTGTTTTTAAAAAAGATGATGTGACTGAAATGCAATTATCTTCACAAATTTTTAACTATGTATTTCTTTCTTTTTATTGAGAGGTAATAAAATTACTAAAATAACAATGGATTTGCTAGTGAAGATCAGTGATGTTATACACTTTTTTTTAAAAGTTTTTACGCAGTCCGAAAAAAACCCTATTTTTCTCTATAAAAATCCCTTCAACTTTCAAATGATAATATATCAATAAAATAAATCCATTTGTATTAATGCATATAAATTTTATTTAAAGTTGTTCCCAGAAAGCATTTGGATGATAATTTTTTATAAAAATCACCTGAATAAGTCTTCTCAGGTAATTTTTGTTGATTAAAAACTGATTTATCAGTTAAAGCTGTTATGATACTTGCTATTTTTTGTATTTTTTCTATATTGGAGAACAGTGCAAATATATTTGCATAGGAAAACTGACTAAGTGTAAAGAGTATGATTATATCATAAAAAATCTTGAAATGTCAAACAAATATACATGTGTTATCGATAAATAATCTAAGACTAAAAAAAAATATATTAAATTTTTAACTTAAAATTGACAATTCCAGATTAATTGTTAACACTGTTGCCAATTTTTTAGTTTTTGATCGAAAGAAACGGTTTTTAACTTTTTTTTTTGCGATTTTTAGCTTTAATGACGGTTTTATGTGGGGAAAAAACGTTGGCAGTATTGTTTGTTTTGTTTACATTTTATCAAATTGTATTTCTTGTTCTTTCTCGCATTTGTTGTTTCATTCAGTCAATCCTAAAAAAATCCAATACAAAAAATAGCAAGTATCATAACACCTTAAGCGATCGAAAAAGAATTCATATATAATTCATTGACGAAGAAATAAAAAGATTGGCGAAACTAGCAGCCCAAAAATTATTGTCAATTAATGAAAATAAATTAAATTACGATTGTTTTCTTCTTTTATTTCCAAGATCCCTATAATTTTTGTTGTTTTGTTCAAAATAAAAAACATGACGATTAAAAATTTATTTAAAACATAATCAAAAACAATAATTAGAATTGTGGTTATTTTGTTGAACTATTTATGGTTTTTAATCCAAATTTTTAATATTTTAATCAGGCTTAAGTTCATCAAATTTAATTTTCATTAAATTATTTTTATGAAGAAAGGAATTTTACAACATGAAAATTAATTAATTTGATAAACTCGAGCTCAAAAGAAAAACAAGTTCTTTTATTAATACATATTAAAGGTCGAATAAAACACAAAATAAGATTTAATTTGATAAACTTAATTAAGCCTAATTAAAAAAAAAACTTAATCAAAAACTTTTTCAAATTTTCAAAAGATTTTGTTATTCGTGCTTAATTCCCAGTTTTTATTATTGATAAAAACACTTGAAATTTATTGTTGATGGGATAAGCTTTTCCTATGCGCATTTCACTGGTTGCTTAGGCCAGATCATCAGGAAACTTCATCAATAAAGATTTTAGAAAAACTAAAGATATTAAACCAAATAAAGCTGTTAAACGTATAAGAATTATAGCAACAGTTCTACTTGTAATAATATCAAAGTTTAAACAAAACAACATCAACAATAAACAGTGGGTTCATCTCATCTTACATTCCCCACTACAATTAGTTGAAATTCTCTCAACATTAATTGTAGTTGTAGGTAGGTTAAGAAAAACTAAATAAAAACAACAACAACTTACAAAAGATGTTGTCAATTAAGTGTTTTTTAGGCCGTGCACCTGCCTGTTTATTATCAAAAAGTAATTTCAATTTTTGGGAATACAAAATTTAAATTTTCAAAAGATTTTGTTATTCGTGCTTAATTCCCAGTTTTTATTATTGATAAAAACACTTGAAATTTATTGTTGATGGGATAAGCTATTCCTATGCGCATTTCACTGCTTGCTTAGGCCAGATCATCAGGAAACTTCATCCATAAAGATTTTAGAAAAACTTAAGATATTAAACCAAATAAAACTGTTAAACGTATAAGAATTATAGCAACAGTTCTACTTGTAATAATATCAAAGTTTAAACAAAACAACATCAACAATAAACAAAACAACATCAACAAATGTAAGATGAGATGAACCCACTGTTTATTGTTGATGTTGTTTTGTTTAAACTTTGATATTATTACAAGTAGAACTGTTGCTACAATAAGAAAATAGATATAGAAATAAAGCGAAGACCAAACCAAAATTCACACTACACGCGGACAGCGCCCCGTCTCCTCTCGCGCAGCCAGGTCATCCCCATTACGAATCCTATAAGACCCTCGAGTCCACACCCCGAGACGTCCCCTAACTCGCCCAGGAATCTACTGCCCTCCACCTCAGCCACCTCAGCCTGCTATTCTGGAGCCTGGGACAGTGGCACAGAATATGCTCAACCGTCTCCAGCTCCTCCGGGTCCTCACACAACCCGCACACATCCGATAAGTCGGATCCCATTCTCACCGCCATCCTGCCTATCATACAGTGGTCCGTGATAATCCCTATCAAGGTCCTGACACAGACCCTACTCTTGCCCAGCAGCGATTTCGAATCGGACTTCCTAAGTACCGGCCACAGTGTCCTTGATACACGGCAGTCCATTCGGCTCCCCCAGGCCCGGTTGGTCGCATCCAGAATCCATTCCGTGATCCTTCCAAAGAGGAAGCCAATTGGAGGCCTAACTGCCTCCACCCGGTCAGCATCCTCCATCTCCGAGCCCTGTCTCGCCAACTTATCAGCCACCTCATTGCCGATTATGTTGGAGTGACCCGGTACCCAGCATAGCCTCAACGCATATTCTCCTAAGACTCCCCCTAGAGCCCTCCTACAATCATCAACCAGCCTGGATTTCACATAACAGCCCCTCACAGCCATAAGAGCTGCCTGGCTATCCACATATATAGAGACCTCCGAGCCCCTATCAATGTTGTCCCTCATCAGTTCCACGGCCCTCAAGACCCCTAGAACCTCCGCCTGAAAAACACTGCAGTCGTCGGGAAGCCTATATGACATTCTGATATTCAGATCCTCAATGTAGACCCCTGCACCCGTGCCCCTCATCTTCGAGCCATCAGTGAATATAGCAAATCCATCAAATAATCTGCTCCTACCCGACCAGCTCTCCCTAGTAGGCATTATTACCTCCGGCACCCGCATAAAATCCACCCTGGTGCTCACGTAATCAGTAGAGCCGGGCAATCCCAGGCAGTAGCCCCCAGCCTCAATCTCACCAAGGATCCGTGCGTGACCCTGTGTGACATTCCCCATCAATCCTAACTCCCTCAGCCTAAGAAGGCTCCTGGCTGCCATTCCCATCACATACTGCTCAATAGGCAGAAGATGTAGAATGACATCCAGGGCCGCCTGAGGAGTACTTCTCATGGCACCTGTCATGCCAATTGAAGCACACCTCTGAGCTTTAGACAAAAGGTTCCTTCGACTAGCCAATCACAATGACTCCCACCAAACAGCATCCATACGTAAGAATGGGTCTAACCACCGAAGTGTACAGCCATCCCACTACTGACGGCCGGAGTCCCCAACTCTTACCTATTGATGATCTGCAAGCATAGTAGGCATTGAGACCCCTCTTTAGTCTCTCCTGAGCATTCCTTCCCCAAGACAGCTTGCTGTCCAGAAAAACTCCCAGATACTTAGCACTATCCGATAGTCCAAGCTCCACACCTCCCAGTACCGGTAGCCTAAAATTCTCCACCTTGTACCTCCTAGTAAAAAGAACAAGCTCCGTCTTCTCCGGATTAACTCCCAGTGCCTTATCGCTCGCCCATGCCGACAGTTCGCCCAGCGCACCTTGCTAGACTTCGCTTATTGTCGGCAGAAACTTGCCCGACACCAATAAAACTACATCATCCGCGTAGGCCACGACTTTCCGACCCATTCTGTCAAAAAGTCTCAGAACGACATTGACGGCCAAGAGCCACAATAAGGGAGAGAGAACTCCCCCCTGTGGGGTCCCCCTAGTCACCAGTCTCTTCACGCGTTCCCTTCCCCAGTCCGAGGGAATAACCCTACTACCAAGCATCCTAGTTATCCATTCGACCAGGAACAGCGGAACCCCCAGATCAACCAGTGCCTGCCTAATAGCCTCTATCCTCAAATTGTTAAAGGCGCCCTCTATATCCAGGAATGCCGCCAAGGTGTATTCCTTGTTTCGCATTCTCGCTCCACATTACCCACCACATCATGAAGCGCACTCTCAACTGATCTACCCTTAAGATAGGCGTGTTGAGCGCCGCTGATGATGCCGGCGTCAATCTTCGTCCTCAGATATAGATCAATCAGTCTTTCCAGCGTCTTCAGAAGAAAAGACGATAAGCTGATTGGTCTAAAGTCCTTGGGTTTAGAATGACCGGTTTTACCCGCCTTGGGTATAAAAACTACCCTGACCTCTCTCCACCCTCTAGGAATGTACCCATTCAGCACACATACCCTAAACAGTTCCACCAACAATAGGAGCGATGATTTCCCGATATTCTGTAGCATCGCCGGAAAGATACCATCTGGTCCCGCCGATTTGTAGGACCCAAAGGTATTTACCACCCATCTTACCCTATCCAAGGTGATCATATCCCCCACCGTTCCAATTTCCTCACCGCCTGAGCCCAACCCAGGGAAGGAGTCTCCACCCGCATCACGTTCCCCCAACCCAGGGTCCACACACCCCGGAAAGTGAGTCTCCATAAGCAGACAAAGAGATTCAGAGCCCGATTCTGTCCATGAGTTGTCCGGTCTCTGAATACATCCAGGGACTACTGGGTCCTTGGATAAAATTCTCCTGAACCTAGACATCTCATTGACAGACTCAACTGACTCGCTAAACCTAATCCACGAGTCTCTTTTCGCCCTTCTTATATCCCTCTTATACTTCCTGTAACTCAATCTAAAGTTACTCCAACCCTCCACCAACTCTCGTACTTTCTCACCAGGTGGATCGACAGCTTCATATGGCAAGTATGCCGATGCTAGTGCCAGGACTGATCTGTCCCTGGCCTCCCCTGTCACGACCGTGAGGTCTCCGTTACTGAAAGAATGAGAAAACATAAACTTGTGCTCAGTTCTCGCCAATATACAAGTTCGTACCTTCTCCTCCGAGCGGGATACGAACAAGGTATACCCCGTGACCTTTAATCCAACTACCCGGTTTTTAATAATCCAGGGCTCTTGGATCAAGGCCACGTTGTTGTCAATGAGGTGGGTTGCCAATTCGGTTGAGGCCGCTTCACAGTGGTGCAAGTTTATCTGCACCACTTTCAGCCTCTTAGGGTCTATCATCTTTAGGAAACCTAAATCTAACAGACCCTAACCCGAATACAGCAACCCCTCCCAGACGCGAGTATGACGTCCAATCTGGCTTCAGGACAAGCGATGCCACACCTGCCGATTGCAGCCTTTAAAAACTCAAAGGTTTTTTGGTTGCCGCAACTGACAGTTTTGACACCTCTTACCCAGTCAGCCCCTTTGAACGATACTTCGTCCGGCCTTCCCTTAACGCTAAAGATTTCGTCAAGTAGTTTGTCTTCTAGCATCTGCCATTTCTCGACACTGATCCTACCATCGGGATCCATACGATCAATGACAGCCGCTAGAATACCGTCCTTACCCGACGAATCCCTTAGCTTCTTTGATGTGGAGGGTTGGTCCTCTCTGGAGCCAGTCCTCCTAATGATCTCCTTTCGGGGATCCTTTCTCTTAGCCGCTGGGGATTTCTGATCATCACCAGACCTAACTCTCTTAAATACTCCCTTATTGGGGGCCTTAGCAGAGCTTCGTCGGTGATCACCGGATTTCCCTGCAGATGTTGACTGGTTTGTCTCAGTAACCCCTTTTGTGACTCCCTTTTGGGGGAGTCTGTCGGAGATTATCAAGACTTTACCAGTCCTCATCGCGCGACTAGTCGTGGGTAATTTATCAACAGGCTTAGTTCCCTTAACTGTGACCGTACTATCAGGGTTAAGAGGACCAGGTGTTGAATCCTTACCCTCCTTTTGTTTTTCAGTTACATTTGTCGAGGACACATCAGCAGGGGTTGCTGAAGGTTCTATGTTCTTCCAGTGCTTCCTCAGCAAGTGCCTATCCCGCCCATCGTGTAGTGAGGAGCCCTTCTTAGCTATCTTATCTAGAAAGGCTAAGGAGGCTCTTACACCACTCTTGGCTTTTTCATAACTCGTTCGGCTTTCTGATGTGACCTGTACTGTCGCATCCTGCCGAACAATAGGTTTGGAGACACCCGCTGTACCGTTCCCTATCTCGAGTGAGGCCTCCAGAGTCGATGACCCAGCCCTTTGGTCCCGATCATGAGCCGAAATCATTGTTATTTCGTGCTCATCATCAGATCCCAGAGCAAGATCATCAAGTCTTTCAGAGACCCCTGTTCGAGGCGGGGAACCGACCGGGGGGTCCATCCCGTCCGTCTCTGTCAGTTCTGTCAGTAACTGACCTTCCTGCAGCAGAATATCACTGTGAATACTCAGCCAATCGGCGTCTGGATCTAACACCGAAACTGCCGAGTTGCCAGAGACATCCCCTGCATCGACTCCTAGAGTCACGTCCTTTTCGTTTTTATTCAATTTTTCCAGATTTTTGGTCCCACGAGTAAGCCGTATAAAAAAAAGGACCGTCTCGCGCAGTGACGGCTTGCACGGACTAGGCTAGAGTTACAACTGACCCTTGCCATCGGCGTCAGAGGGAAGCTGGTCGCGACCAGTTTCTTTAGCCACTAACTATCCATTCAGGCCCTCGGCACTGCTGTCAACCACCTTGACCTTAAAAGTGGGGAAAGAATGCGTAGATGTGTGAATATTTCGGTGTTATTTTTTAATTTGGCTTTTTCTGGATTAAATATTAATTTTAAAGAAAACTAATACACAGCAACATTGTTCATAAGATATAGCCCTTGAATATTTATGAATAAGGTTTTTCTCTCAAATAAATATTACTGAAGATATAAACAATTAAAGCGACACATAGTGAGAAAAATAGCATTTTTAGCAAACTTTGTGGGCTCAAGGCACGCCCAATAACTATGCAAACGATCTAAAATGTTTTATATATAATTTTTAATTAATTTGGAATCAATCTAAGGGGTTTGCCAAGTGAAAATACGAAAAAAAAATAATAACGGCCCCCCTAATCGACATAAATAAAACATATAAAAAGAGTCATTAAAAATATTCGGGAAAATGCAAATTTTTAAATTTAAAACTTTTTCGGTCTTTTGTAAAGTTTCACCTGCTGTGTTAAAAAAATATGAATTTTTAAACAAATAAATTGAAATCTTATTCTTCAGTGTACTCGTCATTGTTTTTTCCGTTCCATAATCAATATTATTATTCTTCAAGAATAGAAAATTGCAAGTCTTTATTTTCTCTCAAATTTTTCCCAAGTGAGAAGTTAAAATTTTTTCAAATCGTTTTACGGGTGAAACCCCACATTGATAGGAAGTATATCTGGAACAATGTCATGGATTTTTTCCGAGTTCCTTTTCCATGTTTAATCTAACTATTAGCATTTACTTTGAAGGTTTGAATTTAAAATTAGCTCACTTAGTGCTTTCACCACTGGAGCTGCAGCAGATTTCCAGTCCAGGGGCCTAATTCTGGCACTCGTGATCGAGTACTTTCTCGATTCGAAAAGCAATTTGATTTCAGTTGATACTGAACGAATCCAAAATTTTTTTTCAGTATTGTGAAACTCAAATTAATGCTTTACAATACTGAAAAAATAATTCCGATTCGTTCGGTATTATTGACTGAAATAATTCGATATTTAATTGATTTCGAATCGAGAAAGTACTTGATCACGAGTGACAGAATTAGGCCCCAGATCCCTACAAATATTTATTTCAATATATAAAAACCAAATATGTTTAAGCTAACACCTTTGCTTTTTTAAATTCCCTAATTCGACGATATCTTTATGCACTTCTAACAGAAAGTTTTAAACAATGAACCATATTTGTATGCCAAAGTTTATTAAAAAAATACCAGTTGTAGAACCAAAAAGGTAAAGAAAAATATCGAATTCCCCGTTTTTTCTATTTTTGGGTACTATTTTTTCGCCCCATTAAAGTATCAAAAATTTCAGTATTGTAGTGGCAGCGCATAATTCAATGTCAATGAATGGAGAAAAATGTTTGTAAAAAAAAGTACCAAAAATAGTTACGATATTCACCCTTTGACTGTTCGAATTTCGAAAAAGTACCAAATTCATGTTCGAATATTTTTGATAAGTTTCGAATGTGGTATTTGTTTGATTATATTATTACTTGTCAACAAAAACACTTGTAAATTATTCAGTTAAGCTACCTTTGAAAAGAAAATAATTTTATAGCGAAAATTGTATGTCAATAAAATAAATTTTATTATTCTACTTTTAAACTTCAATAAAGTTGGTTGTAATTTCTTGGGTTCCAATAGGTTATGGGCCCATATCGTAAATAATTTAAGGCGTAGAATCGGTAAAAAGAAAATTTGTGCATAATGGAACAGCAATGCGTATTTCCTTTGTTAAGCTCTACAAACTATTTTACGTGGAAATTCAAAATGCAGATGAATTTGATTCAGATGGATTTATGGGATATTGTGGAAAAGCCATGTCCAAATCCATTGACTCCGGACTTTAAAAAGCAGGAGCTGCAATTGCGATGTGTGTGGATAATTCTAAAGTTCATCATATAAGAATGGCATCATAATAAATATGTGACGATTTTTATCGTGCTATATCGGCGCACATTTAAAAACATTGCACAATTTATTCTTAGGTAGTCCCATTATCGTCGCACATTGTGACAATTTTTTTCGGTTCATATCGGCCAGAACTCAATTGTGACAATAATCGGTACAATGCGGTCACACTATCGTTCTATTTGGGCAAATGAAATCATATGTTTGCTTGTTGGCAGACATAATTTTACTTTAGAAATTCGCAAAATTCTCCGTCTGAATATTCCGTTATGTTTCCTAACAATTTTAAATAATACATTAATCTATAATAAAAAATGTATCCAATTTTATTCAAACTTACTGCACTTGTTCTTTTTTTTTAAATTGTTGTTTTGTAAATAGATGTTTGTTTACAAAACAGGGATGGCAACATCGATACAACTGCAATGTTTTGGTTAAAGCGAATTGTTTTCGTTCGTTTAACAGTACAAATGTAGTACCTATTTAACGTTTTAATACATAAATAATAAATAAAACAAATGTCATTTTGGTACAATATAAAGATCAAAAAAGTAAAAGTTTAGTAGCCAGTTGGTGCAATTTAAAAATTTCGTTTTGCCATCTCTTGTATCGGCGCTGATTGCCGACTGCGATCGGCGCACAAGTGGCCGATAAAAATCGGTGCATATTAAACAATTTGATTGCTCCACATTGTGCAAAAGAGTGTTCACATTATCGGCTCATTAAGGTTAATTTTGATTGTCAACAATCAGCAAAATTTCGGCACAGATTGTCGCATATTAAAAAATGTTGGCCGTTCACATTATCGGTACATCATATACGACAAAAATTGGTACATTGCGCCGATAGTGGGATCTAAGCTTAACCGTCGTTTATACATATTTGTACATGTGTGTTTGCAAGCAAGGCGAATTGACTAGAAGGTGTGGTCAAGTCAACATATGCGGGTGTGTTCTAGAATCCGAATTCACTCGAAAGTGGATTACTTTAGCATTATTGGTGTTCAAGTTTTTTTTTCGTTTTCAATTAGAGTAGATATGGGTTGGTAAAAGTAAACCGAATCGACTTTTATTGTAATGTGTGATAACATTTTTAACAAAACAATTAATTTTGCTTTTAGCTTAAAATCTTCTTAATCCAAATTAATCAAAAATATATCCTTATCTAAAACGCAAATGGCCCTTACTAACCCTAAATTTAAAGTCGACTTTTTCAATGATTTTGATGTAATTATAGCTTATTTTTTTTTTAACGATTTTTATGTTATTTTTATACAATTTGTTTTTTTTAATCGATTTAGCGATCTCTTAGTTTTTGGGTTTGTTTAAAATTTTGCGGGAATTTTAGCCATGTTCGCGATATAAGCGATTTGTTTGTGTAAGTTTTCTGATTCTTTACAGCTTTAACGACTTATAATAAATAGTAGAATTTGCTATCATGTCGCTGTTAGCAAATTTTTGCGAATTTCTGTGAATTTGGCAATTTTTACCGAATTTTTGCCATTTTGACATTTTGTTTTTTTAACCCATTTCGAGATTTCAAATAAATTTTAGTGTTTTTAGAATTACATTGAAAGCAAAAACAAATTCATTAATATTTTGTAATTTTGGAAATGGTTTACATTGTGGCTAAGATGGGACTATCGCAACAAAACTCCGAAATGTTGAAATCATTTTTGAAAAGCAGAAAACTGACACATAGCTGTAATATGAATCGGAATGTTTATTTTCATGCAAAATAAAGAATAATAAAAAAAAGAGCATCAATGTTTTTTCCAAAGAATTTTGTGGCTATCTCGAGCAAATTTTTGAAATGCATACCTTTACTTAATTGTGAATAAAAGCGAAATGCGTTCATCGATTTTTATGATTTATGTGTCATTTTGTTCATAGGTTATGCGACTTTACGTGAAAGTAATAGGGCTTGACACTTTTGATGCAGAAGTTCTTCTTTTTGGGTCTACTTTCATAACCAATTATCTGAATTGGTTCCCGAATCAATCACCTGAAAAATGTTGTACTGTGTAATGCAAGAAAGAAAAAAAACACATTTTGGTAGAATAACAAAAAATTCAACTACTATTTATACATGTATGTGCGTGTGTTTGCAAGCAAAATTAAAACGCTTTTTAAACCCTTTAATCCTGAAACAATATCTACACAAAAATACCTTTAAAACGATATATGTTTCATTAAAATCGGGGGACGATAATATACTTAAAAATCAACTACAGGGTCCGCCAAATAACTTTTTTTTTTGAAAATGCTATAAAAAAAAAACTATTGAATGTTTTCTCAAATTTCTTTTTTTATTTGAAAGTACAATCCTTCCGGTTAATAATGGAAAATAATTTCATTCAAATGGCTGCCTCGGCTGGCCATGCAGTAGCCTACACGATCGGTCCATTTTTTAAGCACATTATCGATTGTGTGCAGCTGTATTTCACCAATGCCTTCACGAATATTGTCCTTTAAAGCGTCAATTGTCTCTGGCTTGTCGGCGCAACACTTATCTTTGACGGCACCCCACAAATAATAGTCCAACGGTGTCAAATCGCAGCTCCGAGATGGCCAAACGACATCAGCTCTGCGGCTGATAATGCGATCTTCAAAAATAGGGCGCAAAACATCGAGTGTAGCTTCGGCTGTGTGGCACATAGCGCCGTCATATTGAAACCAAATGTCAATGTCCTCCTCTTCAATTTTTGTGAACAAAAATTCGTTCAACATGGCCCGATAACGATCGCCATTGACTGTAACGGCCACTCCTTGTCCATTTTCGAAGATAAATGGCCCAATTATGCCTCTGGACCAAAATCCGCACCAAACAGTGACTCGTTTTGGGTGCAACGGCTTTTCAATGTATGCGTGCGGGTTTTCTGTGCCCCAAATGCGACGATTTTGCTTGTTTACATATCCGCCAAGGTCAAAATGAGCTTCATCTGAAAAGATGTTTTTTTTTTTTGGCAAAATCGGCATCTCCTGTAAGTCAATCGCAGGCCCACTTAGCGAAACGAAAACGCATATTTCCCAGCGTTCTTCAAGCGTATACACAACCATATTCCTTCAGCGGAATAATAAAACTAATTATCTGTCAAATCAGACATGAGCTAAATGTTACCATTCACGAAATAAGCACTAGTTGAAAAAAAAAAGTTAGATGGCGGACCCGTTAGTTACAATCCCGTATTTATATATAAGATGAGAAGAGTCTTATATAAGTATAAGATGAGAAGAGTCATTTGAAATGTTATTCCAGTTCAAATAGAGAACATTTAATAAAGATTAAATAAAAAACAACAATTTTAGGTTTTTGACTTTAAAATAATTCACCCAAAATAAATACAGTACTAATCTGTATAAAACGGAACGGACGGTCACTGTTTATATGTATATTCATGATGAAGGATATATACGATTCGGCATAACCGAATAAAGCCCTCTTACTTGTTTTATTTTCAAAACACATCAAGATTTAAGTAAAAATCTAAGAACAAATGAAAAGAATTGGTATACCTTTAGGTATAGTAATATAAGTGGTTTATATATACATACATATTTACTTATGTATATTAACAAATAATTCATTCTATACTTGATCTAATGTAGTTTTAGAATTAAGATTTTTGTATATTTTCTTATTTTAACCATAATATATTAAATATATAAATATATTACATTTTTTATTTAAGTACATATTAAAAGAGAAAAACATATCAATCTCTTCTTAGATCTTTTGCACATTTTTAATGATTACAATATAACTATTAAACAACATTTGGACAATGCCCAACGCCAGTGTCTGAAAAATATATCCGATACATATACACACAAATTGTTGGAAATAGCACAAGCTATACAAAAAATGTCCGATGAGCATAGAATGGAACTGGAACAAATACGTTACAATATTAGTCGTTTGGTAAGAGAATTAGAATGGCAATACGATGAGTTTATAAAAAGAACACAAAACTTCGATATGTAAGTATAAAGAGTTTATTACATATTTTTCTTAATATAATAACTTAATATTTCTTAAAAGCCACAGAGAAATAAACAAACATATATTTGCAAGTATAACGAGTACCGATATTCCAAAATCTATAACGAGGGATTACGAAGAACTCTTTAAACAATTGAAAATCGAGCAAACTAAAGCATTTAAACAAGTGTTGCATACATATTTGGAAAAGCACAAAATATAAGTAGTTTTATGTTAAAAAAATATTAAACTAAACTTTTATATAATAATATTAATATACTATGAGTATCGTTGTCAAAAATCAGTTTTTATACCCTTCACCGAAGGTAAAAGAGTATATCGTCACCTAAAAGACGAAATAACCTATCTGCAGTTTTCAAAAGTTTACAGGAGAGGGAAAAACCGTTATAAAATTGGAACTATTAACGATATTGAAACGAAAATTACACATTTTGATTAAAATGAAACCAGTAATATATATCAGGTGAGAAAATTTTGTTTTTCTAATCACAGCTTATGTTATGACACTTAGGTTTTTTGGAATTGTAAAAATCTGAAACCAAATAACCTATCTGCAGTACTAATTAGTATGAATAAATAAAAATTTCTTTACACATGAATATTATATACATTAAATAATTAAAGTAGTAGTTTCTTTTACTGGTTTAAGCAAAAACAAGTACTTAATGTTTGTTTAAATTACACTATGCAACAAAATAAAACTTTTATCGTGATTTTTGATGATTTATTTTTCTCTTTTTTTTGTGCGTAACGGTCCTCCAGGTAGAAAAACTTTGTCATTTGTAATATTATATGTTCAAAATTTTGCACACATATGCGTTATGATATAAGGAATAAAAATCTATAATAAAATCAATTTTGAAATTTTTGCAGATAGGTTATTAGGTCTTTTAGATGACGATATATAAGTTTGTCATTCCGTTTGTAATTTCTACAATATTGATCGTACACCCTATAAAGTATATATCGAGCCTTTGGTGCAATACCGTAGTAATTCAAAAAATCATGAACTGAGAAAAATGCATTTGAAGTTTTCAGCCATATTTTTGATAGCATTTTTGTTTACTAAAGTTATGTTTTTACAAGTTTTTAAATAAAGAGGAATGTTTTGTAATTAAAAAAAGGTGAACAATTATTAATAATATTAAATATTTTTTTTATATTAATATCAATATGGTTGGAAATAGCTAGAGGCAATAAAGACATTTTAAGCTGTAAAATCTGAACAGTTAGAGATGGAATCATAATCTTTTTCTTTAGATAGATATTTCCCCAAAGATCATTTCTGCATACCCAGCTCAAAAAATTCAAATTTTGAGTTACTACGATATTGCACCAAAGGCTCGATATATTCTGGGTCCGTCTGTCCGTTGAAATGGGTTTTCCGAAGACCCCATTTATGATGGGGGCCAGGTTATTATACATTTATGTCACATATGGTCCGGAATTGTTAGCTATTGAAATTCAAAAAGATCGGTCTACAAATGGCTGAGATATGAGCAAAAAACCACGACTACCTTTAATTTTTCCCAAAAATCCCTTGTGGTTGTTGTATTTTTATTACTTTTTGCTGTATATCTGGGGAACGGCAGGAGCCAAAGTTTCCAAATTAGGTACATTCATTTAGGTTGTCAATACACACCATCCTATAAAATGTGGGCGGGATTGGAGAAGTAGGCGTGGTACCTCCTGTACAAAAAAAATTAAAAATTGTATAAAAACACGTCGGTATATAAATGAGTTATAACCAAAATACTGAAATCCCAAAATTACTCTTTTTATATCCTTCACCGAAGGTAAAAGGGTATATATAAGTTTGTCATTCCGTTTGTTATTTCTTCAATATTGATCCTACACCCTATATATTCTGCGTCCTTATAAAAAGTGAAGTTCAAATCCGGTTGTCTCTTATTCCCCCCACCCCCCCATTGCAATTCTTTACATATATTAGCATAATGCCCAATATGATATTCGTTATCACCCTTCTTTATTGTTTCATCTATTTAACGAAATAATTTTAACAAATAGAAACGGGGAATTTTTGATTATTTTTACTACTTAAAAACTCGCCAAAAAAGGTAAATCTACCGTAGGACAACACTGCCTATACTAAAAGAAACAAACAAACACACATACATGGTACAAACCATTTTGGTGAATATAGGCCACTACTACGGTTCACAACTCAAATAAGTTGAATTGTAATTTTTGTATTATGGTTTACAACTTTGCTGAGTTGAGTTGACACAACTGACTTCAGTTGTGAAACCTAAAACTGGCCATATCCATTTAATGATATTCAAACAACGTTCGTTTATGGTGCAGTCGTCTAGGGGGTTGAGTTTAGAAATTTTGGTTTTTCAAAGAGAATTTTTTTTTTAATTTTTAAGTTCTAAAAACGATTTAAAAACAATATTTACCAGTTTTAGATTTTTAAATTTAATTTTTAATGAAGTTTTAAGAAGTGTGAATATGTATGTATATGTTATTTTCCGACAATTTGTTTTTTAACCGATTTAGTGATATCAAATTAGTTTTAGTGTTGTTTCAAATCTTGTATTTTTTGCGAATGTTAGCCATGTTCGCGATAGAAGCGATTTGTTCCTGTAAGTTTTCGGATTCTTTTCAGCTTTAACGATTTATATTAAAAAGTAGACTCTGCTATCATGCCGCTGCTAGCAAATTTTTGCAAATTTCCGCTAATTTAGCAATTTTTACCGAATTTTTGCCATTCCTTACAGTTTTAGGGAGTTTTAATCAATTTTATGGCTTGTTTAAAATATAAAATTTTTTCGCGAATTTTCGCTATTGTGCAAATTATTTTTGTTTTATTTTTCGACATTTGCAATTTTTTGCGAATTTAAGCCATATTAGAGATAGAAGCGATTTTTCCCTGTGATACTTTCAAGCTTTTACGATTTTTAATAAATATTAGACTTTGCTTTCATGCCGGTGTTAGCAAAAAAGCAATCTTTAATTCAACTAAAAAAACAAACCTGAAATCACAACAGAAGTCACAAAAGCAAATATCATTTTGTAGTTTCATCGAATTTTCTTAATTTTAAACGATTTGTTTTAAATAAAATAGCTTATTGCATAAAAAATTAATGAACAACACATGGAATATTTTATTTAAGGAATTTATTGTAACGGTCAACTTACAATAGTCGCAAAAATAACAAAGTGATTTCAAAAAGTTGTTTACGTAGCTGAACGTTTTGAAATCACAAAATAATATGCCCAGAACACCTTTCTTGTGATTTGAAATCACTTTCAAAAAATGTGATTTTCAGAACAGGCCTGTATAATGAAGTTTTTAGAATTGTGAATATGTATGTATATGGGCATTTCCACCAAAAGGTCCACCGCAACAAAAAAATTATAAGTTCTTGAAAAGGCCTTGTTTTATCATATTTTAACAGGAAAACAATCAAATTTAATAAAAGTAAAAAAGTTTTATATTTATTTATAACCCATTTCAAGATTTATGAATGCAAAGTGGAACAAGTGCAACTTTTCTTATTTGGATATTTCTATTGTACGTTTTGCTATGATAACAGTTCTTTAAGAGAGACATTATGCATTGACTTTTTCTCTCTAAAACCTTTTGGAAGGTCCAAAGAGTCAAAATAGAATGCACAAGAAACTATGCGATTGCAAATAACTGTAATTTTTTTCTTTGTATTATCTCATATTTCGATGTCATGTGCGACATTGAAAAACATCATTTTCTATCAGTGCGTCGAAAGTAAAAGGAAAAACCTCATCAAATTACCAGACCAAACAGAGATTTTTTATACAATTAAAATAAAAAAAACATTACGGTAAAATAGCAAGATTTGTGACCTTGGTACTTATATAAAGTTGTTCACGTGCGACATGGTAAGTGTGAAAATTAAAAATTTGAAAATTATTTTTTTATTTTTTTGAACAATCTCTTAATTGAAATTATGAAATCTTATGGAGGTTTTTCAAAAATATTTATTTTTTCTGATGGGAGCCGCTCTCAGTTTAAAAACAAATTTATACTATCAAGCCTAGGTGATTTTATAAAAAAATTTAGATGTTGCTTAGTGGAATGGAATTTTTTTGCAAGCTCACACGGTAAGGGAGCCGTTGATGGAGTCGGAGCTGTTATAAAAAGAAAATTATGGCAGATAACGAAATCCCAAAACATTGCTATACCCGATGCATTTTCATTTTATCAATGTGCACAAAATAATATTAATGGGGTTCAAATGTATTTTATGCCCTCTCAGCAAATTGAAAAGCAAAGCATATTATATAAGTTAGACGAAAAATGGAAGAAAGTAAAAAGCATTCCAGGAATAGCCCAGTTGCACTTCTTTTGTTGCGATGGTCAAGAAATAAAATCTGCTAGGACTGCCTATTCTAAAAAAACTGTATTTTATATTCCTCATAATATTTAATTCTTTTACTATTACTATTACTATAACTTTTACTATTATTCATACTATGTACATATTTTTGTTAAGTTTGTTGTTTTAATATGAAAATAAACACTTTGAAAACTTCTGTTCATTTAAAAACATTTTAACTAAGCTCATTTATATATAATTTCGTTAAAAGAGTAACAGAATCAACATAAATATCACGATGGAAAAAAATGTCATGTGCGACAGATCACGTGCGACTGCGATTAAAGCTTAATAAAAAAAAAAGTATACATTATTTTTATTTAAAATGACAGCCATATTTAAGAGGCATGCGTGCATAACATTCTTCAATTTTTTTCATTCAAATATTGCCTCAGGTTTCGCTGAAATCGGCATTCGAATTAATGGCCACAAAAAACACTTCTGTTTTCGTCACGTGCAAATGCCTTGTTTTTTTGCAATTTTCTTGAAAACGAAACAATTTATCAAAATGAACAATAGCACCAATTATAGGGCTAATTAATAGCTATAACTTGAATCTATTGCCAAAATAAAAAAAAGTTTTATTTTGACTTTTTTTTAACTTTAAATGTGTACGATGGTCACGTTCGACATGATGGAAATGCCCATATGTAAAAATTATTTAGTTTTTGTCTAGTTGCTCTGTATTCTGCTCGCACAATGATGAAGGGTATATAAGATTCGGCACAGCCGAATATAGCACTCTTACTTGTTTTAATTAGTATTAACCCTGCTAGCACTTGGAATTTTTTTTTTTTTTTTATCAGATTAATGAGTCTTTTTTAAGAACTTTTGTTGATCAAAACTGATTTATCAGTTACACGCTTAAAACACGGCTTCAAAATTATTTACTTATGCTTATGATTCTAAACGGGTTGATTTAAAATACAATAATGAATCGTATTGAAATCGCAAATGGATCATCTAGGCGCTTAAAATATAGGTATTTTATACGTTATTTGCAGGATAATCAAATTTCGCGCAACTAGAAGGTTGTAAACTGCTTGATCCCAAACTGAATTTTTGTTATTTATGATCATATTTTGCGCAGCTGAGGGATGGGAATATACTTAGGTTTGCTCCATATAATATATTCCCATAACATTCGTGATAGAAGTGAATAAATTAATATAATTCCTGAAAGAAAGTATGGCTCTACAGAAGCAAAATATTGACGGAACAATTCCAATTGAACAACAACAAACAAGTTCAAATTTGTCGGAAGAAGTCGAAAATAGTTTATTTGAAAGGGATAATAATACTTTACCTGGTATATGTATACCTTTTATAATTTGGGCATTTAATTTGCTAATTTGTTTTTTTTTATAATGTAAGAGATTATAAATTGAAATTTTTAAATAACTATAAATTTCACTATATTCAATAATAATTTTACAGTTAGTTAGCGAAGCCAGTGTTTGTTATACCGTAGAGAAGAAAATCCTTGCGTCCGGCCGAAGAGCTTTACCCTGCAAATAATATTGGACTACCTGATCCAATTTGATTAAATGGACAGCCCCACACTTTGGGGGGATCCCAATCTTACCGAAAACTGTTTCCGTACTCAAAGTTTGGTATAGTGAGAGAGCTTTTAAGAGAAAAATATTCTTCATCTTCTTCTTGCACGAAGTAGCCCGTACTTTTTCTTTTGACTGATTGGGAAAACGGTTAAACAATCAGCTGTGTCCGAAAATAAAAAAATACAACCAAGTATTACCAAAAGAATGGAAATACAAAATATTAACAAAATACACAATAGAAAATTTTTATGTATTTATTTGAATGTTTTCATAGTATCGTTTTGTTCTGGCCTAGAAGTTTGGTTTTTATTGTTCTCGTACTTTTGTACATTTTTGTCTATTAGTGAGATGCATTTTAATTAGAATTGTGGTTATTTTGTTGAACTATTTATGCTCTTTAATCCAAATTTTTTAATATTTTAATTCGGCTCGAGTTCATCAAATTTAATTTTCATTAAATTATTTTTATGAAGAAAGGAATTTTACAACATGAAAATAAATTAAAATTGTTATTGATAATCTTTTATTATTGACCGTGGCCGAGGCTCGAACCCTGGCCGGCAGGTTACCATGACATGTTTCAATCGCAACCACTCGATCTCCTAAGATGGAATTTTTGTTTACTCTCATTTTACCAAACTTTACCCAAAAAGTACGGGATCGCACCTAATAAATACCAGCACCCGTATTCCGTAATTCGCTTAGCTAAAGCTAAATCTCGATCGCTAAAATACCTAAGAGAATACAAAATTTAAACATTTTAGCGAAGACATTTATTGCTAAATTTGCGGTGAATTAAGTTATGGCATTGTCAAATTTAGCAATGAACGTTACAGTATTGCATAAATCAACTTTATAGATTTTTAGCGATAGAGATTTAGCTTTAGCGAATTACAGAATACGGCCACAGGTATGTTCCTTAAGGCCAGTTTACACTGTAATACATTGTATTACGACTTGTCGAACAATTATGTAGAATGAGAAAAATCATACCATGTAAAAGCAAAATGTATGGAGTAAAAGAGAATACGAACACAAAATCTGACAAGCGGTCGGTAAATGATTTTTTTCTAAACCATTTTAGAAACTAATGTATTTTCATCACACCAGAGGTGTATTTTAACAGAGTATATTAAAGGTGGTAGCATTTTTGTACAATTACAAAAACAACTAAAATCAATTCAGGAAATTTTCATGTTGTTTTTGTAAAAATTGTTAAGCTGTAACCATCTGATTTTTTGTTGTTATTTTTTATTTTACTTGTACCATCCGTGTGAACATGAAAAATACATACAACAGATTTTTATTTTTTTATTTTTAACACGGAGAGAATTTCATAATATTTTGATTCTACAAAGTCGTAATACATTGTATTACCGTGTAAACTGGCCTTAAAGGAGATGGTTACAGCTCTTTCTCTTTCTAACTTTCAATTTAACGTTAACTTCGCTCTTTTCTCCAAAATGAAAGCATTAAAATAAAAATTATAGATAGATAGAAAAAGAAAGT
The DNA here is from genome assembly GCA_949318255.1 of Pollenia labialis. Classification (NCBI taxonomy): domain Eukaryota; kingdom Metazoa; phylum Arthropoda; class Insecta; order Diptera; family Polleniidae; genus Pollenia; species Pollenia labialis. The sequence goes on from OX439143.1 coordinate 56,784,567, forward strand.
TTAGAACCAAACCCGAGAGAAATCCTACTCAGTCAGTTCGCCCTGCGTGCGGCCCCAGCACCCAATTTTCTCTCGCGCAGCCCGGACATCCCCATTACGAATCCTATCAGAACCTCGAGTCCACAACCCGAGACATCCCCTAATTTACCCAGGAATCTACTGCCCAGCCACCTCAGCCTGCTGCCCTGTAGCCTGGGACAGTGGCACAGAATGTGCTCAACTGTCTCCAACTCCTCCGGGTCCGCACACAACCCGCACATATCCGAAAAGTCATACAGTGACCCGTGATAATTCCTATCATGGTCCTAACGCAAACCCTACTCCCGCCCAGCAGTGACTCTGAAACGGACTTTCTAAGCACCGGCCACAGCGTCCGCAATACCCGGCAGTCCGTTCGGTTTCCCAGGCCCGATTGTTCGCGCCTGTAGTCCATTCCCTGATCCTTCCAAAGTATAAGCCCATTGGAGGCATAACCACCTCCTTTTTGAGTCCTGTCTCGCCAACCTATCAGCCACATCGCTGCCGACTATGTTGCATTGATCCGGCACCCAGCATTACTCCTCTAAGACTCCCTCCAGAGCCCTACTACAAACATCAACCAGCCTTGAGTTCGCATAACAGCCCCTTACAACCATAAGAGCCGCTTGGCTGTCCACATAAATAGTGACCTCCGAGCCCCTATCAATGTTGTCCCTCATTAGTTCCACGGCCCTCAAGACCCCCAGAACCTCCGCCTGAAAACACTGCAGTCGTCAGGAAGCCTATATGACCTTCTGATGCCCAGATCCTCAATGTTGACCCCGCACCCGTGTCTTTAATCTTCGAGTCATCAGTGAAAATATCAAATCCACTAAATAATCTGCTCCAACCTGGCAAGCACTCCCTAGAAGGCACTATTACCTCTGGCTACCGCACATAATCAGTGGAGTCGGGCGATCCCAGGCAATAGCCACCATCATCAATCTCGCCCAGGATCCGTGAGTGACCCTACGTGACGTTCCTCAACAATCCAAACTCCCTCAGTCTAAGAATGCTCCTGGCTGTCATTCCTATCACACTGCTGAAAAGGCAGAATATGTAGAATGACATCCAGAGCCACTTAAGGAGTACTTCTCATGGCACCTGTCATACCGATGGAAGCACACCCCTGAGCCTTATAGTGTTTTCTTTTCTACAAAAAAATGTGACATTTTATTTAAAGAAATGCAATTTGGTGTCTGTTTCTTAAAGATTTTGCTCCCGAAAAGCATGAGTTTTTTAGAATAAAACAAGCCACCCTTTTCGGGAGCAAAACTTTTAAGAAAAAGACACCAAAGCAGCATTCATACGTAAGAATGGGTTTAATCACCGAAGTGTACAGCCATCCCACCACTGACGGCCGGAGTCCCCAGCTCCTACCTATTGAAGATCTGCAAGCATAGTAGGCATTGATACCACTATTCAGTCTCTTGAGTATTCCTTCCCCATGACAGCTTGCTGTCCAGAAAAACTCCCGGATCCTTAGCACTGTCAGACAGTCCAAGCTCCACTCTCCCAAGTACCGGTAGCCTAAAATTTTCCACCTTGTACCTTCTAGTAAAAAGAACCAACTCTGTCTTCTCCGAATTAACTACCAGTCCCTTATCACTCGCCCATGCCGACAGGTCGCCCAGCGCCACTTGCATGTATTCGCTAATTGTCGGCAGAAACTTTCCCAACACCAATATCACTACATCATACGCGTAGGCCACGACTTTCCGACCCATTCTGGCAAAAAGTCTCATAACCACATTAACGGCCAGGAGGGAGAGAGAACTCCCCCTGTGGGGTCCCCCTAGTTACCAGTTTCCTCAAACGTTCCTTTCCCCAGTCCGCTGCTAAGCATCATAGTTATCCATTCCACCAAGAACAACGGAACCGCTAGATCAACCAGTGCCTGCCTAAAAGCCTCTATCCTCAAATTGTTAAAGGCGCCCTCTATATCCAGGAATGCCGCCAAGGTGTATTTCTTGTTTCGCAAACCCCCCTCCGCATAACCAACCCCATCATGCAACGCACTCTCAACAGATCTACCCTTAAGAAAGGCGTGTTGAGCGCCTCAGATGTAGATCAATCAGTCTTAAATCCATCGGTTTAGAGTGACCGGTTCTACCCGCCTTGGAAATTAAAACTACCCTGACCTCCCTCCACCCTCTAGGTATGTACCCGTTCAGCACACATACCCTAAACAGTTCCACCAACAACGGGAATGATGATTTCCCGATATTCTGTAGCATCGCCGGAAAGATACCATCTCGTCCCGCCGATTTGTAAGACCCAAAGGTATTAACCGCCCATGCTACCTTATCCAAGGTGATCATATCCCCCACCTCCCTTTCCACACTGCCTGAGCCCGACCCAGATAGGGGTCACTACATACAACCTCCGACCCAGGATCCACACACCCCGGAAAGTGAGTCTCCATAAGCAGACAGAGAGATTCAGTGCCAGATTCCGTCCATGAGTTCTCCGGTCTCTGAATTAATCCAGGACTACCGGGTCCTTGGATACAATTCTCCTGAACCTAGACATCTCATTCACGGATTCAACTGACTAAATCCACGAGTCTCTTTTTCGCCCTTCTAATATCTCTTATACCTCCCGTAGCTCAACCTAAAGTTACTCCAATCCTCTCCCCTACGCGTATACTTCACTCTATTGATCAGCCTTCTGACAGTGTCCTTTGAGTCCTCAACTCGTCTGTGCACCATCTTGGCTGTGTTCGCCTGCCCGGAAAGTTTAATGGACAGGATCACTCATAGCTACTGGTCAATACCCCCGTGAAGGTGCTCACCAGTTGCTCCACACCGGTCGGAGTCGACCCCCAGTCCTGTGTAACCTTAAATGAACCCCAAACCTTCCTTCTCGGATTCCTATCTGGACACCTTTTCCACTTCTCAAACATTTTATTAAAGGACAAGCGACTATGGTCAGAGAAGGAAAAATCCAAAGCCACCCTTCAATCCTCCACTAATTCCCTACAGTTCGTCAATGTTATATCTATCACTGCCTCTCTTTTACTAGTTCTGAACGTTGGCGTATTCCCTATTACAGATAAAAAGATTGCTGGCAATAATAAAATTAAACATAAACTAACCTTTTTTTGATGTCGCCACTTCCCCATTGGGTATGGTGTGCATTGGCGTCACAACCTAGTACCAGCCTCAAGCCGCTTTCTCACCAGGTGGATCGGTTGCCTCGTATGGCAAGCATACCGATGCTATTACCAGGACCGTTCTGTCCTTGGCTTCTGCTGTCAAAACCGTGAGGTCTCCATTACTGAAAGAACGGGAAAAGAAATGGAATTTTCTTTTCCCTTCTCTCCTAAAAGCTCAAGACTTGATGAGTCAAACTTGACGTGTGTGAACCGGCACTAACTTTAAATAAATCAACTCTGAATTTTAATGATGCCACATTATATTTCTCAAAAATCCAACACGTTTTGTATTAATCATCGCTGGATATGTACATGGTACAACTACACAAGGTAGACTCGATGGCCCATATGTTTGTCAGCTGTTTACCCCAGTTAAAATCCAATTGTCAAATTTCGTGTATGTATATGAGTCAAAATTTGTACATGTGTGCGTTAAATACAGTGTTACCACCAGCATAATTCAAAATTACACTTGAGATGAAGCAAAATTACCCGATTTAAATGAAATAACACCTGATATAAAATTTAAATATTATTTAATAAAAAGACATTTACAAAGAAGCAAAAACACAATAAACTCGTTGAAAGAAGAAGTCAAGCTGTAAAAATTCTTATTTTTGAAATCGAATCTTGATTTTTTTTGGGTATCTGAATTAAGAATTTCAAATAACACCTGTAGCCCGTTTCTGTATTTCTCGCATCGTTAAATTTTCCGCATGAAACCAGTGAATCTGAACAGAAACAGTGCAAAATGAAACAAAAAATGGTTTTTCTCGCACAAGTGTTTCTGTATCTTTCCGTTGCGAGAATTAGCTGTCATTTAAATAATTTTCCAGCAATTATTGGAAGGATGTGAGAAAAAGTGTTTCTGTAACAATATTTTGCGAAAAGTTTCTTACAAGAACTGTCAAAATAAGTCACATTTGAAATTGGTGCGAGAAAAACAAATTATAGATATTTTAAATTTAAAATATGTGTATATACTACTTTTTTAATATAAAAAAAATAAAAAGAGAATTTAAATAATGAATGCATAATTTAAATGATGAAAAAAAATAAAACACCGTGGTTATAAGTATTTGTTTAACTAACATTTTTTTAAGCCTTTCCTTGTTTTGGTTTTATTCAGGGCTGCCAGATAAATTTGTGTAAAAATCGTCAATTTCTTGAGAAAAATTATGTCTTTAAGTTTTAAAAAATCGGACAATTTAAAATTAAACAAAATTTGTTTGATGTTTTATTAAAACATAATCAAACAAAAACATAGTTAAAGTTTATGCGTATTTTATACATCCATATGTACATATAAATTGTCTATTGTTCGAAATTTATTTTTTTTAAATTTATATTTATTTTATCTATTTTCTTAGAATTATTTATTTTCTAAATTTTCATATTATTTGAATGTGTATTCTAAGTCAAATTACAATAACAATTTAAAATTTTAATAAAAAATAAAATAAATGTTTTTATAAAAACAAAAAGAAGTCAAGCTTAATAAAATAAACATACTTACTTATTTAAAATAGATATATACAAATACCAAGAAATGACATTTTTTTTAATTAAATCAGCTTTGATAGCAGTATTACAAATATTTAGTTAGGGTTTTTATTTTTGCGAAAAAAAACTAGAATTGATAGTGACAACGTTGTTTTATATTTGTACCGTATGTAGTCCAAATAGGATATTATTGAAATTTAAAAATATCGGTTCACAAATGGCTGAGATATGACAGAAATTCATATTGTTTTTTTAAATTTTCAACGCCACAAAATATCAAGTGTTTGGAATTTGAAAATTCAATATGAGCTTTTATAGAAATCTACAACAAAGTTATAAAATATTGTTGATTTTATTTTTGCTTACGTCACTTTTTAAGAACAAATCAGCAAATCGGCACTTTGCTAATATGGGAGCAAAAATCGTCAAAATGAAGATAAATCGTCAAATCTGGCGGCCCTGTATTTATTATATATATTTCTTTTGCTGACGTTTCGGTTTCATTTGACACTTAATTACTGGAAATATTCCAGTTAAAACAGAATCTGTGTTGTGTGTTTTCGCATTCAAATACAGAAACACTTTTTTCTCGCAAATCGAGAAACGATGGAATTTTTTGTTTCACACTTCCTTTGAAAAATTTTACGATGCGAGAAATACAGAAACGAGCTACAGAATTACACCTAAAGCTGGGATCACACGATTGCCGCAATGCACCAATTTTCACACTTTTTAATACCCCAATCGTGTGACCGCACAACCAAATGGCTCATGTACCAATCGAGGACAATATTGTGCTTACTTTTACCAATCAAATGCAACCCTGGTGCGGCAATCGTGTGACTGTTTGCTATGCAACCGCGCGTCAATAAAAATGACAAAAATGCACCAATATTTATTGTGTTCTTGTGCGGCAATCAAACAACACAATACGCGCCAATATTTGCCTTTTTTTTATTAAATTTACTTTTTTGTGTTTCTTTTAGTAGGTAATGAAAATAAATATGTATGTATGTATTTATTTATTTTGCATTTAAATTTTTTTAATTAATTATTTTAAGTATGTATGTTCACAAGCATATTGAGCTTTTCTGTGCGAATATTTTTAAGATATTTCTATTCGAACCTAAACATACGAAATTGTTGAACAGACTGTTAATTTTTGGAATATGTATCTTAAAAAATTAAATAAAACTATTCAACAATAATTTGTTTAATTATATGTTTTGTATCATTTATCATTTAATTTTGTTCAATGAACAATCTAACAAGAACTTTCAAACAAATAAAAAAGCTACCACAACAGCTGTTTTCGCAGTTAATATACATAAGTAAGAACAATCGTGTGACTGTTCTGCGGCAATTGTTGTAACCATTTCGCTTTGTACCAACTAGCGGCAATTAAATTTGTATAAAACAGGACAATCGTGTGATTTCAGAAAATTTGGTTGGGGCAATTTCATTATTGTGCGTCAATAAAGCACAATAATAATTGTGTCATATTGGTGCATTTGCGGCAATCGTGTGATCCTAGCTTAAGAGAAATTACCCACGCTCTACCCACGACAGTTAAAATTATACCAAATTCGGGTAATTACCCACAAAGTGGCAACACTGGTTAAATAGTTTTTTTTTTATATGAAGACAATTTGACAAGTCGGTTTTTTTATAGAGCAGCATGTCTACACTCCCAAATGAGTCCACCTTGTGTTATTGTATCTTGTTCATATATTAAAATTTTAAAAAGTTTTTAAAATAAATTAATAAAAGATAGTCAATTAAAAAAAAAACAGTTAATTAAAAAAAAACAAAATTGTTTAACGGCTGTTTTTGAAAAGTTGGCAAACATTTGGCAGCTCGTTAACAAGAGCTTAGCAAATCATTAGCCAGAGTTTGGTAAATGTATTATGAATAAACTTTGTGCTAACTACAGGCCAAATTTTCATTATGAATACTTCTAAAAGAATATAGACAGAAAATAAGAATTAAATGTGATAGAAATCAATTTATAACAAACTGAAAACGATATCAAAGATATCAAGGCCCATCTATCAGGTCTGCTTACTTGTACAAAAACAAAATACGATTCTTTTTAGTTGTCAAAAATTTACTACCACATATACAAAGCAAAAGGAAAAAACGTGTATGTGTGGCATACCATAAACGTATCCATGCACATTAGGGTGACAATGAAAAATCAACTTTGGATTTTTGATGATAAATGTGAAGATTCTTTTGCCACTTGGTCTAAAACTTACTTGCTGAAAATTTGAGCCAAATCGGATAACTCTATCCCGTGCACCTTTGAGGTCAAAGTTCAAATGATAAAAAAAAAATTTCCATACAAGCAAAAAATTTTTTTTCGATTTTTTTTTTTTATTTTTTAATATTAGTAAGCTTTATTAGCTTATTAACAACAAAAAATTTCATTTCGATCGGACAAGATTTTCAGTTTCAAAAGTGACTCTGAAAAAAAATTTTCAGGCTTGTTAGGGGCTTACTCTAAAAAATTTTCAAATTTTTTTTTTTTTTTTAGTTTTGACAAGCATGCATTAAAGATATTTTGTCGCTCTTAATAATAGGTTTTTTTAAACATTTTTTGAGACGTCGTAATTTTGTTTTGTAATAGGGCCAAAAACTAAATTTTTGTAGCTTTTGGCCCCAATTTAGAACAAAGCGATGTCGAAAAAAAATTTAAAAAACCTGGTATTAAGAGCAACAAAAAATCTTTAATGTGTGCTTATCAAAACTAAAAAAAAATTTTTTTTGAAAATTTTTTAGAGTAAGCCCCTAACAAGCCTTAAATTTTTTTTTCAGAGTCACTTTTGAAACTAAAAATCTTGTCCGATCGAAATGAAATTTTTTGTTGTTAATAAGCTAATAAAGCTAACTAATATTAAAAAATAAAAAAAAAAAAATCGAAAAAAAAATTTTTTGCTTGTATGGAAATTTTTTTTTTTATCATCATATCATAGAGTTATCCGATTTGGCTCAAATTTTCAGCAAGTAAGTTTTAGACCAAGGGGCAAAAGAATCTTCACATTTTTGTTTAAAATTCTGAAAAAAATTTATTCTCATATGTTTCATTGTCAACCTAATGCACATGTAAGCCAAATGTAAACAACTTTGACAACTAAAAAGAACATAAACAATGATCATCAGGCTTCTTGCACAGACCTTTTCAATGGGCCTTGAAAGATATGAAATCGTTTCGTTTTCTAAAACGGTTTCCATGACATACCTGAATATGTTATGAATGAAAAACAAGTAAGACTGATGGTCCTGCTAAACATTCTTCTGTTAACAGTTTAAAAATCGAATATTCCTTGAAAACCCAATTCCCATAGCTCTCTAAAACGGCATCGTATTCAGTGATGTTAACTTTTATTTTTTCATTACCTTACGGCTATCTAAAAATTACCCTTTTTGAGAAGAAATTACCGTACGCAAAGATGTTTAACCAAAACATTGATGGGCTGATTCAAAATGACAGGCGATTGATTGTTTCATTCGTTAACAGTATTTATAAACCATTTATTCAACCCTAGAAAGATAACGTTATTTTTTTGTACTGAAAAGAATACGCCACGCCTAAAAGACGTATGCTTGTTTCTATCCTTTAAAGGATATCACCGAAAAAAATATTGATCAATTTTATTGTTGCAAACATTTATTTATTCTATTTCTTTTAAAAAAAATATAATTTTTAAACTGAAAATTTTAATAAAAATAAAATAAATTAGCATTATCAAAAATTAAAGAGTTTTTATTAAGGACTTCAGTTCGGTTCTAAAAACTTAATACGGGTATGTTTTGTAAATCGAAATGAAGTGAATTTAAAACCGAACAAATTTTGAAAACGAGTCTGTAAAGGAAGTTCATAAAAATATTCCTTTTTATGTACTTTATACTTTAGGTACCACTTATACTTTTAAGAACAACTCTTAAAAACAAGAATAACTACCGTAATTTTGTAGTTAATTGAAATTCAAATTTCGTTCGGTTTCAATTCCACTTTATTTCGATTTGAGGAACATGCCCGATAGACAAAAAAAAATTATTTGAATAACATTATGTGCAAGATTTACAAACTTAAGTTTTGTGGTCGCCACATACAGGTATACCGCATTGGACACATGCCATTTTATACATAAGTTTAATTTCTGATAGACAGAAGCCACTGTATTATCTCTTTTTTGATTAACGCTGTTCTCCACTACAACATCAGTCATAGGTTACTGCATCTGGTAAAATTTGTTCAATGTTGTCGGTCAAAGTTTTGATAAAATAGGAATTTCTAGCCTTAAAATTTAACAATTTATGGAAATTTCGGTACTGGTCCACTGGTTGCACACAGAACTTTTAAACAAACCCTTAATTTGGGTTGCAGAACTGCAGGGCACTGTATGATTTATGATGATTGTTTACTGAGGAGTTGTAATTATAATCACTCAATGGAATGATTATAATTGTAGGGCATAGAAAAGAAACAAAGGAGAATTAATTTATTTTCTAGTTATGCAAATATAATTTAGATTGCTAATTTGGCTAAACGTAGTTTATTTACCTTTTATTTGAGTATATCAATATACAAACTTATTAAATCTCACTAGTGGGGTGTTTGCGCAGTGTACGATTTACACTTTCTTCCAATCTAGCTTCAAGGTAATATAAGCTTAGGTATGTATGGTAATTAAGGGTTGAAAAAAGTAGAGGTAAGTATTTTTAAGTTAATCCATTTAAATTTCAATATTTATTGATTCATTTATGTAGGCAAATTAACAATTTTATGGTAAGTATTTATATTTATTTTTTAGATTTAAGACAATTTAAAATAATTTAGGTAGTGTAAGCAAAATCAGAAATCAACTTATTTTCGCTGTTGCTAAGGCACAATTAACTGCCTGTTTTTAGAAAACGTAAGCAAGTGAGTGAGTGAGAAATTATATTGAAAACAACAATAAAAAACGAAAATTTGTTTTTGTTTTCAATATAATTTCTCACTCACTCACTTGCTTACGTTTTCTAAAAACAGGCAGTAAGTATACATCTTTTTAATTGTAAATTCCAATCTGCCTTCGGTTTGTAAATAGCTGATTACAATTAAAATTCAGTTACAATTCAAATATTACTTCAAATTCACGTTACATTATAGTTTCTTTAATTTTACTAGCTTTAAAACCAATTTCAATTCAGTTTAAATTTTTTGTTATATTATTTATGTTTTTACTTCAATTTCTATTCAAATTTGTAGTGTTCAAATCACATTTGAACACCGAAATTATTTCGGTAGTAAGAAATATCGAAGCATGAAATTGGGTCGTACAGTGATTGACATTCCCGAGTTGGTCCTCTTGCCGTACGAACTATATTCAGAAAGAAACTCGGCCATTACTTTGACCCTTCGATGTAGCCCACTTACTTTCACTTCTTAAAGTGGGTTGTAATATCGCAGCTATCGAAAGAAGTTGTAATATGTTCAGGTTCTAGAGGATTTTCCGGAATCGCTGGTATATTCTCGTCAGGCTCAAGGATGTAAAAAGCTCATCTTCTACATCACTTTGAAGACTATCCTCCAATAATTCATCTGTGAAACCGAGTGCTCCAACACGCTTTGCAAAATAGCGCCAATTTCTATGCCGTCCAAGCCGCGCTTACAACACATTTTTAAAACCAATACCTAAATATTCAACCAAAACCCAAAGTTATCTCCGCTACAAAAGTAACACTTAACCCTTTCGCTACAAGTTTTTACTGGGGTACTAAAAAAAATCCACTTTTTTGGATTTTTATTATAATTGGCCCTAACAACAACAATGAAAACTCACTTTTGAACTGTATCCATATGGATACATATTTCGTTTATGGAATAATGCACGGAAATCACAGAGACTTAAGAGGGGTCTCAATGCCTACTATGCTTGCAGATCATCGATAGGTAGGAGCTGGGGACTCCGGCCGTCAGTGGTGGGATGGCTGTACACTTCGGTGGTTAGACCCGTTCTTACGTATGGATGCTGTGTTTGGTGGGAGTCATTGAGATTGGCTAGTCGTAGGAACCTTCTTTCTAAGGCTCAGAGGTGTGCTTCAATTGGCATGACAGGTGCCATGAGAAGTACTCCTCAGGCTGCCCTGGATGTCATTCTACATCTTCTGCCTATTGAGCAGTATGTGAAGGGAATGGCGGCCAGGAGTATTCTTAGACTAAGGGAGTTAGGATTGATGGGGAATGTCACGCAGGGTCACTCACGGCTCCTGTGTGATTGAGGATTGTGGATATTGCCTGGGACCACCCGGCTCCACTGATTAGGTGGGCACCAAGGTGGACTTTAGGCGGTTGCCGGAGGTAAAAGTGCCTTTTAGGGAGAGCTGGTCAGGTAGGAGCAGATTATTTGGTGGATTTGCTATTTTCACTGATGGCTTGAAGATGAGGGGCACGGGTGCGGGGGCCTACATTGAGGATATGGACATAAGAAGGTCATATAGGCTTCCTGACGACTGCATTTTTTTTATGCGGAGGTTCTGGGGGTCTTGAGGGCCGTGGAACTAATGAGGGACAACATTGATAGGGGCTCTGAGGTCACTTTATATGTGGAAAGCCAGGCGGCTCTTATGGCCGTAAAGGGCTGTTATGTGAACTCAAAGCTAGTTGATGATTGTAGGAGGACTTTGGTGGAGGTCTTAGGGGAGTATATGCTGAGGTTGTGCTGGGTGCCGGGTCACTGCGAAATAGGGGCAATGAAGTTGCTGATGAGTTGGCAAGAGATGGAGGACCCTAACTGTATGGAGGCGGTTAGGCCTCCAATAGGCTTCTATTTTGCGAGAATCAGCGAGTGGATTCTGGGGGCGACCAATCGGGCAGGAGTAGGGTCTGCGTTAGGAGCATGATAGGAATGATCACGGGCCACTGTATGATAGGCAGGATGGCGGTGAGGATAGGATCCGACTTGTCGGATATGTGCAGGTTTTGTGAGGAGTTGGAGACAGTTGAGCACTTTTTGTGCCACTGTCCCAGGTTGCAGGCTGAGGTGGCTGGGCAGTAGATTCCTAAACGAATTAGGGGATGTCTCGGGTTGCGGAGTCGAGAATCTGATAGGATTCGTAATGGGGATAGCCTGGCTGCGCGAGAGGAGACTGGGTGCTGGCCGCACGTAGGGCGAACTTGGTTGGTTAGGATTTCTTTCGGGGCTGGTCCGAAACCTTCGTTTCTATCTATCTTTTTTTCTGACTTGTGCTTTCGCTGTTTATTTCACCTACTTTCCATCTCTATATAGCTATCTCTAATTAAGGTGTCACAATGGACCATACTGGTCTCTGGGTGAAGGTGTGAAGGAGACTTCACACCAGCCTTTCTGTAAAATTCCTTTCTTCATAAAAATAATTTAATGAAAATTAAATTTGATGAACTTAAGCCTGATTTAAATATTAAAAATTTGGATTAAAATTCATGTTTGTAAAAAATTAATAAATGAGTTAAGGCGTTTAAACTAAGGCGATTGTATCCAAAAGTTCATATAAATTTCCTGAAAATAAAAAAGATGTTCATATTTACTAAGAACAGCTTCTCACTCCTAGTAATCGCCGATTTAGGTGGATCGTATGTTGAAACATCCTTCGGGATTGTAAGAAAAGATAAACTCACTGTTGTTGGTGTTTTTTAAAGCTTTGATATTATTACGGGTAAGACTTTTGAGTGTTTATAATTCCTATTCGCTTAACAGTTTTATTTGAATAATATCTTTAGCTTTTCTGAAGTTTCCTGATGATCTAGCCTAAGCAACCAGTGAAATCTGCTAGGAATAGCTTATTCCACCAACAATAAAATTCAGTTTATCAATAGTAAGAATTTCGAATTTAGCACATTAAAACTAAATCTTATTCTTAATATTATCTTTCACCATTATTAAAGCTGCTATTGTATTAGTTATGAGTCGGTTACGATGATAAGTCTTAATAAAATTTAGTTGGCTAAAAATTCTCTCATGCATTCGAGAATGGAAGTATAAATGTTAAACAAACCACTTTTTTCAAATTTTTAAAAATCGGCTCAACCATGATACAAATACACAAGGTAGTTCCACTTCTCTCTCAAAATTTCTTTTTTGAAGTTTATCGGAATTATTTGAAGTTTGTTTTTTGTAAACATTAAAAAAAACGTTGCCACAAATAAAAAAAGACAATAAATTCCTCTTGGAAATTATAAGTTAAAATGTGTAATTTGTATTAACAGCTTAAATGTGAATTTTTAAGCATTTTAAGTTTCTTTAGAGCTAAAAATAATTTAAATGCACTTGACTAATTGCATACATAGGGTTTTTTCCTCAAATATTAAAAACATATTATTTGAATGGTCTATTTATCTTTATTTAAAACAAATTTGAATTTATAAAACAAGATTGACGTTACAATTTTTTCATCTTTTTACTTAAACAAATAATTTTTAGAGCCTCTTCATAACATTTAATTAACAAACTCAATTTTATATACATATATAAAAATTTAGGATAAATAGCTTTTTTTCTCCTTCCTTGCGACAATTTAAATCTTATGTTATTATCTTCAAAATTGGGTACTCTGTATGTAACTTTTCCAACACAGTGTGTGTGGACAGCCAGTCGGACGGACAACCTAAGAACGATTCAGTGGTTATGAGTTAATCAGTATACTTAAACCGGGCTTAGAACGAATATTTTTGATGTGTTAGGTACATCAGCACAAAGTTTTCCGAACCAAATCGAACCTATTATGTTGTACTTACAAAATAACGAACTTTCCAATATATTTAGGTAACATTATCGGTTTGTTTATATTTTTTAAATATTTTTGGCACGCCCAAGAGTTGCTCCTTATCATAATAAGTGAATATAACATGAAGTCGAAAAACTTTCCTCCCGCTATCTTGAAGGTCCGCCAACGTTTTCCCATCACAGGGCATTATGCATTTTTCCTAAAAAACTTTATAGAAGATTGACATTTTGTAAGGTATGGAAATAGCGCCTAGTTTTGTTAGAAACAAATATTGGGCTTGGTCAAAGAATTGACAAGTCTTGAGGTGCTTTAAGAATTTCATTTAACTATTTGCATGGGAGCCTCCTAATGGGTAGAGATAAAGGGCATGCATGTTTAATAAAATGTTTCGAGGTTGGGTTGGTATTACAATTGACCTCTCTAGGAGTGACTCTGTGGCAGTTTAAGATTTTTTATTGTAATTATTTTCCCATAGGTTCATAGTGAAGTCCCAATCCAGGTTATCTTACGTTGATTGCAGAAACATCAACTCCCTCTTAACTTCTTGCGGAACACTGCGGATAGAAGACCCTTAAAGGGGATCAATGTCTGATTAATAAGGTAATGCAAAAAAGGAAATGGATCTGAAAAAATCAAATGAGCTTTTATAAGGATAAATTAATATTTAGTCCAATTAGCTATAATAAAATTGAAGTCTTACGTACACTAATGCTGTTTGTAGTTGTCTAAGCTAATATTAAAGTTTAACATTAATCGTTAACCATTACCATAACTGTCCTTAAATGTTGGGAATTAAACGAGTTCATCCAAAGTTTTTTTTTCTTTTTTATCGTCGTAATATTTGCGAAAGTAAAAGAAAGGATACCCTTATTTTATATCATGTTTTCCACTTTTTCACATATTTAAGTTATAATATTATTTGTAAAATTAACAAAAAAATTTGTAAACTTTTATAAAATATTTTCAAACTTCAAAAAACAAAAAACAAAAACAGAAAAATGGGACTATTTTATGAAATGTGGTAGCACACATTTTCATAATTCCAGTGAATGTCAGAACGTTAATATGGCGACAAAAAGAGAGAGTGGAACTACCTTCTGTATTTGTATCATGGGCTCAACAACATTTTTTAAACTAAACACTTTTTCCCAATACTCATAATATTTCATTTCTGTACATTTTGCGTACAGATTATATATGGTACCTGAAGTCATCAAAAGATATGAAAAATGTATCTTTCGTATCCTAATGGCATCACTGATATAAACTTTAAATAAAAAAGTTGTTATTTACAGTTTTACAACATGGGTAAATTGGCTTTTAATGCATTAAATTCCTTATGATCTAAAGGCTTTATATTTGTTCCCGAATATGGTGAGAAATGCTCCAAGTCACGATGTTTATTAACCAAAATCTTTTGATCAGATTGCAGAATTTTTATTTCTCTCTCAATTTGAGATTGATCTGTAAAGTAACATTAACATCAAAATTTAAATTAGTGTACTTATATTTTTATGTGAAATACAAGACCTTTCTTCATAAGTTCCAAAGACTTTTGACGATCTAACTTAACCAGCATGCTCCCAATTGTTGTCCATATTTTTTTCTCTTGTTTTTCTGGAATTTTCTCCAACTCCCTGATTGCTTCACGATTTTGTTGACGTCTGCGATCGAGATTAATAAGTTCTTGCTTATTGACTAAAACTTTATCGGCCACTTCTTCGGTAGATTTTAAAATTTCCAAACATTTCTGTTCTGATGTTTGAGCCATATTTCTGAAATACCACTCTAGGGAGATGAGAAATAACTTAAAATAGTTTTATACAGGCCAACAAAACCACAGGTGAGTCCTATGGCAGTACTAGTGCAGTTCATTTCTTAAACGTCTGTCACGTTTCCATTCTCGTACCTTTTCCCGTTTAATGTCATTGCGATTTTTAGACTTTTTCTTGTAATAATCTGAATTGTGTCTTTGTACAGCTTTGAGGTCATATGCTTCGAAATGTGTAACACGAGCTGCCTCCTGTTCTATACCCAGACCAGTCCGCTGTTTTCTTATCACAGTTTTCACCGGATAAAGACGCCCTGATTGAGATGGACCCAAACCACTTTCTTTATCCCAGCCTTGTTTGACCATTAACTGCAGGCCCTTATTGCGTGACGAAATATTGAACTTTTGTAATTTGTTAGGTGGTAAAGTGGATTTTAAATTAAATTGATGTACAGTAGAAGTTTGGTGTTGGTTTTGGGAAGTTTCTTTGAAATTCTGTTTGCATATTTCGCAATAATATGGTTCAAATAATTTAATTTTGTCGTCCCAAATATCTGTTTCAATTTCTTTAACATGTCTATCCAATAGCTCTACTATTTTAAAGTAACCTTTTTTATAAGCCAAATCTTTGGCTGTTTTACCAGTTTTATCTTTTATACTTTTGTCCAAACCAATAGATAAAAGATATTCTACGGAATCGTAAGCTCCTTCACAGCTGGCGATCATTAAAGCTGACCAACCAAAATTATCACAAACATTAAGATTTTTATCATTTAAGTCCATGATTTTTAATTGATGCACTTTATTTTCCATAGCAAAACGAAAATAATTTTTAACTTCAAATGTTTCCTTTAATAAAGGCAGCTTTTGTTTTTCATATTTTCCACTTAATTCTTTTTGTTTTGATTTAATTGCTAGTTTAGTTTGCTTGTCTTCCTTACTAACCAATTCCTCATAAAAATCTTTAATTTCATTTGCTTTAACACCAGAAATTTGATGTTTACCTCCCAAAGAATGTGTCCCCTGTTGAATTTTATTTGATCCTTCTTTAATAAAGCGTTTTAAATGGACATGTACTGAAGATAAAGCCCGCCAATTAGGATGCAGTTGTTGGCCTGTATCGTTCATTATTTGGAAAAAATTTGAAATTAGATTAGCTTACGATTTCCAAAAAGCCACTGGATAAAAGTATTTTTTACGGAACAGCTGGGCAATAAATATCAAAATATCGATATTTAAAAGGAAATGGTCGATATATATCGCCGATAATCAAAATACCCGTAACCCCAGGTCTACACTAAAGATAAATATCTCAGCAAGTTGGCAATATCTCCCCGTATACAACTGACATGATTTGCTGTATAACATGATGTTATAAAAGCGTTGTTAAAACATTTGCATTAACAGCCCGCAGCGGCGAACTTTGCATACCACACTTTGTGTTCAATGAATTCTAGCTTACAAAGTGTATGACGGCAGTGTATGGAATTTACAAAAATGAATTTCGTTCATCTTTTATAATGTGCCGATATACATATAAAACAAAAATAATTTAACGCACACATGTCCAAATTTTGTATCATATCAGGGATGATAACGTTAGTGCAATTGTACTTTTTTCAGTACTATTAGGATTGCAAAGATAATGAAGTACTCCAATGACATGTTTAGTACAGTTAAAAAAGTGCATATCGTCACAAGAATTAAATAACGCTGTAACTGACAAAAAAATCGAAAATACGTTTTTTTTGCTAATTTTTATTAGAAAAAAATACTTCGTCGATTTGTATGATGAAAAAAATCACTTTTTTGTTTAAAAAATAATTGTTGTTTCAGCATTTTATAGGTCTGTGGAAGAAAAATCGTTTGCTGTAAGCCGCAGAGTCACCGGGAATAATTGACTTGAGAGGAAATGTTTACAGCCAATACATAAAGCAAAAAAAAATTAAAATATGTTTTTAAATCAATGTTCCTAAGTTGTATAGTTTTGTGATATGAATTTTTTTCTACTTTCATACAGGTTTTTTTGGCTCTGGTGAACATTTTATGTTTTGTCAGTTACAGCCCAGCTAGCATTTTCAATCGTCTGGGAGTCTACTGGGAATCTCATGACGAGTGTTTTTGATCGTCGACGAGCTCATTTTTTAATTGTAGACGATTCCTCGCACGGGAGTAACTGTTACACAAGCTGATTCCTCTGTGAGATACTTCTACAACACAGCGGAGGACGCTTATATTAATCGTAGAGGGAATCGTTTACGATGTATGTAGAGATTATCTAACGAGTCTTTCAAAAATCATGCCAAGAGTCGTCTGAGACTCACTTAGGGATTATTTTACGACTCGTGAAATGCTCAGCCATATAACTGAGCTACCTAAATAAGGGCATAAAGCGTATTTTTCATGTCAAAACTTCTAGTTTTCATACAATTTATATAAAACAAACCTTAAGGTCGCGAAATCAACACCATACAGTCGGAAAAATCCTTTTTTCCAGGTCCTTAGGCCGGTTTTTTTTATTGAAATTGTATTGACAATAAAATTTTCATTTTTCAAAAACGCTCTTATTTAGGTAGCTCAGTAATTGTTATACGACTCTTACAGAGAGTCGCAAAAGGTTCATTCCAAGATTAAAAGACGAGCGTGTCAAAAAATAAATAAAAAAATAATAAATAAAAAAAATTTAGATGATTTTGTTTTTGTTACTCGTCAGATAATCATCAGAAGATTCTTTTGGGAGTTGTGTATTAAACATAATCGTCAAACAAACAGCCTATGCTAGCTGGGAGCGTTCTTTAATTCTTGCGACGATATGATGCATTTGTTACGATCTGCTTCTTTGATTGAGAACCACTAATGTTCAAAGTTACATCATACCAGTGTTGCCAATTTAGCCATTTAGTGGAATGATTTAGCTTTGAAAAATCAATCTAGCCATTAGTAATTTTGTTGCCATTTTTAACTAGCCAAATTTTCTTGAAGTTTTTAAAATATTGTTAAACCATTTTTAAGCATTTTTTTCTAAACATTTTATCATATTTAGAAGTGAAGAGTTGGCATTACTGCATCAAACCAAAACTCTTCCTTTTTAACAGTTGATATTTATGTTCACAGCAGAAGCGAAAGTTGCCCGGGGTCTCCACCTTTAACTTTAACACTAACTGCAAAGTAGTGTTAAGGCGACCGTACACGACATGTATTTGTCATCTGACATGTCAAATTTCCCACTGCAAAATACATACATGTCGTGTGTTACCTTTTTAACTTTGCTTCTGTAAAAGTCAGACGCAAAGTCATTGACAAAATTTCAATTAGAGCGTGCTCTATTTTCTTCTGACAAACCATCTGACATCAGAAATCTATGCCGGGAAGAAACCGGCAGCGGCGTCCACTATTGACGGAATCATTAGCCGGCTGAAGTTAATTTTTTACAATACCGAGATATGTTTGATCATCTTACGATTGAATAGAATTTATGTGAATATATATATAAAAACCGTTTTATTATAAAATCCTAAATTGGTATCTTTGAATTAAAAGAAAAAAATGTTAAGATGGCTAAACTATTTTAAGGCGCAAATAAAAAATTTCATGGCGGCAGCAAGCTATTTTAAAACCGAGCACTACTTTGGTTTCTGCAATTACAATGCGAAAAAACAGAGACAATGTCAGAAGCAAATTACATGTACGTTTGTGACCGAATATTATAAACCTTATGTAAAACAGCGATTTTGACAGACATGCACAATTACATGTGACTTGAAAATTTGACATGTCAGATTACAAAAACATGTCGTCTATATGCTCCTTTATTAAGTGGAGACTGCTCAAGTTAAAGTTTTGCAGTCACGATTTTTTTTAAGCGCAGTTTTTTGTTAAATTCTCTAAGCATTTCATGTTAGGTGGCGACTGGGTGTAAGAGATTACTTTTTGCACATAAAACTGAAACTTCAAAGCAACAGCATAAAAATTCAAACTTTGGCTTTTCTGCTGTCCCTTTTTTTAACACTGCTCTTCTTCTAAATTCCCAATTATTTACATAATTTTTCTTTTTTTTTAATTGCCAAAAGTAGTACATATATTTAAAATATTGTTATTCTAGAAATAAAACTAGTACAAATTTTTACTGTATTAATTACAATTTTGAAAATGTCATTTATTATCCCTGGCTCGTATACACGTAATTTGGCAATTGGGTTCTATTTGGGGTGAACAGCTTACAAACATATGGGTTCACGAGTCTACCTTGTGTAGTTGTACCATTTTCTGTAAGTACAAATTTATTTTTAACTGAAGCAAATTTGTCACCCGTTTGGTAATTAAATTAAAGTTATTAAAATCAAAGTCTTTTTTGGGAATAAAAAATTTACAAGATTTTGTTATGTTAAAAATGTGTGAGACGTAAATTTGAAAAAACGACTTTTTGTGCGACAGGAAACGGGTAACCCTGTACATTTATGTACCAAGGCGAATTCATGAATTCATGAAAATGAATTCGCCTTGGTATTTACCAAATTTACACCTTGTACGAAAGCAAGACCTATTTGTTGTATAGAAATGGAAGGTAGTATAAATCTATTTGATCAATTTATTGCTTTACATAAGCCTCAGCTGCTAGCATCGGGAGTTCCACAGCATTTCTGGTCAGCACTTTATCATAAAATAACAACTGAAACATTTGATGCAGGCGAATCCCTGCAGTTAATGTTAATCGAATATGACACAGAAGAAGATGCACTTGCTACAGAAGAGGAGAAGGAATCCCGGCCGGTTTTTGCTTTGTCGGTAGCACGTGAGGGTGGATTACATGCTAATGATCCCTATAATATATATTTAGTGGATCATTGTTGGACTTTCCGTTTAAACATGGCCCGGCAACAACTTGAAGATTATGAACACTTGTGCAATAGACTATGTGCCATAACTGGAGTGGACTTGGAGGATAATGACCGCATTAATAAGGTAATGACTAAAATGTGGAAATACTGCCAGGCCTACACATTAGCCAGTAATCAGATGACCGATGAGGAAAGACAACCCATATGGTATGTAATGGATGAGGTTGGTTCTGCCGTCGGTCACTCAGATGAACCCAATTTTAGATTGGTGCCTTTTTTGCATTTAAACACACAAACCACTTACAGTCTATTGTTTCCCATTGAAGATGCAGAATGTGGCGACCAAGTATGTCGCGATTATGTAGAATACGTAAGAAAAGAAGCTAAGGAGAGAAAAGCCTTGCTATTGCCCTGGGCTTATTTAGATCTCACTAAAGAAAGTTTTATGCAATATGAACCATCGGCAGAATACTTTTTAGCTGGCCATATACCAGAAACTTATGCAACTGCTGATAATGTGCAACAACCCGATTTCGATAAAAATGAACCTTTAAAAGTGTATACAGAATATGATATGGTACAGCAGCATTTAACTTCGCCTTGCTTTACTCTGGTAGACAATCCAGAATCCGCAAACATTCTTTGGCTTACTACACATTATAAAAAGTTTGCTGAATTATCGCTAGAAACACCCAGCAAATTTATTAATCAATTTCCTTTGGAATATATCATAACTATTAAGGACTTGCTATGTATTACATGTAGAAAAGCAGCTGTTGAACATCACAATAAGGAAACCCTCGAGACTTATCCTTTGTGGTTACCTACTACCTATAATTTAAAAACAGAACTTTTACAATTCGCTTCATACTACCAAAATAGAGCAGCTAAAGGTTTGGACAATCACTGGATTATAAAGCCTTGGAATTTGGCACGTGGTTTGGATACTCACATTACTAATAGTTTAACACAAATTGTGCGTTTGCCCTCAACTGGGCCGAAGATTGCCCAAAAATACATAGAAAATCCAGTACTCTTTTATCGTTTTGCTTTAGATGCTCAAGTTAAATTTGATATACGCTATGTAGTGCTTTTAAAAAGTGTACGTCCCTTGGAGGCCTACATACATCGAAAATTCTATTTACGTTTTTCGAACAAACCATTTTCTTTAGATAATTTTGATGATTATGAAAAGCATTTTACCGTAATGAACTATCAAAGTGACTCTGAATTGCATCATCTAAAATGTGAAGAATTTTTGGAATTGTGGCAGGAGCAATATCCCCATAATAACTGGTCTGCTATAGAAGATAAAATATGTAGCATGCTCTACGAAATGCTGGAATGTGCTACGAAAGGTTCGGCACCATGTGCCATACAGCCTTGCCCACAGTCGAAGGCTCTTTATGCTGCAGACATTATGTTGGCTTGGCAGCCAAACCAGAATAATACTAAACATTTTAAAATGCAGCCTAAACTATTGGAAGTCAATTGGACGCCAGATTGCAAAAGAGCTTGTGATTACTACCCCGAATTTTACAACGATATTTTCAAGTTATTATTTTTAAACGAATCTAACGATGAAGTATTTCGAATGCTGCAACAAAATAATTAATTTTTATGTGTTTTGAGTTATTTGTTTTTACATAGTATATGTATATTGGCTTTAGGTATAACCAAGTTACATTTACACAAGGTGGAAGCTCTAGAGAAACCTTTGCTGGCTGGCCCTTTTTTGTATGCAGTTTTATAAGGCTTCTTTCTGTATGTCAAGCCTGATGGAGCATTTTCACGATTCGGAAGCAATTTTATTTCAGTTAATACTGAACGAATCGAAATGATTTTTTTTAGTATTGTGCGAACTCAAATTAATGCATTACAACAATGGAAAATAATTCCGATTCGTTCAGTATTGACTGAAATAATTAGATATTAAATTGCTTCCGAATCGAGAAAGTACTCGATTACGCCTGCCAGAATCAGGCCCCAGGTCTTCAATAAGTCAAATCCATATACATACATAACTAACTACATAAAAGAAAAAGTTATAGCTAGATTCCTAGTGCTGCAACCTTGTGTAAATTTCCCTTGCGTATAAGTCCCTATTTACAAAGCGGAAATTTCTTGCCAGACAGACGAAGTTTGTTGATAAGGGGGCGACGCTGTATGCGTGACACACTTTTTTGTCCCCTCTCACCAACAAACTTCGTCGTTCCGTCAAGAAATGGCCACATTGTAAATTGGGGCAAACCAAAGTATGTACAACTGTATAACCTTGGTTATAATCAAATAAAGTTTACTTTTCACATATGTACATATGCATGTAATTGAAAGTTGGCTTATTTTGGAAACTTTTCGGATATATGATTTTACGACGTTATTGTTATCGTGAAAAATCTA
Organism: Pollenia labialis; assembly: GCA_949318255.1. Classification (NCBI taxonomy): domain Eukaryota; kingdom Metazoa; phylum Arthropoda; class Insecta; order Diptera; family Polleniidae; genus Pollenia; species Pollenia labialis. Next base: position 56,807,002 of record OX439143.1, read on the forward strand.
GTCATTTCCCTAATACCTGCATAGATATAAAATTAAAAAGATTATTTGGGTACTGGTTATCTTAAAATTATACAATATTCTTTTAATTTCAAAAGTTTTTGTTATTCGTGCTCAATTCCCAGTTTTTATTCTTGATAAAAGCACTTGAAATAAGCTATTCCTATGCGCATTTCACTGGTTGCTTAGGGCAGATCATTTTTATTTTTATTTTGATCCCTTTGATTAAATCTTAAAATACATTGCAGGAAGGATAACGATATCCTGAGGATTCTTCATTAAATATGAGTAATTTTACCTTCTTCTTAAAAAATTTTTAGATAATGGACTGATTTTTTTAATTCATATAGATAACGTTTTTTGGGACAGTGGAAATTCAACGGAGTAAAAGTTTTTTAAACAAGACGCCAAGCTGCTAAACTTTACAAAATAAAACCAAGTTTTGAATCCGCATTATCACAAAATTCGCTATTTTAATTAAAAATTTGACTTCATAATTGTAATTATTGCCAAAATATTTTACAGATTTTGTGTATCGTGTTCTATGATTAAAATTAATATTATTTTTAAAAATTTTTAATTTTTATTAACCTATAGTCGAAACTTTATCGCTAAATAAAGACCTTCAAATTAAATTTTTTGTTAAGCGAGTTTGTGTTATTTACACTTTTAATATGTTGTCACGTTGAAAGCCTTGGAAAGGTGGAAAATTTCGACATCGAATTTTAAAAAATCTAATACATTGTATATACTTACGTTTTTTTTAATTCACATATAATTTTTCCAATCTTTTGGCCAATTAAAGCAGTGTCATATCAGTTGGTATGACCAATTTCCGATAGGCGGCACCATTGATCTGTATCAAAGTAGTTGTGCATGAGCCGACGGAGGTTTTTCTTAAAATTTGGAATGCAGACACTGTAGTATCAAAAGGATCTTTAAGATATTGGAAATTCCAACAATTAGGGTGTAAAATAGGGCAAAAAGGGTAAAAGCTCCCTCTACCCGTGACTTCTTTATTAATTATCCGATGATAGTTTCAAGTCTTGAAGGAACTAAAGGCTATAAATTTCAACATTTACGGCGTAAAATAAAGCACCCCCTAGTAAACCTTTTAAAGTAATTAACGGATTCTTTTGAAAAGTTTATGTATTTTAAAAAAAAAAATTTTTCTCCGGTTATTTTACTTCGGCTATGCAATATTACACGATTAGTCGTTAAAAAATGTATAAAAAACGTTATCGAAGCTACCTTTTTGAATGGTAAATTGATTATCTCTGTTTGATTTTCATTCTTCAGGATAAAAAATGCATCACTTTTTTATGTTTAACTTTTGAATATGTAACGAACAGAAATAAAGAAACAAATAGCTATTGTTTTTTTTCATCGCCGATCATGGTATACAGCGTTTTATTCCTCTTTCTTTCACTTGAAATTAGGTTTATGGCAAAACAAAGTTTGCCGGGACAGCTAGTATTTTATAGTTTTCTTTTAAAATTTAAGGTTTTAAACAAAATAAACTGAAAAAAATAAAATACAGTTCACCGACGCAGCTCCAAATAAAAAAAAGTACCTAGTTTGATAGAAAATTAAAAAAATTCGTACTTTTATGAATGAAGCTAAGTTTTACCCAAATTTATTTGCATTATTTTTTCACGAATTTACTCCAAAAAAATATATGTTGATTAAAATGTTGTTTTTAAACTATATAGAAATTTTAAATGCGGTCTGATTTATAATTTTGTCAAAAAATCGTATAAAGTGGTTGTATCTTAACAGACACATTGCGCATTCCATACAAATTAGGAATGTTGGCTGTTATTGTTTTATGTACACTGTTTGTATTGTGCGGTCTTCTTGTTTAGTCATTTGATACAAGTTCTTTTCGATCGCTGCTTAAATTTTTTTATTCTAATTATAATTATAAATTGCCTTAAATGTTTTTAATTTATTCGTCTTCTATTTTTCTTGTAAAACCTACCAGTTGTTTTGGCAATTGACACATTATGCAAATAGTTAGTTAGTCCTTTAAGTGTTTACCATATTATCTTTTGTAGATAGGGCCTTTTTTATACCCTTCACCGAAGGTAAAAGGGTATATATAAGTTTGTCATTCCGTTTGTAATTTCTACAATATTGATCCTACACCCTATAAAGAATATATGTATATTCTGGGTCCTTATGAAAAGCGGTTGTCTCTTATTCGCCCCACCCCTTTCTTTACATATATTAGCATAATGCCCAATATGATTTTCGTTATCACCCTTCTTTATTATTTCATCTATTTAACGAAACAATTTTAACAAATAGAAACGGGGAATTTTTGATTATTTTTCCTAATTAAAAACTCGCCAAAAAAGGTAAATCGACGGTAAGACAACACTGCCTATACTAAAAGAAACAAACAAACACACATACATGGTACAAACCATTTTGGTGAATATAGGCCACTACTACGGTTCACAACTCAAATAAGTTGAATTGTAATTTTTGTATTATGGTTTACAACTTTGCTGAGTTGAGTTGACATAACTGAGTTGAGTTGACACAACTAAGTTGAGTTGTGAAACCTAAAATGGGCCATATTTTAGCTCTGTTCCACATGCATAACGAAACAGTCCGAACTTGCACAAAGTTACCCAAAAGCGTTCCACATAACAATTTTTGTGCAATAAAGAGAGTAATTGAGAGTGTAATTTTTTTCATTTCCTGTACAAATTTGCACGAACTTTTTCTTTGGGTAAACAAAATATAAAAAATTACAATGATACAAATGTTTTAGTTTTATAATGTTATGACTTTTAAGCGTCTTAAATCACTTAAATAGATCTTAATTTGAAAAGTAAGCAGCATTAGTATTTGAAGATGTTCAAAAATGGTTTTTTGCGTTCCAGCAAATTTGGGTAGTTGCGGCAAATTTAGAGAGTAATTTTCATTTTACTCTTATTAGTCCGAACTTGCCCGAGATCTTGTGGAACACACCTTTTATTTTAATGATATTCAAACAATGTTCGTTTATGGTTCAGTCGTCTAGGGGGTTGAGTTTAGAAACTGCGAGTCCTCTGGTTCAAATCTTAGTTTTTCAAAGAGAATTTTTTTTTAATTTTTATGTTCTAAAAACGATTGTAAAAAAATATTTACCAGTTTTAGATTTTTAAATTTAATTTATAATGAAGTTTTTAGAAATGTGAATATGTATGTATGTATATGTAAAAATGATTTACCCTGCAAACAAATGGAAGATATCCTCTATGGCAATAGCTTCGCAATATCCCTAAATTGTCATCTAAATGAAAATAATCAAAGTATTTTTTTCTTTTCTAGACAGAAAAAATTATAACATATTTGTATGTCATAAATGAAAAAATAAAATTTTTTAAATCTAAAAAATTCTGCAGAAGGTAAATATATACATAAATAAAATAAATCTGTTAAATATTAATCTTTTTCCTTTTTAACTTAATCAAGATATTACGCAACACTCATAATGGATGCAATTTTAAAGGAGCTGGGTGATATGGTGGAAACTATATAATTATTTCAGTTTACTTAATTTAATTATAAAATATATTTTTTGTAAGTATTATTTATATTTATGTATGTATGTAATTAAAAATTTAATTTTAAATAAAAAGCTGTTTTTATTTTTACATAAATGAATATTTTTAAAATGCAAACTCTTCTTTTTATCATCCCAATGATATTTTGGCGATATCTTTATATTTTCTCATTAGTGGTTATCTGGTAATATTGCTAGTTTATCATCTAGAAGAATTGCTTTCGTATTGCTTAGGAGTATTGCTATCGAGACACGTTTCTTCCCGAAGGAAGTATCTTCCGCAATACGAAATCGATTATTGCCGCAATAATATTTTTCATCCTGGCAATACGTTTGGCAATACATATGGTGTATTTATGTGTTTGCTGGGTAGTGTTTGTCTAGTTGCTCTGTATTCTGCTCGCACAATGGTGAAGGGTATATAAGATTCGGCACAGCCGAATATAGCACTCTTACTTGTTTTTAAATAAAATCGAAAGATACGAAATGTAAGTTATTTTTATAGATTAAGTTAAGTACTGAACTCGGGATTGTATTGCTGTAATACGTTTTTGGCCCAAATGGCTTTGTATTACAATATGGATTAATAAATAAATAAAATCTTTTTTAGACATTTGTGTTGATGCAATACATCAGAATCAATGAAAAAGTCGATCTTTAATTTGCGAACTTTTGCGTTTTAGGTAACGATATAAATATGGATGCGTTCAGACGTATTGGTAGATCCAAAATTTATTATTATTTATTAATTTAATCGTTTATGGAATTAATCCTTACAGACTATTTATACAGCATAAATGTTTATAACTCAAATAAAATAATTAATTGCGAATTTAAAAAAAAATTTTATTTTAATTTTACGTACTTTTCGCTTATAGTCCATTCCGCTTAAAGGCCAAAAACGGATATAAGCCAAAACTGTCATATTCACATGCAGATTTTTTCGAATTTCATACAAATTATTTGTCCTAAGGTCCATTTCGCATGTAGTCCATTTTCGTTTAAAAGCCACATTTTCTTAGCATACGAATATAATTCTTTATGCAAAAATGTTCGCTTATAGTCCACTCTGTTTTTAATATTTTTTTAATCAACTTGTAACATGTTTTTATTTACATTTCTGGTAACTATTATAAATACCAAATTTCGCAATTTATATTTCATAACAAGGTGTCTTCATCTGACCATTTTTGTTTTAACTATTTATTTAAATTAAATCAAAATTTGGTTATGTTTTAAATAACTTTTGTTTTGTTTAAAAAAGAGCAGTTTTATTGAAGAAAATAATTTTTATAAAGTCCAAAATGTGGATTATACACTTATAAGCCATTAAATGGCTTATAAAAAAAATCGGTTATAGTCCAAATTCGCTTATAGTCCACAAAAGTTGTGCAACTATAGTAGTGGACTATAAGCGAAAAGTACTGTAGTTACATTGGTATTTAAAGAAAAATTTACAATCTATACAGCTCATTAAATTGAATACACATTCTCCTGAGAGGGTCAGCGTTTGCATAATTAGCTCAAAAAACTGAATGGATAATGGTGAGAAGTAACGTGTTGGGCGTTGAGGAATGTTGAACGAAATATTGTTGATCAGAAAACCAGAACAAACATTACCGTTAATAATATTCAGTAGAAACGGGACATTTAACATAGATCTTCGGCTTTTTAAGGTTGGCAGCTTAACAAGGGCGAGTCTGCTGGTATATGATGAAGTTTTTGCACCTTTGGTAATTAATATTTTTATAAAAAAACACTACTTTGCTGTTAATGAATTTATCCGGTTTTTGTCTGTTCACTTTCACACTTGCCAATACATTTGTCATTTATTGCCTTCGCCATATTACTTAAAATGTGATTCTTTCTAAAGACGATTTGGCCCTTTTGAAATTGAATTGGACGAGATCTAAAATTGTACACCTTTGTTGCTTTTTCGTGAGCTTGATTTAAATTCTCTCGAATATTTTTTCTCAGTTTCTGAACCTTGTCAATATTTATAAAAATTTCAAAATCTTCGCCAGTTAAAGAGCCAAACTTTTCTAAAATCCTGTAGGCAGATCCATGCTGTACCATGTTTTGCCCAAAAGTGGCGTAATACGGTGAACATTTAATCGATGAGTGATAATCGCTTCTAAGAATCGATTAAATCTGGGGAATGTATTGATCCCAATCCTTATGATCTTTATGATCTTCCAAAAAGCATCAGATTTTTTTAATGATTTCTCGGTTTGCTCTCTCTGACGCATGATACAAATACACAAGGTAGTTCCACTTCTCTCTCAGAAATTATTTTTTGAAGTTTATTGGAATTATTTGAAGTTTTTATTTGTATCAAGCTTCAAATAATTCCGATAAACTTCAAAAAATAATATCTGAGAGAGAAGTGGAACTACCTTGTGTATTTGTATCATGACAATTTCAGTTAATGTTACGTACAGAATATTGTGAGTATACTGTTCGCAGTCAAATTCTGAAGAATTAAGGTCGATTTCTAGTGGCATATCCGATATTAATAACTCTTCTACGTCCATCCGCGATAAGCAATAAGGTACCACGTTAAATGAGCCTTTTTTGTGCTCAATTTGAAAATCATACCTTTGTAACTTCAGGCTCCATGGCGCTAATCGTCCACTCAAATCCTTTTGCGTCATCAACCACTTTAAGGAACAATGATCAGTAATTATCTTAAATGGAACTCCCTCGATATATGGCCTGAACCGATTTACACAAACGATTGCGGCCATGCACTCTAGCTCAGTGACCGTATAGTTTCTCTGAGATTTGTTTAGCTTCTGAGAAACAAAGGCAATCGGATAGAGCTGCAAAACAATCGATAGTACTATCGATAGTATCGATAGTTTTATTTTTGGCGGACTATCGATAGTTTTTATCACTTAAAGCTGATTAAATGTTGTCAACGAAACATTTTTAACAACTCATTCGATGCAAGTTTTAAGCAGTGCATAAACTTTTCTTGTTCTTTGGAAAAAAGGAAAATGTAACCTAAATTTGAGTTTTTTTTTATCTTCATGTTCAAAAGTACATGCAACAACAACTAGAAATAATTGCACCCTTGAGATCTTCACAATCAAATTGCACACAGGTGTACATATCTTTTTTCAATGTGTAATAATATTTGGATTAAAAACTTAGGTTTACTTCCGATCTGTGACATAAGGAATGTTTAGAAACAAAAACTATAAAAAAACATTTAACCGCAGATAAGTGAAGATTATTTTGGAATAGGAGTAAATTTTCAAAATTTAAAACTTAAAAAATAGACTTAAGAACATTTTCCTTACTGTCACAGAATTGTGTACTAATTTGCATATTAAAATAATGTTAAACCTGCAACCAGGGATCTTAGAAGTTTTGTTTTCTCGATAGATGTGGCAATTATTTTACCTGTTTGTCTTTTTATCTTTACGAAAAGTCTTAAAAAAATAATGGGGATATTTTGTAAAAGAAATTAATCTACTTCCTTGAAAATGTTTATAAATATTTTTGAAAATTCAAAAAATTTTACATAAATAAATTATCAACGCAAGGGTTACGAAATAACCTTTTAATTTTCTAGACTTAAGTTGAATATTTTGACGTCGAAGATGAAAAAAACGGACAACCCTGATGACAATTAACCGTATCTACATCTATATAAAGTTTATATTAATTATAAACTATAGATGACACTGAAATTTAAAATGAGTATGCTGGTCTTTATACCTGAAAAACGTTTTCAGCAAGGCGAATTTACACCAGGTGACCTTATCTTGCTACGTAAGCAACAGCTGATTACTAACCTTGTGTCAAAATGTTATACCGTTCATGTGGTTCTGGAGAATATTTACTAAATTTTATTAGTTTCTTATCAAAAAGTAATTTCAATTTTTGGGAATACAAAATTTAAATTTCAAAAGATTTTGTTATTCGTGCTAAATTCCCGAGGGAATGTAAGACGAGATGAACGCACTGTTTATTGTTGATGTTGTTTTGTTTAAGCTTTGATATTATTACAAGTAGAACTGTTGCTATAAGTCTTATACGTTTAACATTTTTACTTGGTTTAATATCTTTAGTTTTTCTAAAATCTTTATGGATGAAGTTTCCTGATGATCTGGCCTAAGCAACCAGTGAAATGCGCATAGGAATAGCTTATCCCATCAACAATAAATTTCAAGTGTTTTTATCAATAACAAAAACTGGGAATTTAGCACGAATAACAAAATCTTTTGAAATTTTATTAGTTTCGCTTAAAATAATGAAATTTAAAATTTTTTTAAATCATTAAATTTCAAAATAAACAATTTAAAATTAAAAAGAAAATGAAATATTTGTATAAATTGTTTACTACTGTGTTGTATTATTTTTGACACAACGATAAAATGTTAAAACCCGTTTCTTTCGATCAAAAACTAAAAAAATTGGCAACAGTGCAAACGATTAATCTGGAAATGTCAATTTTAAGTTAAAAAATTTTATATTTTTATTGACAGTCTTAGATTATTAATCGATAACACATGTATATTTGTTTGACATTTCAAGATTTTTTATGATATGATCATACTCTTTACACTTAGTCAGTTTTCCTATGCAAATATATTTGCACTGTTCTCCAATATAGAAAAAATACAAAAAATAGCAAGTATCATAACAGCTTAAATGAAGTTTTAAACCTTTTTCATTTCTTACCACCTTCATTGACTAACTATCGAAACTATCGATTGGGCAGACTATCGATAGTTTTGCAGCTCTACAATCGGATGTTCATTACCATTGTCGGCATATTGGAATAAAACGCACCCAACTCCAATCTTTGACGCATCGAATTGAATTATAAATTCGCGGTACAGGAGCTGAAGATAATGCATTCTTCAACTTTTCATAAAGCAAACAGTTTCGATGTTTTGCGTAAGCAATCAGTTAGGGGGCCAGCAAGATCGGCAAAGTTGTTGATGAAGGCTCTGTACCAATTAGCCATCCCAATGCATTGTCGAACTTGCTTTGGTGTTCTAGGCAAGCTAAAACCTTTAATCGATTTTGCCTTTTCTGGATCCACTTTAAATTTACCATTACCAACAATATACCCCAAATATCGTATTTCCCTTTGACAGAACCTGCTTTTTCCTATGTTAATTGTAAGCTTTGCTGCTTTTAGACAGTTAGCTACATCTTTCAAAAAAGCTATATGGGAGTCAAAATCTGGGCTACAAACAAGCAGATCGTCCAAGTAGATAAAAACGTTTTCCCGCAGACGCGAGGGAATAACTTTATCCATGAGTCTACTCATGGTTTGTGGCCCATTACATAAACCAAATGGCATATACTTAAAATGGTAGAGGGGCTTCCCTGAGACAACGAAAGCTGTTTTCTCTTTTGAAGATTGGGTAAATTTTATTTGTAGAAAAGCGTCTTTTAAATCGATTCCAGATATGTAAAATGTATCTTTTAACCTGCTTAATAACCCGTTAATATGGGGAAGAGGGTATGAGTCTTTTTTTGTAACAGCGTTTAGCTTTCGTGAGTCAATGCAAAGACGAACTTTGCCCGGTTTTCCCACCAAGACCACTGGTGAACATCATGGCGAGTTCGACTCCTTAATAAGCGCATTTTTAAAAGTCGATCTATTTCATTGTACAATTCCTCTTGTCGGGGCGGAGATAGGGGGTAGTGTCTGCATTTAATCGGAACTGCATCAACAGTATCGATGTCATGTTCTAGCAAATCTGTACTCCTTAAACCAAGTTTTTCATACGAGGGGAACCTCAAAATAGTCTTTTCGAATGTAAGTTTTTGTTCAGGTGTTAGATCATGAAATTTTCCTTCTTCATCGGAGCATACTTTGACTTGCAATGAATTTACGGCGGGTATAATTTCGGGTCTTTAATAACGACTTTAAATTGAACAGGTACCTTACAATATCCTAAAATGTGTTGTTTTGTACCATCTGCCACTGACAATGAAGATTTAATTGGGCTATATGAGATGTTATTGCGCCTTAAAAATTCCAAGCAATTGCTTCCCAAAACAGAAACATTTGCCCCGGAATCAAGCAATCCTGTAATGAGGTCATCAAAGACCTTGACCGTAATAAACGAACGATCGTCCGAATCACGTAATATTGTTGATGCCAGCACCCTACGATAATATTTACGTTTCCTAAAACGTTCCCTACATTTTATTATCTTAGGAGAAAAATTTTTATTAAAAGAATAAATTTTTTCCGAATTTTGTTTAACAAAATTTTTCCGCTTTTCTGTTTCCCAGAAAAATATGACCCTTTGGACAAGAAGGTGTTAACACTCCCTTTTGCCCACACTTGAAGCAAAATCGTTCTATAATTTCTTTTTCACAATAAATATATAAATGATAAATAAATGGAATAGTCGTATTTGCTCCTTTTTTTTGAAATTTGCAGTGCATCTAGCTTTAGGTCAGATAACTCCAAGCCATTCGTCTCAACGTACGTCCTTGACCAATACTTGGTGTAAAGAATTTGTTATCCCTAAGGACTTTTTCAGCTTTTCGGGCAATATAACTGAAATCATCTAGAGTTTTACATTCAAAGCTGAATAGCAAAAATCTTAAATTATGGTGTAAATTTCGTTTAATTATATCGACTAAAGTGGAATTCGGTAAAGGACTTTGTAATCTGGAATTCATTGAAACAAGTAATGTATGGAAATCGTCGTATGTTTCTTTGTGTTGTGTTGTTAGAGCATAGCGTAATATTGGATATGTGACTTCACGATTTTGTTTCATGAAAAGCCAATACCATGCTAGGCTTTGCCTTCTAAAAGCACATGAAAATTTGCAAGCAGATGCTCGTTTGGGCATCTTGTGCGATTGCTAAGTGTCTCCACTTTAAACAAGAAATCAGCCACTGAACCTGTCCCATCGTAAGAAATTTTCCACTTTTTTAATTTAACATCTGGTTCGGTACATGTTGGGGATCTATTTTAATTAAAATTTGAAGAGTTAGCATAACCAGTCTGTGGATTGCCAGACTGTGCTCTAGAACTACCAGCATTGCCTATCTGTGATATGCTATCCCTAATAGACGAGAGCTCTTTTCTAAACTCTTCTCTTGTGTTTTGCATGGTTTGTTCCATTAATGATATCAAGGTGTCGAAAGGTGTAGCAGAATTCGCGTAAGAAGCATCGATACTTAACCTTTGTTGGTCATTAGGAGGGGGAGAAACAATTGGGGGGTTTCCCTCTAAAGTGGGTAATGGAGGATTATTCATAATGGTAGTATTTTGGAAATTTAAATATGAATGCAAATTATTGCAACTTTTAGTGCGAGGTACTTCCTCGGTTGTCTTATGTGTATTTTTCACCACAGGCGAATGAACAACACGGTTTTTCGAAGAACTTGGCCTATCGTTTACTTCAAGTGAAATTTTACTCGTTGATGTGCTTTTTCCACGCCCTCCCGATTTGTTAATATCTTGAGAGCGAGTGTTCATATTAAGCAAATTAAGGTGTTCAAACGAATTTTAATTTGATTTTTCCAATGTAACGGAAAAAATTGTTTTTCTTTATAATTGTTCGATAACCACGAAAAAAAAATAAATAGTTTAATGTTAAAACAAAAAAAAATCAGTGTATTTTAAAATTTTAAGAAGAGATTAAATCAATAATATTTTCAGATTTTGGGGAAGGATAACTTATGCAAATATGTGTCCGAAGGATAATTTTGATATTAAGAGAATTCTTTTTGTATAATGTATCTAAAATATTAATTTACTATACTTTTAACAAACTGATCTGCAGCTATTTAAGGTATACAGTTACCAAAAAAAAATAGGACTTGAAAAGCAATGTAAAAGGTTTTTTTTTCTTCCTGATTAGCCTGTTGTATCAAATACCGAAATTTATTTTCAGAACTCAGACTTTTTGAGAATCAGAAAAAAAAATTGACATACATACCAATAAAAATTCACAATGTTTCATAGAATAGCCTCCAGATCTAAATCTTATGACATCTAAATGCTAGGTCTTATCCAATTAAACACTGTAATTACAATTGATATATTATATTCAACTGCGATAACAATTTTGGAATTAATAAAAATATACATATAACAATGGAAAAATGTTCATTAAATTTTACTGGTTCTGCTCTTATTTGTTTAGGCCTTAAAAAGGGCCATTTCGTTGGGCGCCATATGTGCCGCGCCGTCTTAAAATGTATCTAATAGAAATTGTTATAAAAAAAAACGGCTCAGAACATTTGTTAAGGAGTATGAAAAGTTTTCCCGCTAGCTCTACAATAAGCAAAGTTGTCCCTTAATCCCTGTCATGACGCGCGATCACATAACATACTTTCATACTCGCAAAGCGTGTAAAAATCTAATAAAAAAAATATATATTCATGAGTGTATAGTTATGCATATGTATGTATATATATGTATAAATATATTTCTGTGGTAAGCTGGCACACCACAAAGGGTACAATTTTCCCTCCCAACTGCATTAGCAAACGCCTATAACAGACGAAATACCCTAGTTCTAAACATCTGTCCCTAAAATTGACAAGCTATTTACCTACTAACACATTTTTCCCATAGCCATCCTTCCCTTGAAAAAAAAACTTATGGCCTGTTCAACTATCTCGACAGCAAAACGAAGCGATCGCCATCTATTCGCTCGATTTCGAATCAGATTGGGTTCAACAATTTCGACAGCTTTCGATCGCTTGCTCTTACGCTTGTAAATATTTGTTACTTACGTATTAAAATAATTAAGTATTGCCATATTAGATATTTCTATATTTTGTTGCTTTTTTGTTCAAAAGTATCAAAAATAATACTAAATTGCTTGTTGACAAATACAACCGCGTTTGAAATTTTTTCAGCTGTATAAAAATGTCAAAAAATAAAAAAACCTTTTTTGTTGAAACCAAAACTAAAGAAAAGTGTAAACAGAAATTGAATTTAATCAAAAACAAATTATTCAAGCAAAAAAAATGAATGATACAAAGAAACAAATAAATAAGTTAATGAAACCATACGTAAAAGAAAGTTAAATAAGTAACAAGTAAATATTTTTCTAGCATCAGCTTGCTCCTTAGAAGTATGTAGGTTGCATTTGTTTCATTTGACGACAAATTAACGACAGTTGTTCCTCAACAACCATATTCCTCTTTTTTACCTGAAGAGCAGTTTGTATTTTATTTCTTACTCTATCCTTCTTCGTTTGGATGAAGTTTTAAAATTTTTAATGTTTTCCTTTAGAATTTGTAGTGTTTCACATAATATTAAGGAGCCTGTCTCTTCAATTTTGCTTTCTTGTGCAGCCACCGTCGCAGCTTTAGAAACTCTTGGCGGTGATTCTGATATCTGCTGACTGAGTTTCAGCACTTTTAACTTTACCCGCCAACACTCTACAACAAGGTGCTGCAGCCGAAGACCAAAGCAGCGTCCGATCATTTATATGATCTAGGGAAGTTAAATAGTTTTGTTTATAGGTACCACCACCGCTTTCTTGCAGGCTTTTGTTGTTTTCTGAAATTTATTTTTGTCCTACATTTCAAATCTTCCCATGTCTGTAAAAATATGTAATACTTTCAAAACCAATTCAAGCCATGGTTGTTTTCTGCCTTTAATTATAATGTGGGATAAAATTTCCCACCTTGAATAGAATGGATGGACCAATGACGCTTAGTTTTAGGCCTATTATTTTCCATTACTCGCCCATTGAAAATTTATTTGCTCCAAACTCTGGTGCACCTTTCGCCATCTTAGGATGTTCCTCTCAAGAAGCGTTTTCGAGATAGTCGCGAAAATCATGTTTTTCTACAGTTGTTTTAGCTCGTTATTTTGAAAATTGAATTGTTCATCTGAATTGTAAAAACTATTGAATAAAAATGTTTTCCTCTTTCAGCACATATGTATTTATACTGTGTTGATCGGATAAAAATTTACTGTGCTACAGGCCATTCGATTTAAAAAAAAATATTTTTTTAAGTTTTTCAATATTAAACTGAGACTGAACTCTGCATTAAGGCATTTTTTTCAAATTAAAAGGCTTGTAATTCAGTGAATTTTTATCCGATCAACACACTATAAAGAAAGGAGGATAAACATATTTATTCGAAATTTTGGAAATATAATATTAATCCAGACAAACACGATTTTCGCGAATAATTCGAAAACGATTATGAGAGAAATAAATGAGTGCAATTTTGAGTTTACCCACCCCATTAAGCTTAAAAAAAATCTAATTTTTAAGTCTAATTTGTTGTGGCGTATTGTAATCAAAAAAAAAATTACCAATTGTTCTCTATTTTTATTTATAATTTATTTAAAATACCCTTAAATATTTCTTGTTTGTTATAAATACCATGATTCGACAACAAAACAACAAGTGAGTGGTTTTGACATTTGTTTTCGTAATATCGACAATACCTTCGATATTAATAAACCGCTTTTTGTATAAAAGTACTTACGTTTTCTTTCGAGTTGTCGTCTAAACGAATGTTCGTATAGAATAAAGTTAGTTGAACCCAAAATAGTTTTCGATCGCTTAGAATGCGATCGAAGTCGTTCTTTCGAAATCGTTGAACAGGCCATTAATATTTCATATTCAAAAATTACAAATTCCAGATGCATTTATTCTTAAAATATTATATATACATAAATAAAAAAAATTGGTCCTTTTAAAATAAGAATAAAGAATTAATGAAAAAAAATAATCTCACTTACAAAACAAATGGTGAATGTATATGTCCATTGATGTGTTGGGCCCAACAGTCAATGGGAGTTGTAAAATTTGGTGTTGTTGTTATTTTTTTTTCTTTCAATTGATCACTGCTTCCTTTGTAAAAGAAATTAATGAATGAATTATTCTAAATTTAAAAGGTTCTCATTATAAAAAAAATGTATATAAGTAAAAGATAGAAACAAATAACGCAAAATACATAGATTACGCCAAAGAAAAAAATGTTAGTCTGAATTTACACGTTTCATCTTTTGATGTGATAGTTTCATTCAGCACATATTTAAAACAATATCTTAAAAATAACTTACATACCTGTACGTTATATGAAAAGTATCCTTTTCTATTGACAAACAATTCTGCATCATCGCTTCTTATTGCTTGAATGCGGACATGGGTGCCATCGATTGCTCCTATTAAGTTTTTTATGCCAGCTATTTTTTGGAATTGACTAAATTTTAATGTTTGTGCTGGCCCTTTTGGCAAAAGCCTTTCAACATTTTGACAAATTGTTGTAGTGAGTGTGCTATTTTCTTGCACACCACTATTTAGCTTGTAATATAAGAACATTGTTAATTTTTTAATATTTTTATTGTTGCAAGTCAAATTTGTAGAAATTCAAGAACATTGTTTATTTTTTATTGCAAGTCAAATTTGTAGAAATGCAATTCAGCATTTCTCACGATTTGAATAATTTAAAATTTAATTAATGTAAAAAAAATCAATATGAATTCATGTTCAGTCAGCAGTAATTGTAAGTTCAATGATTCCCCAAACTGTCGCAACAGAAATATTTGTTGATGTTTAAAAATTCATTGTCAATTGAATTTCAATGCATATTTTAATCGTGGGAATTTGGCATTGTCAATTTGTTTACGAGAAATGCTGAATTAATTAAACATTCAAGAATTGATTGTCTAGTATTTCTCACTATAGGGCATTTTAATGCTCATTTAATGCGGCAGAAGTGCTTAGCAATACTTACCCTCTTTTTTTTTGTTTAAAACTTTTAACTTCCGACCACTACATTGTATTCATGGTTGGTTGGCTAAAGCCATGAAACTACACAATCTTCCTGTATCTTATTACGACCCCAACACCTAATTGCTGCTATGACTTGCAGAAAAGGTGGAACTTTCCACCGTTTCTTTTTCCCTTTCCTTTTAGGTCTTACTTTACCATATTAACTCACAGACAATATACTCCAAAAATTTATTTTTTCTCTTTTTATAAATTACTAATTATTAATCAACGTCGATCGTCACTCTTTAAAACTCTAAATGGTCCAAAAGGTCAAGAGTTTCCATAATTTTTATCTAATTAAATTTTCTTCACACAGAGAACTTTTTTCCACGTTTGCTTATAAAACCACAAACATAAATATACAAATTTGAAAAAAGTTTTTAAATTTTATTTAATTTGCGCCCAAAATTTTTTGATTTTTCTTTTGCTTATTAAAATTATTTGACATTAAACAGCTGTTACAAGTTGGCAAACGTTTGGCAGCTCGTTAACAAGAGTTAAGCAAATTGTTGGCCAGAGTTTGGTAAATGTATTATAAAAAAACTGTGTGCTAACTTCATGCCAACTTTTTGTTATAAATATTTTAATTTTTTTTTAATGAATGTAATTTTAATATACAGATAAACATATACCGAAATGTGCTTATGGTAACTTTATACTAAAAAGCTTTCGTCAAAAATGTAAAAACTTTTATTAAAATGTTTATGTTATATTCAACATTTTTATTTTTTCGAATTTATTCTATGAGCTAAATTTCAGTTATGTATTTTTATAAAGCTTTTTTGTAATAGTCCTATTCCTTCAATTTTTCAGAAATGACTTTAAACACTACCAGACTATTATATTGTATTTTCTGAAAAATTGAAGGAATAGGACTATTACAAAAAAGCTTTATAAAAATACATAACTGAAATTTAGCTCATAGAATAAATTCGAAAAAATAAAAATGTTGAATGTAATATAAAAGTAACCTTCGGAAGGAAATAATTCCCAGTTTCTATTTGTTAAAATGTTTATGTTAAAAAAAAAACTTTAAACTGTTAGTAAGTCTTATCTATTTCTTATTAATACGATTTCCGCATGACGTGCTAAATTCCCAGTTTTTCACATTTGACAAATACACTGAAATTTATTGTTGAGGGAAAGATAGCTTCCATGCGCATTTCACTGGTTGCTTAGGCCAGCTCATCAGGAAACCTTTTCCAAAGATTTTAGAAAGGCCAAAAATATTATACAAATAAAACCCTAAAGCGAATAAGAATTATAAACACTTAAAGTCTTACTTGTAACAATATCAAAGCCAAAACAAAACACCAACAATAAACAGTGAGTTTATCTTTTCTTACATTGCCCTACAATTGGTTGGGTTCTTTTCGACTCGAATTGTAGTTGTAAGTGGGTAAAAAGAAAAAACAAAATTAAAAAACAAACTGCTTCATTCTACTGTCTTCGTAAGAAAACAACAAAAAAAAAAACCAATTTGCCAATTCAGTTCCTTTGCACGGGCACATACAAGTATGTATATTATCAAAGTTATTTTCGGGAATACAAAATTTATTATTAATACGATTTCCGCATGACGTGCTAAATTCCCAGTTTTTCACATTTGACAAATACACTGAAATTTATTGTTGAGGGAAAGCTAGCTTCCATGCGCATTTCACTGGTTGCTTAGGCCAGCTCATCAGGAAACCTTTTCCAAAGGTTTCTATTTGTTAAAATGTTTATGTTAAAAAAAAAACTTTAAACTGTTAGTAAGTCTTATCTTAAAATGCAAAATATGTATATATTAAAAGGTTAAAGATCATTTGTATGTTTCAATAAATTGCATACACCAAAAGTACCATTTTTTTACTAAAACCACGAAAATTCCAAATAATTTTCCAGAAGGGCTAAGGAAAATGTAATATCCATTTTCTCCTTAAATATTACGTAAAATAATTTTTTGTTTTAACTATAACCACATTAACATAGGCTTTCAATTTCAGGAAAAAAATTATGTTTCAAAAAATCAAATGGTTTAAGAGATATTCAGTTGTTGTGTCTCCTGAACACTTTTTATTTTTGTACCTGAGCCCTTTTCGAAATAAATGATCCAATTGCAATTTGCTGCTTTCTTAAACGTAATTGGAACACTCAACTTAAAAGAGAACCTGGAAGAAAATTCGTTTTAAATTTAAAAAGTATCAGTGAATTGGTAAACAAGTTTGAGGTATTAAAACTAGAAGGGCAAAACTTGATCGATCACCCCCCAGTGAAACAAAAAATTGGTTAATTTTCAGTTGAAAAAAATAACCAAAATGGAAAAAGTACATATACAAGTACACATTGAGAAAAATAGTAACCAATTTCGGTTAAAAGTAACCTAAGCGGCAACGCTGGTGGCAAAATTATATTTCGTGCAGACGGGTGGTAACAAGGCGAATTCAAACAGGTAAACTCATCTCTACAACTACAAAAAGCCCCATGTATTTTGTTTATACAATTTTCTGGTTGGTTGTCAAAATTTTTTTATTGCAAATAAAAATTATCACTTTTTTATAAAAGAAATTAATAAATTCACTTCAATCATTCGCAGTTTTGAAATTTTTTTATTACAAAAATAATATTTTTAACACTTCATTCAACTTCTTCTCAAAACAAAATCATATTTTGACGTTTGACCATATTTTTTAATTCGCCGTGGAAACAGCTGACGAACGGCTGACGAGATGAATTTACCTGTTTGAATTCGCCTTGGGTGGTAATATATCAAGGCGAATTCATAAAGGTGACCGCAAGGCGAATTAACTACAGGTGGTGTCGAAACGGCATCTGATTTTGACAGTTCGGGCTTATTTGTTTTGATTTGTTAGTGTTTTGTTAAGAATGGTTGACACTTCGAGCCGTAAACACTAACAATGCAATGCAAAAAACACTATGTTGTTTCTGTTGCTGTTGGATTGTTGTAGTTCCGACACCACCTGTAGTTGAATTCGCCTTGGGTGACCGCATCATGAGCAGCGATGCCAGAAGTGCAGATTTATCTGCATTTTGCAGATTTTATTCCCAAAATTATCCAAATGCAGATTTGAAGATTTTTGGGATAAAATTGCAGATTTTTTATTTCGGTGAAAACTTCTTTACTTTCAGGTATTTTCTGAAAATCACGTGATTTCAAATAACATGTGATTTTGTGGTATTCTGTTAATCACACAGTTTTTCGGTGTGATTTTCAATTGTCGAAAGCACAAGCAAACACAAAAAGTTTGTTCTACAAAAAGATTTTTCCGACAATTAGTGTTTTTAAACCGATTTAGCGATCTAAAATAAGTTTTAGGATTTGCATAAATTTTGCAAAAAGTTGTTTACGGATGTAGCTGAACGTTTTGTTATCATAAAATAATATGCCCAGAACACGTTTCTTGTGGTTTCAAATCACTTTCATAAAATGTGATTTTTAGAACAGGCCTGATTAGTAGGAATTTTATTAAGAAACGATTGCTTGAAAATTAAAAAAAAATCGGATTGCCTTGACACATTAACATCGCCGGACTTATGTTATCTACTTTTATTCGAAATATTATGCATATGTACGTATATATTCATATGTACTTATGTATAAATATCTTTAATAGTTGTAATATTTGATCACTAGTAAATTTTCAATAAGACCTTTGATTTTTTGTTGAAAATAACAAAGGTGTGATAAACCCCAACTCAGACTGAAAAATTCAATTTGAAAAGATATTTTTAATGTAAAAATATCCAAAAATGATCAGCCATGTTCTGAAAATCGCATTCGAGTGAAATTAAAATAGAAAAAATTTTTAAAAATTGTCTGTGTTGAAAGTTTAATCAAATATTTCCTTTTTTTCCGTTATACTTCGAGGACCACTTATAGAAATTTACCATCGATTTAAAATTCCAGAACATGGCCTAGCTATCCCTTTTTTTGAAAACATACTATGTATTTTGTTTTTGTAAAAAGTTAGTGAATGTCAAAATTATTTGTTTATAAAATATACACAATTGCTTTAGAAGGTAAATTTTTTCCTGTATTGTCAATTTATTGTGGCTCCACTTTTTCCTTATGCCTTTTAAAATCATTGTGCTTGAATTTGATGTTCACTTTTTTGTTTTATAACATAGGTTTTTTCAAGAATTTATATTTCTAATGAATTTTAAATATTAACAAATTTTTTTCATTTAATGTAAACGACGCTTGACATTCAGTATACACACAAGGAAATAAACATTAAACATATGACTCGAAAATATCACCTTTATGAATTCGCCTTGTAATATATATATCACACTTTCACATAGCTGCCTTATTTTGTAGTGTAATCAAAAAGTATTGTAATAAATATTTGAAAATCAGTACAGCAACTTATACAACTCTGTTCATTTAACAAAAACAATTTCTATAATAAAAAAAAACCAATCCAAAAAGTTAGATATTCGTCATCCTTTAAAGTTATTTTAATTTCTACACAAAATAAAAATGCAAGAAACTTCTTCTGAACTTTATGAAGAAGTTAAACTTTTCCGCAATGCCCGCGAACGAGAGAAATACGATAATATGGCAGATTTGTATGCCATTATTAATACACTACAACAATTGGAAAAAGCCTACATTCGAGACTGTATTACACCTCAAGAGTACACAGCTGCCTGTTCTAAATATTTGGTTCAATATAAGGTGGCCTTTAAACAAGTGCAGTGCGATGAATATCCCTCTGTTGATACATTCGTCAAAAAATTTCGTTTAGATTGCCCTGCTGCCCTAGAACGTATACGAGAAGATCGTCCCATTACGATTAAAGATGATAAGGGTAACACTTCCAAGTGTATTGCAGATATTGTTTCTTTGTTCATTACAATTATGGACAAGTTACGCTTGAAAATGAATACCATGGATGCGCTTCATTTCGACGTTAAAGACTTGGCAGATAATATGAATCGTTTGTCTTTAATACCCAAAGATTTTGAAGCTAAACAAAAGGTTGAAACTTGGTTGTCTACCCTAAATGATATGCAAGCCTCCGATGAACTTAATGATAATCAAGTACGTCAATTTTTGTTTGATTTGGAATCGGCATATGCCGACTTTACAAAACTACTGCACAGTCAGTAGAGATGTCTTTTACAGTTAGTGGATATAGGCTAATTTTAAGTTCTAAATATGTATACATAATCTTAAATTTGGTTATAACTTATTTTAATTAACCCTTTATGGAATAAAAATAATTTACAGTTTTCAATATTGTTTTTTGTGACAGCAGACGCATATGTTGTTACATAAGACCAATTTTACCGATAAAATTCATTAGTTGGCGAGAAACTCATATCTTTCAAACTAATAGTCTCTGATCGACAAAAAAGGATGGATGGATTAATGGGGTTGTATACGCTATAAGTTCTTTAAAACATAGCCAGGGGGTCAACTCTCTATTGCGATGCGAAAGGAAATTGTGGCAAATCTAGCGATTGGTACTCTTTAATACGCTTGCGAATATGTCTTTCGCATCTTTTAATTTTTTTTTCTTTTCGTAAATCGCTTTATTTTATTTAAATTTTCCAATTTCAAATATTTTTACACACTTTGGCATTTCATTATTCATCTTTAATTTTTATTGAAACTATTTAGCTTCATTTTCAGAAAATTTTGCGAAGTTGATAGAGTACCAAGTTGACATTAGGTTTCGCATCGAAAATGTTTTCGCATTACAATAGAGAGTAGACCCCCAGATATTTTTAACACAGGTGCTATATGTTGTTCAATAAGAACTATTTTGACTATAAAAGTCTTTAATCTAAAACTGTATCAGTTTTTAATATTCAGCCAAATTATGAATAAAAATTCCCCGGGAGTTTTCTCCATTCTTCCATTTTGCCTATCGTCATCTAAAAGACCTAATAACCTATCTGCAAAAATTTCAAAATTGATTTTATTATGGATTTTTATTCCTTATATCATAACGCATATGTGTGCAAAATTTTGAACATATAATATTACAAATGACAAAGTTTTTCTACCTAGAGGACCGTTACGCACAAAAAAAGAGAAAAATAAATCATCAAAAATCATAATAAAAGTTTTATTTTGTTGCATAGTGTAATTTTAACAAACATTAAGTACTTGTTTTTGCTTAAACCAGTAAAAGAAACTACTACTTTAATTATTTAATGTATATAATATTCATGTGTAAAGAAATTTTTATTTATTCATACTAATTAGTACTGCAGATAGGTTATTTGGTTTCAGATTTTTACAATTCCAAAAAACCTAAGTGTCATAACATAAGCTGTGATTAGAAAAACAAAAATTTCTCACCCGATATATATTACTGGTTTCATTTTAATCAAAATGTGTAATTTTCGTTTCAATATCGTTAATAGTTCCAATTTTATAACGTTTTTTCCCTCTCCTGTAAACTTTTGAAAACTGCAGATAGGTTATTTCGTCTTTTAGGTGACGCTATGTAAATTCAGTTGTAAATATGGGAAAAGGGAGTAAAACTCCCGGGGAATTTGTATTCAAATTGGGCTGATTATTTCTTGAACTATCTTTTTATTGTTACTGCAAAATATGGGAGAATTTGGAAAAAAAACTCTAATTAAAGTTTTAAATTAAACGCAAACCAGAACTTTGAACTTACAATTTATTTTATTTAAATAAGTTTGATTATGAAACAATTATGAAAAAAAATATCCCGGGAGTTTTTTCCTTCTCCCATTTTTAAAATTTAAATTAAATTGTAAAAATGGGGAAATGGAAAAACTCTCGGGAAATTTTTATTTATAACTAGCTTAACCCGGTGCGCTTCGCTGCACTGCTTTAACCACGTTTGAAGACTCTCCCCTTAATAGTTCTTCAGTTGAGCGATATTTAATATATGCATCCTATGGGAGGTATTTACCCCCTGCGCCTACCCGCTTTAGTTTTATTTTCAAAAGTGTAGTATACCATAAGAGTAACTTCTGCAAAGTTTGAACATTCTCACTATAACAGCTCTTAAGATATGCAATATAAAACATTGGCGTCCTATGGGGGGTAGCATTTCCCCCACTGCTATTTTATTTCAATTTTGGGGCTCAGAAGATCCTACTACCAAAAGTTCAACAAAATGCGTGCAGCGACTCTTAAGATATGCGATACTTAATATTGGCATCCTATGGGGGATACCAATTCCCCTGCCCCTATCGAAAAAATAAGTAGCCTATTTTATTTTTAGGGCTCACGTGATGTAACTGTAAAAATTTTAAGAAAATCGGTTCAGTAGTTTAGGAGTCTAAGCCAACAAACATACAAACATTTTTATATACACACATACATATATAGATATAGATAGGGCTGTATATTTTAACAATCTGCTGCTGTTTGACTCATTTTATTTTTGGAAACCTGAAATTGTTAATGACGTATAGCTAACTCATTATTGATTTGACCTACATAGCAACCATTTTGAATCCGAAACCTGTTTCACGAAAAATTTTATGGTTTCTGAGATATTAAGCATTAATTTAAATATTTAACTCTTGCTTCTCTTCAATGCCGTAAGAAAACAAGTAGTAAAAAGAAAGCAAAATAAAATGACAAGAAAATAGATTTTACTCTTGCTTCGCTTAATGTTAGTGCCGGTTCACACACGTCAAGTTTGACTTGTCAAGTCTTGAGCTTTAAGGAGAGAAGGGAAAAGAGAATGCCATACCTTTTCCCCTCTTTCCTAAAAACTCAAGACTTGACGTGTCAAACTTGACGTATGTATGTGATCCGGCACTTAACAACTTAATACACAGCCGTAAGTATACGTATGCAGGATAAAAAGCTACTTTTAAAAAAGTAAATTAAGAAATGTGGAATATGCGGCACAACCCAATTTTCACTTTCAATAAAATACTTTTAACTTCAAAGTTTTTTATTTACTGATTACCATGTTTCTTAAAAATTTCGTTCACTTTTTTACTGAGGTTGGACAAATAGTAAAAAGTGCACCATTGTTGCATGCGTCTGATGTCAAGGTTGATGCCAAAAATAGCATCATCCGTACTACTTCTTACAAACCTTTTATTTTCATTAGATTCATCTGTAATCTTTAGGACAATGTGTTTTTCAAATTGTATGTTGAAGTATCTTACACGAGTTTCCTTATTTAGAAAACTAAATTTCAGAGTAAAAATAGCTGTTTTCTGAAACTATGAGAAATTTTTTATTTTCCAGCATCCCGCAAAAAAATCGCGGAAAAGCGGGGAATATAATAGTTTACAGAAGTCTACTTAAAGTAAAAAAAAAATTATTAACCCAGCGGCAAAATAAGGAATTAATTACATAAATAACTAAAAAAATAATGTATTATTTTCGAAAGATTAATAAGGCATTCATTGGAAGCGAGGAAGGGATTTTATTGACACAAAAATTATGCATTGAATACCACGTATATTCCCACATTCGTAGAACAAGGAATGAATTGTTTCTGTTCGTAACAATTATTCGTATGTAGTTTCTAGAATTATTTAATTAATTTGCAATATACATTGAAATAATTTATTACAATCCTAGGACATGTTCTGTGTCAAGAGTAATGAGTTCTAATAACAAATATTAATCAAGATATGTATTACATTCTTGTTTTCTATTGATTAAACTCTCCTGCTTGGAAACAAAGATTAGATAAACATTTGTATTTAGTTGCAGTTATATAATATATCTGAAACGCTTCACCGGCAATATTCCATTTTTGTCTATCCTTTTGAGGGTATTACGATTAAAGAAGTTCTAATTGCATTCTACTTCGAATGCAAGTTTTAGTGGAGTTCTTTGTTTCAACATGGGCATTACTTGTTGTAATTACCAGCATATAAACAACAGCCAAAGCAAGTTCCTTAAAATGGGTACATACCTGACGTATCCTTGTAGCTTTAAAAT
This sequence comes from Pollenia labialis, assembly GCA_949318255.1. NCBI lineage: Eukaryota > Metazoa > Arthropoda > Insecta > Diptera > Polleniidae > Pollenia > Pollenia labialis. The sequence continues at coordinate 56,831,214 of OX439143.1, forward strand.
TTTGACCAAAACTGATTTAAATTAGATGGAATATCATCATTAAAATACTCTTTCCAATTAACAAACTGTACTTTTTCCATTGTGTTTCATAACCATCCAAAGGTACGTTAGGATTCATAAAAATTTTTAACAACAACGAATTTTATATGTGATAACAAATTGCCACATTTTATAATGGAAAAATGTTCATAAACTTCAAATATATTCATGTTTCAAGGAATTTTATTTATTGAATCTGTCAAGCGCATTTTTTAATATGAAAAACAATTTTCTCGATTATTTTCATTATCTTCATCAGCCATTTCAGCAGAGTTAAGTTTCAAATTCTGACCATGCATATGAATGCCTCACATTTAATTCATAAAAATAATAAGGAGGTATTGAATTTAACAAATTTTAAAATAAATTCATAAATTTAGAAATAGCCAACAAAATCGCCACATCTGACAACCCTGATGGCAGTGGCAAAAATAAAAAGCATCTAGGATGGGTGCTTTTAAACATTGGTTATATTGCAAGCTTTGCTGTATTCAGAGACTTATATGTAGTAGAGTTTTGTAATGAAACATTTTTTTAATTTATTTTAAGTTTTTTTTAAGAAAAAAAAAGGACTGATACGGTGTGAGTTCTAGGGTCTAAAAGTTCCATTAAAATGCACCTTGTGGGATATCTTATATATAAATACGGGAACAATGTTGTTGTAGTTGATTTTTAAGTATCTTATCGTCCACCCATTTTAATTAAACATAAATATATCGTTTAAAAGGTATTTTTGTGTCGATTTGCACAAGATAGATTTAGTTTCTAAATTTTCAGGATTAAAGGATTTAAAAAGCGTTTTAAATTTGCTTGCAAACACATGCACATATGTACATACTAGAGGTCTGCAAGAATAAATAAAAAGTAATTTCAACACACTCATTTGTTTTTAACTACCCTGCAAATAATAGGACCAGAAAGAATAACCAAAGACAAGGCGAATTAACTACAGGTGGTGTCGAAGCTCCTTCTGATTTTGACAGTTCGAGCCTATTTGTTTTGATTTGTTAGTGTTTTGCTAAGAATGGTTGACATTTTGAGCCGTAAACACTAACAATGCAATGCAAAACCCCCTATGTTGGTTCTATTGTTTTTGGATTGTTGCAAGGCGAAACTCAGGTAAACTCATCTCGTCAGCCGTTTTCAGCTGTTTCCACTGCGAATTAAAAAATATGGTCAAACGTCAAAATATGATTTTGTTTTGAGAAGAAGTTGAATGAAAAGTGTTAAAAATATTATTTTTATAATAAAAAAATTTCAAAACTGCGAATGATTGAAGTGAATTTATTAATTTCTTTTATAAAAAAGTGATCATTTTAATTTGCAATAAAAAAATTTTGACAACTAACCAGAAAATAGTATAAACAAAATACATGGGGCTTTTTGTAGTTGTAGAGATGAGTTTACCTGTTTGAATTCGCCTTGGATTATTGTAGTTGCGACACCACCTGTAGTTGAATTCGCCTTGACCAAAGACAAAACAAACCAAAACTCATTCAATTCAGTCAACTCAAGTCAAATGAGTTGAATATTCAAATATAATTTGAATGTGAAATATCTGTACCTACATATTATGTATGTATGTGTAAGCTTAACTCTCATAAATAAAAGAAGCCACAAGCTTACACACATTTTATGCCAAGGTATTCAAATAAATGTATGCACATTCAATAATTCAAAAATTATTTGAATATATTTTGTAAACTTGCTCTCTCTAACAGGTCATTACAATGTTTTGTTATTTATGAATGACTCTCAAATTCATTTACAGTAAACAAGTTTTTTATTCAATTCATTCATTCTTATTTTTGTACATATATGGTTTACTCTCTTCTTATCTTTTTTAATTGTTTTATAATTGAATAAATGTTGTGCACTTTGAGTAAAGGCAAACAAGTGAGTTATTCAAAGCAGACCTCTAGTACATACATACATGTATAAATAGTAGTTTAATTTTTTGTTATTCTTCCAAAATGTGTTTTCTTGCGTTCCCTGCAAATATGATTGGACCATCTGATCCATTTTGATTAAATGGACTACTCCATGGACTGGTTCGATGTAATGCAAGCATGGACCATGTCATTGTTAAAAAGTGTTTGCACCCTGCAAATTATTGGACTAGTCCAAACACGCGTGTAGAATGTAGCCCACAAGGGACTAGGACTAATCCAAAAGTAACCAAAACGCATGGAAGACATGTCTTCGTTTTTTAACGACATGTTTTCGTTTTTAAACGAAGTTAAAACTAATCCTCTTGTGCATACAATGGAGTAGTTTTAAAACTACTCCTTTGTAATCCAGAGCTTGGTTATATGGTCCTGCCCTAGGACATCGTAATGTTAAATAGACCATGTAGTTTCCATACGTTTTGGTTACTTTTGGACTAGTCCTAGTTCCTTTTGGGCTACATTTTACACGCGTGTTTGGACTAGTCCTAATACTTGCAGGGTTATACTTGCAAACACACAAGAACACACATGTAAAAACGACGGTTGTTCTCTATTTTGTTCTCCCATAACCCTGCAAATAATAGGACCAGTCCAAACACGCGTGTAAAGAGTAGTCCACAAGGGACTAGGACTAGTCCAAAAGTAACCCAAACGTATGGAAAAAACATGGTCTATTTAACATTACGATGTCCTAGGGCAGGACCATATCACCCATCTTTGGACTACAAAGGAGTAGTTTTAAAACTACTCCATTGTATAAACAAGAGGGTTAGTTTTAACTTCGTTTAAAAACGAAAACATGTCGTTAAAAAACGAAGACATGTCGTCTCACTACAAACACTTTTTAACAATAACATGGTCCATGCTTGCATTACATCGGACCAGTCCATGGAGTAGTCCATTTTATCAAAATGAATCAGGTGGTCCAATATTATTTGTAGGGAATGTTTTTGTTTTCATTGTGCATTTGCAAACACACATGTATAAATATAATAAGACAGGGTTACTGACGTCAGCAGTCGTCGATGGCTGCGAGTGTAAGACGGCAAATCCATCTGAGGAGATCAAGTGGTTGTGATCGAAACATGTCATGGTAACCAGCCGCCTGGGTTCGAATCTCAGGTCAGTCAAGAGTGAATGATTATCAATAACAATTTTAATTAATTTTCATGTTGTATTTGATGAACTTAAACCTGATTAAAATATTAAAAATTCATAAATATGTATTTTTTAATTTTGTTGTTGCCTCTAACAGAAATTCACATTAGTTTTTAAGATTTCATACGCCTCATTGCTTGTGGCGTTGAAAATTTTAAAACGGTAAATAAATTTCTGTACAAAGCAACAACAAAATTACAAAATATTTATGAATTTGTTTTTGCTTTCAATGTAATACTTTGGCGTGCGTTGTGTTTTACAAAATTTGGGCCTAAATGTCAAGTGGTCGAATTTCGGCCACCGGGCGATCCTAGTATACATAAATCTTTTCAACACAACTTTGCTTTCTATGCTGATTCATTATAAGAATGTGCCTAAAAGGAATGACCTCTCTACGTAAGCACGTAAATTTTTTTGTCCCATCTACCAGAATCACTGGTTGGAATATAGTTTTTATTTTTGTACGGTAAGTTGAAGTAAGGTCTGTGATCTCCAAGAATCTACCTTGTCTTTTTTTAATTAAAAAAAAGTTATTTGGATTCAATCATATTTTTTGTTTGTTGTATTTAATTTAAATATTAAGATTATTATAATTATACATATAAGTTTAAACCGATTACAATATTTATTTTGTGGTTTTTAATTGTAATATGTTTTCTTTCTTACTCCTTTTTTTCTTTTATTTTATATTACTCCTTTTTATTTTTGTTTTGCTATTAATAAATATTTTTTCTTTATGTTTTGTTTGTTTAATTTTAAGAATGTGTTTATTAAATTTATTAATTTGTTTGTTGCTTTGCAATACGACAATTTGCTACGCATAGAATAAATATACATATGTGTATATATTTATAGGTATGTTTTTGTTAATATGTATGTATGTATATAAAGGGGTAGATAAGGAAAAAAGGATCAAGTTAATTAAAAATATAAAATAATCTATAATCCTTGTTCTGTTTTTTTTTCTCTTTTTGTTTTGTATTCATTATCATTTATAAAATATACTCGTATATGTAAAATGTTTGTGTATGTGTAAGAAATACGTACAATATAGTAATTAAATAATGGTTTTGTTTTATATATGTATTGTTTTATTATTTTTTATATATAATAATATAATAATTATTTTATTTAAATTATTTGATAATTGTTATCATTTATTTCTTTTTTCATTGTTTGTAATAAAAAAAATGTATTTGTGTGGGTATGGGTGTATGAATGCTGTGGGCATGTGGGTGTGTGTAAAAAAGTATGCATTAGTGATTGGAAAAGGAATTGATTATATGGTGTAAGAAAAGGAGTTGATGCTTGGATGGCAGTTGTGGTATAAAAGAGAGGATGAAGTCAGGTTGTTAGTTTAAAAAAAATTATAAAACTTCTATGATAAAACAATATTTGTTAGGTTTAAGTGGTTTTAATTTTTGGTAGGGAGACAACTAATCACTACAATAAAATAAAATTTGTTGTTAAAAATAAAATAATTAAGGGCAATAAAATGACAACGTAGTTTAAACAAGTACATATTTCAATGTATTCCATATATATAAAACCTTTAACTATATCATAAACCCTTCTAGGCGTTATACAAATTTTAAGTTTTCAATTTTATATATTTTTAAAATACAAAAATTAGTTTTATAATTATAATATACTGTATGTGTGTTAAGAGACAAAGGAATTGTTTTAAAATTCCTTCAAACAATGGTACGGAGTCTAATTGTAATTTTTTATTTGAGTGGAGAGGAGGAGAAGGAAATGTTCTCTATTACTTTGTTTTATGTTTTTGTAGGTCTAGTTATTTATATTAAGCATTATTGTGTTATTAAATATTAGCAGGCGCAATAGCCGAGCAATTCATCATAACCAGGTTATAAATTTTTCTTCTTTTCTGTTAAAAAATAAAAAAAAATACATTTATTTTTTTGTTTCTACCAAATCCATTATCTGTTTTAAAGGAGTTTTTAATTTCGCCTGCTGTTTCTTTTTATTATTCTTTTTTTAAGAAAAGGTCGTCTTAACAAACAAAATTTAAAGCTGCTCAATTTTGGCCAGTCCAATAGGAGGGTGAGTACCCTTGCTTAGTGGCCGATTTTGATTGGCTGCTTGTTGGTTGACGTTGACCAGTGCTGTTTGAATCCTAAAAAAAAATAAGAAAAAATACATACGTAAAATATAAAAAAAAACTATGGAAAATATTTTTTAAAAGAATCAACAACAAAACTACAGCTAATACAAATTTAAGAATTTTTTAACTAATGGTATGAGGAAGTTTTGTGATTATTGATTGGATGGAATGAATAATATAGATCACTTATTTGCAAGAAATTAAAAAAATGAGTTTTAATAATTTTCAAGTACGTTTGTAGTTTAAATCAAACCACGCGTTTATTTTGAGTTATGAGAATTAAATTGGAAATAAGGCCTGTTTTTCTTAAACTTTGCCACTTTAACGCTTAAATAGAAAATCAAATATTTGTCTACATAATTAAAAAAAGGTAAAATTTACACATCGTCGTGCCGAAGGTATCTTGACGTACATCACAAAAAAAAAATAAAAATAAAATTTGTCGATAGGTCTCTATATCTTTGGCTTCTTATATATTACGAAGCCATTTTATTGTCTATCAACAGTGCGTTATAACACCGTATTTATATATCCTCATTATTGGTTTGGCGCACATGCCAACAAATTGTAGTGGAGAAAAATTACAAGAAAGTTTACATACAGTTTTCTGAAAGCTTACCCGATACATTTTTTTTTTATTTTACATTTTTTTTTTTATTTTCACTACTGCTTCCGGCATATGTTTTGAAAGTTTTTTGTGAACGTTCATGATCGAACTTACTGAGCTACCTAAATAAAAGCGGCAAGCGTCTGTTTTATGTCAAAACTTTTCATTTTTACACAGTTTAGTCGAAACAAACCTTTAGAACACGAATTTAACACCACCCGGCTGCGAAATCTTATTTGATAGATCGCTTGATCGTTTTATTTTATTGAAAATGTATTGGCAATAGAATTTTCATGTTTAAAAAAACGCTTGCCGCTCTTGTTTAGGTAGCTCAGTTAGAAGTTAAAGTACATATTTCATTGAAAGTGAAAATTATTGTTTAGTGCCGCTTACACAACTTTTCTAAATTTATTTATATTTCTAAAAAATAATGTATAATATCTCAGAACCCAGGAACTCTATCGGTAAGAATTGGGGATTACGACGGGACATGTTAAACTGAATTTATGCATCGATGGTAAGGCCTATTCTTACTAATGGATTCACTGTTTGGTGGGATGCGTCGAGGGTGGGTAGTATTTGGGAAGATGATCAACAAGGATCAAAGTAGTGCATCTCTTGTCATCAAGGGAACAAGAAGAAGCACGGCACAGACAGCGTTAGATTTCCTACTATATTTGTCCCCCATTGAGCAGTATGTGAAGAGTGTGGCTCTTAGGAACTTATTTAGACTACGAGTCTTTGTTGGTTAGACCTAGGCGGGATAATCACACAAGAATCTTGTACGAAGTGGGTCTGCTTGATCAGGGTAGTATTTTTAAAGGAGTTTCAGATCAAAGTATTGTGACATTAGACTTTAGTGTAATACCACCATTGGAGTTCCCGAATAAGGAAGTTGAGCGAGGATACCAAGGGCCGTTAGAGGGGTGGGCAGTATTTACGGACGGGTCCAAGATGGACGCTGGCACTGGTGCCGGTGTTTATATTGCTGACACTGACGTGAACAGGTAAATCAGACTCCCAGATGAGTGCATTGTCTTCCAGGCAGATATCATAGCGTTCTGGAGGGCGACGGAGGTGATACTGGGTCACATGGTAGGGGGTCTGTGATTCAGTCTGCGCTCAAAGCATTAACAAATTATATGGGCCGACCAGCCGGTCGTGCTCGTACCTAAAAGTTATCTTTACCTATTTCAACGTTTATTTTGCCTACGTGTGTTTACCTTCAGTTTTCCTTTAAAATATGTCAGCATTTACACCATAGATTTCTATGCACAGCTAGATTTCTTTTTGTAGAAATTACGGGCATTAGAGGTAAGGGACGCGGGGGTAAAAACCCCCTTGGAATAGGTTCCGCGCTACCGTTAATCGGTCCTGGAGAAATAGAACGGATTGCAGGGTGTCCAGGGCATGAGGGCCCGGATTGAAAGCAGGGCGAACCAGGGTTCTATTGGGATTCTATAGAAGTGGCCTTAGGACACTTATAGGGTAATTATCGGGTCATTGTTCTGTTAGGGCTTTTACGAGTAAATGGGACAATGCCAGAGCGGACTTCTGAAGGTTATGCGAGGATTCTGAGGAGCTAGAGACGATTGAGCATGTTCTGTGTCACTGTCCTAGGATGCAGGGTCTCAGGCAGAAATGGCTAGGAGATAGATTTCACGACGAACTGGATGTAATCCAGTCGATCTACTTAGGCTTTCAGGGAAATAGGACGGTTGTTTCTGATCAGGAACTGTAGAGGGAGTTTTTTTTTGTTCTACTCTAGTATCAACTAACTAACTTAAATCGACCTATCATCTCCTTTAAGAAACTCCTCCAGTATGTAACTGATGGTTTGGAAGGAGCTATAGGATGCATAAAGTTTTGAAATTTTAAGTGGGCGTGGTAAGTCTCATACAAAGAAAATTAAGATTTCTGTATATCTAGAGAAATTGTGGACATATCGCTCCTTTATTGCAACATAGTCATATCTGTAAATGTAAGGTACAGATTTAAAAAAATATATTTTGCTATAATTTCGGTTCAGTTTGATATAATACTGATTTTTTTTTTTACATATAAAGAATGTGTGAAAGAACACTTTTAGTAAAGTAACTTCAAATGTTTGAATTTTACATAGTATGTATGTATGTATATGAAAAATTTGTAAACACAAGATGAAATGATATACAAAATAACCCCCAACGAATCGTAAAGAATAGTGACATAGTTTGTTATTAAGAGTGTTTAGTACGAGTTTTGAAACTCGTGCATTTTGAGGTTTAAAGTAGAGTTCCAAATATTCACTCACTGTTCACTCATGGTCAGGAATAAAAAATGTTATACACTGTTGTTTGCTGTTTTATTCGTGTTTTGAAAACACAAAAAAAAACATTGCTATATTCGTTCTTGTATACAAACAAGTATTTTCATTGTATCGTTGTATTGATTGTATGTTGTCTAAAAAAAGCAATATTGAACTACATATGTATTTTAATACAACATACAATAGATACAGCGATATAAGGGGTTTTGTGAATACGGCAATTGTATTTTGTTTTTACAAAACACATTTGTACATGAGAGCATTGTTTTTTAAACTTCTTTTGTTCCCCAGCGGGAAAACTCAAAAGACCTTCTTACTTCAGGAATTTTTAAAGGCCTGCTTAAAATTTTTTTTAATTCAATTATTATTCTTATGTAACTGCCTCATAGAAGGCCTCGGCTCTTTGGTATAAAATATAAGATATACCTTCCAACACTCGCTTCTATGAGAAGGGAGTAGAGAAGGAGTAACATTTTTTGTATTGTTTTTTTCACAAGCAAAATCAAAATAATTATTATTTTTTGATCCCGTTATCATTATTATGTAAAGAAGCGAGAGCGGAAGGCCTACTCCACAGTGACAGGCCTTGTACATCCAAAAGAAGGGATACAGAGGCCTTCTAGAAGGCATCCGTTCTCCTTCCTTTTCCCGCTGGGTCGTCTTGTATTCACACATACTTCCAAAATGCACTTGGTATTTACATCACACAGTACAACACATGATTTCGGGACTCAATTCTGATAATTGCTTATGAAAGTAGAGTCAAAAAGAACTTCTGCATCATTAGTTTGGTCATGGTACCTCAATAAATAATTTAAAAATTAATTTGAAGTTAGTAAGTATCGTATAGGGGAATTTGTCACGTTTTAGGTTTTTTTGTTCGTCATAACTCGGGAACCACTAGTCTGAATAAGCTAAAATAAATTTAAGAAAATTAAGAATTACAATTCCTTTAATCTATCTGTGCATACAACGTTTCGCTACATAAGCAACAGTTTCGCAGTTATAAATAAATGTATGTATGAAGAAAACAAATATTTTTTGTCCAAAAAATTTAAATTTTTTAATTTTAATTCATAAAAAGTCCAAAACGGTAATAAAGTGTCAAGTCCTATTACTTTCACGTATAGTCGCATAACCTATGAACAAAATGACACATAAATCATGAAAATCGATGAACGCGTTTCGCTTTTATTCACAATTAATTAAAGGTATGAATTTCAAAAATTTGTCCGAGGTATCCACAAAATTCTTTGGAAAAAACATTGATGACTTTTTTATGTTTGGCGTTTTGCGATTGTCAGAACCAGTGTTGCCAAAACTTGGTGGCCAAAAATGGCTAAATTTACGGGAAAAATGGCTTAAAAATTGCTAAAAATGGGCTTACAATTTTTTATAAATAAAAACACATAAAAATTCAATAACAAAATAGTAATAATTCATTTAAAGCTGTTTACGATGAAATTGTAAGGTAATATCAATTTCTTAAACAAGAATAAACGTAATTAAATATTTTGATAGACATTTAAAAAATTTAATCATCGATAAATTCGATGTCGTTTTTGTTCATATCATAGGAATCACTAGAGCCATTAGTGTTAACTAATTTGAAGGTTAATCATAATCCCGACAACATTTACCCAACTTTTTGAGTCCAGATCTACAATAAAAAACAAGTAAGAAAGTATAGTCGATCAACCCCAACTATATGATTCCGTACACCACATTAGAACTTATGTACTAAATTTTATTAAATTATCTGTAAATTTGCGGCCTGTACTTTGCGCACAAGGTTTACATGGACAGCCAGCTAGCCAGCCGGACAAACATCGTTAATTCGGCTCAAAAAGTAATTCTGAGTCTATCGGTATACGTAAAAGTGAGCTTAGGACCAATATTTTAAGGTGTTACAAACATCAGCGCAAACGCATAGTACCCTCTCCACTATTGTGGTGTTGGTATAAATATTTTATTGTTATGGTAAAGATATTTACCTAATTGATAAAATCGAAATAACGGTTGCTAAATGTAACCTATTTCTCAAATTATTTTTAACAATGTTTACTTGGCAAAATATCCTCTCTACTTAAGCATTAGACCATGGAAGTGAGACCAACTTTATACATCAATTCTGAAATTTCTAAAAAGAATTTTGCTGCCGCCTGCATCTCTTTATTGAAATACTTGCAACCAGAAAGAAAAACCGATGTTTGTGTTGATCCATTTTATAAATTTATGCCCTCCACTCAACTCAGTTTGGTCGTGTGAGAAACAACCCAACTTATGCACAACCAAACCCATTTTAGTTATTGTGATACCCAACTGTTTTTAGTTGAGTTTACTATAAAGTTGCCAACTTTAAATATAACGTTCGACAAGTGAAAATTTTATAAAATTAAATAATTTTTTAAACTAAAAGTATTTGAAATTGTTGTGTTGAATAAAATGTATTTATAATGGATATAATTGTCGATTTATTTTATGATGATGAAAAGGAAAACTCTTGTATAGATGCGCTAAGTACAAGAAGACAAATTCGTGATGATTCCAACTCTCTTGAACTTCCCACTGCCAAGTAAGAACTAATAAGTAACGAAACTTTCTTGTGCCTCGTGAGTTCTTGTTGGGGTAGCTGTTGGCCAATCTGCTGGTTGGATTATTAGTTCAACTGACTCAGTAAAATTGTCACTTGATGGTGGAATATTTTCCACACCAAATACTTGGCCGGACTTGCAATACAACAGCTGCGAAACAGTATCCTCAAGGCTATTTAATGGAACTTCTTGTGAAAGAACTTCCCCTGTCGCTTGGGAGTTTTTTTATTGTTGGCAAATTTTTTCTTTATACTTGTCTTGTAGTGTACACAAACCTGTGCCAAGAATATTATAATTCGATTAAGAAGGTTATAAGTGTTTAAGAGAAGTTCTTGTCGTGGTCCCAAACTATTTAACTCCACTATAATATCTTCCCATAACTCCTTACATCAATTTTTCATCATACCAAACATTGGCGTTTTCCGCGAGCAATTTCTTAGTCGCTCAAATTGAGCTTTTGTTTTTATTTTCACACTAATAAAAGTTTTTAAAAATAGCGAAAAAGTTATTTCAAAAATGTATACTTACGATTTCTCCATTTTGTTTTCGATTTTCACCGAATTTAAAATATATAAACTTTAACTGCCAATAACACAACTACTTTTTTAGCAGTTGTCTGTATTTAACATTTTTGTCGACCAAACTTTTACAAAGTTGAAAACGGCAATACCACGAAAAAAATAGATACACAACTGAATAGCCAACTGCCTGTTGAGAATGGCAATGCGAATTTACCAAAGACAATCAAACTGTTAAAAAAGTGGAGAACCGCAATAGGGGCATTAATATTGGAATACAGTTCTTTTTTTTTAAAGATATCTAATCATCATTGTATAAAGCGATTTTCAACATTTGTAAAAGTTGTGATTTACATTTTTACTTTTATAAATTTTTATAATAAAATAAAAATTATTCTTTTAAAGCGGACGCGTGCAAAAAATATGACCATGTTTCGTAGTGCGGAAGACAAGATATGGAATTATCATTATTTTGTTTAAATTACACTAAATATATAAAGATTTTGTTATTATTTTGTAAATTAAGCATCGTACATTTAAATAATATGCAAATATTTTTAAATACACAAAGAATTTTTTGTGTTTTTTGTGAGCCAATGTGTACCTATACATATGTGTAATATAAGTTTCTACTACCTCAATATTGCGTAAGAAAACTGTGATTAGGTCAAGCGTTTGGTGAGGACTTTGCCGAATGATTCCTTTGTATTCTTTATTCGGTATTTTACCAGCTTACTACTTTTGGGGCGATTGGCGGAAATGAATGTGCATGGAACTGGCACAATACAAACAAATCGTTTGCACCTAAACTAAAAAGGTATTTTCGCAAACAAAAAGAAGGAAATTTTTTTGAAAAATAGTCCATAAAACATTTATAAAAAAGAACAAAATTAAATCAAAATATTTACAATCGTGAGCAAATTACCTTTAATTTAAGAACCCTAATATAGATATAACTGAAGGGGGCACTTTTTTGCCCCAGAGGGCTGCAAAACTCCCGCCCACTCTAAATATTTTTTTCTCGTAAAATGACCTTTAATTCAAGTACATACCTACACATAACACTAAGTGGGCGGGGCCGTTTTTTGGATTCAGGGGGTCCACGGGCCCTTAAATTCTCATTTTGTTTTGGTTTTTTTTATTTCCAGAGGTGTTCCAATTTTTTTTCGTGTTTCCTGTTAACTACAATTTTGCCAAAAAATGCTTATATTTTGTCCAAGTGAAATCCCAAGGTACACATATGTGTATGTCCTGTTTCTAAGGACATGGGCTTTGTATGTACATTAAAAGTTAAAATAAGCACTAATTTGAGAGCAACTACAAATGTTGCACTAAATTTAAAAACAACAAACTTGTGTTTTCATAAATAATAATGAATAACCGACAAAATTTAATTTTTGCTTCATTTCCTTTACTATTATTATGAAATCCATCACAAAAATCAAAACGCATGTGCATACATACATACATACAAAATTAATTTTTTTTTTAAATTAAGCAAATTTAAATTTTGCAATATTTGCATTGAGAGCAGTTGTTATGCATTAAAGCGCCGTTAAGTGATGGACGACAAATTTGCAAGACCACTTAACTTTTTTAGTGCTAGTGGAAAAAGTACCAATCGTCATCACTAACCCGGCGTTTCCACATGCAAGTAATTACAGTGCAATCTCCCTTAAAGGACACTTCCCATAAGCGGACACCCCCATTAAACGGACATTGTTGCTAGGTCCCGGCAGCGCTCCATAAGAAAATCATTGCAGTCGCTTTTCCTTGAACGGACGCTTCTCATGAGCGGACATCCGCTAGATAAAAAAAATTCTCTTGGACGGACACTTTGCTTATTTTTTTCCGAATTTTTCATGTCATAATTTACAAATAAGCCTGCCCATACTCTTTTAATTTGTTCGCTTTAAAAACAGGGCACGGTTTATCATACATATTTACTACAAAGTATTTATTTATTTATTTTATTTATTTATTTATAACATAGTTAAATGTGGGTATGTTAAATATATATGTATAGTACTCATAAAACATTTTAAACTTTTATTACATATAGAACTATATTTAATGATTTTTTGTTATTAAACCCAATTGAATTGTTTATTTTTTATATTTTTTTAATAAAAGTATGTATCTTTAAATAAAAACAAACAATATAAGGCAAAGTTTTGTTGATTTAAATTTGTAGTTTTCTCTTGGCCGGACAGCCCCCTTGTGCGGACACATTTCAACGGTCCCTTCGGTGTCAGCTCATGGGAGATTCCACTGTACTTGCAAGTAGTGTATACTTATTATCAACGAAAAATCGAGGAAACAGCCGATTGAGTGTGTATTGAGTTTTTTCAACTTGTAAAAAAAAACTGGTAAAAAAAATTTTGCAAACAAATTTTTTGCAGTTTTATTAAATGATAATGCAATGCTGATTTAAATCCATATTTAATGCACTGCCCCCACTATGATTAAAACCAAAGTCTGTATGTATAACAGCATAACTGAATTTTTCATTGTCATTATTCGATCAATCTAAGTGTACTAGATACTAGAGTTTGTTCACTGGAATTCCCGGGAACAAACTTTTACCTCCCCACTTGCCCGGGAATTAATTTTCGGATTCCCAGGAAATTTGAAGAACAACATTATAAGATTTCTTAATTTTACCACAAAATTTAAATTTGCTGCAGTTTAACGCTATTAAGTTGAATGTTGAGAATGGGCTTAAGAGCCTAAGCAAACTGTATGGGGGCTTAATTTTATGTTGAATGATGAAATTATTTCGGAATTCCTACTTCATAATGTTGAGCTTTCAGTTCATATTTACCCTTCAAAAAATTATATTCCCCTAAGACTTCTTTAATACTTTCATTCTAATTATGCAAATGAGCTCTGAATTTGACAATTTTTATCCATATATTGATTTCTATGCTCCTATTGGCATCAAAAATAACCTCTTAAGGTATGTTCAGACCTAACAAATATTTGACGAAAAAATCCAAAAAAGCGTGACCAATATATTAATCAAACTTTAGCTTTATTTTTAACAATTTCTTCTGATTTACTAAGCTTTATTTGTAAAAAAAAATTGTATAATGTAATTTAGCAACTGCATAACGATTTTTGATCTAGCGAAACGTTTTGCTTAAAGCATACTAGCCAGTAAAAAATATTAGTCATTGGAGAAATAATTAAATAAATAAAATTTTTTTTAAATAATTTGGGTGCGTTCGTAAATGCATCACTGCGCTACATCAGTGCTTTCAAATCGTTATATATTTATCAGTGAAGTAAATGCGGACCAAAAAATTTTGAAATATGTACTCCACAAAAATAATAGTCACCCAATAAAAAAATTATAATTATTTTTTTATCGGCTTTAAAAAAAGTTTGCTTTTCTGATGCAGCGCAGTGATGCATTTACGAACGTACCCTTTCTTTCACTCCTTGGCGGGGAGCCATTTGTATTTTTTTACATTTTTGTATATTTATTGTATCCATTAAGGTCATTATACACTATCCCACAAAGTCTTAAGTATTTTACTTCCCTGATCTAATTATTGTTTGAACATTTTCAAAACACAATAACAACTTATCATGACAGGGTTGTATTTTTCTAAAAATACGTACGACTTGTGTGATAGTGTAAAACAGCCTTTAATAATATTCAGGATTTTGCTTTTGTAATATATTTTTTATTGGCCTTGATAGGCTTTTGTATATTACTTTTATTAAAATAAATGAATAAAAATTTTGAGCGGGAGTCCCGGGATTCCGGAAAAATGATTTGTATTTCCCGCTTTCCCTGGACTAAAAAGTGAGGGAAAAAAGAAATAGATAATTTTTTTTTAAATTGTTTTTACAGACATCTCAACGTTGACAACCGTTACCGTTATTAATACCGATATCCAAGGCGAATTCATACAATGTGTTCTAATTTTGAAAACGTTTACAACACTGTAAAGTATTTTAACGTTGTCAAAAATAATACAACACTGTAGTAAACAATTTAAACAAATATTAAATTTTCTTTTTAATTTTATTTGTTGTTGTTTGTTTTGAAATGTAATAATTTAAAAAAAAATTTAATTTCACAATTTTAAGCGAAACCACATGAACGGTATATCATTTTGATACAAGTTTAGTAATCACCTGTTGCTTACCGATACCGTTTAAAACTGAATACCTGTTTTGATACTGGAATTTGTTTCGGTTGGTAACGAACATATTTTCCTTTAGCACAAGTGTTGAAAATTTTAATTGATTCTATTCAGCAAAATATATATATATTTTTTAAATATCTTGGAGAAAAATCCCTTTAATAATTGCCACCATGTAAAAAATGTCCCATCCAAGTCGTTTATACCAGTTCTTTGTTTTTTAACATTCTTGTTGGGTTTGGTTAATTTAATTATAAAACCGATATACATATGTACATTCCTATATTAATTTCTGTACGAAGATTCCGCTACCGAAATAACAAATACTTTATTACCGATACCGAAATTCATTTCGCTTGCCAAACTTGATTCAATTGAAATAAAATTTTGATGCACTTATCTTTTAAATACAATTTCCAGAATGCATACTTAGTAATATCTTTTATATATTTTTAAACTAGAAAAAATAAATATTCCTCATAAAAAAATGTTCAGAAGTTTCAAGGAATTAAAAAAACTTGTATGTGGTCATGAAAGTAATTTACGGAAAATATTAAGCAAAATGTTCATGGAAAAAAGAGTCGAACAAAACTAGGATGGGACCGGACTGATGAATCCGATTGTAAAGTAAAGTAGAGTCAATTATAAAACAGTGAGAACATTATAGACGAATCTTTATTGTACTAATACCAAGCTACATTTACGCATAAAAGGGACCGAGGCAGGGGTGCCAGGTGATTTTGGTAAGAAATCGGCATATTTTCAAAAAAAAATCGGCATTTTAATTTAAAGAAATCGGCAAACCAAAAATACCTATTTTAAATAAAGTAAAACACTTTTTTTGTGGAAAAAAATATCAAAACAGAACAATTTTGCATTACCTTATGCTAATAGCATAAAATTCAACAAAAAATAAACGTTTTACAAATAAATTAGAAACAAAAATGTATACGTACATTCTGTACTTTAGGGTAAATTATTTTAAAGTTTTGTACTTTTTGTTATTTAAGATTCATATGAGCTTGCCATTTTTATTAAATTCTTAATTTTAATATCAGCATGAAAATAGTTTAAAATTTTTAATTTCAAAAGTTTTTGTTATTCGTGCTCAATTCCCAGTTTTTATTCTTGATAAAAACACTTGAAATTTATTGTTGATGGGATAAGCTATTCCTATGCGCATTTCACTGGTTGCTTAGGCCAGATCATCAGGAAACTTCATCCATAAAGATTTTAGAAAAACTAAAGATATTAAACCAAATAAAAATGTTAAACGTATAAGACTTATAGCAACAGTTCTACTTGTAATAATATCAAAGCTTAAACAAAACAACATAAACAATAAACAGTGGCTTTATCATAGGAATAGCTTATCCCATCAACAATAAATTTCAAGTGTTTTTATCAAGAATAAAAACTGGGAATTGAGCACGAATAACAAAAACTTTTGAAATTAAAAATTTTGTATTCCCACAAATTGAAATTACTTTTTGATAATAAACAGGCAGGTGCACGGCCTAAAAAACACTTAATTGACAACATCTTTTGTAAGTTGTTGTTGTTTTTATTTTGTTTTTCTTAACCTACTTACAACTACAATTAATGTTGAGAGAATTTCAACTAATTGTAGCGGGGAATGTAAGATGAGATAAAGCCACTGTTTATTGTTGATGTTGTTTTGTTTAAGCTTTGATATTATTACAAGTAGAACTGTTGCTATAAGTCTTATACGTTTAACATTTTTATTTGGTTTAATATCTTTAGTTTTTCTAAAATCTTTATGGATGAAGTTTCCTGATGATCTGGCCTAAGCAACCAGTGAAATGCGCATAGGAATAGCTTATCCCATCAACAATAAATTTCAAGTGTTTTTATCAAGAATAAAAACTGGGAATTGAGCACGAATAACAAAAACTTTTGAAATTAAAAATTTTGTATTCCCAAAAATTGAAATTACTTTTTGATAATAAACAGGCAGGTGCACGGCCTAAAAAACACTTAATTGACAACATCTTTTGTAAGTTGTTGTTGTTTTTATTTTGTTTTTCTTAACCTACTTACAACTACAATTAATGTTGAGAGAATTTCAACTAATTGTAGCGGGGAATGTAAGATGAGATAAAGCCACTGTTTATTGTTGATGTTGTTTTGTTTAAGCTTTGATATTATTACAAGTAGAACTGTTGCTATAAGTCTTATACGTTTAACATTTTTATTTGGTTTAATATCTTTAGTTTTTCTAAAATCTTTATGGATGAAGTTTCCTGATGATCTGGCCTAAGCAACCAGTGAAATGCGCATAGGAATAGCTTATCCCATCAACAATAAATTTCAAGTGTTTTTATCAAGAATAAAAACTGGGAATTGAGCACGAATAACAAAAACTTTTGAAATTAAAAATTTTGTATTCCCAAAAATTGAAATTACTTTTTGATAATAAACAGGCAGGTGCACGGCCTAAAAAACACTTAATTGACAACATCTTTTGTAAGTTGTTGTTGTTTTTATTTTGTTTTTCTTAACCTACTTACAACTACAATTAATGTTGAGAGAATTTCAACTAATTGTAGCGGGGAATGTAAGATGAGATAAAGCCACTGTTTATTGTTGATGTTGTTTTGTTTAAGCTTTGATATTATTACAAGTAGAACTGTTGCTATAAGTCTTATACGTTTAACATTTTTATTTGGTTTAATATCTTTAGTTTTTCTAAAATCTTTATGGATGAAGTTTCCTGATGATCTGGCCTAAGCAACCAGTGACATGCGCATAGGAATAGCTTATCCCATCAACAATAAATTTCAAGTGTTTTTATCAAGAATAAAAACTGGGAATTGAGCACGAATAACAAAAACTTTTGAAATTAAAAATTTTGTATTCCCAAAAATTGAAATTACTTTTTGATAATAGTTTAAAATTTTAAATAATTTTTTGAATGATGAATTCTATGCAAAGATTAATTTGCATGGTACATTAAAATTTCGTTATATTAAGGTTGACTTGGCTTAACATTTTTCCACATTGGCGGAAGAATGTGAAATTGTTGGAAATGAACCAGGGGAATTCTCACATTTAAATCTAAATTTGTTTGCCAAAAAGTTTGTTAATTTACTTGACTTTCTTACAAAAGATTGGTTATCGGATAAACTTGCATCATCCTCAAATGCGCTTATAAAAATAATTTTTTGATTTAAGTTTCTTCATTAAAAGTGAATTTTGAATTTAACTTGCCTCAACTTTTTTGTAAGTAAAAATCTATTTCCAAATTCAAATATAAAGTATGTACTTTAAATTTTTTAATTTAACTTTTTGTTCTTCTTTTAGCTTTTGTCAAAAAAATTGCTGATATTTTTTTTGTTTTTTTGATCAAGTTCTTTTATTCTTTACAATTGCAACATGTGTGTGTTGGGTAAACATACGTAACAAACACTGCATATAATATAGGACAAATCTAACCTCTTTTTCTTAGCAAAAGCGCTAAATTAATAACAGTTCTCTCTTTTTAATGAAACAAGTATTTCAATGGTACCCACAATTAAAATTGTACTAAATCCAACAAAAAGTTACTTTGGTTAAGATGTTTATCAAAAAATCGGCATTTTTTGAGCAAAAATCGGCAAATCGGCACTTTGATAATTTGGAGGCAAAAAATCGGCAAATATGGCAGGCCTGGACCGAGGTAGTAATATTGGTGAGAGTGACGAAATAACACTGGAAGAAAACAACTTGCTATTCATTTTATATAGTCGTCAACGAGATTGTCACGAAAGCACATGTGTGGCGGGTGTAGTCATGTTTTTTAAATGTCTTATGACAAATAAGACATTGCATGTCATCAAAAGCATTTTGTAACATAAAATACTTTTCGGCTGACATCATTAATATATTGCAATCATTTCAATTTATGTGTTTACTGCTGTCAGTCTCGATGACGAATAAAATGTAAAATAAGACACAGAAGTTCTGCAAGTGTAGTTTGTCTCTCCCACTCAACATGCTGATTTCCTATTGGTTGATTGCCGTTTGATGAAAGAGCGTAAGGATACGTGTGAGTTTAATTTGCTGATATCAATAAAATTAAATAATATCAATATAATTAAATAAAAATTGTGAGAAATTACAATGATTAAAAATAGGAAAAAAAGAAAAATAATAAAACGGGAAAGTGAAGAAAGTTTGTTGAACGATCGCGGTGCTTAATAATCCTCAAAATTAAAGGGAGCCAAGTATTTTGTCTTTCCAAGAATTAGAGGACGGAAAGAACACTATTTCATCTTTTAGCTATGGTACCGAATGTTTATCTCAAAGTTTATTTAAATAAATAATAAATTTAAATTAAAAAAATTAAATAGTTTTATTTATATTCCACATTGTATTATAATCCACATTTGAAAAACATTTGAGAAGTACGTTTGAAAGCAAGTTGAAAATAAAGACATTTTTCAATTTGAAAATAATTTCCCCTTTTTGTTGAGTACGCTATGATTTTCAAATCATTATCAAACGTTTGTCGTTTGAGAAAACGTTTGATTTCAAATCATTTTCAATTTGAAATCAAACCTCCGTGTTTGCTGGGTTAGAGCAGAGCCCGGCAACACATACATGCAGACTGTTTATTCTTTGTGAGAGAATAAAACCTCTCCCTCTCAGAAGCACTTAAAGAAATTTTTGTGTTATTTTCTTGTTTTTAAAATCAATCTGGCTGTTTATGTTAAAACTCAACACGTATGTTTTATATAAAATAAAAAAATCATTAAAATGAAATAAATCACATTCTTAAAGAAAAATGAAAAAAAAAATATAATTTCATTAACATTCGGGCTTGCCAAAAAAATTTCGGCAAACAAGAAATTAAATTCCCATTCTTCTTTAAAAATTTCTCGCAGTGGATTTCTAAAGCAAGTGTCAAACAGAACCTCCTTGTTTAAATGTTTGTTTTTTACAAAGTGAGAGCGAATGTTATTGTGAGAAAAAAAGCACTGTGCAGTACTTTTGCGGGTCTCTGCATTAGAGCATACTTTCAGCTACTACCTAAGATTACAAAGCATATAGCTAGAAAACTGGATTAACCAAAGGTTTGCTTAAGAAAAAATTTTTAAATATTAATGGAAAAAGAATATTACAAAAAAGCTTTATGCAAAAATTAATATGTAGGTACATGTACATATCGACCCCTTTGCGCGAAATGATCGTATATGCCAATTTTTTTGAAATTGAGTTTTTGTTCTACATCCAAAGATACGTCACCACGGAGGGTCATGGCAAAATCCCTAACTTGAGAACGGCTTAACCGATTTGAACGATTTTTTGTTTAAAATGATCACCATGGTCCAACTTAGGTTTTTACGGAAAGAACATTTTGCCCCGCCCACTTTTACGCCCACTTTTTCGATTAACCTAAACTCAGAAAACGGCTCCATCGAGTTGACTAATTTTTCTTTCAAATGTTCGTATTAATCAACTTTAAGTTTTCACCGAAAGAAAAATTTACCACACCTACTTTTACGCCCACTTTTTCTATTAAGCGCATAACTGGAGAACGGCTTGACCGATTTGGACGATTTTTTCTTTAAAATGATCGCCATGGTCTAACTTAGGTTTTGCGGAAAGAAAATGTTGCCCCGCCCACTTTTACGCCCACTTTTTTTCGAATTACAAAAAACCAGAAAACGGCTTCATCGGTTTGACAAATTTTTCTTTCAAATGTTCGTATTAATCCATTTTAAGTTTTCATCGAAAGAAATAATTACCACGCCTACTTTTACGCCCACTTTTTCTATTAAGCGCATAATTTGAGAACTGCTTGCCCGATTTTGACGATTTTTTCTTTAAAATGATCGCCATGGTCCAACTCATTCTTTTTTGATTGAGCCCATATCTACACCATATGTAAGTTATTTTGTAAAAAAACTTTGATAGGTATTCCATGGATTTTTATTTTAAAGGCCGTAAATTTCGTTAAATGCTCAATTTAAATCGTGTGGTAATACAACACTAATGTTTGCTTAGGGCCAACAACGTGGACCGGATCAGCTAGTGTTTATATGAAATAGCATACATTTATCTATGTATATGAAAATATATATTTAGTTGTTCCTTTTATATACATATCTTGAAATGAAAGCTCTGTAATAATGTTTTTTGGCCAAATTGGCTTTTATTATTACTGATAATAAATAAATAAAGTAGTTTTAGAGATATTTAGGAAATAATCTCAACACCTTTGGCTCATTCGGCGAAAATACTTTTTTAACTTTTTAAAATTTTTTCTGTTCATATATGTTCCTTATAGGATAAAAGGAACCTTCTCACAAAATTTCATTAAAATCGAAAGGGGTCGGGTCCCACTCAAGGTCAATTTGACATGGATTTATCCAGTAGAAAAAAGTTTAGTTTTTTTGGTAATGTAATAAAATTTATTAGCTTTTTTATTTAACTTGTTCTTAAAATTAAACAATGTTTGGTAGTCAAGAGTTAAGGCAACATTGCTTACGTGATAACATATCTTTTTTAAAATCACAAAAAGCCTATTCGCAATTCCATACCTCAAAAAACCTGGGTTTTCTCTAACATGAGATTTTTTTGATAAGTATTTAACAGCTAAAGTTTAATAATTTCTTTAAGTGTATGTATGTAAATGTATGTATGTACATATGTATGATAACACAAGGGAACAAGCTTTTTGTTGATTAAGAGCTGAATGTTGTTTTATGTTATTTGGACGCTTCATCCAAATCTGCACTTAGTTTTTTTCTATCAGCTCGACTTTTCGCGATATAACGTTATGTCCAAAATTAAGGAACTTCCTCTACGTATATTGGAATAACTTGAAAACGGTTCACCCATATTCAGAGAATTCGTTGAAGTTTAAAAAAAAAGTTACAACCATGGTAGAATAAGTACAAGGCATAGTCATTAGAAATTTTGTTCTCAATTTCAAAACCCATATAACGGCAAACAAAAGAAAATATGGAAAAAAAATTAAAACACGCGTAAAAAATCAAATAAATTATTTTGACACTACATGGGCAAAAAATGAAAACTCTCAATAATGAACATACCTGGAACTTAATATACTATGGTTACAACCATGATACAAATACACTAAGACCATATTTACACTATGCAATTAACGCCGCAACTTTCGCATGCAACTTCTTGTTTGTTAGCAAGAGGTGTAGGGAAGAAAACGGGATTGAAAAAGTTGAAAAAATGCTTGAAAAAAATTAAAATATAAATGTGAAAAGAGTTTCGTAGCAATGAAAAATAGAAAAAAAAACTCGGCATTAATTGCATAGTCTAAATGCGGTACAAGTAGTTCTACTTCTCTCTCACAGTATTTTTTTTTGAAGTTTATCGAAATTATTTGAAGTTAGTTTTTTTGTAAACATTAAATATGTGTTGCCACATATAAAAAATACAATAAATTCCTTTTGGAAATTATAAGTTAAAATGTGTAATTTGTTTTACAAAGATACCCCCTGGCATTATAAACTAAATTGGCATTTTAGTTTTAAGTAGAGCCAAAAAAAGTGTTAAAGAAAAACTATAGAAACGAAAAATTATAAGCCCAATTATGAATACAAATTCCCCGGTAGTTTTTCCCCTTTTCCCATTTTTACAATTGAATTTACATAGGAAAAATGGGAGAAGGGAGAAAACCCCGGGGAATTTTTATTCATAATTGGCCTGTATATAAAAGTGTATGGCAATATATAATTTTTTAAAAATTATTTTTTGTTTATATTTTTGCAAAAGCTGTTTATGATAAACATGTGTATGTTAACAGTTTAAGTTTAGGTTTAAACCACCTCCATTGGCCGTTTAAACTAGCAAAAACATTAAAAAAAATACAACTCAAAAAGTAAAAACTGAGATCGCTAATCATCAAAGTAATTTTCGGGAATACAAAATTTTAATTTAAATCTCTAATACAAAAAGTGGCTCTTAGTTAATCATATTTCGAATCAAATGACCTTTATTTTATTGTAATCGGTGCACAACATTGGATTTTGTTCACAATTTACTGAAAAAACTGAATTGATGAAAATAGCGATTTTCATACAAAAAATAACATTTGTTTATATGTGTGTTTGCTGCTGTTCCATTTATGGACGTTTTTACTTTACTTAAAAATGAGGTACCTTCACTTAATTGAGAATTAAGCGAAACGCATTCATCGATTTTTATGATTTATCTCTTATTTTGTCCATAGGTTATGAGACTTTAGTTGAAATTAAAAAGTCTAACTTATATCCGTTTTGGATGTTTCATGATTTTTTAAAATACAAAATTTGCAGTTTTTTTCCTAAACAACCATTACTCAGCCACTTTTTTTGGTGATTTTAAAAAATTTGTTTGGTTTTTAAAGCTGACAATTACATTAAAATAAAAGAAAAATATAAAAAAGCGTAAAAGAGTAAAGTTATGATTTTTTGAACTTTAATTTTTGAAAAAGAGTCAAAAATACGATTAGAAATGCGAGCTGATGGCGAAAAACGGAGATAAGATTTGAAATCAGCGACCTCAAATTCAATCAACACAAAAAAAAGTGCAATTTTGTTCCCTTGCGCAATTATTAATTAAAAAAAAAATGATCAAATGTGAGTTTTGTAGTTTTGTCTATTAAAGTATTAAGATTTCAATTGTCGTCGTTAAAATATAGAAACTTACCCGGCGGGATGAATTGTGAATCCTGCCGTCCATCTATTTGATGTCCAATAAAAACCAAAAGAAATAATAATATATAAATCAAACAGGAAAATATTTCATGCATAATATTTGTTTAACAAGAATGTTCTTTTTTTAAATATAAATGTATGTATGTATGTATGTATGTATAGATTATTGCTTATTATATTGTATTTTTATTTGTTTAAAAATACTGTTGCAGATTAGAACATAATTAAATGCAAAATAAACTTTTTTTTTTTAATTTGAGCACTTTTTTTAATAATATTCGCATATGTAATAAGATATTAGTTATGTGGCAGATTTTTCTTTTTATAAATTAAAACAATATTTATTAAGAATTAATTTTAAGTTATGTTTATATGTATGTATGTGTATGTTATTTTCGACATGAAAATTATTGAAAGCTATAAAGTTAATATAAGTACATTTGTATATTTATGTACATATGTATTAAAAAGTTCAATGGAGGGTTAAAATGAAAAGTTATATTGGCTTTATTTTAGATACAGGTATAAAAACTTTCTAAATTATATTGATTTCAGCATAAGGGCAAAGTCAAAGTAAATTCACAAACTCAGGAAGGTCGGTCATATAATTAAGTTTTGGGAAAGTTTAAAAAGAAAATATACAACAAATTAAAAACAACAACAAAAAAATTTCAATTATTTTAAAAACGGGACTTGAATCTAAATTACGTATTTTAAAAATTTTTTTTTAATTTATTACTAGAGTTTTTTCTGTGAAATTTGAAATCCTAGATTTAATCCGTATACCTTTGTATGAAGCTAGGTTTAATAATATTTAGATTTGTCACCACATTTTATATATCTAAAATGCAAACGGACGGAACTACACAAAAATTCTAAAATGAGTTTTTGATTGATTTTTGTTCGTTTTATTAAACTACAACCCTGGGTACACATATGTGTACCTTAACTTATTACAAGTTTTAAAGACTAGCGACATCGTTTGACCACTAGAAACAGTTTTTTTTAGAATATTCACGTCCGTTTGTATTTAAGGTGATGATATATAAAATGAAAAATTTTTGTCTGTTGGCTTATAGAATCCTAAACTACTGAACCGATTTTCCTGAATCGGAGCAGGGCAAGTGGTACCCTCCATAGGATGCCAATATTAAGTATCGCATATCTGAAGAGCCGGTGTGCCTTTGAAATTGCATTAGTGTCCAGTACCCATGTTCTGTAACTTTGGAGAAGACTTCTAGCATCGAAAAGATTTGAAACAAAAAGTGAGACAATATGTGTATATAACTCATGTCGAAAAGTGTTAAGAGATTACGTCTTTACGTTATAAATGTCGAAGCCGATGTGAAATTGCAGACGTTGAGAACGCCAATCACACATATCGTTGACGGCGGCCAAAATTTACTACAAATTTAATATTTTCGGCTGCGAAAATATAACCGTCGGATGAACTAAATATGTAAAGTAAGTTTTGAATACATTTTTAATATACATATCACACTTGATCAACAAAAGGGTATTAACTCCACTTTTTTGTTTTTTTCACTTTATGGTAATTGACGGGTAATATTCATATCCATATGGTAATTGACAGGCAATATTCATATCTACCCGCTGTAAAAATATCTTGATTTTTTTCATATGCCTTTAATGTAAAATTAAAAATTGTTTTGCTTCCACTGAAAATTTTTAAATTTATTGTCGATTAAGTGCGATATGTATTTTTTAGGGTTAAAATTTTTTCTAATTCCGTTTTTATTCGTAAGTTTATTTTACACACACTTTTTATGTAAATTGGAGATTAATTTTCTTACGTGACAGCTTTTACTCGCCAAAAATATAACAGAAGCAGTTAAGTGAGAAAAACAGTTGTTTGTTTCAGTTTATGGCAATTTTGTTTAATTTCTCACATTTCAATAAAAAAAATTTTTCTGACGCGGGAGTTACAGACCGTGGGCACAGATTATTCGTATGATTAACAAAATTTGTCAACATTTTAAATTTGGCTAAGATGTTATGATATAAGGGTATTCATTTCAGTTTTTTTTATATGTTGGAAAAATGGAAAAGTGGAAAAATGTAATTTTTGTTACAACAACCACAAGAAAAAAATTCCATCAAAGTTACATTTTTGTCAAACTATAACCAAGTGTAAAAAAATCGGGATAAAAAGATGTAATTTTAACTATAAACGTCAAACGAAATGATGTTGCCATTCATAAAAAATGCTTTTCATATACCAAAAAGCGAACAGCTGGATTGATACAGTACAGAAACGGTACAGCAACGGACACGACATCTAGGTTAACTGCAAGTGTGGGTTATATTTAAATGAAATTGCAAAACATTCAAAGGTAACGCTAATATAGACCCCAGGCCATACGCCAGGTTTACCAAAGAGCAGATTAGCTGGGCTTACAATTTGGTATTCTGATGACACATTTGTAGATCTCTTTATTGGTTTTACATTGGTCAACGTATAATTTACTTATTTATCCATAGTCTTATAGAATGGTACCGTTTATCACGGTGTTTCATTTTCTATGTCCGATAATTCAAGACATTGCCTGACCTAAATATTCATAAGAAATTGTTGAGATCTGCAATAACACCTACAGAGCAGCTGCTCTTTAGAATGGGAATTGGATATCACAAAGGGACAGGGAAGGGCTCAAGTGAACTGCCTTTTTGCATGGCTGACCTTCAAGGAACTTACCCTAACTTTTACTAAGCTTATCTCCTGTGAAATATATATTTGACCGATATTCAGTAAGTATATGTACTGTTCGGAAATTTCACGCAGGGTCACTCGCGGATCTTGTGTGAGATTGTGGCGGATGGTTACTGCCTATGCTCGCCCAGCTCCACCGATTATGTGGGCACTAGGGACGATTTTGGGAAATTTCTGGAGGTAATACTGCCGTCTAGGGAGAGCTGGTCACTGATGGCTCGAAGATGAGGTGCACAGGTGCGGGGTCTCATTGAGACAACGCGCACGCTGTGCTTGATGCTTAGGAGGTCAAACCACGATGCGCTGTTGGGCAAGAGTAGGGTCTGCGTAAGAACCATGATAGGTATCATCACTGCCCACTGTATGATAGGCAGGATGGCGGTGAAGTAATGTCTAACCTGTCGGATATGTGCGGGTTGTGTGAAGACCCGGAGGAGCTGAAAACAGTTGAGTACATTTTGTGTCACTGTACCAGGCTACAGAACATTAGACCGAGGTGGCTAGGTAATAATTCTTAGGCGAATTGGGGGATGTCTCGGGTTGCGGGCTCGAGAATTTTACGGGATTCGTAATCGGAATGACCTGGCTGCGCAACAGGAGGCTTTGTGAGGCATATACATACTTTTGTTTTTCACCTTTATTTCACACTACTTCGCTGTCTCTTCTATCGAACTAAGGCATCATAATGGACCATAATGGAGTCTGGGTGAGGGTGTGAAGATGACTTCACACCAGCCTTTCAACTTAACCTAACATATGTATGTACAAGATTTCGTACAACAGCTTTAAATTTACTATTGTAGATATTCAATTATGCTGTTAACTTTCAACAAGCTGTAGTTGCAGTGGATATCAGAAGTCTCCATTGTTCTTCTCTTCATTTTTCAAAAACATTTTTAAAAAAGTGCCTTATGCTAGAAACACAACTGGGACGAACGACGAATAATACGCAACGAATAGAGAGAATACACACAATCGTTGCGTAGACCGAAATTCGTCATGCGTAACGAACACTGCGATAGGTTTATTTCTATTTCTTGCGCAGACGAACGACGAATAAATTGGGACAGAGACAGCTAGTCGTAGCTAAATCATGAAACCTGTAAAGAATCACAGGGAAAACTCGCTTCTAATGCGAACTTGGCTAAAATTTGCAAAAATCGCGAAAATTCGCGAAAATTTTTAATATTTCAACCAAGCCATAAAATTGATTAAAAGTCTCTAAAACTATAAGGAATGGCAAAAATTCGATAAAAATTGCTATATTAGCCGAAATTCGCAAAAATTTGCTAAAAGCGGCATAAAAACAATGTCTAATATTTTTTAAAAATCGTTAAACCTGTAAAGAATCATAACCCTTATAGATAAAAATCGCTTATATCGCGAACATAGCTAAAATTCGCAAAAATTGCAATATTTAAACAAACGCAAAAATTTATTTGAAATCGCTAAATCAGTTTAAAATACAGTCGAACTTCCCTATAATGAATCTCCACGGGGACAGACAATTATATCACTATATAGAAACTTCATTATAAAGAATTTTTTTTTTTTGTTTTTTATTTATTCAAAATAATCAGGTATTTTTGTTTGAAATGTTTGATAAAGTACTGGGAAGAATTCCAAACTCTTTAGCTATATCTTTTTTTTTTAATGTCCCTTCTTCAAATTTATTAATTACTAATAACTTTTTTCAAGAGAAATGCTACTCCGGTGCGTCATTTTCGTTCACTGAACTCGGGCAACTGGTGTTAAAAGTCAAATCATTGACTTTTTTGTTTTCATTTACGGTACATTTCTTATTTTCTTAATAAATAGTGTTGCTTTCAAGTGTAAAGTAAAGCTGCAAAAAATAGTTCACTATATGGAGACAAAAACACACGTAAAATGTATTTTTGTTTCCAAAATTTTTTTCATTGTAAAGAAAAATTCACTGTTTGGAAATTCATTATACGGAGACCAAAAAACATTGAAAGTGGAACGAAAAAGTTGTGTTCTTGATTTAAGTTCATAATAAGGAGAACTTCATTATATAGAAGTTCACTATAAGGAAGTTCGACTGTATCAAAATATCCGATAATAACATAAAAAAGTTTGCAAAAATAGCGAAAATTCGCGAAAATTTTTCATTTTTCAAAGAACCCATAGAATTGATTAAAAGTCCCATAGACTATTAGGAATGGCAAAAATTCGTTAAAAATTGCTAAATTAGCGGAAATTCGCTAAAATTTGCTAACAGCGGCATGATAGCAAAGTCTACTATTAATTATAAATCGTTAAAGCTGTAAAGAATCAGACAACTTACAGACACAAATCGCGAAAATGGCTGAAATTCGCGAAAAATTGCAAAATTTGAAACAAACCCAAAAACTAATTTGAGCTTGCCAAATCGAAATGAAGAACAGCAAAAATGCTTAAGTAATCCACTTTCGAGTGGATTCGGATTGTAGAACACACCCAATTAATAGTTATTTATGTTTTTTTTTTGTGTTGAAATATGGTCAACCTATGATTTGATAAATGTTAACAAACAAAGAAATTTTAATAAAATTATTGCTAGTTAAAGAAGATGAAAATTAATGAAAATCTTTATATAGTCAAGCGTCCAAGGTATTTATTTTTATAAATTAACAAAATTCAAGTCTTATTAATACTTGGAATTTACGCACTTATTGTGTCTCATTTGACGAATTTCGTATTATTCGTCGTACTATGCGAAGTTCGTCGTTCGTCCCAGTTGTGTTTATACCATTATTCTTATTTGTTAATCTTAAATCTTGTTTATTTGTCGGAATACAGAAATTTGTAAAAATTTCCTTAAAAAATAAATATCATTTACTTTAAGTAAAATAAATTTAGCTGCATGCGTTAAAACATCAGACATTTATAAAACGGATATTGTATTATAAAGGCGCCCTATGCTCCAGTGGGAGTTAAAGGAACATACATATATATGTATGTGTAAAATTAACTTAACCTTATTAACGTAAAAAATGGGAAATAGTACGTAAATCAATATAAACAATATTATTTTTAGATGAAAAATTTGTTCCAAATCCTTAAATTTTTTTTTTAATTCGATTACAGCACTTTGAATTTTGTACAATTAAAACATGATTTCTTATAGTTTAACAAAAACCAATGAAAATCAATGAGTAAATAGCATAAACAACTAAAACTGACAGCAAAAAATTATTGTTAACTCAATAACCAAGTTGATGTGGGTTGATGATAGCTTAGACACAATATCTTAACATGTGTATTGATTAATTTCTTTAAACTAATTTATATTAAAATTTCCCTTATCATGTAATTGTTAAATGATTTAAAAATGACAAACAGTTTTATAATTTAATAATGAGATAAAAATTATAGAATAGTTTTAAATTACCTGGTGAATTGGTGGATGAATCATATGATGGCCAGCAGCGGGCATTGTTGGTAAATACATGCCATAGGGTTGAGCTGATGTACCGCCAGCAGTCTGTGTATTAGCCATATTAAATGGTGGAGGCGTACCAGAATGGAAATTTTGTTTCTCATATGACTACAAAAAGATTTTTTTTATAAATATATAAATGTTTTACCTAAAATTTCTTGAAATTAAACCTACATTGACTTTATTAAGCG
The DNA here is from genome assembly GCA_949318255.1 of Pollenia labialis. Taxonomy (NCBI): domain Eukaryota; kingdom Metazoa; phylum Arthropoda; class Insecta; order Diptera; family Polleniidae; genus Pollenia; species Pollenia labialis. Next base: position 56,861,711 of record OX439143.1, read on the forward strand.
CCACATGTGCTTTGCCGTACATAGAGGATGTTATATCCGAAGCTGTTCCAGCCTGTGGCGGATTCGTTACATTTTGAGATTTCGTTTGTGGATTAACACTTGACGGATACGTTCCTTTTGTATAGTCTTGTGAAGCTTGTGAAAGCGCATCATAATTGGTTGATCCATAACCAGTATTATAGGAAGGTTTTGGGAATTGTCCACCAGAAGCTGTGTTAGCAGCTTGAATTTGCTGTAGAAAGTAAATTTATATTAAAACACAATTATTTTTACTTAACCTAAATCATTTTTTTAAATTTTTCTTAAAAAGAAAAGATCTTAATTCTTAAAAAAGGGCTATGTATTTGCAAGTTTTTTCTTAAAAAGTTTTTAGAAATAGATCTGTTGTTACTGTTGTCGTAATAGCTCGATGTAACTGTCGCTGAGTTGACATTTTTTTTTTTTTTTTTTTATTTATTTATTTTAACAGGTATGTAATACAAAAAGGCTTCTCGGCCAAATTTACGAACGGGGGAAGATCTAATTGCCATGGAAACGATAAATTTTTTTGTTAAAAAGCTTTCTAGAAAGCCTTTTTTCATAAAAGTTTAAAATATACCTAGTCAAGTCATAAATACTGGTACACGTGTAAACGCACTCATTACGAATGCAACACTGGGCGCATCCATTTTAAATTGACTGCTATTAGAAAGCTGGCGTTAATACTTCATTGTGACACTAAAAGTTTTTGAGATTAATTGTTTTCAATCATGGAATGGGGCGACATTGAAAATCGTATAGTTGTAGTTGGCTTACTAAAATGCAACATGGAAAAAGGAGATATCTTTAAGACGTTGCGACCGCTGGGAATCACTCGCAATTTCGTGTATCGTACTGCGAAGTTATTTGAGGATACTGGTGGTGTACGAGACCGTCAAAGATCCGGCCGTCCGCGCACTGTGAGAACTCCGAAAGCGATCAAAGCAGTGAAGAAACGAATCGACCGAAAACCTCTGCGAAAACAGAAAATCTTGCCGCGTGAGATGCAAATTTCACAGAAATCAATGTCTCGCATTATCAAAGAAGACTTGGGACTCAGCGCGTATAAGCGACATACTGGACATCTGCTCACGGCGCCATTAAAGGAAAAACGCAAGCGAAAATCAAAATCGTTACTCAGCCGGTACACGAAAAATGCTCACAGGCAAATTCTGTTTACCGACGAGAAAATCTTCACCGTAGAAGAATCGTTCAATCCTAACTCATCCCGAAGGTTCATAGAGGCCACCATCCCGCGTCTGTAATGGTATGGTGGGGAGTGAGCTACGAGGGCGTTACCAAGCTCCATTTTTGCGAGAGAGGAGTGAAAACATCGGCCAATGTGTACCTTGGAACCCATTGTGAAGCCTCTCAGCCAATCATTATTCAACAACAAGCCATTGGCCTTCCAGCAAGACTCTGCTCCAGGTCACAAAGCAAAAACAACTCACTCAAGACTGGCTTAAAAAAACCTTCCGGATTTCATATCAACTGTTGATTGGCCAGCTGGTAGTCCAGACCTCAACCCGTTGGATTACAAGTTGTGGTCCGTATTTGAGGGCATGGCTTGCTCTACTCGACACCCAAATATTGAGTCACTGAAGCGAGCCCTTGTCCGTGCAGTTGAAAATTTTCCCATGCATGAAGGGCGTCTTGCGATCGATGATTGGCCAAATCGTCTTAGGTCGTGCTGGAAGTCAAATGGAGGCCATTTCGAATAAGTTGTTCTAGGATTTGTAGCCAATAAATAACTTAATAAAAACATAAATAAAATTTTTTTAAATATTATTTCTTTTTCATTTGGGGTAGATTTTTCTGTGTACCAGTATTTATGACTTGACCAAGTACATATCTACAATAATATTTAGACAAGTTATTTTAAAAAAGTATTTTTTTCAAGTAACCTTGTTTGAAAAGAAAGATTTTTATCTTTAAATCGTACTTTTTCATAACATTCCAATGAAGATCTAAAAATTGGTTTATTAACTGCTCTATTTTAATTTAAATTTCCGAATATATTTTGTCACTTACTGGGTAAATAGCTGGGGTACCATATTGAAAACTGCCGGGCATAACATTACCACCATAGAAATACGCATAAGGAACATTTAGCATTGGTCCACTAGAACCAGCTTGTTGCGACATGGTACTGGAAACCTAAGGAAGTAAAATAGTTGAGTATCTGGTTCAGTTAAGTTACTTAATACATCTTATTTAGGGAATAATTAAAAAAAAAAATAAAGAAAAAACATTTAAAAAAATTTTAAGGGTATTCATTTCAAATTTTTTTTGGTTGGAAAAATGGAAAAAAGAAAAATTACACTCTTATTGACGTGAACGGGGTTTTTTATTTTTTTTTTTTTGTAAAAAGTACAAACTGTAAAAAAAAATCTGCCAAATAATTCGTGGAAGTAATTGATATTTTCAATATGCCAAATAATTGTTAAAAGTGAATTAATTAATTTATTTAATTGTCACATCATTAACTAAAATTGATAATATTTACGGAAATAAGGGTATTTAAAGATACATTTTCATGAAAAAAATACAATATAAACTTTGAAATATTAAATTGCAGAAATGTTTACTTCATTCATTTCATTTCTTTTTTTTTAATTCTTTTTTAATAACTTTTTTATTGAACTCATTCTTAATATGTGTTTTTTTTTAAATCAGAGTTGTACAATTCAAGAGTTTATAAAAAAATGTAATTTTTCGTACTTTGTATTAAAAATTAGCAATTTTTTATGAATGGCAACATCATTTCGTTTGACGTTTATAGTGGAAAATTACATCTTTTTATCCTGACTTTTTTACACTTGGTTATAGTTTGACAAAAATGTAACTTTTGGTGGAATTTTTTTTCTTGTGGTTGTTGTAACAAAAATTACATTTTTCCACTTTTCCATTTTTCCAACATATAAAAAAACTGAATTGAATACCCTTAATATTTTGGTTTTTTTTCTTTCTTGCAAATAAAGCTTACATTACTAACAGGGCTGGAATTATTGTCAGTTCTGGCAAAGCGGCCATCAGTCATTGTTGAATATGCCACCGAACCCAAATTATCACGACCAGCTCCCAGGCTTGTTGGGGTGTAATTAAGATCATAATAACCTTGCTGTTAATGTAGATGTCAAAAAAAAAAGTTAAAATCTTTTTCATAAAAAGTACATAAAAAAGCGTATGTAACTGAAAATACATAGATTGAAAAAATTCGATGCAATAGGGGGATGATGGATGAGAGGACAATCTTATTATGAGACGAAGTTATATGAGAAATAGGTTCAATGCAACACAATATAAGCATTATTATTTTATTAACGATTAAAATAAAGATTTTGAACAATAATTTCTGTTAATTACACTGTGTCACAAATTTTCAACAAAAGTCGTGACCAAATAAATCTGACACCTAATCGTAATGTAAATTTGTCTACTGAATCCAATATAAAGTCAGAATTATCAAAAGTAGAAAAGTTTTCGATATTCCAAAATAACCGCTATTTGTGTTTTTAAGATGGATAGATATCACTTTAATAAAAATATCTTCAAAAATATTCAATGGATATTTTATTTCTTTTTTATTGATTGAAAGACAATTCAATTACTAAGCCTAGCACGTGTCGGTTGTAAATTTTTTTATAGAAATGACTGAGTTACAGTTTTTATTCAATTTTACCCTTTTCAACTTTTTTTTATGCCAAACAATAAATTTTTTTTTAAGTTTTATAACCTACGACGTTAGTTTATTTTAATACGAATATTTTGTGCACAATAGGATCAAGATTGGTGCAAAAATGACAAAGTTACAGAAGATTAATTCAATTATTCTATCCCACTTTTCGATTACAGTAGAATCTCACAACTTCGAACCGTCCAGAAATTAGAACCGGCCATTTCAATGTATTGGACGATCTGAAATTAGAACCTGTGGTTCTAATTTCTGGAAGTGTTTTTTTTTATTTCTCTTTAGTTGTTTGTTTGTTTTGTTTTTATGATTTTGAACTTAATAGGCTCTAAAATTAAACAGGGGGTTCCAATTTCTGGAATTTTTATTTGTATTTTTTTTTTGTATTTTCACTACAAATTATTTTTTTCGCTCAATAATTTTCTGTAAAAAAATATGTCCAGAAATTCAAACTTTTCAGAAATTCGAACTGCCCGGTGCACAAAGTGGTTTTAATTTGTGAGATTCTTCTCTATTATCAAATTAAAAAATAAAAAAAAAACAAAACAAGTAAATATACATACATATGTACAAAGCTAAATGTTAGTACACACAAAACAATAAATATTATAAACAAGGAACCAGCATCGCCTCATCATACGCCCCTTGACCCCGACGTTCCATTTCTTGTATTTGTTGGTAAAAAAGCTCACATGCTTGTCACTTTCATCGCCAAGGTTATTTGGGAAAAAATTTAGGCCCCTATTACGGTTTACAACTCAACTCAGTTGATGCTTGATTCAGCACATGGTGAATTAAACAGGTGGCAGCACTACGCAAGATGACGATTTTTTGCTCTTGCATTGTTTGTCTAGGTTTATGTCAAAATTTTGTTTATGATCAAAATAATTTTCGTGGGAATACAAAATTAATTTTAAATGATTTTGTTATTCGTGCTTAATTCCCAATTTTTATTATTTGATAAAAACACTGAAATTTATTGTTGATGGGATAAGCCATCCCCATGAGCATTTCACTAGTTGCTTAGGCCAGATCATCAGGAAACTTCATCCATAAAGATTTTAGAAAAACTAAAGATATTAAACCAAATAAAACCGTTAAGCGTATAAGAATTACAGAAACAGTTCCATTTGTAACAATATCAAAGTTTAAACAAAATCATCAACAATAAACAGTGAGTTTATCTCTCCTTACATTCCCCACTACAATTTTTTGGAATTCTTCCAACATTAATTGTAGTTGTGAGTAGGTTAAGAAAAAACAAAAACAACTCGCTTTATTTAAAAAACGGGTTGCCAGTCAGTTTTTCTAGGCCGTGCACCTGCCAGTTTATTATCAAAATAAATTTCGTGGGAATACAAAATTTAATTTAAATGATTTTGTTATTCGTGGGGATGGCTTATCCCATCAACAATAAATTTCAGTGTTTTTATCAAATAATAAAAATTGTGAATTAAGCACGAATAACAAAACCATTTAAATATTGTTTATGTTTACAAAAAGTCCACGTTTTGTTCTGTGATTATTGTATATTATTAAAGTTTTTGATAATAAATCTTATTTTGTGTTTTATTCGACCTTTTAAATGTATTAATAAAAGAACTTTTTTTCTTTTGAGCTCGAGGTCTTGGTTTTATTGTTAATTATTCTAATTTTTCAATATTTATTTTGCCAATATTTCATTTTTCATTGAAAAACATCTTCTGGGCTTTAATATAGAAAAAATTATTAACGTACAAAAATTAGAAAAATTAATTCATATGTTGTGTCAACATCGTCTAATTATTAACTGATTTTTGATAATATTAAATTAAAATAAATAAGATTTTGACCATAATTAAACAAAAATTGGCTTAAAATTCATTTATTTCATTACGTCCAGCGGCACGCTTTGACTTTTTTTAACGTAAACGGTGATTTAATTTCCATTTTTGTTGTAATGTTGTATTTGTTGCCGTAACGATGCCACCTGCTTATTCCGCCATGGATTCAACCAAACCAAATGATTTCCATGGTATTCCTTAACTCGTGCGTTTAGCTTGCGATCTGCTATAGTTTCTTACAAATATTCTAGTTAAGTCGCCAAACTTTATGCTTTAAAAGGAACAACGGGACTATATGTGTATATTGTATATTAACTTCTTGCTTTTGCGATTACAGAACACCTAATTTTCAATTTTAAGTCAGAATGGCCAATGTTAAGCGTTTTGCGCTTGTCAGAACATATATAAAGGTTATTTTGGAATAATCAGGGGTGCCATAGAATCCAATCGGGTTTGCTCATTGTCGTTTTGGTTTCATTTGGTCTCATGAAAACAAGTCGGATTTGTTATTTTCGAATTAAAAAAAAATTATATTCGAATCAGCTGTTTTATGTTTGGGCTAATGTGTTTACAGCGTATAATGCAATTTTTGTTTGACAATTTTGTAAATTTTAATTTTAGCAAGAAAAACTTTATTGTAAATAAAGGGAAATCTTATTTTGTGTTTTATTCGACCTTTAATATGTATTAATAAAAGAACTCGAGCTCAAAAGAAAAACAAGTTCTTTTATTAGTAAATAAAGGTTTTTTAAAAAAACTTCAAAAAATTTTAAATTATTTAAACATTATGGTTATTTATTAATCACCCTGATTTTCTCACTTAATTTTAGCTGGGGAACAGAATATGATTGCAAGTAGTTCTTCTTATAATTCGAATATTAAGGGCAAGATCCGTTAATAAGGCAAGTTGATATACATATACATATGTATATATATGTACATATATATATATCATGGTAATTTAACCATAATATGCGCCAAGCCAATTCTAAGCTGACGATAAATTACATATAGTCAGTTGAATATGCAAACCTGCTTAATCCATCTTTTAAGTAAATTGAGATTTTGATGCCTTGAAGCGGGTAAAACCAACTATATTTTTGGTTTTCCTCTCAAGCTGCATATATGAAATATAAAATTTTTTTTTCTCTCCTGTTAAATATGCTAAAAAGGAAGTTGGAAGGTTTGCATATTAAGCCGATCATATTGCCTCTTTCTAAAAAATATACTATTCTTAAAAAAAGCTTTTTAAATAAAAAACTATGAAAGCACAACTAAAATATTCGTTTGTAAAACACTTCCAAAATATAAAGATGGCTTTGTAAAAAAAAAAACTTTAATAAAAGACACTAGGATTTTTTTTTATAAATATCGATCCGATTCTTAAAATATGTAGTCTTTTTTGTAAAAAGCGTTCTAAAAAATCTTGTTAAAAAATAGTTTCATATACATATGTATATTGTAGGTATGTGATGAAAAAATCCATTTCTGAATAAGTCTTAGGTGCCTATAATTTTCGACAGTGCTGCCAACTCATAATACAAAATGTACATTCGATAACCGATATTCGATAGCCAGAGAAATTCGTTTGTCGAATGTAACTCATAATTGGCACTTTGAATTTTTGTTCAAAATACGGTTCAATTAATATATGTATGTATGTGTATATAAGTATGTAATATAAAATCTAAAAGAATTTATGCCAAAATTACGATATTAATGTATTAGAAATCAATTTTTAAGTTTTTTTACTAAAACCGATATTAGCGGTCTTAGGTTAGGCAGGTGCAAAGTCAATTTTTACACTCTCACCCACAGACCAATATGGTCCATTGTGACGCAATAGAATTCTAAGAAGAAAAGAACAATAAAAGTAAAGATGAAAGCATAAGAAATAGTGGAAGATAATATCGAAAAAAGAAACAACCCTACCAAACAATCTCTCTACATATACGCATTCTCCAACCGCATTGTCTACAACCTGGTAATACATATTGTGAATCCTGTAAAATTCTCGAGTCCGCAGCCCCAGACATTTCCAATTTCTTCTGTGAACCTACTAGCCAGGTATCTTAGTCTGCTGTTCTGTAGTCTAGAAAAGTGACACAGAATGTACTCAACTGTCTCTATTCCCTCGGAGTCCTCGCACAACCTACATAAATCCAACAAGCCAAATCCCATTACCTTCGCCATCCTGCCTATCATGCATTGACCCGCGATAATACCTATCATAATCCTAACGGAGATTTTGCTTCTGCCCTTCTGGTCCTTCCTAAACACCGGACATAACAAAAATCCTATCTACAAAAAATACTATTTTGGATACTATCGGTTTTAAATCGTTTCGTTTTCAAAGTCGATTTCTATCACATTCTTTTTAGTTTCTTTTTGAAAAATAAGAAAGCAGAGTTAAGAGTTGTTCGGGTATGAACGCTAAGAAACAAATTTGTTATAATTTCATGAATATGAATAATAAAAAACAGTTTGCCTTTGTCCATTCATGTATGAGATAATTTAGTTTCTTCGACCTTTATAATTTTTCATACATACGCAAAAGGAATGTGAACAACGTGCTTTTTAAAAACAATATAAGTAAGCAGCGTTGTTCACATTCTTTTTGCGTATGTATGAAAATGTATTAAGATCGAAGAAACTAAATTATCTCTTTTCGGTATTTTAATATAAAGTATTTTAAAATTTGATTGAAAAAAAAAAACAATTAAAAAGTCTTTGTAAAATGAGATGTTTTTTGTAAATTTTTTTTAAACAAAATTTTGTTCGCCATTATGAACAAATGTAGGAGGAGTACTAGTACAATTTACAACTCTAGATAGGTTGAAAATTTGCAGTTTTGTATTACTGTTGGAAAACTTGTGTTAGTGCGGTTGACAAAAACATCAAACTAAAAGAACTAATGTCATCACTAGTAGTAGTTAAGTTTTTATTGAAACCTTAACATTGGGGCAATAATTCTTTCGCTTTAATTGCCCAATTAATAAGAGTGAGATTTATAAAAAATGCTTTAATCTGGTTAAAACGTTGCATTGTTAGCACTTAATATTTTTTCTTTATATAAATAACAATTATTTTTTTTTGCTTGTATTGTGTTGCATTTCTCCATGAACTCACCACATGCGGCACTCTCTGTTGCATCATTTGTAAATCCTCGTAAGAATAAACTGGTTGCTGATAGTATGGCAATGAAGTCTGAATATATTGACTAACCATTTGGATGTTGGGCACCATTCCACCAGCACCACTACCAGCGCCACTAGCACCAGTTGGTGCACCACTTGCCGAAACACCACTACCAGCCTTATTCGACGCCGAAGACACGCCCGATGAAGCGGCAGCCACGGCTGATGAGCTTACACCTCCAACACCACTACTTACACCAACACCACCTGATGACACAACACTACTGCTATTTGTATTACTACTATTGCTACTGCTATTGCCACTGGCATTAACTGCTCCACCGGCTGTCTGAGAAACCACATTTGGTGTGGAATTATTGACAACACCACTGTTGCTGTTGTGGTTTGAACTACTGCTACTGTTGTTGTTAGCTAAAGAAGAAGATGAAGTGAGATTTGAATTGCTTGTTAATGCACCTAAATGTGGGGATGAGATCATACTATTTGTTACGGCATTGCTGGAGTTAACACCGCTTGAAACGGAATTTGCTGCTGTCCCACTATTACTTATAGCGCTACTTGATGAAACGCTAAAATTTACAAAAGAAATTAGAACAATTACTAATTTGTATAACTTTTAATTGATAAATTTGGTTAATATTGTTAAAAAAAATAAGAGAAAAAAATAATAAACGCTGTAGATTTTATTTAAGTTTACCTTTCGTAATGAGAAGCATTTGATGAGGCCGATGTATCCTTTAGTTTACCACTTGTACTAAAGTTACTGTATTGAGACGATGCCGTACTAGTGTTGCCAGTAAATCTAAAGGAAAATTAAATATTACAAAAGTTTTACACAACGAGAGCTGCACCTGCTATATAAGTGAAGTCTAAAAGGTTATTACATTAAACTTGTAACCAAATTATAACAAGTAACTCGACTCTTTGACAATCCCACACAGCATAGTATTCAACTAGTAAGCCGACTCTTTGACAGCTACCTAACATAAATGTCAAAAGTATCTTGTAGTACTTCGTATAACACCCAATTTTCACGATGTTTTTGTATTTATTTTTTAAAGAAACTTCCAAAAACTTGTTACAGTTTCAACATGTTTTTTTTTTTTTTTTGAAGTCAGAGTTGATTTTTTCTTTATTAAAAATTTCGTTACTCCACAAAATTTTGATATGTATTAATTTATTTTCCTTGTCACTTCGAAATAAGAATAAAACATTAATTGAAGCACAGCCGCGAATACCGTTTTAAGTTACAAAATAATTATTTTTCCGGGGAGCAAAAAAAAACGTTTTTAAAAGGAAGGATAGGATTATCAGGCCTGTTCTGCAAATCACTTAAGCTGAAATCACGTGATTTCAAATCACATGTCCCTTTTTTTTAATCACACGTGTGATGTTTTGGTGTTCCGTTTTTGTGTATTTTGGGGTGATCTGCAATTGCCGAAAGCACACTAAGAATCACAAAAACTGTATGATTTTTAGAATCCCACAAAATCACACATGGGATTTTAAAAGCACGTGATTTGAAATCACGTGATTTTCAGAACATGCCCGTATATGTTTTAAACAATTTTTTTTTATTAGTAAAAATAATGATAATAAAAACTTTTATGCAAAAGGCTTTTAAAACATTAGCGGTTTTCACCCTTTGTATTAAGTGTACAACTCTGCTTTTCTTAATACGATTTTATACTACAAAGAATGAGTGTCTTTTTCGTTTTTATTGTAAATTAATGAAGTTGCTGAGTGAGGAAAAGAGACAGATATAGTTTCTTCAACGGTTTTATTCTGGGTAATTTTACAAACGTGTTTACTTAAGCTTTTTGTTGGATTTTTCAACAACAGCGTAGTAAATTTCAGTCTAATACATTTTGTTGTTGCAGTGTTGTAAATCTTAGTACTTTTACTAAATTAATAAAATTTACAAGGACTACAAGGGAAATTACTATCAAGGTTGAAAACCGCTATTATTTTACACTGCAAACCCATCTCGGTTTCATAATTTTGTTAGTAACTTACAACGTTTTTCCACTGGCTGACACTTTGTAATTTTTGGGTAATTTGATGTTTAAACTGTGTAGGAGAGTAAGGTTAACGGTTATCTGCAAAAACAGTTTTTGCAAAAAGTGGATTTTAAAAGGTTATTATAATAAAAACACAAAAGTGCAAATGTCAAAAAAGAACGCAGAAAATACAATTCACGACTTTTTTCTACCAAGACGAATTCATTTTTTGAAAGCACAGCTGTGCTACTTTTTTTTCTTATTTAGAGAGAGGAATATCAAAAGATACTTGTGCTTATGGCATATCGACCAGCGAAAGCAACAAATTAAATACGATGTTGTATTTTTGGTGGGTGTTGTTCTTGTTGTATTATCGCCACCACCGTTTACATGAATTCGCCTTGTTTTCTATCCCGCTCGCTATCAAACGAAAAAAATACATGATTCAAAAAACATTTTTGTTTACGTTTTTAAAATTTTGTATTATCAACGAAATATGTCTTTAATTTTGGTTTATTTTATTATTTGATAAAAATTATGTTGCTGTCTTATCTCAACTTATGTTTTGTCAATATGCCACATGGGGAAAGTCGCGAAATGTCGTGATTATCTGTTGCTGACAGATATTGTTGTTATCGTTAAAGACAATTTCTTTCACATAGCAAATGTGATATCTCTTTGAACTGTCTGCGGAGTATATAGCGTACTAATTTACCGGAGCTAAAAGCCAGAAAAGTTTCACTGCTTTGAAACAAAAATCTTAAAGCCAGATTTTTGATTTTGCAAAAATGGTATGGTTGTTTCTCGTCGTATTGTGTTGGTGTCCTAATTGTCATTTTACTGATACTTTAGCACGGTTTGACAATAAAAAAAACATATTCCAAAAACGTCACTAAGATGTGTTTTCCAGCAGGATAATGACTTAAAACACACATACATATTGCTATGCTAAATATTAAACAAAGAAATACATAGTATGCAATCTTTTCAAAATAAAGATTAACACTGACATTTTGGGCAAAAATATATTGAAACAAGTAAAAGTGCTACATTCCGCTGTGACAACCGGATTTGAACTTCGCTTTTCATAAGGACCCAGAATACTTTATAGGGTGTAGGATCAATATTGTAGAAATTACAAACGGAATGACAAACTTATATATACCCTTTTACCTTCGGTGAAGGTTTACAGAATAAATTCGAAAAATAAAAAAATGTTGAATATAATATAAAGTAACCTTCGAAACGAAATAATTCCCAGTATCTATTTGTTCAAATAAAATAATTTAAAAAAAAATTCAATATATCTATATAAACATACATTTTTAATTAATCACAATATGCGGAAGAACGATTTGTACTTATTATTTTGACCATTTGTATATACATTTATATTTAATATTGGACATATATTGAGGTTTGTGATGGAATTAAGGTGTTATTGACACACCCCATTTTCATTTTAAAAGTTTGGCAGTTGGAACATTTTTGGTACAAGTTTGTTTCGTAACTGGGGTAAATTACAGCATTCGATCGTTCGAAATTACGATACAATTCAAATGAACATTTCGATCGATATTGCATGTCGTAATTTTCTCCCTGAATTCTACGATACTACACAGGCAGAAAAAGACAATCAACACGACGCTGTGCCGACGTTGCAGGGGGTACTATCAACATCAATACAACCCAGGCAGAAAAAAACAATCAGAATGAAGTTGAAACGATGGTTTGGGGGTACAACTAACATCAGTTGTACATCCAAAATGTCAATGCATTCACAGCACAAAAATGATAACGCCAATTGGTGGTCTTCTGACTCTTGTTTTCAATGTAACTATGATACTATTAATTTAAATTAACAATGTTAAATTAAAAACTAAATGACCGTAGTTTAACTATTGCGTTCACGTTACTAAAACACAAGAAATACAGGCTTAATGCGTTAGTTTAACAAATTGATGACATTAGAACACTGTAAATATAACAAGAAGAATGTTTAACATTAACCTTGATCTAATGTTGATACATGAAATAAATAGTATCCACACAACATAGCCTATTTCAAATATTTATACTCTAGGTATACCACAAGAATTCTAAAAATGTGTTTGTTTTGCTTTTTTTAGGAATTTTTTTTTTCAAAATGTACATATGCAAATATTTCTTGAATAACTAAAAATATTGTGATGACATAACATTTAACGAAACGACTTAATTTTGTATTTATAGTGTTACTGCAGTACTTAATTTTTGGTAAAAGTCAAAGCCGATTATAATCGGCATTCTTGTTAGCAGCTCGTTGTACGTAGTGTACAAGCTGTGGCTAACTTTTTGTTATGAATACGGCTGTAGATGCATTAATTTATAATTGGCGCCATACAATAGGCCTGTTCAATAACAGAAAATTATTCCTTATTTTCAATAATTGTTACTAGCAAGAGACAAAAATTTTGTTGAAAATTTCTGATAGTAAAATTTTTACTACCAAGAATTATTCAACCACCTCATGATTATCGGGGGTGCTCTAGAAATCAAAATGGAAGTTCATAAAAATATTCCATTTTATCTACTTTATTCTTTAAGTATCTATTATTTTTGAAAAAAAACAACACTTAAAACCACGAAAAACTACGGCCATTTTGTAAATAACTGAATTTTAATTATCGTTCAATTTCAATTTCACTAAGTCGATCGGTATACTATTGTAATGTAGGTATAAATATTGGTTTTAAAACAAATTTTTTTTACATAATATGGCTTTGCGAATCTCTGAAAGGAGTGGAAAAAATTTTTGACAACACAGTTTAATACACGTACATAACTGTAGCCAAAGTTTTCGCTTACGTGTTTTTGGCGCAAACGGAAATTTGCAAATTTTAATTAAATTTTGAATTTTATTATTTTCCAAAAAAAATTATGCACCGTTATATAAAAATAGTTGAGGTCGGTCTAAGTACCTAAACAAGAGCGGACAGCGTTTTCTAGCTGTCAATAATTAGCATGCCCATACAATTTGTCTGAAGCATACCTAAATAGCGCGGCATCAACGCTTTATAATTGGAAAATCCGATTTTGAAAGCGCGTTTAACAGTGAAGGCCCCTATTACGGTTTACAACTCAACTCAGTTGAGATGTAATTTCTTAATTTTTGTATTTATTATGGTTTACAACTTTACTATATTGCGGTGTACAAAAACATAACAAAAATTGTAACTGACCACAACTAGTTGTCTCCGTTGAGTTGTAAACCGTAATAGGGGCCGAATAATGGCAATTTAGCTATTTTTTGTCAATCGCGACGCTGATAGACTAGCTCACTACCAGCTAGTCTACCGGGGCACTAGATGTTTTTCTCTTCTTTTTATTTTTATTATGTGGGTTTTATTTAGCAAGAAAGTTAACACTACTGTTTGTGACACAACGTTGACGCTCTTGTTTAGGTATGGCATATCAGCGTAAAAGCTAAGCGGAAGAAAACGTACCGCTGTCCGCTCTTGATTAGGTTCGGCTGTTAGGGTTCGAAAACGAATTTCGGTCCAAAACAGTTTTTTGTAGGGTAGCCATGTTTAAATATCGAGATAGAGCTTTGGCATACAGGAAAAAAGTTGCATTTTATGCTCCGATTGGTCTGAAACTTTCCACATTTTTTTAATCTCAAAAGCAAATACATAGATTGTGTGGTGTGACTTTTAACATTTCCAACTGTAAATATAAATTGCATGGAATATTCATTTTGTATGGCGCTTACGAGGTTTTGGAAATGCCTTTAATTTTTTTCGCTATGAAATTTTTTTGTATTTTTTTATACAAAACTGAACCGATTTGGAGGGAGAATATAAGAATAAAGTGCGTAAATACTTTTGTTATATGAAGTACATATTTAAAAAGTGGTATCTTTTTTCTAAAACGTTCACCTCTGTTTTTTTAAATTTTACTTCCATCCACTTCTGGCAACACACCAGCAACAATTTTTCTTACACATTTTACTTAACAGCGAAAATATTGGTATTCTTAGTAAAATTTCTGTTTTGAAATTTCGTTTAAAATACATTTTCTTATTAATATACATACCCAGAATTATTTGATAGACCAGCGCTGCCATAAACACTTTGGCTAGACTGGTAAGCATTCTGTTGTGATCCATAAGCAGACGCCAAATAGCTTGAATTCGAATTCGCCCTGTACCCGCAAACACAAGCGAACATGCAAAATGTATAGCAAACGCAGTACAAAAACCGATCGAAAACAACAAATAATAAAAACAGACAAATTTTAAGCATATAATGGAACAAGAGGAATTATTTAAAATTTGGTAGTACATGGTTTTTTTTGTATTATATGGCAGGTAGGAGTAGTTTTTGCGGGGTTGCGAAAAGAAAACGAAAATAATGGAAAACATTAACAATATTAGTTTGTAATAATTTACAAAAGTATTTAGATTAGTATTAACTCATAATGAAAAACTATAAAAAAAACTTTAATAAGAATGTTATTAAAAAACTTACGTTGCTGAATTACTGTTGCTTCCACCTACAGAAGGAATGTTTTGTGTTGCACTGGATCCACCACCTACACCAACACTACTTGAACCTGTAACATTTGAAGCACTTTGTGTGTTATTGCCAGATTGTTGTTGTTGTTGCTGTTGGTATGACGTCATTGAATTTTGTTGGTATGAACCGTATGCTTGGGGTTGGTATGAATTAGCCACAGACGCCTGTATTTTTTGAATAAAAAATTATTTTTACAAGTTCAAAATTTGTTTTATTTTAAGAGAAATGTAACTTACCTGCACTTGTGCATAAGCTGAATTGTTGTAGCCTTGGGAAGCTACAGACGGCTGATAAGCATTTGACACACCTTTATTTGTTACAACATTGCTGCTGCTTTGATACGAATTCTGATAGCCAGTTGCAGAGTTTGTGTTCTGGTTGTAGGGATCATTTTTAGTCAATTGATCTAAAGCGTTGCTACCCGCCGAACCCACTGCAGAATTACCACCACTTACACTACTACTTAGTTGCTGTTGCGGCTGTTGTTGTTGTTGACTGGCAGCTCTCTGTGTATAGCCTGCGGACAGTGATTCGGTCTGTGGAAAGTTTTAAAATAGTAATAAGTTGTTTTACTGAATTAAAAAAACCTACCAAATGAGAATTTTGTAAACTGGCTACCGTTAAAGCAGATTGCTGTTGTTGCTGCTGTTGTTGCTGATGCGTTACCACAGATTTGCCTGGTTCATAAGATGATGTTACTTCGGGCGGTGATTGAGCCAAAGATTTTTGTTGTTGCTGCTGTTGTTGTTGATTTTGTTGCTGACCTTCAACTATATTAACGGAATTATTTAATTTTTCCGATATATTCTCAAACGAATCATCAGTACCAAAGTCTAAGCCACCAAATTGTACATCTAAATAACCGACATTGTTTAAAGAATCTCCGGGCATTTCGACAGCACTTGAAGGTATCTATAAGTTGGTGAAGTTTCAATTAGTTTCATTTTCAGGGAATAATTATACATATTTACCTTAGATGGTGGTGGCAGCTTAGCACGTGCCCGCCGTACTTGAGGTTGTTGTCCACTTGTTAATTGTGACGTGGGATCCGATGACATTGACGTCGCGGATCCACTTCCAGCCGCACTACCAAATACATTGGCATATGAAGTTTGATATTGCACTGTTGCCGGATTTTGGGCGTAAGTGGGCATTTGCTGCACATTACTAGCTGCAGCAGCTGCTGCTGCGGCAGCAGCTTGAGCTTGCGCTGCGGCATTCTGTGTTGCTAGTGAATTAAAATACTGCGATTGTTCGGCAGACAATGTCGTCGATGATTTAAGTTGTGGCGCCAAATGTTGTTGCTGCTGCTGGACTTGTTGAACCAAGTTGGCAGCCGCCGTTGCAGCATTAGAGAAAGTATCAACTACGGCACTGCCGTACGGAGAACTGCCCAAGGCCGAGGACCCAGTCATATTCGACCCAGCGGTAAGAGCACCCCCACCCACCACAGCGGATTGCTGTTGTTGCATTTGGGGCGTACTGCTAACTGCAGCACTGTACTGCATCATGGGTGTAGTTTTAGCTGTAATTAAATTACTTCCGACACTATTGTCGTCAACGAGTGAGTTTATATGCGAACCTTGGGCCTGGGACGCAGATGTTCCGCCAATCACTGAAGAGCCTATATGGTGTTCTAGACCAGGTGGCGCGGAAATTTCGCCAGTTCCTCCCGCACTGTTTTCGTTATCAACACTACCGGTCAAGCCACTGCTCAGTACACTGGCTGCCGTTTGATTCTGCAAATTGCTAGTAGTAAATACTTTGCTGTCCTTAAGGGAACCGACATATTCTTCATTATCCCAATCTCCCCATGCATCGTCTTGTGTCTGTTGGGGCTGTATCTCTGTACTTTGGGCAATACTATTGTCCCACAGTTCAACCTCTTGGTGATCGTCGTTCGAATTGTTGTATCGAGACCTATAGCCGCCACCGTCACCACCACTTCTATCACCACGCCCACCAGCTCCTCGGCCTCCTCCCATACGGCCACCACCGCGTCCTCCTCGACCAACGTAGCCGCCACCACGGCCACCACCACCGCTACCACCCCGACGACCATCGCCGCTGCTACGTGGCCCACTGCGATAATTGTCCTTGGTACGGTCATCACGATCACCGCCACCACCACCACCCCCTCTGGAGTTGCGTTCATTTTCGCGTGCCTCTCTGCCGCGCCCTAAATTAAATATGAAAATATGAGTTTAAATTAATAATTTTTAGCTCAAAAACGTACAACCCCGACTGTCGGAACCTCCACGACCACCACGATTACTACTATTACGATTGCGTGATTTTTCACGCTTGTCCGTATTGGCGTTTCCATCAGCCCAATCACCGTCGCCACCACTGCCATTATCCTGTGCAGCATTTGCAGCTTTATTCTTTTTCTTCTTTGAAGATGTCTCAAATGCCCCCTTAAAAAAGAAAACAAGAATAAATGTAAAAAATCTCTGTATAAATCGAATTACTTACCACTGGTAGAGTCTCCAAAAGAAATACAACAGCACGTTCTAAATTGTTGTCACACTCATTTAATGCACAGCAAACCTCTTCCTCGGATCGCTGAGTCATTTCTATAAGTGTGGCGACTTTCTCACGCATGTGTGGATCTTCCGATGTATTGCTGTTGGTGATCTGAGCAATACGTAACTGTTCTGCAGTTGGCTGTAAAACGGAATTTATTAACATTTTATTCTTCGATTTTTTTAAATATAATATAGGTACCTTTGGATGCGACTTTTCTTTTTCTGTTTTTGTAACCTCCGTTTTTTTAAGAGAAGCCTGTGTGATAGCTGAGGAATCACCTCCTCCACCGCTGCCGCCACTACCAGCATTTGATTTTTTTTGATTGCGACTACCGCCGCTATTACGATTTTGTGTGCTCATATTCTATGTACACTGTATTTACAAAGTAAGCTGCAAAATAAGAGGAGAGAAAACAGGCTTTAATTTAAATAATAGTATTAAAGAAGAATTTCTTCATAAAAATAATTTAATAAAAATTAAATTTGATGAACTTAAGCCTAATTAAAATATCAAAATTTGGATTAAAATCCATAGAACAGTTCAACAAAATAACCACAATACTAATAATAAGAAATTTAATTTTATATAAATGCATTAATATATTTTTCTGTTTTTTCAAGACCTAATAAAAAATTCAACCCCAAATGTTTCAATTTTACTTTAGATTCAATGTGAAGAAGCTTCTCTTTCTTTTTTTTATTATCATAGGTAGGTATCATTCCTTAAATTGTATCGTAAATACCTTTTTAAATAAAACTTTTAAATGCAATTTCAGTTTATACCTACAAAACTTAGGTTTTTAATAGTGCAGCTCATCCTAATAGGCCAGTTGTTACAAATCTGTATTGTGAGCAAGTATTTTCTGCTCTAGTGTCATGTGGAGTCTTTATTACTCATACTATCAGCGATGTGCTGGAAATCGAAAACGTAAAACGCAAGAATTTGGAAGTAGTTTTTACGTTTTCGTTTCCCAGCACACCCCTGATAGTATGAGTTATAAAGACTCCACATGACACTAGAACAGAAAATACTTGCTCACAAAACAGATTTGTAACAACTCACTTATCCAGCCACTCTTCAAAATACCATTCATACAAAACAAATTTTATAAAGATCAGGCTCGGTTAAATAAAGAACATAATAAAATTTAACTAAAAAGATTTAAATCTGAATTAGAGGAAACAAGATTTAAAAGCCAAAATACTATGTATGTATATAAAATAGAAGTGATGAATTAATTATCTGTGCCACCATACAAAACGGTGATAACTTTGTGACAACAAAAATAAAAGATTTCAGTTGCATTAGGAAAACTATGCACGCACACACTTGCATTAACGTAATGATGGGTAAATCGAAATAATGAAGAGTTCATTGAGCCTTAAAAAAAACAATAAAAATCATCCAAAATAAATAATGCAAAAGTAAGGTAATGGTAACAAATATAAAATTAAATACAATAAAAATTAAATCGTTAATATAAAAAAATCAAGAGCCGGAAAAGTGGAATAAGTAGAAAAGAATGACCGTGCACGACCTAATTTTCCAAAATATCGAACTATATCCACATTAAAATATTAATATTAGCACTGTTTTTAAAAATGCAAATTTGAAAATTATGACAATTTTACAAACAAAGAAGACAATTTGTATTTTAAAATGTAACCAAAAACTAATTGAAGAATATACAGACGGAGGAAACACATAAAAACACATTTTCTTTATTTTTTGCACCACCAGCTTTAATTTTTTCGGCAATTATATTTCTAATTATTTCTCACAATTTTCGTAACATTTACTAACACAATTATTGTCAACTCGTTAGTTATTTATTTAGTGTTAATTAAAAAAATATATTTATTAGTGTTAATAAAAATACCTTATTTTAGCGTTAATACACTAATTGCATACACAAAAAAATTGATTTACAACAATTTGAAAAAAATGTCAGACACTGTTCGCTTCGGTTTTTCACAATTTCTTTTGTGTTCGGCTTTCGTTATTGCGCTTCTTTTTTCACACTCTTGCACATAAGTAAATATATGTAGTTGACACGTTCTAACCTTTAAATGTCAAAATGTTGCGACAAACGAAACGACAATAACAAAATAAAACAATACATCCTACTCTATCTGTCCTACCTGTACTAGTAATTACAATACTTACCAGCACTGGAGCAAAATCAAAACAGAGACAAAAAAGAGACAACTCTACTTTGCTTTAGCAGAAATTGGCTTAAAACAAACGCAAAAATACCGGACAAAATGGAGTTGATCAATATGTATTGCTTTTTTACCCGATTTTTGGAAACTGAATTTTTGAAAATAGCATAAACTATTATACACACTCTTACTAACTAAATTGAAAACTAAGTTTTACTTATTTAAAATAGTTAATTTCATAAAATTTTGTTTAGACGCCGCAATTTCGCTGTTAGTTGTTCAAGGTACGCTCGAAAAGACAACAAAAAAAAACCATGACTTTATTGTTGCCCTGTAACAGGCGCTGTCAAATTTTGTTTGTCATTTAAGGCCAATTCATACAGGTGACCGCATGACGAATTTAAAAAGGTAGGTGCAACTGTACAACTACAAGAAGCTTCATGTATTTTGTTTTTCCAATATTATTGATAGCTGTCAAAATTTTTTTATTGCAAATTGAAATTATCACTTTTTTATAAAAGAAATTATTAAATTCACTGTAATCATTCGGAGTTTTGAAATTTTTTTATTATAAAAAAAATATTTTAAGCACTTTTCAATCAACTTCTTCTCAAAACAATTTTATATTTTGACATTTACGAATTTTTTAATTCGCCGTGGAGACAGCTGATGAACGGCTGACGAGATGAGCTTACCTGGTTGAATTCGCCTTGGGTGAACGCATCAAGCAAGGCGAATTCAAACAGGTAAACTCATCTCTACAACTACAAAAAGCCCCATGTATTTTGTTTATACAATTTTATGGTTAGTTGTCAAAATTTTTTTTATTGCAAATTAAAATAATCACTTTTTATAAAAGAAATTAATAAATTCACTTCAATCATTCGCAGTTTAAAAATTTTTTAATTATAAAAATAATATTTTTAACACTTTTCATTCAACTTCTCAAAATAAAATTATATTTTGACGTTTGACCATATTTTTTAATTCGCCGTAGAAACAGCTGATGAATGGCTGACGAGATGAGTTTACCTGTTTGAATTCGCCTTGGCATCAAGAGATGTTATGCTAGCTCAAGGCGAATTTAAAAAGGTAAGTGCAACTCTAGAACTACAAAAAGCTCCATGTAATTTGTTTTTGCAATTTAATTGATAGCTGTCAAAATTTTTTTATTGCAAATTAAAATTATCAGTTTTATAAAAGAAATTATTAAATTCACTTAATCATTCGCAGTTTTGAAATAAAAATAATATTTTTAGCACTTTTCAATCAACTTTTTCTCTTCGCTTGTGAGGTAACTTTATTAAGGGCCAAATACATTTGTCAAATGCTTGTCCAGCCGGCGAATTCAACGTGTACGTGTGCTGGACGTAATATTCGCCGTCATATCTAAATTTTTTGATTTTTCATCAAGCGTTGTCGGTGTCACACATACAAACACATTTTCACTGATACGACCACAATGCTTGATGAGTACTTTGATCAGTGTATTTTGGCCTTTAGTACATACATTCTGGAGTGAATGTTATACATACATATAAAAAACATTTTTTTTTGGTTTATATAAAATATACAATTGCTGTAGAAGTTATTTTTCCTGTATTGCAAATTTATTGTAGCTCCACTTATTACTTACGCCTTTTTAAATCCTTGTGTATATTTTAGGTTAACTTTTTTTATTAAATTTAAATAAGTTTTTTTTGTTGAATTTAACCAATTTTTCACCAAATGTAAACGAAGTGACATTCAGTATACACACAAAAAAATAAATAACAGATAACTCGAATTCGCCTTGATGTCATTATATAGTTTGCAAGGCGAATTCAAACTGGTAAACTCATCTCGTCAGCCGTTCATCAGCTGACTTCACGACGAATTAAAAAAAATCGCAAATGTCAAAATATAAAATATGGAAACAGCTGATGAACGGCTGACGAGATGAGTTTACCCAAGGTATATTTACACAAGGTAAACTCGTTGGCCCATATGTTTGTCAGCTGTTTACCTAAGTTGGAACACCAATGTCAAATTCCGTGTATATGAGCCAAATTTTGTACATGTGTGCGTTAAATTTATATGAAGACAATTTTGACAATTCAGTTCCACTCGGTTATTTTTATAGAGCAGCATGTCTACACTCCCAAATGAGTCTACCTTGTGTAAATATACCTTGAGTTTACCTGTTTGAATTCGCCTTGATTTTGATCAATATATTTGGGCCAAGGCGAATTCAAACAGGTAAACTCATCTCGTCAACCGTTCATCAGCTGTTTCCACGGCGAATTAAAAAAATATGGTCAAACGTCAAAATATGATTTTGTTTTGAGAAGAAGTTGAATGAAAAGTGTTAAAAATATTATTTTTATGATAAAAAAATTTCAAAACTGCGAATGATTGAATTGAACTAATAAATTTCTTTTATAAAAAAGTGATAATTTTAATTTGCAATAAAAAAATTTTGACAACTAACCATAAAATTGTATAAACAAAATACATGGGGCTTTTTGTAGTTGTAGATGAGTTTACCTGTTTGAATTCGCCTTGATTTGGGCCTTAATAAGAGTTGAGCATCAAAAGATGAAATGTGTGAAAGCAGACTGAAAAGCACAAAGCAAACAAAATTATAATCAGCTGTCGCTTCGAGCGTACCTTGTACATGGTTATACCATGTTCTACTCATATTCATCCTTGCACCATTTAATTTCTCATTTTGTCATTCGCAAGAACTTATATACATTTCTCTCTCACACTCCCACTTAAGCCGTTAACAAAATCATATTTCTTTTCCACGCTTAACAAAAACTTTTTTGTTAAATTAAAATCAGAATGACTGGTTTTCCAAGAATTGACAATTTTCTGTTAATCGCAAATTTAATTTCATTATTAGCACTTTTTGAAAATTTCTATATTATTATTTTATTCACACTTGGAGAACTGGGTTTTAATTTCATGGTTTTGTAAATTTGTTTCACTTTTTTTCTTTAATTTAATAAAATTATCAGGGAATATTCACAAACCTGCAAAATGCGCTGAGAAAACGCACTTAAATATGGTTATTAATAGTGTTGTAAATTTAATGATTACTTTAGTTGTGAAGAATTCAGGGCTGTTAGATGTGACGATTTTTCGTAATTTTGACGTTTTTTTTTGAAAAAATACAGTAAAATGACGATTGATGATTTTTTTAAAAAAAGTTATATATAGAATTATGACGATTTTTTGGTATCAATATGCGTGCTTCAAACTCCCTTTAATTTTAAAAATACTTACAAGAAATATTTAAAATTATATTGGGAACAGAACGAAACGTAATAATCAATTTTTCGTACTACAAAACTTATTGGAAAGCCCCCTTTTACAATGTGACAGACAGCGAACTGTCAAAAAGCAAAGGGGTTGATAAGAGACAAAAACGACAAAAGATAAAGACAAAAAACTTGTTTACATGTTTACTATACAACATTTGACAATTCGTATCACAAAACAAGCAAATAAAAAATAAGCAGCTGGCTTTCCGAGACTACCTGTGTAAAAACTCCCGACATCTTGCAAAAATTATTTTTTTTAATTTTTAGTATTTTAATCAGGCTTAAGTTCACCAAATTTAATTTTTATTAAATTATTTTTATGAAGATAGGAATTTTTACAACATGAAAATTTATTAAAATTGTTATTGATAATATTGGTAATCATTTTGACGCCCTATGTTCACACTGAACTTTATTTATGGTATTCAGTAATTGTAATTCTATTTATATTTAGATAAATAAAGGATATATATATATATATTGATAATAATTCATTCTTGACTGACCTGAGATTCGAACCCAGGCGGCTGGTTACCATGGAATGTTTCGATCGCAACAACTCGATCTTCTTAGATGGATTTGCCGTCTTACACTCGCAGCCATCGACGACTGCTGACTGCAATAGTCAAACATCAATCCTTAAACCAAATTGTATTTTAACCTTTGGTAGATCGAAATTTGCTTTTTTGAATGATTATCCATTTTAATTGATTTTACATGTTTTTCCTAACTTCTGTTTTTTCCGTACTTATGTCAAGAATTCTTCTTGAAGTCCAAAGTACATTTTTTTGTTTTTTCATTTTGGCTTTCTTTTTCTTGTTGACCTTTTTCAGCACAACCTGAAGAACAAATGTACACATAGAGCTCGTGCCTTAGCTTTAGCAATAATTAGAATTGTGGTTATTTTGTTGAACTATTTATGGTTTTTAATCCAAATTTTTACTATTTTAATCAGGCTTAAGTTCATCAAATCTCTTCCCTTTTACTTGTCAACATGGTTTATTATATTATAAATGAACGTTTTATTAATAATAAACAAACCGACGTTTTTTACACGGATTTTAGTAAAGCATTTGATAAAGTCTACCACGATATTTTACAATTTATCACGTATGGGATTTAGTGACAACGCAATACGCTGGCTTTAATCTTATCTTTTAGATAGAACCCAACAAGTAAAATTTAATAATGCTACCTCAAAACTTAAGTTCTCTCTGGCGTGCCTCAAGGAAGTCAGCTTGGTCCCGTTTTATTCACATTATTTACTAATGATCTGCCATCCGTTGTTCAGCACTCCAACATACTCATGTATGCTGATGATGTAAAATTTTTAATTCGTTTAACAATATTATTGATCAATCCTTTTTGAAGGCTGACATTGAACTTTTCTCTCAATGGTGTAACTACAACTTATTGGATTTAAACTTAAAAAAATGTAATCACATGTAATTTTTCCGCTTATTAAAACTTGAAACTATTTAATATCTAAATGGAACATTACCTGATAAAGTTCACAATATTATTGATCTCGGTATTCTATTAGATCATAAACTTTAATTCTGTGATCAGATGTCATTGATGGTTAATAAAGCTAATGAAGTACTTGGCTTTATGTATACGTCTCTGGTTCGCCCTATTCTGGAATATGGATCAATTGTATAGGATCCTTACTTAAATACATATATCACCAGCATTGAATCTGTGCAGAAACAGTTCCTTTTATTTTGTTTAAGAGGTCTTGGATGGAATTCGTTTGTATAACCTTCATATGAAAGCAGACTTGGTCTTATTATAGCTCTGTTCCACATGCATAACGAAACAGTCCGAACTTGCACAAAGTTACCCAAAAGCGTTCCTCATAACAATTTTTGTGCAATAAAGAGAGTAATTGAGAGAGTAATTTTTTTCATTTCCTGTACAAATTTGCACAAACTTTTTCTTTGGGTAAGTTCGGGCAGGAAAAAACAATCAGCTGTTTTTGTTTACATATGAAACTGATAAATAATTCAGGAAATTTAGAAGCAAAAGGAAAAGTTTAGTTTTAATTAAAAAACATATTAAAAAGCAAAATGTAGGGTTTTTGTGAAAAATTAAAGTGGTTAAAACGTTATTGCATAGTGCTGGTTCACACACGTCAAGTTTGACTCGTCAAGTCTTGAGCATTTAGGAGAGAAGGGAAAAGAGAAGGCCATTTCCTAAAAACTTAAGACTTGACGAGACAAACTTGACGTGTGTGAACCGGTACATACATATTTCCCTTAATCTTTAATATAAAAAAAAAACAAAATATAAAAAATTACAATGATGCAAATGTTTTAGTTTTATAATGTTATGACTTTTAAGCGTCTTAAATCACTTAAATAGATCTTAATTTGAAAAGTAAGCAGCATTAGTATTTGAAGATGTTCAAAAATGGTTTTTTGCGTTCCAGCAATTTTGGGTAGTTTCGGCAAATTTAGAGAGTAATTTTCATTTTACTCTCATTAGTCCGAACTTGCCCGAGATCTTGTGGAACACACCTTATGTTACCTACCTTAAAAACAATGCTTAGTATTTCGTTTTAAATGGGTCTTATACGCGGTGATGTCGATTCCGATTTCTTGTTGAGTAAAATTAAATTAATTCTTAATTTATTGTTCTCTTATTATAGCACCTATGTCTGTAAGGATTTTTAATCTATAGATTGAATAAATAAATAAATAAATAAAGGTTAGGTTAGGTTCCAATTACAGCCGTGATCAAGCACAGCTCACGTGGGTCCATTAATTAGTTCCCGTTTACTTAATCTTTGAATATAGTTGTTACTGAATCTTTGAACTTCTTCTCGAACTGAGGATATACATATTTAAATCTTTACGAATATTTTTGTTTGTGACAAACCATGGCGCTGCTGTTATTAGTCTTAAAGTTTTTGACTGGTATCTTTCTAAAATATCGATGTTTGATTTGTTTGCTGTTCCCCATAGCATAATTCCGTATGTCCAAACAGGTTTTAATATAGCCTTGTAGATGATCAGTTTATTGTTTAAGTTTAGTCCCGATTTTGACCCTAGTAGCCAATATAATTTACCAGTTCTTATCTTTAGTTGTGTTCGTTTAGATTTAATGTGTTGCTTCCAAGTCAGTCTCCTGTCAAAAATCATTCCTAAATATTTAACGGAATTTCCAGTAGGTATTTGTTCCCCGTATATAGTCACTCTTGAGCAGTCTCCTCGCCTTAGTGTTAAAGTTATGTGTTTGGATTTATCTGAGTTGATTTTAATATTTCACTTGGTAAGCCATTTTTAAAGAAGTTGAATTTGCTTCTGGACAAATAACCATGCTTCTAATGGTGACTGGCTTGTTTCAGTTATTGATGTGTCATCCGCATATGTTGCCATCATTTCATCATTTGTGACTGGTATATCTGCAGTAAAAATTGTGTATAAAACTGGACCTAGTACGCTACCCTGTGGAATGCCCGCTTTTATTTCAGATATGTCTAATCTTTCGTCTTTAACTTTACATTGTTGTTGTTGATTGTTTTCTTGAATTTCGAACGGTTTGCTACCTATGGAACTGAGCAGAGAAAAAATGTAAAACAAAAATCGAATTTTTTTAAGTTTTTTGCGAATTTGATCTTGAAGATGAAGTTTTTTTGATTTTATACTTTCACAATTTGTTTTCTTTATGGCAAGAGCCATAGAGGGTTAATCAAAATTCCGAACGGTTTGCAAGATATGAGCATGAGAAAATGATCACTTTTTTGCAAAAATGACACCGAGGCCCTAAATCTTTAAGGGCCCATAAAAAAAGTGCATGACTTTCGGCAAAACTGGGAGACACGGGTCTTTTTTTTGGTCTTTTATGGTTATTTATTGTCCGTATATGGTTATTTTGCCATGACTTAAAAAATTACACACAGTGTAATATCTTGTCAACAGGATTTCTACTTGAGAACCAATTTCTACGCAATCTTCTCTTTTCTGCTATAAACTGTCTTATTTCTGCTGATATTTGAATGTTATTTCGTTGGACAATAGGATATAGGTGTCGCCATATTGGCGGCTTCGTGAATTATGTTTGTAAATTGTTCTACTGCATCATCTAGCTCTTTAACGGTTTTCAATTGAATACGCAAGTTAATATGTTGATCAAGCCAGCATTGAAATGATTGAATGTTGGTATGAGGTGATATAATGTTATTTTTGAATGGCCTTAAGTTAACCGAAGTATTATAATTTAAAAGTATTGGCGTGTGATCGGAGCTCAGATCATTAAGACTTTTTATTTCAAGTCTATTACTTGGTATTCCTGAATATACAGCAAAATCTAGCAAGTTCGGAAGCTTTTGGGGATCAGATGGCCAATACGTCGGAGATCCGGTTGATAGAATTGAGTAATTGTTATTTCTTAAGCATTTATATAATTATTTTCCCCTAGGATTCGATAGCCTTGAACCCCACCAGGGATGCTTAGCGTTGTAATCACCACCCACAATAAATCTTTGCCCCAGTGAAGTAAAAAACTGGTGGTAATCTGAACACAACAGTATGACGTGGAG
The DNA here is from genome assembly GCA_949318255.1 of Pollenia labialis. Lineage (NCBI taxonomy): Eukaryota > Metazoa > Arthropoda > Insecta > Diptera > Polleniidae > Pollenia > Pollenia labialis. The sequence goes on from OX439143.1 coordinate 56,889,499, forward strand.
GAAAATATATTGAACTAATGACAACGTCTGATTGGCTACATTTGATTTTAATATTAGTAGCCTGCAAAAAAGGTTCCTTAATTTCATTTAATATACTGTATTTTATTGAAGACTTAATTAAAATACAAGAACCTGCATGAGCGCGATTATCCGGATGGTTAGTATTTATTAAATCATAGCCCCTAATGTAGAAATAGGATCTACTCGTAAAATGAGTTTCTGAAACTAAAAGTATATCAATGTAGTTATGGTTGAGAAATAATTCAATTTCGTTTGTGTGATTAGAAAGACCATTCGCGTTCCATATTGCTATACGAAGATTTAGTTGCATTGTTTGGTTAAAAGCGTGGACATCATATTTAGTAATGTGGTGGTGGTTTCAATCTGTTTTTCCATTAGAGCTTCTATTCTTTGAAATCAGCTGGATACATTTTCATATTGATGGCTGTTGTTTTTAACGGCTTGAGAATATGAATTATAGCTGTGTTCATTGTAACTGGTTTTTATCCCATTATTACTATTAGTATTTGGAAAGTGATTAGCATTGATATCAAATTCTGGCACTACAATATTAGTATATACTCATCATGTTAGAGTTTTTCTCATGTTTTAACACGGCTGTTAAGCCATGTGTTTTAACAACTCTTTTATAACATAATGTGACGTTTAAGCTTGACAGAAGCCATTTTGTTGCTTTTTTCATTTCACACACACTATTGTTTGGAATATGCTTCGACGACAATCAAAAAATAATGAAATTTCTTAACATTAACATGAGTACTATACTCCACCATTAACATATTAAAAATTCAACATGGAGTCTTAACATCATGTTTTAACAGCATTTCATGTCAGTTGTAGACTCGGTGTATAGACTCATCATGTTAGAGGTTTTCTCATGTTAAAACACGGTTGTTAATGCAAATGTTTTAACAACGCTTTTATAACATCATGTTATAACAGCAAGCAATGTCAGTTGTAGACGTGGAGTAATAAATTGCACAGCCTTTATAGCTAGCAGTGTGTGCTTGCAAGCAGTTGGAACATTGTGGAGGAGTATTTTCATCTTTTGTGCACTCAGATGCAAGATGATTTAGGCCGCATTTTACGCATCTAAATATTTTTCTACAATACGATTTAGTATGCCCAAATTGTTGGCACCTATAACATTGTACGATATCGTTATTTTTCAAAGGTGGTTCTATTTTAACCACTTCTTTAAAAAGAAATTTAATGTTATAAATATTCTAATTGTTATTATTTGGCTCCAAAACAACAAAGAAAATAGATAGCGGATTTCTTGTTACTCTGCTTTTAACATTTGTAATGTTCCTTACTTTATGGCCTAAATTTTATATTTCATGTTTGATAGATTCCATTGGCGTCGAAAAGTGTAAATATTTAACTATTACTCTGTAGGCTCTTTCCTGCTTTAGTTGGAATGTGTGAAATTTTATTAGCTTTTCATCAAGATATTTAACTATTGTTTTATACGAAACTACTGATCTTGTCAATAATCGGACTTGGTCATCTTTTAGCGATTTATAAGAAAAGTCGTCTGATTTAATTACCTTCAAAAAGTTGTCTATCATACTTTTAATATCTTTAACGTCGGGTATAAATATTGGCGGTGGTTTTGGCAAAGAATTATTGTTTTTATTATCGCCATCATCGTCATCATTATTATCATTATCATTAAGTACTTTGAACATATTACTGCTGGTATATGGATCGTTTGTTGTTGTTACACGTTTACGTTGAATTGATTCAGCATTACATCGTTTTCTTGAGTTGACTACCTGCCAATTATCATTATCACTAGACTCAGCATCATCACTGTCACTACCCAAATTGAATCAGTGATAAGCTATGTAGTTATTTTTTTTTTTTTTTTTATAACTTGACAAAAAAGTCCAGTTTGTTGTTGTTTAGTACATACAAAGAAAGTATACAATTTTAGAAAAACAACGGTATTAAATTGTTTTCAATATTTAGCACAATATTAACACACTCAACATCTGCACAATATCACTGTCAGATTAAGACCACATAATGCCAATTAAGACTCACCTATCTACTTTTAAGATGTCATCAAGAAAACAATTTATAAAGGCAGGAACAATTTGCTCACTAACCTTGAAATCAGCTGTTTTCTTGAACGTAAATTGAAACACTCACTGGAAAGAGAATTTTAAAAGCAAGTTCGTTTAAAGTATGAGTATATTGGTAAAAAAAAGTGTGAGTGTATTAAAATTTGATCGTGTAATCCTCAAGTTAGGCTGCACTCAATTTGTAAGCATTTTAATTTCAAGATGTCATCAAGAAAGCTATTTATAAAGACAAACTTGTAATCAGCTGGTAAATTGAAAGTAAAATTGCCAAACAAATGGAAATGTGAAATTGAAAGCAATCTCATGGTCAATTTAAAAAGTGTGAGTGTGTTAGTAAAAAAGTGAGAGTGTATTGCAAATTGAATTGAAAGGCAAAACTTGATCGTATGCTAAATTCCCAATTTTTCATATTTGATAAATACACTGAAATTTATCGTTAAGGGAAAGCTAGCTTCTATGCGCATTACACTGGTTGCTTAGGCCAGATCATCAGGAAACTTTTTCAAAGATTTTAGAAAAGCAAAAAATATTATACAAATAAAACCTTAAAGCGAATAAGTATAATAGCTCTCAAAGTCTTACTTGTAACAATATCAAAGCTCAAACAAAACACCAACAATAAGCAGAGTTTATCTGACATTCCCCTACAATTGGTTGGCTTTTTTCCGACTCGAATTGTAGTTGTAAGAGCCTGTTTACATGAAGGGACATGCCCCTGCGACACGAGTTTTATGGTGAGGGCTGTGGTGGAGAGTACGGGGTAATAAGTGTCGCACGTAATGCGAATTGATGCGACAATTTTGACATTTCTTTTTTACATCTTTCGTTCTCTTGTATTCTTGTCATGTTATGTATGAATATTAGTCAATTGAACGTCAAAAAGTCGCTTTGTTGCTGCAACAAAATCCATTCATGTAAACGCAAGCATATTTAAGAAGGGACACCAAAAGAGAACGCAGGCAGTGTCGCAGCGACATGACCCTCCATGTAAACTGGCTCTAAGTGGGTAAAAAGAAACAACAAATTGCTTAATTTAATTGTCTTCGTAACACCCAGTCTCCATCTAACATGAAATGCAGTTAAAACATAAAGTTAAGATAAGACCAAGGCGAATTCAAACAGGTAAACTCATCTCGTCAGCTGTTCATCAGCTGTTTCCACAGCGAATTAAAAATCCTGGTAAAACGTCAAAATTTTGTTTATGTTTTGCGCCAAAATAATTTCTGAGAAAATTTGATTGAGAAAGTGTAAAAATATTATTTTTATAATTAAATTATTTCAAAACTGCGTATAATTAAAGTGAATTTAATAATTTCTTTTAAAAAAAGTGATAATTTTAATAAAAATGCGTTATTGTTCCATTTGCAAAAAACCTTACTATTAAGGTGAAGGAAACTTGTTCCGAGTTCCCAAAGAAGAAGCCGCTAGAATAAAATGGGAGAATAATTGTGGCAAATCTTTCAAAAAATTATCCGAGGTGTGTGCCGCCCACTTTTTACCATCCCATATTTTGCATGTTGGTGCAAGAGCTTCTCTCTTGCCAAATGCGCTACCTTTTGTTTTGCAGGTAAAACAGCCGGAAGTTTTAATGGAGAATGCTGAAGAAATAGGTGTGGACGATGTTTCTTTAAAGACGAATAAAAATGAACAAGAAACTCAGCCGGAGTAAGTAAAGTAAAATTTTAATAATAACATTATTACAACTTAGTTTTAACCTAAAGTTACCTACATATACATAAGTAAAAGGCTTGGTAAAAGGCAAGCTATTTGTATAATTTCGATAAAATGCAACTTCTAATAAACTCCAAGTTGTAATAATGAACCTCAGAAAAGATTGGAGAATCAACAAATGAACTAATGATAATACAAATTTGAATTTGCGTTTAATAATTTTTTTTATTTTCAGAAGAAGCTACAACGAGCAATCATGTGCTGCAGATGACGTTTCTACAAAGCCAAGTAGAAAGGATCAGGAAACTCAGACGGAGTAAGTTGATTAAAATTGTAATCTACATATATATAGGTATAAACTTTTAACGTTACTGACTGACTGACTGATTCATCATAACATAGCCTAAACGCATAAAGCTAAAAACTTTAGATTTGGACCGGAGGTTGGACTCTTCCCAAATGGAGAAAGTTGCACAACTTATATTCGCGTAACTAAAAACCGGATTAGTTTTTTAACAAAATAAAATTTGCTTTAAGTAAGGTATAACTTTTTTCTAATATGGTCCTTATTATAATTCACATTTAAATTAGAAATTTTCAATTTGAAAATACATATGAATGCATATCACTTTTTAAAAGGGCATTTTGATTTTCTTATAAATTTATTTCTATAAATTTTAGTTCGTCGATATTCGCTAAAGAATATTTTAAAAAAATTCGACAGTTGGAGGGCGAAAATGCCGAGTTGAAAAGAAACCTTAACAGGGCTAATGTAGCTGTAGACTCCTTAAGGAAAATATTTACCGAAGGACAGGTAAGAAAATTGATGACTGGTGTTGGAGTTCTCTGGAGTTGGAAAGATATTTCAAATGCTATTTGTTTGCATGCTGCTGGGCCGAGAGCGTACAGACACCTGTACAAAAAAGGTTTTCCGCTACCCCACGTTTCAACTTTGCAACGTTGGTGCGCAAAAAATCGAAATAAAGGAAGGCGTTTTAAACAACTCCATTAACTTTATGCGCCAAATGACCTTCTTGTCAGTGGAGGAAAAAATTTGTGTTTTAGCTTTCGACGAAATGAAGGTAACGGAAACATACGAATATGACTCCGTTCATGACACAGTCAGAAAGCCTGTTAATTACGTTCAGGTGGTAATAGCACGTGGCCTTAGAAAATCTTGGAAGCAGCCTGTGTTCTTTGACTATGATTGTAAAATGACCAAAACAATCCTCAACAATATTATATGCGAACTATACAGAGCAGGTTTTCCCGTGGTGGCAATAGTGTGTGATATGGGCCCAACTAATCGTAAGTTGTGGAAAGATTTAGGTATCACTACAGGTAAGTAAAGTATAAACTCCGAACACCAAGAAATTTCTAACAAAAAACACAACTTCTAACCCCACACAACTGCAAACATCAAAAAATTTTCGAGGACGAATCATATTGATATTGTTTGAAATGTCAGTATTTTTTTATAAAGGAAATTAACATTGAAGCTTCGATATTCAAATAGACGGGTAATTAAAAAAATCGTAAATTAATTAACTTTAGATTTAATATTAAAATTTTAAAGATAATATAGTTAGGGTTAAAAGTAGTTAGGATTTAATCGGTGGTTGTTATTAACATTACATACAATGTATTCGAAAAACCGGCTACTTAAAAATTTCGTTAATAAAGACGTAATATTAAGAGATTAGTTATAGTTAAATCCATAGACGTTTTTTATATAAGAACGGGTTAATATTTTTTTTGTTTAATATTTAAAATTAAGATCTTATTAATTAAGACAGTTAGTTAATCGTTAAGTGATAGAATAAATAAAAAGATTAATAAATTAAATTTAAGATTAATAACATTAATAACGTTAGTACAAACATAAAACTTAAAATTCAACAGTAAATATTTTTTAACTAATATTTCCGAAATTTTTTAGATAAACCATGGTTTCCCAATCCGGCACGTGCTGATGAAAAAGTGTTTACTTTTGCCGATGTTCCACATTTGTTAAAGCTGATCCGAAACCATTATCTTGACACAGGCCTGAAGTATAAGGATGAAATAGTTTGCTCTAAAACCATTGTGGAATTGCGAAAGTTAACGGCAAATTCGGATTTATCCATTACTTACAAATTGACCGATGAACATATAACAGTGAAAGGAGCAGGTAAGATATAACTTGATTGAATGACACATATAATGAATAACATTTTTGCCAACTTTTTAGGAAGACAAAAAGTGAAACTAGCAGCGCAGTTGTTTTCGCACACAACTGCCAATGCTATTAGAAGGTGCTACTCCCATTGTATGGAATTGTACAAACCAACTCTTACTGCTGACTTTATCCAGCTTGTTAATGATTGGTTTGATGTCCATAACTCGAAATTATGCACTTTCCACTACCCTGGAAAGGTAAGATTTGTTATTGCGTATAACATATTGCTTTGTTTAGCACTAATTTTCCTCCCCAGGAACCATATGGTATAGCACTAGAATCCCAAAACCGGATATTAAATGCGATGAACGATTTTATGTCATCGCCAATTATTCCCAATAAAAATTCTTTAGAGCTTTTTCAAAAAGGAATTTTAATTTCAAATTCAGCTTTGGCTATGCTCCTAAAATATGTCGAAAAATACAGCATGCCATATCTATTGACCAACAGGCTCAACCAAGACATTTTGGAGAATTTCTTCGGTGCCATAAGAAGTAGAGGTGGTTTAAATGACCATCCTTCGCCAATGGACTTTAAATATAGGCTTCGAAAATACATTCTGGGTAAGTTTTTAACAGAAGAAAAAATTTAAGACAATATGCAATCTCTTTATTATGTTTAGCCAGAAATACGGAACACCTTAACGGAAAAGGAAATGTAGAAGAGGATGACACAGAATGGCTCAACAGTTCCAATGTTAATGAAGTTCAGAATCCATACAGAACTGATAATGTTACAGACGCTATTGAACCGTTACCTACTGCAAACGAAGAAGACGAACTTGACTGCTTTGGTGATTCGAATATCGAAGATGTTGGCTTACTTCAAGAAGACGCTTTAGAGTATATATCCGGGTATATTTGAATTCGCCTTGGATAAGACTTGCTATTAAAATGATTATATGTTTATGGTGGCGTACACGTAATGAAGTTAGAGTTAAAACTTTTCATTATTTTCAGTTCGTTGACGCATAAAGTATGTAGCTACAGTGTGTTTATGGAAAATAATTAAAGTTATATTATACTTAATTGTTTGTTTGTATTATATTTTTCATAAAAAGCAACGTTTATTATGTAAGGCGACCAGATTTTGAAAATAAAAATAGAGGACAAAAAGAAAAAAGTTAAAAATTTAAGATTTTTTGTATATATTTTACTGAAAAATTTACATTCCCATATTTATATACATATGTAAAGTAAATTAAAAAAAATTACATATCGCTTCAAAATTTTTAAGTAAATTGAGATTTTCTTTAGTTTGAGTCTTGAAGTGTGTAAAATCAACTATATTTTTGGATTTCATCTCAAGAAGCAAACAGGGTAAAAAAGTTTTTCCTATAAAATTTGTTGAAAGGGAGTTAGCAGGTTTGCATATGAAGCCAGCGTTATATAAAAATGTACATTAACTTATAAATAATTAAAATTACATTAAAAATAACGAAAATTAAAAATTCATTGCACTAACTTATTCAAAGTTGTATACTGCAAGTGAAAGAGTTCAGAAGGAGTATGAAAAAAATAAACACGCCACGACATTTTCCATACGATTTGACAGAAAAAACCGATGATCGCCATGAAATAAAATTTATTTTAGTTTATGAAAATAAAATCAAATATTGATTATGCTTTTAAAAATAAAGAGGACAAAGACGACAGATTATGAAAAAAAGATGATAAAAGAGGGCACACATTTTATAGATGACAGCCAGTTAAAATAGATGATTGTCCTCTAAAAAAGAGTACGTATGGTCACATTATATTATGTCTAGTTTACAACCCTTTTAACAAATTTAATAAAGATGTCGAAAAACAACTAAAAAATAGCGTACTGTCAAACTTAAACGTCAATTTATGTTATAAAAGAACTTTCAAAAGAAATGTTATAACAATCAAGTTAAAAATTTAACTTGAGCCGTCTCCACTTAATACTACTTTGCAGTTAGTGTTAAAGATAGTCATTTTACGTTAGGTGGAGACCCCCGGGTAAGAAAAACGAAAAAAGAAATGGATTTCCCTTCTCTCCTAAAAGCACAAGACTTGATAAGTAAAACTTGACGTGTGTGAACCAGCACTTACTTTCTAGCTGAGCTTAAATCAGCGTTGACACGACCAATTTAAATTTATGACCAAAATGTAAAAATAAAATAGCCAAAAGCGAAAAAAAGTAACCAAAATTATTTTGTATCAAAAGTGATATTTAATTCGTACATTAGTTTAAAAATTGTGTGTATAAAGAAAAATAGTGTTTGTTTGTAACATGTAGGCTCATAAACCGCTGGACTGATTTTTTTAAAGTTTTGACAGTATATTATCTATGGTTTGGAAAGAACAATAGGCTATATAATTTTTCGAAATTTTTAGCGGAAATGGCACCTCCTATACAAAGTTAACACGTATTTTTTTAAATTTTAAAAACTATTTGAGATAGAGCTTTCAACCTTTTTTATAAAAAGCTCTTACAAGTAAAACATTTATAAACTTGCTGTGCGTTATGGTATCAAAGTGCAAATTTGAGCTAAATTATGAGGTTGATCTTTTATATCGTCGCCTAAAATACAAAACAACGTATCATCAACAAATTGAATTGACAAAAAAATATGCCTTTTGCCCGGTGGACATATAATTATATTAAAAGTGTTTCGGTTAAGCCCTTATGACACTACATTTTTAATGCACTGTTCAAGTTTTGGTGAACAGTGCAAATATAAAGTAATAGAAAAATTTACCAAGTGCGAAGGGTTCAGCTGTATTAAGATAAATGGCAAACTGTCAAACATTTTACTAAAGTTATTGATAAAAAATTAAGTTATGTCAAAAAAAACCTATGTAGCATTAATGCCCGTAATTTCTACAAAAAGAAATCTAGCAGTGCATAGAAATCTAAGGTGTAAAAGCTGCCATATTTTAAATAAAAACTAAAGGTAAAAACACGTAAATGTTACGTACAAACACGACCTGCTTTCTTTTTGTAGAAATTACGGGCATAACATGGGGTCTTCACCTGAGATAATATCTGATATAATATGTGAGAGAACGTCGGCAGAATGAGTGAACAAATTTCTTCATGTTAATCTTAATCTTAACTGCCCGTCTATACAAGAGATAATTATTGCGACATTTATTGCAGTAAATGTCAAAATTATGTTATCTTTAATGTAGACAGCAATTTTTTGTACATATTTATTGCTAGCAATTTTTGTTGCAATAATTGTTACCCTAGGTCTACACTAAAGATAATTATCTCAGCAAGTTGGCAATAACGTCGGCAGAATAACAGAGTAATATTTCTTATTGCTCAGCTTATGTTAAAGGCATGGGAAAACGTATTTATGTTAACTCATAGTTTGAAAAAATCAAGGAAGAAGGTGCAGTGTAAAAAATGGCGGTATCTTACAAGAATTATTATTATTAATATAAATTCTTTCTTATTCGACTTTATTACTTAAATTTATATTAATTTGTTTAAGCTTGAGGGCATTTTTAATACAAATATATTATTATTTTTTTATTTTTGTTAATGTAAAATTATTATTTTTATATAAAAAAGAAATTCAAACTTAAACAAATTAATAATAATTTTAATAATAAAGATTGAATAAGGAACAAATTATAATATTTGAAATTTTATTTTAGTGTTTATTTAATTATTTTACTACAATTATAATTTGCTACAATCTCAAAAAACTTAATTTCTTTCCCACACAATTTGCTTCTATTTATTTTTTCTTTTTTTTCAACTGACAACCAAATTAACGTTTTTTGTAAGCAATAATTGTCAACGAAAATGGACTAGCAATTATTGCAACATAAATTGTTAGCAATAAATATTTACAAAAAATTGCTGTCTACATTAAAGATAACATAATTTTGACAATTACTGCAATATATGTCGCAATAATTATCGCTGGTATAGACGGGCAGTTCGTCCATTTTTGTTGACAATTATTGCTAAAATAAAACGTCAAACTTGGTTGTCAATTGAAAAAAAGAAGCAAAAAAGAAAAAAAATAGAAGCAAATTGTGGGGAAAGAAAATAATTTTGTGATATTGTAGCAAATTATTGTAGTAAAATAATTAAATTAAAGAATTAAATAAACACTAATATAAAATTGTAAAAATTATTTTTAATATAATTTTTTGCTTATTCGATCTTTATTATTTAAATTTATATTAATTTGTTCAAGATTGAGTTTTTTTTTATATAAAAATATAAATTTTATTTTACCAAAAACAATAAATTTAATAAAAATTAATATTTTTACATAAAAAAGTTCTCAATCTTAAACAAATTAATAAACATTTAAAAAATGAGTCGAATAAGACAGAATTTATATTAATAAAAATAATTTTGGCAAGATGGCGGGAGTTTTTACACTGCACCTTCTTCCTTGATTTTTTTCATATTATGAGTTGACATAAATACGTTTTCCCATGCCTTTAACATAAGCTGAGCAAAAAGAAATATTGCTCTGTTATTCGGCCGACGTTATTGCCAACTTGCTGAGATAATTATCTTTAGTGTAGACCTAGGGTAAACAAGGGGAACACGTATGTTATAAGATTTCATAATCGAATGATTCTCGTACAGTAAACTTGTGTCGTTTTTATTATTTTTTTCTATTTTTTTAGTTAAAAATATTGTTTTTTTAAACATTTATTACAAGACTTTCACTATTTGCCCTTAAAAATTAAACAATTTAATGAATGCGTCTTTTTTTGTTTTATATGTATGTATGTGTATTTTTGACAGCTCATCTTATAAGATGGTTGTTATAAGATTTCTCATAACAACTGTCCCATAATATTTATTATAATCAGGGGTGCCAGAAGATTTCGATTAGAAACCGGCATATTTTCAAAAAAAAATCGACATTATCGGCACTTTAATTTAAAAAAAACGGCAAAAAATCGGTATATTTAAAATAACTCTTTTAAATACAATAAAACGTATTTTTAATAACAAAACAGAAAAATTAATGACAAAAAAATGTTTTATAAATAATTTGTAGTTAATTAAAAACAAATATATATATTTTGTATTTTAGGGTAATTTTTTATTATAGACGAATATTTGAGTTAACCATTTGAGCTTTGTATGGAAATTTATGGTTTAAACCTGCCATATTTTAAAAGAAAACTGAAGGTTAAAACACGTTGGCCAGACGTTGGTTGAAATAGGTAAATTTAACTGATAGGTACGAACACGACCAGCTTTATTTTTGTAGAAATTACGGGCATCAATCATACTTGCTAATTCCGGCCGTGGTGATCGAATACTTTTTCGTTTCGAAAGCTTTTTTATTTCTAACTCTTTCAGTCGATTCTGAATGAATGAGCATTTATTTGAGTTTGACTGAATGAATTAGAACTTAAATTGCTTTCGAAACGAAAAAGTATTCGAACACGACTTTCAGAATCAGTTTCAAAACAATTCGAATTATTTAACTCGAAAAATTAAATTTCCTTGAAAATTTTAATTTTTCAGGGAGCACCGAAATTTTGTTTTATTAAGGTTGACTTGACTTCAAATTCTTTCATAATTTTCGAAAGATTGGAAGGAAAATAATTTTTTGGAAATGCGCCACTAAAATTTTAAATCTAAATTTTTGCCAAAAAGCTTGCAAATTTACTTCATTCCCTTATATTAGATTGGCTATCGGATATAGCTGCATCATCCTCAATATCGTATAATCTTTAAGAATAATTTTTTATTCAAACTATTTTTATTGATAGTGAATATAAATTTAGCTTACCCTTACTGCTTTGTAAGCGTCTATTCATTTTCAAACTCAAATATAAAGTTCTTTATATTTTACTGATTGAAAAATATATTTTAACCGATGGCTTTTTTTCTTTTATTTGGATTTAGTTCTTTCATACTTCATAGTTGAAAATTTTTCAAATAAAATTTTAAAAATATACCAAAAACAAACAAAAAGTTACCATGTTTTAGTCGTTTGTTGAAAAATCGGCATTTTTTGAGCAAAAATCGGCAAATCGGCACTTTGATAATTTAGAGGCAAAAAATCGGCAAAATGCCGATAAATCGGCAAATATGGCAGGCCTGATTATAATATTAATATTAACACTATTTGAGAGTCTACACGTAAGATAATGCTCTCTGCGATTGAATTTGACGTTTGCTGATATAAACATCTTATATCTTATCTCACGTGGAGACCCTGTGTAAGAGTAGCATACAATTACCATCTACATTTCAAAGTAAATAACTTTTATGGTTAAGTTGATAACAAGGTATGAGGTAAACTCGTTGCTACAACAAGACAACAACAACAGGCCAAATTGTTTTTGTTTTTTGAACCGATACGTCAAAAAAAGCAACACTGCCTTTAAAATAAAAACACAAATTAAAAAAAAACAACAACTAGCCATAAGTATGTAAACAAACATAAACATATGGGCCAACGAGTCTACCTTGTGTAAATATACCTTGGTTGATATTCTGTTAAAAATTAAGCTTCTAAAAAAATAATTTTCAAATAGATGAAAAAAGAATTGGCTTTAGATACACAAATAGAAACAAAAATTCTTGTTCTAAAACAAAATATTGGTTATTTTTGTGTTGAAAAAAGTAACCGAAATGAAAAAAACTACACAAGTACACATTGGAAAAAAGTAACCAATTTTGGTTAAAAGTAACCAAAACGGCAACGCTGCTTATAATTCTGAACTTATATTTACAAATAATAGAATTTATAATTAAAATAAAGTAGTATAAAATAAATAGCAAAAATTGAGAAAGAATAGAAAACAAGAAAGTATTTCGTTGATACAGAAACGAATAAAACTTTATCTTTATTTACCCCATGTGCGGCCGGCCATTGAGTTAAATATTTCTTAGTTATCCGTATTTATCCATAAATTTTGCAGTTACGCCCTTTTTTATATGTTTTTTATACATAAAATGTAAATATGGATGTATTTTAATAAATAATTTTAATTTTTTCTGTATACATTTTGTAATTTTTTTTAAAAACTATAAAAGAAAGAAAAAAAATTGCTTTGATTATTTTCTTCTAGATGACAATTTGGGGGTATTGCTAACCTATTGCCTTACGCTAGGTCTCCACGTAGCAATTTTTTTTGCTAAGCACAAGCAATAACGTCGGCAGAACCATGGCGCAATAATTGCTGACTATATTGCTGAAGAACACGTGAAATCGGGGATATCTTCCAATTGTTTACAGGGTATGTTTTATATTTCGCTTCGATGTCTGCAAGGCGAATTCATTACAGGTAAGTCAAACTCTACAACAAGCTTTAGCCTTGAACAAGCTCTACAACTAGAAAAAGCCCCATGTATTTTGTTTTTGCAATTTAATTGATTGCTGTCAAAATTTTTTTATAGCAAATTAAAATTATCACTTTTTTATAAAAGAAATTATTTAATTCACTTTAATCATTCGCAGTTTTGAAATTTTTTTATTATAAAAATAATATTTTTATCACTTTTAAATCAACTTCTTCTCAAAACGTATATTTGGACGCAAGGCGAATTCAAACAGGTAAAATCATCTCTACAACTACAAAAAGCCCCATGTATTTTGTTTATGGTTAGTTGTCAAAATTTTTTTATTGCAAATTAAAATTATCACTTTTTTATAAAAGAAATCAAGAAATTCACTTCAATCACTCGCAGTTTTGAAATTTTTTTATTATAAAAATAATATTTTTCATTCAACTTCTTCTCAAAACAAAATCATATTTTGACGTTTGACCATATTTTTTAATTCGCCGTGGAAACAGTTGATGAACGGCTGACGAGATGAGTTTACCTGTTTGAATTCGCCTTGGACGTTTCTCAATTTTTTTTTTAATTTGCCTTGGAGACAGCTGATGAACAGCTGAATTCGCCTTGGATGCAGGGATGTTAGATGTGACGATTTTACGTCATTTTGACGATTTTTTCGATGAATTTACCAAAATGACGATTGACGATTTTTGATGTAGAGTCACTAATGTTTTGACGATTTAATCCCGTCAATAAACTTTAATCTGGCATCAATTTTCGTAATTTTAACGATTTTTTTGAGAAAATACAATAATATGACGATTGACGATTTTTTAACTAAAGTAAAGTAATAATGAAAAGTAATAGTGTTATGACGATTTTCTGGCATCGATAAAATACAAGAAATATTTACAATTATATTGAAAACAGTCCAAAACTTAAAAATCAATTTTTCGAAATACAAAAATTTTTGGAAAATAAACAAATAAATTCCTCCCCCTTCACAAACCAGGTGGATTTCATTAGAAGCTTTAGTAATTCAAATTCTACAATTATAGAAATGCCATCGGTACTGCAAAAAATATTCACAAGAGCCCCGATTTGCGTCAGTCCTATCTGGTCCGCTTTTAAAAAATTGGTTAAATCCGTTTTGCGTTTTTATGATTTCGATTTGCGTCGCCACATACGAATGCATTTTTCGATGAAGTCATAATCACATGTGAAGAATTTTTCTATTTGTGTATAAAAAGGCAAATCCCATTTAATTCTGTTGGTTAGTTACTTTTTAATAAGAAGTTGTGTAGAAAAATGAGTGCAATGAGAAAAAAATGTATTAGTTTGGAACTAATATTAGGCGTAATAAAACGTTTCAAGTCGGCCGATATAGACAGAATCCTTGGTTTTTAGCACCTTTAACAATAAAAACAATTTGCAATAGAGATAGCGCAAGAAGTTAATCATTTAAATATAGCTCGAGTTAAAAGCAAATGAGATTTTATTTATTATTTAATATTTTTCTGAATATGGATAAATCAAATAAAAAGTATTTAAATACATATATTTTTTCTTATGTTTTCTTTTTAAATGATAAATATATTCAGCTCACTTGCTGAAATAAATAGAATAAAACTGAACCATATTACTTTCTTCTTCATAAAACGAATTTCTTGCTAAACATTTTTATTTTCGAACCAATCCATGCAATAAATTGTCTTTCATTTGTAAAATTTATATATTTGACGTTTTGTTGACGATTTTGTTCAATTTTCGTGACGATTTTGACGAATTTTGTTAAAACTTTTGACGATTTTTGAGGAAAAAAGTCCAACAACCCTGCTTGGATGTCTGATTAAGTTTTTTCATAACACTTGGAATATATTTAGCACACATCAAAATTGTATTTCTAATATTTTCTGTGAACATTTGTTCATTTACATATATACAAGCACTTTATACAAGAATAAAATGAATATTGCTCCTTTATCTCCGGCGAGTGGTATTGGTCGTTTCTATAAAAAATCTGCCAAAATAATACGTTTTGTAAGACAAGGATGCACCAACCGACCATTCTATCACATTGTGGTTATGGAGGTAAACTCAACACTAAATTACAAAAGTTAAACATAAAATCTTAATTCATTATTGCAATTTTTAGCGTCGCAAAAATCAACATCAACCTGTCATTGAACAGGTTGGCACTTATGATCCCATGCCAAATGAGCACAATGAACGCTTGGTCTCATTTAATTTTGAACGTATTCGTTTCTGGTTGGGTAATGGGGCTCATTTGTCAACACCGGCAGCTGAATTATTGGGTATAACTGGTCTGCTACCCATTCATCCACGCACTTATATGACCGCCTGGCGTAATCGCCAAAAAGCAGATGCAGGGGAAAATAATGAAAGTGCTGATGGCCCAGTTAAAATGGATAGTTGAGTGTTTTGTTTTAATTATTAAGTATATTTTCAAAGAAATTGGTTTTTGAATAAACAATAAGTGTAAAAAAAATTTGATTGCCCTTAAACTAGGTACACATTAGGGTGGGTCACTGATGTATGAGAAAAAATAAAAGTTCTCGAATCATATTCTAATAGCAATATTTTTTTGTATTACGTTAAAACAAATAAAAATTGCAAAAAAAAAGTTCAAAAAAGTGTCATCTTGAGCCCGCGCATGAGCTCCTAAGAATTAAGAATATTTGAAAAAGTCAAATTTTTGAATTTTAATATTTTATTTTCTATCAATTATTATTAAACTAAAAATATTTTGAAATAAACTTAAAAAAAATAAAAATTTGGTTCTTATACAACATAAAACAATAAAATCATTTTTGGTCACAAAATCTTGTTTACTGTCAAATCAGGGCATCTCTCGTCTTGATTCAAGTTTCGTCTATGTTAAACCATCGCTTGACTTTTTTAGCGCAAAGAGTCATGAATGTTTCTGACACTATTTTCACGAACCTAAAAGTCGTTAAAATACAGTGATATGCTTTTCTGCAATACAATGCTATTGTTGCTATATTAAAAATTTAACAAAATTGAAGGTCAAAGCGCGGGCTCTTACACTAAAAATAAATTAATAATATTTTACAGGGATCTAATTCAGACAAAAATACAACATACTTACGCTATTAGAAGTCGATTAGAGAAAAAATATTTTTATGACCCAGCCTAGTACACATGTGTAGGCACTTTTTAAGAATTGTGATTTTCAATTAAATTATGGCAAGTTATATTGAAAGCATATTTGGTTAGGTTGGAATTTTATTAAAAAAAATCTCCGAAAATCGATAACGACCGTTACTTTGGAAAAACCCATAAACAACGTTGCAAACACCAACTGGCTTTCAGTTAACAAAATCCATGATTTACTAATAAATGCTAAAGGTAAAATTAAGTTAATTTGGATACCAGGCCATGCTGAAATAAATGGAAACAATTATGCTGACCTAGCTGCTAAAAACGCATGCTTATCCCCCTCCCTTAATTAAAGATGTTCTGACTGAAAAAATTGATCTGCGAACCACAATCATAAAAAAACTAAAACTCTTAGACATTAACGGAAAGAAAGTATCTCATCTTCATACCCATTATTCACTAATAAAACCAAATATCATCACACCTACATACCCAACAGACATCTCTAAATACAAAATCAAAATCTTTTCCCGATTACGTATTGGTCATACAGTTGCTACCCATCTACACCTCATTAACAACAACTATACAAATATATGTCAGTTCTGTGGACATTTGCTTAGGCAAAGTGCGAAACTGATCGCACAATCCGTACGGAATCAAATGTTTTTTCAGTTTGTTTTTGTTTTTTTAAATGCATTGGGAGACCTCAAGGCGAATTCATTCCAGGTAATCTCGGTACTACAACAAGTACAACTCGTACAAAAACCACAAGCAATTTGTTTTTGTAAAATCGTTGTACAATGTCAAAAACAGAAATAAAACAAAACAGAAACAAAGATATTATAAGAGAATAAACAAAATTTTGACATCCAAAAGTGATTTTAGCTAATATCAGCAGGGCTTTTAAGACGACCTGTAATAAATTCGTCTTGGGAGACTTTTTTTTAATTTTTGCTTAAGGCTATGCATATTATGTTTGGGCCTTAACTTTGAATTTGTCAAAATATGGAAACGAAAAATCGAACACTATTGTAAGCAGTGTTCGAAAATAAACACTAAATATCTTTCCTTAGTGTTCGGTTCAGTAGATTTGTGGAAAACTCAAACGCTAATAGTGTCGATGCTAAAATTTTTTGTTTGCTCATTTCTTTATTAATTAAAAAAAAAAACATTAACTATAGAACATAAAAATATAATGTTTGTCTACAGTATCACTACAATTGTTCTGTTTTTTTTTAACGAAGAACCGAACATTATATAATGTACTCTTTATTTTCGAACACAGATTGTAAGTCATGGTGAAATTAGCAGGTGGCATTGTTACGGCAACAATACAACATTACAACAAAAAAGGAAATTACGTCAAAAAATATGTTAAACAAAAATCAAAGAGTGCCGCTGAACGTAAAAACAAAAAAATAAAATTTTAGCCAATTTTTATATAGTGATGGATGGAATTTTTTTTTTTATATATTTAGTTAGGCTTGAGTTTATCAAATTTCAAAGGAATTTAACAACATGAAATTTATAAAAATTTATTGATAATATTTATTCTTGGCTGTGCTGGGGATCGAACTCGGGTTAAATTTACATCACCAAACTCTTTCATCAGAATTCTTTGACGTTCTAACCTAGCACACTTTAATAAAATTCAATACTCACAGCACAAAACGTGGAATTTTTGTAATATTAACAAAACTTTGACACAAGACTGGACAAATAATGCAAGAGCAAAAAATCATCATCTGGCGTAGTGCTGCCAACTGTATTATTTCACCATAGGTTAAAGTAAATTATTACCCAAAAATAGCAAAAAGAAAAGGTGTTATCTTTCTTGTGCCAAACTGACCAAATTTGTATGTAAAATTTTTGGACTATTTTTCATCTTGCCCACAGCCTAATGGTGTTTTCTTTTCTACAAAAAATGTGATATTTTATTTAAAAAATGGAATTTTGTGTTCGTTTTGTAAAAATGTTTTGCTCTCTAAAAGGTAAGCATGTTTTATTCTAAAACATTCACCCTTACTAATGGCATAAGGTATTGCACTGTTCACCCCGAATAAATCAAGAGTGTTGTTTGTGCCCTGTAAAAAAAGGTGATATATGATGTTTATATATGGGGTTTTTTTAATAACGGCGACGATTGCCTCAAAGAGTAACAAAGCTACGCGAAAATTCCCAAAAAAATTCGAAAAAGTTTTCAAAAATAGCGAAAAATTGCGAAAGTTTTTATTATATCAAACGAGCCATACAATTGACAAAAAGTCCTTAAAACTGTAAGGAATAGAAAAAATTCGGTACGAATTGCTTAATTAGCGAACGTTTGCAAAAATTTTGTAACAGCGGCATAATAGCAATGTGTAATACGTTTTAAAAAGCTGTAAAGAATCACAACCCCTACTGATAAAAATCGCTATTATCGCAAACACGGCTAAAATTCGCAAGCAAATTCATAAACAAACACAAAAATTTATTTAAAATCGCTAAATCAGTTAAAAAAAATCAAAATATCCTAAAACAACATAAAAAAGTTTGCAAAAATAGCGAAAATTCGCGAAAATTTTTAATATTTCAAAGATCCCATAAAATTGATTAAAAGTCCCTTGACTGTTAATGCTTTGCCTGTTGTTGTTGTATTGTTGTGATATTGGGGCCACCTTGCTAAAATATTACAATGGAAACTTAAGTTGAAATTAATTGTACCACATCGGTGACTTAGTTTCACTTAAGTTTTTAGTGAAGAAGAGAATTTTGTATTTAAAACGATTTTAAAAATAAATGAGTTTTAATATCAATCCTGAAAATTGGCCATTAGACAATTAGGAATGGCAAAAATTCGTTAAAAATTGCTAAATTAGCGGAAATTCGTAAAAATTTGCTAATAGCGGCCGGATACCAAAGTCTTATATTTATAAAAAATCATTAAATCTATAAAAAATCATAAAACTTACAGAAAAAATCACGTCCATCCCGAACATGGGCTAAAATTCGAGAAAAATTACAATATTGGAAACAAACCCAAAAATTTATTTGTAATCAATCAATTGGTTTAAAAACAAAATGTTAGAAAATAATGAAAAAAATTCGTTAAAAAATTAGCTCATTATAGCTAATTTTTTAACAGAACAATTTTCGTCATGTGTTAAAAACAGGGCATTTCACTTTTTCATATCTTGTGTTTTGTTCTTGTAAACAATCAAATAGCATTTTAACAGGGCTGGCAATACATTTTATACATGCACCTTTTTAGAAGGCGATATTTGTTGTGTAGAAAAGAAAACACCATAAACCAAAACGCATTTTATACAGTAAAAACGTAGTAGTACTATTTATTTATTAAGAGCAGTTTTCTGAAAAATAAAAATTTTTTCAATCTTAAACATTTTTTTTTTGTTGTAGAATATTTTTTTGAATTAACCAGACATTTTTTAAATGTTTTTTATCGAAAATAATTTTTAAAAATATGTATATGTATTGCAAAAAACCTCTAATTTAATTAAAATTATAAAAAACGCAACATTGTACTTACTTGGCCGTTAAAATAACGGTTATTAGAAAAAGTTCATATAATTGTATATCTGCAGCTAAAAACCAAGTATGTTGAGCGCACTAATAATGAAAAATAATGAGTTATAAAAATTAATTGAATAAATTGATAAAGGTACATTCGAAGGTCTTGTCGATTTGGATTTTTTTTCGATTTTTAACCTTCTTTTACGAAACACTATGAATAATTGCAAAAAGGATTCTTCTTTAATTAAAGCTCCTATCTCAGAAGAAGAAGGCCGTAGCAGCTATTGTTTGTAATTGAATTAAGGAATAAAGATGACTATACTCTAGAAAATCTATCGTTTTGGCTTAGGATAGCACCTGTATTAAATTGAAAAGCAACTTCCCTTTTAAAACTAGCAGACTGGCTAGATAAAGCAAGATTAAATGAACCTTAAAATACGCGTAAACTTCAAATCTGAAAGTAGAATATTGTTTGAAGAGCCAATACAAGTTCCGATTTCAAAATTCATTTATAAACTTCACATTTATAATAAAAAAAAATTTAAGAATATATACAGAAAATCAGAGGTAAATGTAATAGAAATCAATTTTTAAGGGAACTGTAAATGATATTATCATTTTCAAAATCGTTTTTCATCACATACCTAAATGTGTTTCAAGGCGAATTCATACAAGGTGGTCTTATTTTGAAAACGTTTACAGCACTGTGAAATAATTAAACGTGGTGTCAAAATTAAAACAACACTGTAGTCAAGGCGAATTTATTACAGGTGGTCTTAAAAGCCCTGCTGATATTAGCTAAAATCACTGTTGGATGTCAAAATTTTGTTTATTCTCTTTTATTATCTTTGTTTCTGTTTTGTTCTATTTCTGTTTTTGACATTGTACAATGATTTTACAAAAACAAATTGCTTGTGGTTTTTGAACGAGTTGTACTTGTTGTAGTACCGAGATTACCTGGGATGAATTCGCCTTGACTGTAGTAAGCAATTTAGGCATATATGTATTTCGTTTTCATTTTAATTTTAAATTGTTTGTTTTAAAATATAATAATTTAAAAAAATTTAAAATTTGATAATTTTAAGCGAAATCATCAATCACTTGTGTCGTGAAAACAGAACATAAGTTCATTTGAGCAAAAATTTGTTTATGTTTATAACAAACTATTTTAAGAATTTTCAATATGCTACATGCATACATACGTACATACATTTTTTCAAACGCAAATTTACCATGGTAAAGGTTTACAAATTAGCAAAACTTTTCAAATTAGGATTTAACACATCCAAAGGCATATTTGTGTCGTCCATATTTACAAAAAACGCAAACAAATCAAAATCGACACGCCCTCTTACATCCTCTTATCGTACTCACACTATCCTTGAGCATAAAATTATTGATCATTAATACGTTTTTCCACCAATATTCTCGACAAAATGTATATTCGGCCTCAGAGACATGGCGCCAAAATGGCCCATTTTGCAAATATGTTAAAAAAGTCGAATTGAATAATAAAACCATTAGCAAAGAAGGAATTATCCTAAATGTTGATAGAAATCACAAAACTTTTCCAATTTATTTCTTATTAATTTGCTTACCTTAAATAACGATTAAGAAAACCTTGCATATAAACAAAAATTCCTCTTTTATAACTCGATTCTGGTGTTATCAGTTTGCTCTCATCAAATTTAAATTTTAATAAAAAGCCAGCTAGAACGAAAAATATTTGAATAATTGCTGAACCATTTTGAAACAATATATTTTCAGCTTTATAAAAATATTTTTCGATAAATTCTGGATTTTGTATTTGTACGGACATTAACAGCATAATACAGTGACCTAGTATTACGATAAATAAAGCAAATGTACGAAATGCATAGGTGAAATTTAGATCCGTTTCATGATTTTTGGTACCAACAATGTGATAATAATTTCGACAAATCGAAAACGATGTCAGGAGTTGATAATAACCTTAACAGAATAAAAATTAATATTGGTAAGGATTTTATAAAAAAATTAATAAAATTTACCTGTTTGTTGAATTTTGTTTTTATAAAAGTTATTATTTTCGAAATTGTGCTGACTTAATTTTAATCGATAGTCATAAAGAGATGACATTATAGTTAGAGACACAACTGTCATTAAAGTTATACAGAATATAATATCAAGTAAGTCTAAAAAAAGAGATATTTAAATGAATTTTTTTGTAAAAAAAGAAAAATGCTTTTATTTCAAGCTCGAGGCAAGTATTGAAAATAAATTCTATTTTTATTCGTTGCCGATATGTCCATACTCTTTGTGTTATAGTAGACGATGCAAAGAAACCAACTGTAATTTTAAAGTCGGTGTTTAATATAATTTTTTTTACAAGAGTCTCGAAACATCGGCAACAAATAAAAATAAAATGTATATGCACTGCCTGCCTCGAGCTCAAAATGAGAGCATTTCTATTTATAAATAGAAAGGTGGAATAAAAACAACTTTAATTCAATTAAAAATGGTTTCTTTATAATTTTTCCGCAGAAAACTTTTTCGTGCGTTTTTTATTAACTCAGGCTCGATTATATCATTTTAAAATTTACCTAATTTTAAAGTTCTTTTTGCGTTTTCACAATATTCAATGCTTGTTGCTATCGACAAATTAAATTTCTTTTGAAATCGATAATTTAAACAAATATTTAAAATATTTTTCCACAACAAACTATTCTCGTGATCTCCTTTACGTTTGTGAATCCTCTGATGGTATTCTGTTATCTTGAAACAAAAATAACTAGCATTTATACATTAAAAAGAAAATTAAAACAAAATTATCTACCTCATTTTCTAAAGTTTTCTTTCTTCCATATCTTTGTTTTTCCAACGATGTCAAATTATCGAGCAATTGCTTACACTTTTCCATACAAACACCAAAAAATAAATACCAAAAGCTGTGCAAAGTAATTTTATCAAGAATTAATATTAGCGATAAGAGGCTGAGTTCATTAAAGGTTTTAGATCCAGTATTTATTAAGTGAGCTGAAGACATAAATTACTTTGAAATTGTTACCGTTTTTATTGATATAATTACTAACCCAGATGATTTTGTAAAAGAGTTCAAACTTTTAGAAACCAGATCAAACGATAAAAGCTATGAAGCAATTTTTAAAATATCTAAGCCTGAAACATTTTGGTACGAAATTGGCAATTTAAAAAACTGTTTGGGTGACAATTTATATCCAAACTTGTATAAATTTGCTTCGTATGTTTTTACTTTACCACATAGTAGTGCATCCGCTGAGCGGATTTTTTCTATGTTAGCATATTTAAAAAATAAAGTGAGAAATAGACTAAAAGTAGATACCTGTCAGTCTATGTTATCCGATTTAAATTTGTATCAAAATGGCTTGGTAGATTGGATTCCAAGTGATGAATTGATTAATAAATATAGATTTACGTTTTCAAAAAAATAGATATTTAATATGTAGTTGAAGAAACAACATAACACTGCAATTTAAATTAAAATGGATCTGTACCTGATATTAACTATCTTCCTATCAATACTTATATATGCTTTTTCCTCGAGGTTTTTTTGTAACTTAATTTTTTTTTGGTAAAAAAGTAAAATAATCCAAGTGCCAAATATTTATGTACATATACTTACATATATACATATCTCTATCTATTTAAATGTAAAGTTATTTGTATCAAATCATATTATGAACTATTTTTTGTTTTTGTAAGTATTGTTATTACACTATTTTAAGCTCGTTTTATTTACAAGTAATTAGTAACTGTTTTTGTATAAATAATTGAAATAATAATTTGATGCAACAGTTCATTATCGTTTACTTGCAAACAAGACATATTTTCACGATATATGTATATATATAAATATGTGTGTTTTTCACAAACAATTTGTATTATATACCTATAATGTATTTTTTTATAAATATGAAGTTTATTTTTTGTTATGTTTAGTTTTCGATGAAAATAATTTAATAAATACATTCGTTTTTTTTAAATTTTCCTGTTTTTAAAGTTGCCCCTTTTTTTCTCAGAATTCCCCTTTTTGTGACACTTTTTTTTTGAAAATCCCCTTTTTGTGCCCCTTTTTGAAAATTTTGAACGGTAACACTGACTGCAATAATAAAAAAACTAGAACTCTTAGACATGAACGGAAAGATGAACTACAATCATGCCCATTATTCACAAATAAACCCAAATATCATCACACCTACATACCCAACAGACATCTGTAAAAACAAAATCAAAATCTTTTCCCGATTACGTATGGGTCATACAATTGACACCCATCTACACCTCATTAACAACAATTATACAAACATATGTAAATTCTGTGGATCTGTAAATTCAGTAATTCATATTTTAGCAACCTGTCCAAGCCTGAGAAATCTTCAATCAAAACATCTACGTAATAATGGAATCGATGTCATAAAACTACCCTCAAAGGAAAACATTATCTCTATTTATAAATATATATCTAGCCTAAATATTATAATCTAAGATCTGTAAATATTATTACATATAAAAAATAGCCGATGGCCCTGGCAGCCAGTGCTAACTTCCATATTATTCTTATATTCATATAAGTCTAATATCAAAATAAATAAAATAAAAAAAATAAATATATTGAAAGCTTGATCAGCCCAATTAAACTACATTACAAAAAACTAAATATCCCAGGAAACAAAAGACGGACATCGTTAGATCGACTCAGAAAGTGATTCTGAGTCGATCGGTATATTTTAAGGTGGGTCCAGGGCCCATATTTTAAGGTGTTACACACATCAGCACAAATGCAAAATACCCTCTCCATTATTGTGGTGGGTACAATCAGTTTGTTTTGTAGAGAAAGAAATTGCTTTAAACCTCCGCTCGTGGTATTATTTTGGGAAAACTGCATAGCTTATGTGTCCATATAGAAATGAACCTATCTATGCTTTACATTTCATTAAAATTGGTTTGATAGTGGACACAAACACCCAATTCCGGAAAAGCGCTTGTATGGAGGCTATCAGCCCAATTATGAATACAAATTCCCCGGGAGTTTTTTCCCTTTCCCTATTTTAACATTTGAATTTGCATAGGAAAAATGGGAGAAGGGAGAAAACTCCCGGGGAACTTTTATTCTAAATTGAGCTGTACATATATGAAATTATGGACTGTTTCGCACCATTTTCAATAGGCTTAGTCCTTGTGCCAATTAGAACCTACATATGTATTAAAGTTCATCAAATTATCTTCGAAATTTCGACCTGTACTATGCGCACAAGGTTACATGGACAGCCAGCCAGAAAGAAAAATTACTTCTAACCTCCGCTCGTGGTCCAATTTTTGAAAAACTGCATAGCTTATGGTTTTGGGACTTTGAACTGTTCTGCATCGCAGATTATTCATTTAATATATTTTCTAATAATGCTCGAAGACTGTTAACTAGCGGAATAGCGGCAGACATTGTAGCAGTGGCTTTGCTATGGATTTTGTGGTATCTTCCAAGTAACCGAAAATTTGTAGAAAAATGATTTTTATTCTCACCAAAAATTAATAAAAACAAGTAAGAAAGTATAGTCGGCCAAGCCCGACCATATGATACTACCTGCACATACGGTGACCATTCGTCCTTTTTTTGATACGATGTCCTTTAAGATTTTTTCAAAATAAAGGACAGTAGATTGTCCATTTTTTAGCAAATTGTCCTTTTGTTATATTATGACTTCTTTCTTAAAACATCAAAACACACTGGTTAACACTAATGCCAGCGTTAGATCGAATTCTGAAGTTATTCGTTCCATTGAAAGAATATTTTCTCTCTCAACAAAGGAGCCCTATGATATTGCAAAAATTATTTTGATGATCCATGTGTGATTGTGGTTATGTACTTAAGAATCACTGCAGAATTTAAATTAGTTTTATGTACAAACAGTCATATTAAAAAAAATTACTTCTACAGAAATATATCAATTGCACAGTACAACACATGATTTCGGGACTCAATTCTGATAATTGCTTATGAAAGTAGACCCAAAAAGAAGAACTTCTGCATCATTGGTACCTCAATAAATAATTTAAAAATTAATTTGAAGTTAGTAAGTATCGTATAGGGGAATTTGTCACGTTTTAAGCTCTTTTGTTTGTCATAACCCGATAACCACTAGTCAGAATAAGCTGAAAAAAAATTTTAAAAAATTAAGAATAACAATTCCTTTAATCTTTTCATACAACGTTTCGCTACATAAACAACAGTTTCGCAGTTATAAATAAATGTATGAAGAAAAAAATATTTTGTGCCCAAAAAATTTAAATTTTTTATTTTTAATTCATAAAAAATCCAAAACGGTAAAAAAGTGTCAAGTCCTATTACTTTCACGTAAAGTCGCATAACCTGTGAACAAAATGACACATAAATCATGAAAATCGATGAACGCGTTTCACTTTTATTCACAATTAATTAAAGGAATGAATATCAAAAATTTGCTCGAGATATCCACAAAATTCTTTGGATAAAACATTGATGATTTTTTTATGATTCTCAGAATTAAAAAAAAGAATTTGCGGTTGCAAAGTAATAAGCGTTAATAAATGTGAGTGGACAATTAAAAGGAAAAAAGGAAAGTGCCATTTTTTTTAATTATTTGGGTTTTCCGTTAGTTACATGCATTATTTTTTTAACCGAAATTGCACCCACATTTATGAGTGCTCATGTTTTGGAACGTTTCGAAAACATATTTCATAAGTACCTGCCAGTAAAATATTGAAATATTTGTAGTATTTATAGGTGCTCTTTGATCGATTTTTGTCATTTAATAAGAGTTACGAACGCGAGAAGTACAAGTGAATTTTTCTCCGGTTTTTAAAAGTGAATAACAACAATACATATAATATATTTTCAACATATGGAAAATAACAAGTGCCCACAATTGGATAATTTTTGTTACGTTTGTGGTCATATCGTCCCAAAAAGAGGACAACTGGATCGAAAAAAATTGATTACTGAGAAATTCAAAACAGCGTATTGTCATTATTTTGATAAAGCAGATTTAGGTGGTGCAAATTTAATGCCGAACACAGTGTGCAAAAATTGTTATAATACCCTTATAATGTAGATACATGGAAAAGGTGGACAGTTTTCTTTTATGAAGCCAGTAATTTGGGTGGAAGACCTAGCTGGACATGATGAATCCAGGTGCTACGCATGCAAAAATTCTCGTCCTGGATTAAACAAAAAACAAAAGAATACATTGCTGCTTCTACTGCCACACTTCCAGTTGAATGCGCTGCTGCAAGCCGAAATCGTTTTCACCAATCCGACCAATTTGAATGATGCTGATTGGACACCCGATATTGAAAATAATTGACCACATCCGCTTACACAAATCGAAATGGATTACATTGTGGCTAAGATGGGATCACAACAAAACTCCGAAATGTTGACATAATTTTTGAAAAGCAGAAAACTGACACAGCAAAATGTCAGCGCAACATCATACCGACAACGATAAGCTGATTTTCAGAAATTTCCATGCATAGATAACATATAAAAATTGCATATTTTCTGTGTAAGAATAGCTGTAATATGAATCGGAATGTTTATTTTCATGCGAAATAAAGAATCAATAAAAAAGTCCAATGTTTTTTCCAAAGAATTTTGTGGATATCTCGAGCAAATTTTTTAAATTCGTACCTTTAATTAATTATGAATAAAAGCAAAACGCGTTCATCGATTTTCATGATTTATGTGTCATTTTGTTCATAGGTTATGCGACTTTACGTGAAAGTAATAGGACTTGACACTTTTTTTTACCGTTTTGGATTTTTTATAAATTAAAAATAATTTATTTATAACTGCGAAGCCAAAATGTATTAACCTGTGACCTCAGTACTACAACAATGAAACAATAGAAAAAACAACAGGCATTTTGTTGCTAGAATTGAGACAACAAATGTCAAAATACCTTTATAAAAAATGTAAATAAACAAAAAAAATGACGACAAACGTCACACACGAACAAAATCACTGCAAACAGCTGCGCTTGTGAGGCCACTTTATTAGTACATTCTGTGCGAAGCTATTGTTTATGTAGGGAAACGTTGTATGAACAGATTAAAGGAATTGGAATTCTTAATTATTTTAAATTTGTTTCAGCTTATTCGGACTAGTGGTTCTAGTTATGACAAACAAGAGCCTAAAACGTGACAAATTTCCCCTATACGATACTTACTAACTTCAAATTAATTTTTAAATTATTTATTGAGGGTACTTTCATAAGCAATTATCAGAATTGTGTCCCGAATCAATCACCTGAAAAATTTGTTATTTTTAATTATAAAATTTGTTTACATAATTTTTTTCTTTATATGAATTTCTAGGTAATTTTGTTGATTTTTTCATAGACAATAAAATAACTGCCTGTTTGTAGAACGCGAGCGCAAAAGTGACTCGTTTAACTTACATTCAAAACAACAACAAATTTTGAATTTTTGTTTTTGTTTTAAATGTTAATTAAACGAGTCACTTTTGCTCTCGCGTTCTACAAACAGGCAGTAAGTGTGTATGTTTATGTATGTATTAATAGTAGTTCTACTTGCTAATATCATATTCTTTGAATTAACTTATTACCTATCCAATAACCTTGATCCTATTTATCATTTTTACTACATACATTTCGAAATGTCCTTTTTTCGTTTGAAAAATATTGTCACCGTATCTATACACCACAGTTAATAAAACTATAATTGAGGTTAAGATTCATATAAAAGTTCTTTGTGCCGAATATTATTTAGATATCTTTATCTATATGAAATTTTAGATTGGGGTTTATATGGGACCGGTTCATTTTTGACCTACCAGGACAACATTTTGTCATGTTAGATGATTTTGATTGTAATAAAATTAGTTTGGACCAAATTTAATCTAAATACCAACATATTAAGATGGTTTATGGGCATAAAGACCCTATTCCGGGAAAGAACCTTGTATGGGGGTGTTTGAATTTTCAATAGGCTTGGTCCTTGTGCCAATTAGAGCCCTTGTACCAAATTAATTCAAGCTTTTGCAAAAATTGTACCAGCCGGAAAAATAAAAAAAAGATATGCAAGTACGAAAATTTCAAATTTAAATTGGTCATTTCCGGTTTTGTATATGATTTTTTTAAGATCAAACGATTTGCTGTTATAATCACTTATCTTAATTTTTTGTTTTATTATACCCTTCACCGAAGGTAAAAGGGTATATATAAGTTTGTCATTCCGTTTGTAATTTCTACAATATTGATCCTACACCCTATAAAGTATATATATTCTGGGTTTTTATGAAAAGCGAAGTTGATTTAACGATGTCCGTCTGTCTGTTGGAATGGGTTTTCAGAAGACCCCATATATGATGGGGGCCCGGTAATTATACATTTATGTCATATATGGTCCGGAATTGTTTGCTATTGAAATTCAAAAAGATCGGTCCACAAATGGCTGAGATATGAGCAAAAAACAACGACTACCCCTAATTTTTCCCAAAAATCCCTTGTGGTTGTGGTATTTTTATTACTTATTGCTGTATATCTGGGGAACTGCAAGAGCCAAAGTTTCCAAATTAGGTACATACATTTAGGTTGCCAATACACACCATCCTACAAAATGTGGGCGGGATTGGAGAAGTGGGCGTGGTACCTCCCGTACAAAAAAAAAATAAAAATTGTATAAAACATACATTTTAGGGCTGCCATATGTCCAATGGATATGACTTATATACCAAAATATCGGAAATTTTTATAGAACATATTTTATAAAAAACCCGGAAAAATCGGTTCAGATACGAAAAAGTTATGTCCAAAATAAATTTTTTTTTTAAATACCCATTTTCGGGAACCAAAGATCTTTCCGAGTCCAAGTTTTATAGCCCAAGTAAATGTTTAATTTCTTAAGCACGTCGGTATATAAATCTTTCAAATCGGTTAAAAAATGGCTGAGTTATAACCAAAATACTGAAATCCCAAAATTACTTTCGTTATCACCCTTCTTTATTATTTCATCTATTTAACGAAACAATTTTAACAAATAGAAACGAGGAATTTCTGATTATTTTTGCTACTTAAAAACTCGCCAAAAAAGCTATGTAAATCTACGGTAAGACAACACTGTCTATACTAAAAGAAACAAACAAACAAACACACATACACGGTACAAACCATTTTAGTGAATATAGGCCACTTTTGTGTTATGGTTTACAACTTTGCTGAGTTGAGTTGACACAACTGAGTTGAGTTGTGAAAACTAAAAGGGGCCATATTTCATTTTAATGATATTCATGCTATGTTCATACGCCGATAGAAACCACTGGTTTCGCTCTCTGAAACTAGATTGCCAAACATGCTGTTTATACGACTTATTCCTGTTTCATTTTGACATTTTTTTTGTGTTGTTAGTGTGATTTTTTTTTAAATAGATAAAAAAGTAAATAAAACTTAAGAATATATTATTTAATAATTTTATTTTAATTATTTTATTATAATTATCACTTTATTTTATTAAAAATCTATTTTTATTTTGTTTTTTTCTTTGTTTTGATATTTTTTGAGAGCTAGTTCAGATAAACTAACGATAACTGTTATCAAAATTGGAGATGACAGCACATTTTTCCTGTTTCGCAGCCTGTTTCAAAATTAAACGACCTGTTTCGCTCTCAAAATTTTGTATGGGAAAAGAAGTCGTTTTTATCATGTTTGGGGCGCGGAACAGGAATAAGAGAGCGAAACGCGATTATTGCTGTCCATGTGAACATGGTATCAAACAACGTTCGTTTATGGTTCAGTCGTCTAGGGGGTTGAGTTTAGAAACCTGAGTCCTCTGGTTCAAATCTTGGTTTTTCAAAGAGAATTTTTTTTTAAATTTTTATGTTCTAAAAACGATTGTAAAAAATATTTACCAGTTTTAGATTTTTTAAATTTAATTTATAATGAAGTTTTTAGAAATGTGAATATGTATGTATATGTACAAATTATTTAGTTTTTGTTTAGTTGCTCTGTATTCAGCTCGCACAATGGTGAAGGGTATATAAGATTCGGCACAGCCGAATATAGCACTCTTACTTGTTTTTTCAAGATCTAAATGATAACACAGTGCAACACAAAAAATATAACCATATACGGGCAACACTACGTGATAAAAAAGACCAGTGTCTTCCAGTTTTGCAATCAGTCTTGCACTTTTTTTATAAGCCCCAACGATTTGGGGTCTCGGTGTCATTTTTGAAAAAAAGTGATAATATTCTCAGGCTCATATCCTGCAAACCGTTCGGAATTTAAATTTACTCTCTGAGGCAAAGCTGTAGCTGTTGTCATAAAGAACAAAAATTGTAAACACACATATAAAATCAAAAACACTTCATCTTCAAGATCAAAATCGCAAAAAACTTTAAAAAATTCGATTTTTTTTTACCTTTTTTCGCTTGTTCATAGGTTGCAAACCGTTTAAAATTAACTATTAACAATTAACTAAAAAATGTTCCTAAGATCCCAGTAAACAACATTCATGTTCTAGAAAGGGCGCTAAGCTTCCTATTTTAGCCTATGCGCGACCTAAACAGGTTAAAGAATCATTCCTAGGAGGTGCATATATTGTAGAAAGTTGTTTACTGAGATCTTAGGTACATTTTAGGTGCCAGGGGCGCGTTGCCTCCTATTCTATCCACACTCATATCTCCAAAACTAAAATAGCAGAAAAAAATTAAGTATATACATATCTTTACAGGCTCGTTTTCAAAATTTGTTCGGTTTTAAATCCACTTCATTTCGATTTACAGAACATACCCGTATATTCGACATTCGAAACTTATCAAAAAAATTAAAATATAATTTAATACTTTTTAGAAATTGGAACGTTTAAGGCGTGAAAAAACCTGGTTAGATCAGCGAAAAGGATTGCTTGGAGGAACTTCTGTAGCGGCGTGGAAGGATCCTCTGAGAAGAACCGTTTACGTAAGGTAATGGCCTCGAGCCCGGTTGGCCCGACCTATGTCAGAAATCGGATGGTGGTTGGACCAGGAATAGTCAAGAAACACTGGAAGTGTTGATTGATACTAATTTTCCTGGAAACTCCCAATGGGGTTTGCGGGATCAGGCGCGGGAGGCGACTCCCATTCCTATGTCCATCCCATTGGACTATGATAGGATTAAGTAGGCTATCGATAGCTTTAGCCCATATAAATCTACGGGTATGGATGGTAAAATTTAAATGAAAAGCACTCAGTCCATCGCCTGTTATTTGGAAGCAGCACATAAGAACAGTATTCATAAACCATTTATTTAAATTTTAAATGTGTTTTAAGAAGATAATTTTTATTTTGGAAATTTTTTTTAAATTTTTTATGCCGAAAAACTTTGGAGTCGGTGTCGCGGCACAAAAACCTCAGCTCCGACTCTTCAACTCCGACTCTACAGCCCTGGTATTAGACTTGAAACATAAAATTAACCATGCAAGGTCTTGAGTGAATGAGAATCTTTAAGCGGATCTATTTGGTACTTTTTCGTTTTATAACTGGTACTTTTTTATTTTCGTTAATATTGGACCTATGAACACAAAATTAAACATGCAAGGTTATGAGTGGATTAGAATCTGTAACAGGGCTTTTTGGTACTTTTTTGTTATTTAACTGGTACTTTTTGAATTTCGGTTAATATTGGACTGAGGAGCATTTAATTAAACATACAATGTCCTGAGTGAATACGAAACTGGAAGAGTGACTTTTTTGTCCTTTAACTGGTACTTTTTGAATTTCCATTAATATTGGACCTAGAAGCATCAAATTTAGAAGAGATATATTAAAGCAATAATTGCCGTACTCAAAAGAAATAGAAAGCCATTTGAACATGACTGCGCTGTTCACCATACATTCCGCCTCCAGTCTATCTCTCCACTCGACCGTCCCCTGACGGAATGGAAAAGCGACGAAGAGAGGACATACGGAGAATTGCTGCAATTTCGAAAAAATCTAATCAATTTTGATAAAATTTGAATAGATAGATCAGCGTAATTAAAACACACAGGGTTTTTATGTTTTTCACAGCTAGGAATATGAAGGAACAGATAGGCAATTTCGATTTTGAAAATTCTTCACACAATAAAACATACAGGCTTTATATATACATATCTTTATAGTAAAGCCCGTAATTTCACCAAAAATAAATCTTTCTTTGTATAGAAATCTATTGTGCAAAAGCTGGCATATTTAAAAAGAAAACTTAAGGTCAAACCACGTAGGCCAAATAAACATTCAAATAGGTAAAAATAAATGTTAGGTACGAACATGATCAGCTTTCTTTTAGAAGAAATTACGGGCATTAGTCAAAAATTCAACGGCGCTGGAACGGCTAGTATATAATAATTTTATGTTAAAAAATTTAACTTATTAAAACTTTTTTAAAACTTTTAATAATATTCATGTTTTTACGCAAAAATAAAATTAATAACAAAATAAAATGTGGACAAAGTAAAAATAATTTTTTTTAAATTTTATTTCTATGATAAAAAAAAATACATGTAAAAGTCCTTTTTTCAAAATAATAATTAAATAAATGAGGTTTTTCAGCGATGAATCATATTACTATTATTAAATAATATGTTTGTTTTTTAAGATTTTGTTCCGAACTGTATGATCCTTACGACAATGTCGTCCCTATGATGACCAACACCAAAGAAAATGTATCCAGTTAGATGGCTTCAAATAAAATTTTAAATAATCTATTAAGGAAATGCTTCTTAACTATGAATTTTAGGACTTAAAAGATGTGTGTTAAGGAGAATTAATCAGTTTTCAAAACCGAGCTAATGTTCTTCTTGGCCTGTCCAATAACATTGTCTAACGCACTGTCAACAGCTAAAGAGAAAAATTGAAAGAAAATATTTTATTAAATTGTTGAAAAATTGATTTAAATTTTGAATTTTTTTTTTTTTGAATACTATAAACTTTATTCTTGTCCACAATATTAGATAGCCAAAATTAATATAAAATAATATTTTAATGTAAAAAAACGTACCTTGATGATGTTTAAGAAAATAAGGACGTACAACGCGGTTGTAAATGATATAAGAACCATTTTGTTCCATAGGCAACATGCACCATACCAAGAAAATGCACTACAAAAGTAAAAAAAAAATTAAACAAAATACATTTTGGTTTTAAAATAATACTCTTACTTTCAACAACCAGTAGAAGGGTATGACTGAGGTTAAAATACCAGAGAAATATTCAATGATTGACATAATGCCATAAGTCACCCAATAGGTAAGCCATTTGGTGTCATCCAATTTAGTGCTGGATTCAATAGCATGTATGGAAATGTAGGCTGGATATAACACACCAATAATGTTACATAAAAGTTGAGCTCCATAACCAAAGACCAAATATAAAGCGCAGAAAGCGGCCGCACCTTTAAAACAAAACGTAAATTTTTTTATGTGCATTTAGTGACTAAAGTATACTTATTTTTATGTTTGAAAAATGTTAGAACAAACAAAAAAAAAAAAAATATATTATAAACTAGAAATAACGCTTTATTCGCTTTTTAACGCTCTTCCGAATCGTTGATACCTTCACCAAGAACTAGATTTAAGTTTATATATATTGCACTGAGAGTCAACTCAAAATTTTTCAATTTTCACTTTTTGCAAGAAATCGATGCACAGTGGTCATAACAACCCACTGTAAAAATCTTACACCATCTTCTCCACTCTTAAGAAAAATAAAAAATAAAGTTGTATCCCTATTCTTGATATAAGAGTAGCTTCTCCAGAAGCAACGAAAGGGAAATATTTAAAATTGTCCCAAAATGTAAGCCAACGGTTTACTTCGATAATGTTCTATGTTGTGTTGTCTATTTTAAGTTATTATAGGTAAGTTTATTGCAGTGCTGCCAGTGAAACTTCGAGAAGGATACATTTTAGTTTCCAAGAAGATACACTTTTTCCCAAAAAGATACATTTTGAAAAAAAAAATGTTAAAATACATTTTTAACGTTTAACATTTATTTATATCATTTTATTGACTTCTTCCAGCCCATAGGGCCATATATGATTAATACAGTAATATATAATGATTACTTATTTTAATTATTATTATTAGTTTTATTAGTAGTATTTATAATACTTTTTAATGACATTTTAATTAGATTATAAGAAAAATATTACGTATTTGATTAACAATTACAAATTTTTATAAAATCCACAGTTTTTTTTCTAAAAAGATTTATATTGGATTCAATCTTCACATTATTCGGCATCATGTTGTATAGGTTCAATCCTTTGCTAAACAGTGATTTTTGCATTGCACTTGTATCTGCTCTCTGTGGTCTAAAATCCAAGGCATTCCAGAGATTATACGGCTGAATCTCCCCCACATACCTTATTTGTTCGATCAGGTAATCGGGTGCATTTCCCATTTTCATTTT
This sequence comes from Pollenia labialis, assembly GCA_949318255.1. Classification (NCBI taxonomy): domain Eukaryota; kingdom Metazoa; phylum Arthropoda; class Insecta; order Diptera; family Polleniidae; genus Pollenia; species Pollenia labialis. Next base: position 56,924,844 of record OX439143.1, read on the forward strand.
CTGGATAAAAAATATTGTATTTAACTGCAGCCTTTGTTGTATATTAAGCCATTTTAAATGTGTCCAACATATTTCTAATTAAGGTGTAATGGTTGCATTTTAAGATTGTGCACATAGCCTTATTTTGTAGTTTTTGTAGCCTGGTTATTTGTTGGTCTGAACAGCATGTGAACAAAATAGTTGATCCATATTCAAAGTGTGGTTTTATCATTGTGTTATATGTTTATTGCGGTTATAATTGTTACTTTATTTCTCAAACGTTTAAAAAAGCCTATTTTTTTTGCCAATTTTTCTACATACATATTCGATATGTTCTTTAAAGTTTAAATCTTTGTCAATTAAGAAACCCAGATATTTTATACTTTTTACTTTTTCTATTATCACATTATTTAATTTGAATATTTTATTAGAGTTCATATTAATTTCCATTAACTTGGTTTTATCTTCGTTTAATTTTAATTTGTACAAAAAGATTCGAATTTTTTAAAAATAACAACAAGAAAATTAAATTTTTTTTCCTAATCTATAAATTATTTAAGTACATATTCCAAAAACTTAGGTCGTATGGTTGATATTGCATAACTAAAAGTTTAAAGTTGTCGTGGAAGTCTATTCCATATTCTAGCTGACTTCACCAAGAAAGATTTTTCGAAAATACTATTATTTATTCGAGGTATGATTATTTCAGGGTTACGAGTGGAGCTAGAGAAACGAAAATATCTTAAAACAGATGTAGGTTTACGTGTTTTTACAATTCGATATAATGTAAGTAATAGCCTCAAATCAATGAACTGTGGAAATGTACAACCTATGAAGTTAAATGAATATGCTGACACAGGATCAAAAATTTTAACACGATAAATATATCGTAATATACGATTATATAATATTAGTTCTGCTGTCATATACTTCAAAACAGTAAAGGATATGTGTCATAAGTAAATCATGTGATTATTTTATCCTACCAGTAGTAGGTATGTAGCAGTCCAAATTATAAAGAATACGTAGAGAATAACCAACTTTAGCAGCAACTGCCGATTTATGTTTCCTAAAATTTAGATCCCTGTCTAGTACAGGGTCTGCCAAATAACTTATTTTTGAAAATGCTATAAAAAAACTACTGAATATTTTCTCAAATTTCTTATTTTATTTGAAAGTACAATCCTTCCGGATAATAATGGAAAATTATTTCATTCAAATGGCTGCCTCGGTTGGCCATGCAGTAGCCTATACGATCGGTTCAATTTTTAAGCACATTATCGATTGTGTGCAGCTGTATTTCACCAATCGCTTCACGAATATTGTCCTTTAAAGCACCAATTGTCTCTGGGCTTGTCGGCGTAGCACTTATCTTTGACGGCACCCCACAAATAATAGTCCAACGGTGTCAAATCGCAGCTCCGAGGTGGCCAAACAACATCAGCTCTGCGGGTGATAATGCGATCTTCAAAAACAGGTCGCAAAACATCGAGTGTAGTTTCGGCTGCGTGGCACATAGCGCCGTCCTGTTGAAACCAAATGTTCTCAATGTCCTCCTCTTCAATTTTTGTGAATAAAAATTCGTTCAACATGGCCCGATAATGATCGCCATTGACTGTAACGGCCACTCCTTGTCCATTTTCGAAGAAAAATGGCCAAATTATGCCTCTGGGGACCTACTCTCTATTTAATATACACCTCCGATTTGCCCATATGCGTCAAACTTACGATTCCCACATTTGCTGATGATACAGCTATTCTAAGTTTGCGTGTGAACCCGCAAATGTTTTTTGATTTTGTTTTTTTTAATTCATTTGAGAGGTTTTGTTTTCAATTTTGACAGTTGCTTAAACAAGCTCATGTATATTATAGTTTGTCCTTTAATAAAACAAGGTTCGGTTTCGGTCTGAAAAATCTACTGAAGTTCGGGTTCTGTCCGGAAAAGTGTGATCGGTCAGACACTACTAAGATAATGAAATATCAATTGAAAAACTTGTACAAAGATTCAAGAATTATTCAAAAATAAAGTCATGTTATAAAATTCTTTTCTTCATAAAAATAATTTAATGAATTTAGGCCTGATAAAAATATTAGAAAATTTTGATTTAAAACCATAAATAGTTTGATAAAATAACCACAATACTAAAGTTAATTTGCTCACAAAAATAATAAGTTTTTACTTTAAGGTTTTTTCAACACTTCGTTCAACAATAGACTATGAGATACTTTACGTTTAAATAATTTATTCAAATTTTAAATTTGTATATATAGCTTCGTATAAATTTACCATATTGCACTGCGGGATTTGCTTTAATAATCTCCACAAATTTTACTGATAATGGTTCAAACATTATAATTTTTTATATAATTTGTTAAGAAGATTTATTATTTCTTAGTTTTTGTTTTTTTTATTAACAATTTTTATCAAACAATTATTTTACACAGTATATTAACGCTTTAATGCACCAAATAAAATGTTAAGTAGACAAAATAAATAATAAAGTACAAAAAAAAAATTATACAATAATTTTATTGTATTAAAAATGTGCACTTTCGATCATAATCGTAAATAACGTATTTGCGACGAACCCTTAATAATTGCGGTTATATTGAGAATAAATAAAATTCTAAATTTAACATTTAGCTCTTGTTATAAAAAAAATATACATGTGAAATTGGAATGTACAGTGATGTTGAAAATTGTATGCATGTATGTATGTATCGGAATATTAAGTGGACTAAACTTAAATAACTAAAAATTATTAACAAAAAGTGTTTTTTTCAACGCATATAAAATCTGGCGATCAGCTTAACTTACTAAATGTTTTGTTGGTTCAGTTCTTCTTTAATATTCACCCTTACATACCAGCTTCTTAGTAACAGAATGCCATGACCCTTTAAATACATATTATCGGGCCTGTTCGCGTTGTTGCGTTGTTGTGTTTCTCGGTGTGCTTTCTGCAATAGAAGATCACACCAAAACACACAAAAACAGGACGCTTAAATATCACACGTGTGATGTTAGTAGGTACATTTGAAATATTTGAAATCACGTGATTTAAGTTAAAGTGATTTTCAGAACAGGCCTGTATATATTTTTATTAAATTCGTTCACTTAACTTGCTCTTACTCTGTATGTATTAATTCGAAGTGCATAAATGTGCGCTTGCTTTTAAAAATGTACCATTAGTGCTGCGCAAAATTTTATTAATTTGGAACAAGCAGTCAATTTCAATGACAATCTAGGATGATCGGCATTATTATTTAAAGCGTTTTAAGACCAGCTTTGTTACCTCATATCTCATTTCTTTATTTAAAAATGTTATAAATGACACAGGCTTTTATTAAAGAATTTAAGTTGTTAGAAAGTAAATCCAATGATAAATCATATGCTGGGCAAAATCAATGCAATGCATTTATGCAATCTAGCAAATTTAATTAATTTTCATTCATTTTTCAATCATTCCAGATTGCATCAACATCAAAACGTTTTGATATTTTGTATTGCTTCCGAATCGAGAAAGTACTCGATCACGACTGCCAGAATTAGGCCCCTGAACTTGTGCGAAAATACAAAAAAAGGTAAAAAAAAACATAAAACGTAAAGTTTATAGGTACATATCAGTGATGGAAAATTCAGTACTATGGTACTATTTTCAGTACTTTTTGCTTTCAAAAATACCACGGTACCCCCACGGCCGTTTTGGTACTCTTTTCTGGTTATGATTCTTTCTTAGAAATTGCATAGGAATAGCTTATCCCATCAACAATAAATTTCAGTGTTTTTATCAAATAATAAAAATTGGGAATTAAGCACGAATAACAAAATCATTTAAATTAAATTTTGTATTCCCACGAAAATTATTTTGATAATAAACTGGAAGGTGCACGGCCTAAAAAAACTGACTGGCAACCCGCTTTTTAATAAAGCGAGTTGTTTTTGTTTTTATTTTGTTTTTTCTTAACCTACTTACAACTAAAATTAATGTTGGAAGAATTCCAGTCAATTGTAGTGGGGAATGAAAGAAGAGATACACTCACTGTTTATTGTTGATTTTGTTTAAACTTTGATATTGTTACAAATAGAACTGTTTCTGTAATTCTTATACGCTTAACAGTTTTATTTGGTTTAATATCTTTAAGTTTTTATAAAATCTTTATGGATGAAGTTTCCTGATGATCTGGCCTAAGCAACCAGTGAAATGCGCATAGGAATAGCTTATCCCATCAACAATAAATTTCAGTTTTTTTTTATTAAATAATAAAAATTGGGAATTAAGCACCAATAACAAAATCATTTAAATTTTTAAAGAAGTTTTCGTCATACAAATTTTTTTTAACGATAACAATTTGTTCTGTTAGTGCCGGTTCACACACGTCAAGTTTAACTCGTTAAGTCATGAGCTTTTAGGAGAGAAGGGAAAAGAGGATGTCATTTAGTTTCCTCTCTCCCCAACAAACTCAAGACTTGACGGCTAAAACTTGAAGAGTGTGAACCAGCACTAAGTAAAAATTTCTTTTTAACAGAGGCAAATTTAAGAGAGTTATTAAAGAAATAAAACCGAAATTGTCACCCGGTCACACATTGTCAGATTTTACAAATTTAGGGGGACTAAATTCAAAATTGAATTCAGTATAAAAGAAAAGAATCCAAATAATAAATAAATGTATATCAAAGTTAAAAAAATGTGAAACAAAACAAAGTAATGGTGCTCCGAATGTTGTGCTTATTACAGACAATAAATATGTTAGTTCTACCTGTTGCGTGTGCACTAAATTCAAACCATTATAACTTTTGTTTTTTTTTAATATTGTTTGACATTTTTTGTTTGTTTTATTTTAGTTTTTATTCTATTTATAAATAGTAATAAAGCTTGTTAATAAATAGCTGATGATTAATTTTCCGTGCCGGTTTAGATAAATCGTTTTATTGCAAGTATATCTAAAAAGTGGGAAATCTTTCATGGACTCAAAAATATAGAATACCATTTCATTTCAGGGTTCTTTTGCCACCAAATGATAAATCGATATATAACATATTGGGATTACAAAATATTTTTTGCACCTTTTAGCATACAACATACACATTTTCTCAAAACTTCAGCATGAACTCGCAAATGTCGCATCAACAAATGTTTGATGTTTGGTGTTCGTCTGTGTCAAATAATAAATACGAGCGCGTCATGGATTCGTCATGGAGTAATGGATCCAATCAAACTATTGATCTTAAAAAATTAAAAACTTTTGTATGTAAAATTTGTCATGAAATACTGGAAAAGTGGAGGAAGTCTCAAAGATCAAAATTTAAGTTTTTAAAATGCAACAGCAATTGGCTCGCACATAAAATTGATTTCTAAAAAAAAATATTCGGCCTTATTGTGGTTGTCGTTGTCGTATACGACTGTGTAATAGATTAAAGAATAAAATATAAGAAAAGATATAAAAAGTTATATATATTTTTTTGACCAAGTGTAACATTTTTTTAAGTGTAATAACGTCCGAGTAACTTTACATTATTGTTTTGGCGTAAGGAATCCCCTGGCGACAATTTTTCATCTTTAAGTAGGACAACCTATGCATATTTATTATTACTGTTTTATGGGGGTGGGCGTACCAGTTCTCCGATTTTGCCCAATTTTTGAAAAAAGATGCTTAATTTTATGATAACATCTTGTTCAAAAATTCGTAGCTTTACCTTTGATAGTTTTCAAAATACAGACTCTAGTTCCCCTAAAATGGCATAATCTGATACTGTAGGGTGGTAACAAAATTAAAGTACAACAATATTGTCCCACATCCATGTGGCTCTTTGTTGATCATCACAGTTCTATGTTTTTTGAGACTCAATTTGTGAAAAAGCTAACAAAGTATTAAATTCAAATTATCCAAAAACTGTTTTTAAGTTAATTCAAAACGTACTTAGTAAAACGATACACAATATTCAAGATTAGTTTGCTGAAAAGAGCGTTGGTGGAAATAGCACCGTCTTGTTCTAGGATCGCGAAATGGTAAAAATTCTAAAAATTTATGGCCTTAAGGTAGAAGTACATAACACGCGTTCATTCGTCGACATGTGTCGTGCGTTTAAAAACTTTAGCGAATGAAAAATTGCAAGTTACACAACGCGCGTTACAAAATTCATTCGTGTCAGATGTCATTTATTTGTTTACTTATTTGTACATTGAAAACGGATTTGAAAATACATACATACAGGCCTGTTCTGAAAATCACATTTTTTGAAAGTGATTTCAAATCACAAGGAAGGTGTTCTGGGCATATTATTTTGTGATTTCAAAACGTTCAGCTACGTAAACAACTTTTTGAAATCACTTTGTTATTTTTGCGACTATTGTAAGTTGACCGTTATAATAAATTTCTTAAATAAAATATTCCATGTGTTGTTTATTAATTTTTTATGCAATAAGCTATTTTATTCACAACAAATCGTTTAAAATTAAGAAAATTCGATGAAACTACAAAATGATATTTGGTTTTGTGAATTCTGTTGTGATTTCAGGTTTGTTTTTTAGTTGAATTAAAGTTCGCTTTTTTGCTAACAGCGGCATGAAAGCAAAGTCTAATATTTACTAAAATTGTAAAAGCTGTAAAGAATCACAGGGAAAATCGCTTCTATCTCTAATATGGCTAAAATTCGCAAAGAATTGCAAACTTGGAAACTAACCCTAAAATCTATTAGAAATCTCTAAATGGATTAAAAAACAAAATGTCGAAAAATAAAACAAAAAAAATTTGCACAATAGCGAAAATTCGCGAAAAAATTTTATATTTCAAACAAGCCATACAATTGATTAAAACTCCCTAAAACTGTAAGGAATGGCGAAAATTCGGTAAAAATTGCTAAATTAGCGGAAATTCGCAAAAATTTGCTAACAGCGGCATGATAGCAGAGTCTACTTTTAAATATAAATCGTTTAAGCTGAAAAGAATCCAAAAAATTAAAGGAACAAATCGCTTCTATCGCGAACATGGCTAAAATTCGCAAAAAACACAAGATTTTAAAAACCCCTAAAACTAATTTGATATCGCTAAATCGGTTAAATAAACAAATTGTCGGAAAATAACATAAAAAGCGTTAAAAATTAGCTATAATTTTGAAAAACAAATCCATTGTGTTTACATGTGCTTTCGATAATTAAAAATCACACCGAAATACACAAAAACGGTGTGATTTACAGAACACCACAAAATCACACGTGTGATTTTAAAAGCACATGTGATTTGAAATCACGTGATTTTCAGAACAGACCTGATATATCAAGATTTGGTTTATTTTATTAAATTTGTTCTATTTATATACATTTTATGTTTTCAAACCTCTCCAATAAGTTTTTCTTTTATGATTCACAAATTTGTTAAGTTATTCTTGTTTATTGTCAGCTGATTACTTGTCAAAAATACACAACGCTTGAAAAATGTATGGCTCAAACGCGTCAAAATATTTTGCATGTAACTTATTCTATGGAAAAATACTAGCTTAACTTTTGTTTTACAGAAGTCTACATAGCACGCGCGCACTAACGCGTGTTATGTACTTCTACATAAAAATATTTCAGGTTAATAACAGGTTTGTTAACCGAATTTCCTATGGAAATCTGTTTAATAAACCCCATATAAATTATAATAATTATAATTATAAATAATTATTTTATTATTCCGAACTGTTTAAAAAATTTAATCCTAAGGCTTCTTTTCCTTTTTTCTATTTGTCTTTTAAAAACAGATCTAAAATAAGAATTTTGTTTTTGAATTGTTTTGTTATCAAGTATCAAAATTTTGTCTTTTATTTTTATCTATTTAGGCAATGTGTTTGTTCAAGAACAATGTTTTTAATTGCATTTCACTGTCAGAGAAAATGTGTTTTTAACAAGACTATTAAATATAATTGATTTTGATATAGTGCAAACACCGTAAAAACTAAAATTTGGATAAAAATAAAAAGAATATACATACGTAATTATAATTACGAATTATGCGCTCGTGTTCTATAAACTACACAACTTTTCTAAAATCTTTGGATGAAGATTCCAGACGATCTGGCCTAAGCAACCAGTGAAATGCGCATAGGAATAGCTTATCCCTTCAACAATAAATTTCAGTTTCTCAATAGTATGAAATGGGAATTTAGCACATTTGAAGAAACCTTGTTAATGAATTTTTGAATCCCAAGAAAAACTTTGATAAGTTACTTCAGTATAATCATGAAGTCGCATATAGGTTGCGAATGTCGATGGCGAATTTTCAGTGTATTTGGATAATTTGGTGGCGGTGTTCAAGCATGAATCTATTAATGATGATGTGCCTGAGCAAAAAGTAAAAGCAGTATGACAGTACGTTTTACAGCTAATCTATCGTAAGCTCTATGGGGATAAAAAAAACACTCATTATAAATGAATGGCAATGAGCATTCCCTAGATATATGCAACCAAATGTGGAAGTTAAACTCATTATTTTAGGAGTTTAATGTTATTTTTTGTTAATTTATTTAAAATAACTATAAGAATCTTAACAGTTTGACTAATATGGATCTTCTTTCAATTAGTTTGTTGTGTTTTTGCTTCTTTGTAAATATCTTTTTATTAAATAAAATTTCAATTTTATATCAGGTGTAATTTCATTTAAATGGGGTAATTTTTTTTATCTCAAGTGTAATTTTGAATTTTGCTGGTGGTAACACTGTCAAAAACTTGGTTATGTGTCGAATTTTTTAACGAAACTCATTTTGCTTTCAATGCTGCAAATAATTTCAAGACACTTGTTGAAAATGTAAATATTTGTACATTTTTTGGTTTTCTTATACAAAATAACACATTCTTAAGGTAGAAGTACATAACACGCTTAAGTCGCGCGCTGTAGACTTCTGTCAAAAAAAAGTTAAACTAGCGTGTTTTCATGGAACAAGCTACATGCAAAATATTTGACGCGTTTACGCCAGAAAGTTGGCTAACTTTGATCTTCTTAACGCGTTGTGTATTTTTGACAATAAAAAGAATAATTTAACAAATTTGTGAATCATGAAAGAAAAACTTATTGAAGAGCTTAAAAAACATACAATATTTATATAAAAAGAATATCTTCTATATATAAATCGGCTAAGGCAAAACAGTTAAGAACACTTTTCTCCCCTGTTTGCCCAGCGACTGGAATAAAAAATACACCATTTGAAAGGTATTTGCTGGCAGAAGTGCACAATATATATTTTTATAAAATCTGTTCAATATGTTCAGAGTTATAACCCTGCAAACAAATGGAAGATATCCCCTAAGGCAATAGTTTAGCAATATCCCCAAATTGTCATCTAAAAGGAAATAATCAAAGCAATTTTTTATTTTCTAGAGAAAAAAAATTTATAAAATATTTGTACGTCATAAATAAAAAAATAAGAAATATTAAATCTAAAATATTCTGCAGAAGGTAAATATATAAATTAAATAAATCTGTAATACATATATTATTCTGTTTTCTTTTCAACCCTCATAATGGATGCAGTTTTAAAGGAATTTGTTGGAAATTACAAAATTATTTTTTTTTACTTTATTTTATTTGTAAGTATAATTTACTTATATGTATGTTTGTGATAAAAAAATGTATGTTAAATAAAATGAATGTTTTACAAAATGCAAAATCTTCTTTTTATCATCCCAATGATATTTTGGCGATATCTTCTTATTTTCTTATATGTGGTTATCTGGCGATATTGCCAGTTTATCATCTAGCAGAATCGCTTTCGTATCGCTAAGGAGTATTGCTATCGAGACACGTTTCTTCCCGAAGGAAGTATCCTCCGCAATACGAAATCGATTATTGCCGCAATAATATTTTTCATCCAGGCAATACGTTTGGCAATAAATAGGGTGTATTTCTGTGTTTGCTGGAAAGCGTTCAAATTGTATACTAACACATATGCAAGGCCCATTGAAAAGGTCTGCGCAAGAAGCCTGATGATCATTGTTTATGTTCTTTTTAGTTTTCAAAAGTTGTTTACATTTTGCTTACATATCAGAGAACTGCAACGAATACTAAAATTTGGAGTATATTCAATCATTTACTCTGAATTGTTATAATTCAAACCGTTTTTGTTCAACAACAAAAATGATTTTGGAGTAACGAGCTCATTTCAAACAATCAGTTTGAATTCTTGTACTCGCATCGAACATGAACGTTTGTAATTTTTTTTTTGGTATGACTGCAGATCACTGCAAGGAAACGAAGCGGTGTTCGCATCATTCTTGCAATATTCGTTTTCAAATGCGATATTATGTTCATTTAGCTGCAACATGTATGAATGAGTCGTTTCAATCATTAACGCGAAAAGTTAAGTACAAACCATTCATGTATTCTACAGTTTCGATCTCGTTTGAGCATTATACATATGTATGTATCAGTCGCAACATTATTGGTTCAAAAAATACAAATGTTTGAATAAATGTATGTAAGCCCATATTGTTTTTTCATATAGTGAAAAAAATGTTAAAAAATCGTAACCCAAGCTAAATTTCTTTGAAAATAAAATTTGCGAAAAAGTTGTCTGTATGTATTTACATAAATGTATTATTATTTTTTAGGCATATTATCAAATTCAAAGAAATTTATAGTTATAAATATAATTTATAACTATAAAAGGAACAGTACTACTAAGAACAACACGCAACGCTCACAATAACATGAGCTTTATAATGCTAATATAAACAAATCACAATGTGTATTTAAACAAGTGGCTCGAGCTTATAACATGAATTTTACTTCTATCATACCAAAGAAATATGTATATACATTCATGTTCGTTGCGAGTACAAGAATTCAAACTGACTGTTTGAAACGAGCTTTTTGCATTTAAGTAATTTCTTGTTTTTTAACAAAAACGATTGAATCATAAAGTTCGAGTGGTGGTTGCAACTGATTACAATAAAATCATGTTCGAATCACCGAGCCGAAACCCGAGTACAAGTAAGCTGTTGTTCATAAACAGATCCATCGCTTTTAAATAAACAAATACAAGCATAATTTTGCTATCGATTCATAAATCTTTCTGAATTTTTTGGTTCGTGTTGACGTTTGAACAAGAACACAACTGTAGAATACTTTTTTGATTTATACTGAATTTTTAGCTGAAGTGATTGAGTCGGCTCGATCATACTCCTTGCAGCTCTCTGTTACATGTGCATGTATACGTTTATGGTATCCCTGCAAATAATAGGACCAGTCCAAACACGCGTGTAAAGAGTAGTCCACAAAGGACCAGGACTAGTCCAAAAGTAACCCAAACGTATGGAAAAAACCTGGTCTATTTAACATTACGATGTCCTAGGAGAGGATCATATAACCCACCTTTGGACCACTAAGGAGTAGTTTTAAAACTACTCCATGGTATACTCAAGAGGATTAGTTTTGAAGTCGTTTAAAAACGAAAGCACGTCGTTAAAAAACGAAGACATGTCGTCTCACTACAAACACTTTTTAACAATGACATGGTCCATGCTTGCATTACATCGGACCAGTCCATGGAGTAGTTTATTTTATCAAAATGGGTCAGGTGGTCCAATTTTATTTGCTGGGATGCCACACATACACGTTTTTTTCTTTTGCTTTGGGTGTGTGTGAAACGGTAGCAACCCTGCAAATATTATTGGACCACCTGATCCAATTTCATGAAATGGACTACTCCATGGACTGGTCCGATGTAATGCAAGCATGGACCATGTCATCGTTAAAAAGTGTTTGTAGTGAGACGACATGTCTTCGTTTTTTAACGACATGTTTTCGTTTTTAAACGAAGTTAAAACTAATCCTCTTGTGTTCACAATGGAGTAGTTTTGAAACTACTCCTTTGTAGTCCAAAGATGGGTTATATGGTCCTGCCCTAGGACATCGTAATGTTAAATAGACCATGTTTTTTCCATACGTTTGGGTTACTTTTGGACTAGTCCTAGTCCCTTGTGGACTACTCTTTACACGCATGTTTGGACTGGTCCTATTATTTGCAGGGAAAGTTCTATGGTGAAATGAAATTTGTTTGTGGTAGAAAATTTTCCTATTTGTGCTGTGTGAAATTATAACATTTTTGACAACGTAAAATTTTGACATAAAGAAAAAAACAATTACTAGTAGTTTTGTGAAAATTAATAAATTAATCAAGTTTTTACCGATAATCATTTCAATTCTGTTGGAATTGAGATCGTCCCAACTATTTGATGAATTCGTTCTGATATATTAACAATTTTTACAAAAAGTGCGGGCAAGAAAGCTTATACATGTGTAAATACTTACATTTTGTATAATTCTTTTTAATTTGTTTGCCGCTGGTCCTACTTCCATATTTTTTTTTATTTAGTTTAAACAAATTTGATGAAAAAACTAATTTTGTGGTTGTCAAAAATTTCTACACTAATGTCAAAATTTATACTAGCCCCCAGGGCAAGTGAAATTTTATTCACCTCAATAGTGTCAAAATTTTACTTCCATGAGTACTTTGCTACCGTTTCACACACACCCTTTGTATATGTGGTAGTAAATGTTTGACAACTAAAAAGAATCGTTTTTTGTTTTTGTACAAGTAAGCAGACCTGATAGATGGGCCTTGCACATATGCATAACATATAAATAAAAATTTTGTTTTTTTCCAATTATCAAATAATAAAAAAAATAGGGTGGTCGATTATTCGACATTTGCAAGAAACCGGGTTTCGAATATTTCGACAATACAAAACTTATATATAAATCGGCACAGGCAAACCAATTACGGTCGATAACTTTCTTTGTTCATCATATTAAAAAAAATATGGCCGAATTTCGACCATAAGGAAAACACTTGTTTCAATAAAATAATAAAATCTTGATATACTTTCGAATCCGTTTTCAATGCACAAATAAGGGTCGTAAACAGCTAATGGATAGGCTCGTTTAACTTTTGGAACATAATTATTTTTTGATAAAAGGAAGAAGTGGGATGAAACCTCAACGAAGCTATATTGTTTGGAACCAACCAAAATTCCGTTGTGGTCATGTTTAACTTTACAATACATAATTTTGACTTAGCTGCACAATCTCCTTTGCACGATTTTTTGTGCAGATAAATCAAAAGTGCTTTTATCTTAAATGTATTTATCTGCCCTAATGTACAGGTACACAAATTTGGTTACCTGCATAAAAGTGCAGCTAAAGTAAAATTGTTTAAAAGAACAATAAAAAACTATTTTCATGTGTGCAGTTAACTTTGATGTTTTATATGAAAATATTTAAAAGCTGCCCAAAAATATAATAAATATGCAGGTATACAAAAGGCCCGAAAACAAGGATTTTGAAGAATAATTACAGAAAATATGTATTTTGGGCAGTTAAGTCCAGCTAACTTTGATTTTTTGTATGGAAATAATTTTAACATGCCAAAAAGTATTTGCATGGGATTTTACACAATAATGACAAAAATTAATTTTGTGCAGTTATGTAAGTCAAAAGTGCACTAAAACAAAAGGCAGTTAAGTCAAAACTACTGAAGTACATTTTTTTTTTTATCAAATGTGCGCAATACCTAATGAAAATTTCTTCGATCAGCTAACTCGACTGCTGTCGAAAATCGAATTTAGTTCATAATAGCCACCAAAATTCTACGACATTTTAGCAATTTTGAGCCACTAGATGCATTTTTTGGATTAGTTTGTTCTACTTTTTTCTGCTAGTCTCTAGCTACAATTGCGGAGAAGACAGGAAATCAAAATTTCAATCGGCTTCAGTGGCTGCCACACAAGAAAGAGTTTGCACTCGATGACTTCAAAAATGTTGCACAATCTGTAGGTTTACTGTGCTCATACGAACGCTTGTTATTGCCATCACATGGATCGCAAGAGATCCTTCCTCTTGGTAGGAACTAGGAAGATGAAATAAAGTATTAAATATGCAGGTATTGAAAATGGGCCAAATAGGTTCAATATTTAACTTAACTACCAATAAATGTCCATCCGAAAGAAGGGGTTTTTGCACATTAAATTTATTTGCAGACCAGACAACTTACCAAATTTAAATATTACATATTTTAGTAAGTTTGCATACAAATGTTTTTCCGAAACACATAATGATATACGAGCCATTAGTATCAGAGTAGAGGAGCTGATGTGTTATACATATAAGTTAATTAACCCAAAATTAATTTCATGTTTGGTATCCCTTAACAGCAAAAGTAATTTAAATTTGTTTATAGCAACCAAGGTATATTTACACAAGGTAGACTCATTTGGGAGTGTAGACATGCTGCTTTATAAAAATAACCGAGTGGAACGGAATTACAGCTGACAAACATATGGGCCAACGAGTTTACCTTGTGTAAATATACCTTGATAGCAACAAAACAAAAAAAAACTTGTTTTTAAAACTTTCCATAATTAAACAAATAAAATTTATAAAATTTGTCATAAAATTGATTTAAAATTTTAAAGTGAATACATAAAAACGCAAAAAATTATATCAAAAATGGAAATGCCCAGTAAGTATTAAAAAATTATAAGATCTAATAAAAAAAACTTCAAGTTCTTAAAATAATTTGTAGTTCAAATATCCAACGAATTGGAAAAACGTATATCAGATGCTTTTTGCATATTTGACCATCATGGTGATAAGACTATTGATGTAAGAGAAGTGGGTACTGTGTTACGTTTCCTGGGCTGTGTTCCCACCGAACAAGAGATCAATGAAATAATAACTGCAACGGAAACAGAAGATTCTAGTGGAGAAGTACATTTAACAAGATTTTTGCCTCATGTGTCACAATTATTAGCGGAACACAAGTAATTTAGAACTCTTATATTTTAAAATATTGAATATCTTATAATTTATTTCCTTCAGAATGGAACCAGCTGAACCTGAAAAGCTTTTAGAAGCTTTTCATGTTTTGGATCCTGAAAATCGTGGTACCTTAACTAAGGACTATTTTAGCAAATTAATGATGGAAGAAGGTGAACCTTTTACTCAGGAAGAACTTGATGAAATGATGGCTGTTGCTATAGATCCTCTAACGGGTCTTATACCTTATGAATTTTATTTAAATCAGTTAATGGTAAATAATTCCATTTTTTTTTTATTTTAAGGCACTATTTTGTTTGCTTTGCACATTATTATTAGCACCGCCCTAAAAATTCAATTTACGATATTGCGGATAAAATAAAAGCCGAAGCACAACATAAAGTTCCTAGAACTAGTAGATAAACTGTAATTTTTGTTTTTTTAATAAATGAAATGTTTGTGTGTTTTTAGGTCTATCTTTAATGGAGAGAATTGCTATATTAAATAAAATGAAAAATATATCAAAAATTATGAAATGATTTGCTAAAAAATAGTAAAGATTGGTGATGTTTTATTTAATAATATCAAGTAAAAGAAAATATTTTTCTAAGGCCTTATAATAACCCTAGCGTTATGGATACGTATTGTCCAGAAAATCGTGTATTAAAATTGTTACATGTGTTACATGTTTCCACACACAGGGGCATAGGTACTTTTTCGAATCGAAATTTGTTTAAAAAATGTAATAGATTTTATGATTGTATATAAATCAACAGTGTTAATAGTGATTTCGGCTTATCGGTTTTCGGCGCTTGTCAAAAAGAGCAACGCAAAATTTTAAAAAATTCTGAAAACTATAAATTCGCAAAAATTTTGCAAATTCAGAAAATTTACAATGAGCGAAAATTCTCGAAATTTTTAATATATCAAAAAAGGCCATTAAATTGATTAAAAGCCCCTTAAAGCACAAGGAATGGCAAAAATTCGATACAAAATTTGAAATTAGCGGAAATTCGCAAAAATTTGCAAACAGCTGCATGAAAGCAAAGTCTAGTATTTATTAAAAATTGTTAAAGCTGTAATGAATCAGATAACTTACAGAAAAAGTCGCTGATATTGCGAACATGGCTAAAATTCGCGAATAATTGCAAACTTGGTAACAAACCCTAAAATTTATTTGAAATCGCTAAATCGGTTAAAAAACCAAAATTTCAGCAATTAACAACAAAAAAAATTTACAAAATACGCAAAAATTTTCAATAATTCGAATAAGCCATAAAATTTATTAAAAGCCCATAAAAGTATACGGAATGGAAAAAATTCTGTAAAAATTGCTAAATTAGGGGAAATTCGCAAAAAATTGTTAATAGCGGCATAATAGCAAAGTCTACTATATATTCAAAATCGTTAAGGCTGTAAGGATCAAAAAACTTACAATACAAAAATCGCTTCTATCGCAAACATGACACAAATTTGCAAAAAATTGCAAAAATAAATGTTATTATTTTTTTTAATGCTTACATTTTTAGCTATTTGTTGAAGAAATCTAATAATTATTCTCAAAAAGTGTGTAAATTGTTTGTAAAAAAACAATTAAATGTTTTTACGAAAGCTCTTAACCTATCGAATGACATTTCGAGTAAAAGCATTCGATCGACTACTCGTTATCGAATTCCATAATCTCAAATTTCGATAGAAGTTTTTCGATAACGAATGGGACGATTCCAAAAAGTAAAATTTCGATCAAAGTCACTCGATCACGACTGCGACGATCTGGGCCCTGTTCTTCAAATAACGTTTGTTACACTATTGGTCGCATACAAAACCAAATAGGAAAATAAAATTGGTTTAAAACTACTAAAAACCACAAAAAAATAACTATTGGCCATGTTCTGACAATCGAACGATTTGAAATCGCAAAACGCGAGATTTATTTTATGGTGTTTTGAAACTCGTGCGTTTTGCTCGCTATCTACCATAGTTTCTTTAAAATATCCAAGTTCCCTTGAGCATACTTTTGCAATTTAAACTTTTTTTCGATTGCGATTTTTAGAACATCTATTATGCGATTTGAAGTCAGAATCGCAAATGTCAGGCGTTTTGCGATTGTCAGAACATGCACTTAAATAAATTGTAACGCATTTTTTAATTAAAATTATTTATTTAAAATACTGTTGCATTGAACTTAAATGTTGTAGTTATTTTTGACCTTTCCAAAGGTAGTAACGTTTAAGGTGTCGACAATTAACTGAAAAATCATAAATTTAAGTGGTTCTAATCATCTGATCGAGGGTGTGTAAGATGTTAAGTGTTTTTATGTTTAGCCGTTTTGAGTGTGTGTGTGAAACGGTAGCAAAGTTGTATGGTGAATTAAAACTACATATGTATATTAAAATATCTACGCTAATGTCAAAATTATACTAGCCCCCAGGGCTAGTGAAATTTTATTCACCTCAATAGTGTCAAAATTTTACTTCATGAGTACTTTGCTACCGTTTCACACACACCCACAGCAAACAAAACAGCACGTTACTTTATAACGAAACAGTATCAAAACCGCATCACTGCAATCACCCCTATTATGAAAGTCGACGGCATCTGAACAGTAATGGTATTTTCTGAGTCGTTATTGGCAATAATCGATTACTATTGACAGTCAATTGATATTTTCTAATGTGCTTTTAAGTCGACGTCGAGTAGTATTGATCCTGTTTTAGTCGACAGAAAATTTTGCGACGACTTAAATGAAAGTTAAAGAAATTTTAAAGGAAATGTAAACATATTTAATGAATAAATTGTAAATAAAAAATGCAAATTTAAAAGAAGTTTTTGGTACAAAATATTTTTAGTAAATTTAGCACGAAAATTCGGAAAAGTTTGCTAAAATAGCAAAAATTCGCGAACATTTTAATTTATACAAAAAGCCATAAAATTCACTAAAAGTCCCTAAAACTATAAGGAATGGCAAAACTTTGGTAAAAATTGCAAAATTAGTGGAAATTTGCAAAAAGAATTCCTAACACCGACTTGTTAGCAAAGTCTTATATTTATTAAAAATCGTTAAAGCTGTAAAGAATCACAAAACTTATTAGAAAAATCACATTTATCGTGAACATGGCTAAAATTCGCGAAAATTTAAAACTTGGAATCAACCCCTTAAATTGATTTGAAATCGCTAAATCGGCTAAAAAAACAAAATGTCGCTAAATAACCAAAAAGATTTTTATGCAAAAATGCGCGAAAATTTTTAATATTTCAAAGCCATAAAATTGATTAAAAGTTCCTGAAACTATAAGGAATAGCAAAAATTCGGTGAAAATTGATTGCTTAATTAACGAAAATTCGCAAAAATTTTTTAACAGCGGCATGATAGAAAAGTCTTCAATTTATTATTAAACGTTAAAGCTATAAAGAATCAGAAAACTTACAGTAAAATATCTCTTATCGATAACATGGCAAAAATTCGCGAAAATATTAAAAATTGGAAACAAACTCTAAACTTTATTTTGAAAAGCTTAATCGGTTAGAAAAATAGCATAAATAACGTTATAAAGTGAGTAAAGAACAACAATACATGGAGATAGGATTTTTTTTTAATTTTCGATAACTAGTCGACATCGACAAAACATTCTTATAAAAACCCAAATTTACGTCGAAGTAATGTATTCGTCGACTTGATGTGACAACAATTTTAAATTAATGTCGATGTCGACGACGACGTCGACTTACATAAAAGGGGTGAATATGTATTGATTTTTTGGAAACTCCCCTTAAATCTTTATTTGTTACATAAGTATTTGAAAAGTTTTTGTACAAAAGCTTTAGAAAAAATTAAAAACATCTCAAGTTTCTACATTCAGAATAGCCTTAGTTGAAATTATTTTTCAAATATTTTGGTGTAAAAAATGGATGAACTGCATAATTCGAGTAAAGTTCACGTTAGTTTACCCATGCATTAGTAAAGACTTAAGGCCCAACTATAATATGCTTAGTTGAAGTTTTGTCAAACCATATTAAACTTTAGGAAACTTATTTTTAATTTTTATGAATCTGTCATTTGCTTAAGCAAAGTGCGGAACTGATCGCACATTCTGTACGGAATCAAATGTTTTTGATTTTGTTTTTATACCCCCCACCACAATTAGTTGTAAAGAAGGTATACTAAGTTTGTCATTCCGTGTGAAACTTTTTTATTATTCATCTTAGACCCCATAAAGCATATGAGTAAAGGTACGTTCAGACTGATGAAATATTTGATAGCAAACATCAAATATTTCATTAACGTAGTCTGAACACAAAATATTTTTGAGTGTCAAATAAAATAACAGCTGATTTTGAGCAAATAAAAGTATTTGCCGGCAAACAAATATTTGTCCAATGTGAACATAGTGTGAACACAAAAAATCAAATATTTTGGTAATTTTTGAGCAAACATTTATTTGATATTACAAAAAAATTGTAAGAACAAACAACGACAAATAATTTTAGCCATGTACCCGATAGAAGCAATTTTTCCTGTAAGTTTTCGGATTTTTTACAGTTTTAAAGATTTTTAATAATTATTAGACTTTGCTATCATGCCGCTATTAGCCAATTTTTGCGAATTTTTGCTAATTTAGCAATTTTCACCGAATTTTTGCCATTCCTTATACTTTTGGGGACTTTTAGTCAATTTTATGGCTTGTATGAAATATTAAAATTGTTCGCGAATTTTCGCTATTTTTGTAACATTTTTTTTTTGGTTTTTCCCCGACATTTTGTTTTTTTAACCGATTTAGCGCTTTCAAATAAATTGTAGGGTTTGCTATTAGCCAATTTTTGCGAATTTTTGCTAATTTAGCAATTTCCACCGAATTTTTGCCATTTTTTATACTTTTAGGGAATTTTAATCAATTTTATGGCTTGTTTGAAATATCAGAATTTTTCGCGAATTTTCGCTATTTTTGCAACATTTTCTTATTTGGTTTCTCCCCGACATTTGTTTTTTAACCGATTTGGCGATTTAAAATAAATTTTAGGGTTTGCTATCACTTTCTTTGAAATCTGACCTCACAAATGATTTGGGCATTTTTCGTACGTCACTTTTTTTGTATACCATAAGAGTGACTTCTACAAAGTTTGAACTTTCTCACTATAACAGTTTTTAAGATATCCGATATTAAACATTGGCGTCCTATGGTGGGTAACACTTCCCCCGCTGCTATTTTATTTCAACTTTGGGGCTCAGATAATCCTACTACCAAAAGTTCTACAAATTGCTTGCAGCGGCTCTTATTAATATTTCTATCTATGAGGGGTACTGCTCCTCCTCTGGCTACCCCGCCCATTTCTATATTGAAATTTATAGTTTACCATAATAGTAGCTTTAACTACGTTTGAAGACTCTCCCTTTAATAGTTCTTCAGTTGAGCGATATTTAATGTATGCATCCTATGGGAGGTATTTCCCCCCTGCGCCTATCCGCTTTATTTTTATTTTCAAAAGTGTAGTATACCATAAGAGTGACTTCTAGAAAGTTTGAACATTCTCACTATTACAGTTCTTACGATATGCGATATTAAACATTGGCGTCCTATGATGGGCATCACTTCCTCCGCTGCTATTTTATTCCAATTTTGGGGCTGAGAAGATCCTACGTGCAGTTGCTCTTATTTATATGTCTTCTATGAGGGGTACTTCTGCTCCCCTGTCTACCCCGCACATTTTTATATTGAAATTTATAGTTTACTATAATAGTGGCTTTAACCACGTTTGAAGACTCTCCCTTTAATAGTTCTTCAGTTGAGCGATATTTAATGTATGCATCCTATGGGAGGTATTTCTCCCCCTGCACCTACCCGCTTTATTTTTATTTTCAAAAGTGAAGTATACCATAAGAGTGACTTCTAGAAAGTTTGAACATTCTCACTATTACAGTTCTTAAGATATGCGATGGTAAACATTGGCGTCCTATGGGGAAAACCACTTCCCCCGCTGCTACTTTATTTCAATTTCGGGGCTCAGAAGATCCTACTACCAAAAGTTCAACAAAATGCGTGCAGTGGCTCTTATTTATATTTCTATCTATGAGGGGTACTGCTCCTCCCCTGTTTACCCCGCCCATTTTTATACTGAAATTTATAGTTTGCCATAGTAGTAGCTTTAACCACGTTTGAAGACTCCCCCTTTAATAGTTCTTCAGTTAAGCGATATTTAATATATGCATCCTATGGGAGGTATTTCCCCCCCTGCGCCTACCCGCTTTATTTTTATTTTCATAAGTGTAGTATACCATAAGAGTGACTTCTAGAAAGTTTGAACATTCTCACTATAACAGTTCTTAAGATATGCGATGTTAAACATTGGCGTCCTATGGGGGATTCAAATACCCCCGCTGCTATTTTATTTCAATTTCGGGGCTCAGAAGATCCTACTACAAAAAGTTCAGCAAAATGCCGCCAGCGGCTCTTAAGATATGCGATAATAAATATTGGCATCCTATGGGGGGTACCAATTCCCCTGCCCCTATCGAAAAAATAAGTAGCCTATTTTATTTTTAGGGCTCACGTGATGTTACTGTAAAAATTTCAAGAAAATCGGTTCAGTAGTTTCGGAGTCTATAAGCCAACAAACAAACACACAAACACACAAACATACAAACATTTTTCATTTTTATATATACATATAGATAGATAGATAGATGGTCGGTCATTGCACATTTTCGGTAATTGCAGCAGTCACTGTATTACTTTAAAACTGTTTTATGGCCAATTCAAACTTAGCTGATGATGGTCCAAATGATTTGGATGATATTATTTTTATTAAAGATAATAATACTACATTTAAAAATGTTTATATACAATTGTAAATATATTCATTACTTAATATCAAAGTTTTTTTCTTGGGAATACAAACATTTTAATTTACAAGATTTTGTTTGTCGTGCTTAGTTCCCAAATTTTAATCTTGATAAAAACACTGAAATTTATTTATGAAGGGATAAGCTATTCCTATGCGCATTTCACTGGTTGCATAAAATTTAATGTTAAATGAAAATGGGCACCAATCAACGCTGTCGCCTGTTTTTAATTTTGGAGGTATATAATATTCGGCACAGCCGAAGGCAACTTGTTTTGTGTTTAATTAAATTGTAAAAATAGCTTAGTGCTTTTTTACGCTTTTCTTTGTTCGAAATCAGTGTTGGCGTTTGGATACAAGATACATTTTTCGTATATTTTGATGACTTCATGTACCATGTGTAATCCTGACATTTTTCGTATCTTTTGAATCTGTACGTAAAATGTGCAGAAATAAAATATTAAATTTTAATTTAAATGAGCCGATGTTTAAACATTTTAAAAAAGTAGTTGGTTTAACATTTGTACTTCCATTTTCACCGGCTCAAAACTAATACAATAGCAGCTTTAATTATGGTGAAAGAGAACATTAAGGATGTTTCGTTTCAAAATACGATCCACCTAAATCGATGATTACTAGTAGTGCGAAGTTGTTCTGAGGAAATATGAACATTGTTTTTATTTTCAGGAAATTTATACATATGAATTTTTTGATATAATCGCCCTTGTATAAACGACGTAACTCGTATATTATATATATAAATGAATTTGTTTTGATAACATCCAAAGATAATTACATATAATCATTTTTATAGTTTGCTTACTGTATTTTTAAAAATTGCATACCTAATATTTATGACTATTTATTTAATTTATTGATAAAAATGAATTTATTTAATATAATTTTCTTTACAATATTCATTAAATATGAAATAAAAATGTTGTTAATAAATGTTGACGTTAAAAACGGATTTTTTTCAAAATGTATCTTTTTGGGAAAAAATGTATCTTTTTGGAAACTAAAATGTATCTTTCTCGAAATTTCGCTGGCAACACTGTTCGAAATAGTGCTTTTTTTAAATTTTAAAGAGCTTTTTGCTCTGAAAAAGTTGGCATCACTGGTACGTAGTATGTATTAGGGTGGGCAGATTCAGCAATCAATATTGTGCCATCGATTTTTCGATAGCTTTTGGCACAAGGAAAAAAACAATTCCACCACGACATATCAAAAAAATCGTTTTCGAGGCGTCTAAATTTCAATTTTTTGACTTTTTCTCAACTTTTATTTTTAAGGTTTTTTTTAATCCTGGACTATCCACATGCGATCTATGATGATTCACGGAATTGTGGGCAGAGGCTATATTGCTATATTGCATTGCAGTATATTTGAGGAACAGATTTCCTACTCGTATTTTAGGCAATAAGACCCCAGATGAAATATAGCATGGTAAGCGCCCTAATGTTCAACATTTAAAAACGTTTGAGAAAATACAGTAAAATGACGATTGACGATTTTTTGACTAAAAGTAATACAGTCTAATTCATAAACACTTTATAAGAGAGTTATAAGAAAAAATCCAAAAAATGGTATTCATAAACGTTTAATAGCACTATTAAGGTCTTATAAACCATTTATAAATGTCAAAAATTTATTGTAGCTTTCCCCCTACTTTAAAGGTTTTATAAGTCATAAGTTGTTAATCAAAAAATTTTATTATTTAAATTTAAAAAAAAAATACAACAATTAAATCAAAAAATGAATGCATTGAATGCAATAAATGTAATTTCAACAAGCGGTAGTTTGCACATATACAGCCATGTCCGTATTTTGGTGGTTCAGGAAATGACGAAAAAATGTTTCGGAATGAAACCATTTTTGTTTTCATGAACGGTATGGGAGTTGTCTGTATCTGAAAGACCAAAAAACTATCAAAATACACTTTCCATCAACAAACAAATATGTTTTCTTCGATTCCGAACGGAATTGTACTGTGTGACATGGCCCATAAAATAACTATGACTTTAATTGAAAAGTAGTACGTTTTGCTCCCTGGCATAAGTTGTTAAAGCTGCAAATACAAGTAAATCGTGATAAATATGAATGCATGCATGGTTTTTAAAAGAGTTATGTTACCTTTCTTCGAGTTCCTGTCACGCTTTTTTTTTCTTTTGGTTGGAGTTGGTGTCCGTGTTCTTATTTTCTATAACAGAAACTCTGTCTTTCACCAACTCCTTCAGCAAAGTCTGCGAGAATTAAAAAAATGTAATGTTAAGTCATATGTACGTGTATAGCAATATTTCTACCTGAATTTCAAAACGAAGATACATACCTTGTCTACTTCCAACCAGTTGTCACTCCTTTTTCGTTTATTTATATTTTCCATTTTGTTTATGGCACCAAACATTTCAAAATTTTCATAAATAAATAATTATGACATCATAGTGATGTTAAACAATTACAATGAATTTGGTACTCGATTACTTCTGGTGCACTTTGTTGTTTTAAATAAAACATTACAACATATTTTTATAAATTTACATTTTTTAGGTTACACAAACGATACAAAAATCAATTAAACTATTTATTTGACGTATAAATTATATTTTTACAAAAACTTAAATTGATTAGACTTTTCCTTCCAGCCCTAAGGGAATACTTTGGTAGTCAGGTATTTTATTCTTTGCAACACTAAAATAAATATGACAATTTAAATAATGCAGTGTTGCTAACATTTTACTACAATATCACAAAAATCGTTTAATAGTTATTTAAGATTTGTGAAACGTTTATAAATCATGTTTCTTATAACTGGTCTATAAGACAAAAAAAGAGAAATAACTAAAGTGAACATTATACATTAAATAAGACATTTTTATGAATTAGACTGATAGTGTTTTGACGATTTTCTGGCATCGATAAAACCGACTCCAAACGCTGAAATTTTTTAAGTGCGACTCCGACTCCTACTATAGTCTTGATGCTAAATGTATATGAGACTCAGTGAAGTTAACTATTATTTTTTTATTACCGTACGGCCTTCTAAAAATTTGAGTTTTTGAGAAGAAATTACCGTACGCTAACATTAATGTGCTGTTTCCAAATGACAGGCGATTGATTATGTAGTAAAATTTATATGAAAAGCACTCAGTCCATCGCCTGTCATTTCAAAACAGCACATAAGAGCAGTATTTATAAACCATTTATTTAAATGTTAAATGTGTTTTAAGAAGATAATTTTTATTTTGGAATTTTTTTTTACATTTTTTATGCCGAAAAACTTTGAATTCGGACTCGCTTGTGGTGCTACGACTCCGACTCCGGCACAAAAACCTCAACTCCGACTCCGACTCCACAGCCCTGGATAAAACACACAAGAAATATTTACAATTACATATATTGAAAACTGTCCAAAACTTATAAATCAATTTTTCAAAATACAAACATTTTTGGAAATTAAACAAAAAAATTTCTCCCCCATCAGAAATCAGGTGGATTTCATTAGAAGCATTAGTAGTAATTCAAATTCTGCAATTACAGAAATGCCATCGATACTGCAAAAAATATACACTAGAGCCCTAATTTGCGTCTGTTCTATTTGGTCCGCTTTTTAAAAATTGGTTTAATCCGCTTTGCGTTTTTATGACTTCGATTTTCGTCGCTACATACGAATGCATTTTTCGATGAAGTCATAATCACATGTGAAGAATTTTTCTATTTGTGTGTAAAAAGGCAAATCCCATTTAATTCTGTTAGGAAAGTTATTCTTAGTGTAAGGAAGTAAAAAGTTACCTTTTAATAAGAAGTTGTGTAGCAAAATTAGTGCAATGAGAAGAAAATGTATTAGTTTGGAACTAATACTGGACGTAATAAAACGTTTCAAGTCGGGTAAAAAGACTGTTGACATAGACAGAATCCTTGGTTTTTAGCACCTTTAACAATAAAAACAATCTGCAGTAGATATAGCGCTAAAAGTTAATCATTTAAAAATAGCTCGAGTTAAAAGCAAATGAGACTTTATTTATTATTTAATATTTTTCTGAATATGGATAAATGAAATAAAAAAATTTTTGTTATGCATTTATGCAAATATATTTTTTCGTATGTTTTCTTTTTTAAAGATAAATATATTCAGCTCACTTGCTGAAATAAATAGAATAAAACTTAACCATATCACTTTCTTCATCATAAATAGAATTTCTTGCTAAAAATTTATATTTTCGAACCAATCCATGCAATAAATTCAGCCCAATTATGAATAAAAACTCCCCGGGAGTTTTCTCTCTTCTCCCATTTTTCCTATGTTAATTCAATAGCAGGGTTGATAAAGTTGGTACAATTGTACTTTTTTTGGTACAATTCAAAACTAAATAGTACGCTGGTACCCCCGTGACTCATTTGGTACTATTTCCACATTTTTCAAACCTACATATGTATTTATAATTGATATTAAATGGCAACTCGTTTTTACTGTCCAATGAATATAGGCAAAGTGTAGTGTTTGGTGCAAATAATTTTGCGAACATGCAAAATGTCATAGTATTTTTATGAAATCGAAGGGAAACTCTAGTTTTTGTTGTTGGATTTAACAAAGCAGCTATGATATTTTGCATTTGCTCTTTTGCAAGACCATTCGCACGAAACACTGAACACCGATATTGTGAATAGATTTTTGCACTTGTTCATTGAACGATTGCTTATGCCACATTCTAAATTTAGTATCAGCGGCAGCATATAAGCGTGCGTTTTCTGATGATATTGACAAGTTTTTTTAAAAATATAGGAAACGGCTTCTGCAAAAGTTCTACATTGTAGAAGAGCCGAATTCCTCTCAATTCAAGATTATTTTGGAACGAACTAATAATATTTTCAAATATTCGTCAACAAGATGGTTGTAACGTCAAGAAGTAATCAACAGAATTTTAAAACAGTGGGAGACCACTCCATTATTATTTTATTCCGAATAATTTTGAAGGAAATTTTACAAGCGCTAAATTAAATTTTATTTTCTATTCCTTTCCTGTTACTGCAGTACATATTGAAAATTGTAAACACAATAAATGTAAATTAATTTTTGATTTATGGTTTCTTTGGCAAAGTTTCTTGGAAAAGAACAAGAATCGCGATGTGCTTTTGACGCGAACAAATTTTGCACACCCTATTATTATGTATAATTACCATTTTTTTGTTGAATTAAATTTTTGTTTTTTTAAATAAAATAAAATAAATATAAAAAACTGACTTAGTACTATTGGGGTCGAAAAATTACGATTTTAAAAGTTCGTTGGTACGATATTGGTTTTCTCATTTATCATCCCTGCTCAATAGTAAAAATGGGAAAAGGAAAAAAACTCCCGAAGAATTTTTATTCATAATTGGTCTGATTGTCTTTAATTTGTAAAATTTATATGTATATTAGACGTTTTGTTGACGATTTTGTTCAATTTTCGTGACGATTTTGACGAATTTTGTTAAAACGTTTGACGATTTTTGAGAAAAAAGTCTAACAACCCTGTTTCCGAGATTTGTATGGTAGGTTCTTGTCTTGTGTGAATCGCCCCGACTGTAACTAAATCTTGTCCGTTCATACTTATTTATAAATGAACTGAATAAGAATTATACATATATGCTACTGGATTATATGCAATGAAAAAAACACATTAAACAAGTGTATGCAATAGTATAACACCTAATTTTCACGATGATTTAAAAGACATGTCTTTTTTGTAGTTCTTTTTTAAAGAAACTTTCAAAAACATGTTAAATTTTCACAATGTTTCTTATTTTGTTTGATTTTTTTTTATTTTCCGTATGTATGTATTGAATTTTTTTAAATTAAATTAGTTTATTTTTTTATATTTTAATAAGTAATTGTCATTTTGAAATAAAAATACAATATAAATTAAAAAACCAAAATTAAGTGCAAAGAGGAATGTCAAAAAAAACACAGAAAATACGATTCATGTCTTTTTTTCTACCCTGCTTACACCTAATTTTCACGATGATTTAAAAGACATGTCTTTTTTGTAGTTCTTTTTTAAAGAAACTTCCAAAAACATGTTAAATTTTCACAATGTTTCTAATTTTGTTTGATTTTTTTTATTTTCCTTATATATGTATGTATGTATTAAATTTTTTTAAATTAAATTTGTTTATTTTTTTATATTTTAGTTAGTAATTGTCATTTTGAAATAAAAATACAATATAAATTAAAAAACCAAAATTAAGTGCAAAGAGGAATGTCAAAAAAAACTCAGAAAATACGATTCATGTCTTTTTTTCTACCCTGCTTACTTCTCTCCCCCGCTCCCTATCAAACTAAAAAAGACATGTTTCAAAAATAGGGGAAAAAATCATCATGAAAATTGGGTGTTACATTATAGGTTATAGGGAGCGGGGGAGAGAAGTAAGCAGGGTAGAAAAAAAGACATGAATCGTAATTTCTGTGATTTTTTTGACATTCCTCCTTGCACTTAATTTTTGTTTTTTAATTTATATTGTATTTTTATTTCAAAATGACAATTACTTATTAAAATATAAAAAAAAATAAACAAATTTAATTTAAAAAAATTCAATACATACATATGTACATATATAAGGAAAATAAAAAAAATCAAACAAAATAAGAAACATTGTGAAAATTTAACATGTTTTTGGAAGTTTCTTTAAAAAAGAACTACAAAAAAGACACGTCTTTTAAATCATCGTGAAAATTAGGTGTTACTTCTCTCCCCCGCTCGCAATCAAACTAAAAAAGACATGTTTCAAAAATAGGGGAAAAAATCATCATGAAAATTGGGTGTAAGTCTGCTTTCACACGTTTCATCTTTTGATGCTCAACTCTTATGTTTTTAGGTGAGAGAAGAAAGAAGAAAGGGGGTTAGTACGGAGATGCCTGTACTCGGTCAGTACGCTTTGTGTTTTTATTCGTTGGTATATGTACAACGATGGCTGCATGTCATTTTTTTTCTTTTCTTTTTCTCTTTGATCCGCTATTAATAAAATTGTTGTTGTTTTGTACCGAAAAAAGTTGAAACCGATTGCTGCGTGTGAATATATTGGCATCTTTAAAAGAGAATTGAAAAGAAGTTGAGCATCAAAAGATGAAACGTGTAAATTCAGACTAAGTGTATGTGAGTGTTACAATAGGTGCGTTCTGTGTTATTTATATAATAAATGAAAATTAAGTAATTAAAATAAAAAAACTTAGCCAATAATATAAATGTTAGTGTTTTATATTCAGTAAAATAAAGAAACTTATAAATTCATATGAACGTGAAAATATATACTGGGGTATTATATATCCACGTTACAGTGTGATAACTCAATGTGTATAACACTGCACGATAAATTTCAACTTTTGCCTCACCCATGATCAAACTGATCAGATTCTAAAAATACAGTTTAAACAAAAATATACGTATCTCAGATTTTCTAGATCAATTCATTTCGTGTTTTTACGCGCAATTCAATTTTAAATGTGTTGATCGAGATGCCAGATTTTTTGCTTAAATACTTCGTACTGTTCTTAGATGTAATGTTTAAAAAATTATCAAAATCGGTCTACGGGTTCAAAGATTATGAAAAAACAACTTTGCTAATAACTAATATAATAATAATAATAATAATAATATTAATAATAATAATAATAATAATAATAATAATAGGTATTTAAAAATCTTACCAATACCAACTTTAACTACAGCCACATGTTGACGATGTTCTCGTTCTTGTAGTTCTTTTCTGTGCCATAGATAATCCCAAATCCACATTTAGATGTCAAAAACAGCAACAAATACACCAAAGTAAAATAAATGCAATTTTTTGTTTTTCTTGTTATAATCGTCATAAAATACAGATGAAAAACGTTCAGTTTTCAATTGTTAAAAACAAAAATAGACAACTTGGAGGCTTTGACTTTAAATCACCATAAATTTTTAAATAAAACGAATCATACAATCACATATACTACACACATAAATACATACATACATACATATGTACATACAACTTAACTAGATATTACTGAGTAAGCAAATTTTATACAAATTGTATAAAATACAAAGAAAAAAAGACAGCGGGCAAATACAACAATTATATCGTGTTGTATTTTTTTTATTTATGCTTTAGTCATTCGTTCTTATAATTGATAGGTATATTGTCTTATTTGTTGTAAGAAAAGTGGGTAGTAGTTAATATACCAATTTATTTGAAAAACAATTATTAATAAGCAACAAATACAAGTTTTTTAATTTTTAAGTTTGGAAGACCAAAAGACAACTAAGAGCTTTTATCTCTCACTCTTTTTGTGTCGTTTGACGTAAACTCGTAAACAAAGAACATTGCTGATTGCAAAACAGCGAGCTATACAGTCTGGAGAGAGAGTGCTTTATTCGGCTATGCCGAATATTATATACCCTTTACCATGGTAAGAAAAGAACAAAAAGTTTGAGCTAAATTTTATCCACCTAGCTCGTTTTGCATCGAATCAATACCCTAAGTTCAGAAATTATAAGAGGGCTTCGAAAAGATAAGGTTTATAGGTAAAAATTAAAGGCAGTCTTGAAATTTTGCTTACATCTGTCATTAATGCGCCGATCTGTCTGAATTTCAATAACAAATTTAAATTGAGCATATGTGACATAAATATATAACAAACAACCTAACCCTAATGCAAAAAAATGTTAAAGTTCACATTAGATAACCAACACATTAAGCCCATTAATGTGTATCGTTTTTATGAGTTGGTTAACTAATGTTTTAACTTTTGTTTTTGTTCTTTTGAGCTATCAAAAGTTGTTTACATTTTGCTTACTTGTGCATGTATATGTTTGTTTACTTTTATTGTTTTTTCCTACAAAAATTTAAGAGCCATTGCTTTGTATATGCGGTAGTAAGTTTTTGACAGCTTAAAAGAAATTTTACACAAACAAAACGACATGTATGTTTTTTTGTTTTTGAACAAGTAAGCAGACCTGTTAAATGGGCCTTGGCATGCTCTAATTGAAATGTTGTCAGATAACTTAGCATCTGACTTTTACAGAAGCAATGTTATAAAGGTAACACACGACCAAGGCCCATTGAACAGGTCTGCACAAGAAGCCTGATGAGCATTGTTTATGTTCTTTTGAGCAGTCAAAAGTTGTTTACATTTTGCTTACATGTGCATGTAAATAATAGGACCAATCCAAACACGCGTGTAAAGAGTAGTCCACAAGGGACTAGCACTAGTCCAAAAGTAACCCAAGCGTATGGAAAAAACATGGTCTATTTAACATTACGATGTCCTAGGGCAGGACCATATAACACATCTTTGGACTACAACGGAGTAGTTTTAAAACTACTCCATTGTATAAACAAGAGGGTTAGTTTTAACTTCGTTTAAAAACGAAAAGATGTCGTTTAAAAACGAACACACGTCGTCTCACTACAAACACTTTTTAACAATGACATGGTCCATGCTTGCATTAGATCGGCACAGTCCATGGAGTAGTCCATTTCATGAAATTGGATCAGGTGGTCCAATAATACTTGCAGGACGTTTATAGTTTGCCACACATACAGGTTTTTTCCTTTTGCTTTGTATATGTGGTAGTAAGTTTTTGACAGCTTAAAAGAATCGTTTTTTGTTTTTGCACAAGTAAGCAGACCTGATAGATGGGCCTTGCACACGACATGTATGTATTTTGCCAGAATGTACTAATAAAGTGACCTCACAAGTGCAGCTGTTTGCATTGATTTTCTTCGTGTGCGACGTTTGGAGTCATTATTTTTTTTTATTTACATTTTTTATAAAGGCATTTTGACATTTGCCGTCTCAATTCTTGCAACAAAATGCCTGTTGCAAAGCCCCCTATGTTGTTTCTGTTGTTTTTTGATTGTTGTAGTTGCGACACTACTTGTAGTTTAAATCGCCTTGGTCAGATGTAAAAAACTTAAAATAGAAACTTGTGAGTCTACAGTTTCCTCTCAATTTGCTTGAATCGGAGCTTTAAGAATGGACTCCAAGTGAAGAATTAATTACAAAATATAGAATACGTTTTTCTAAAAATTGATATCATTATCAAATGTTTTTGTAAAAGTAACTTCTTTTTTTGATAATATGACTAATATTGGAATGTACCTGTGAATTGTTTTTTAGTTTTCAAGTATGTACATATGTATAATTACTTTTATTTTAGTCTAATGTATTTAATAAATACATATGTTCTAATAAATTTGACCCTGTTTTACTTTAAAATGTCCTTTTTTGACCCTTTATTTTCTGAAATACCCTTTTTATGACACTTTTTCGCAATATTCAACGGCAACCATGCATCTATCTGTTTAATGTTGTGTAAGAATCAAAGTTTTATTTTTTTTAAGTTTAATTAAAAATGTTTTCAGTGTTAATTAATAATTTCATAGTCTATGTTAATAATAACACAAGGAAACAAATTTAAAATTTTTTTGTGCGGTTTGGAATTTGATTGCAAATTTTTACTAAGGAACGCTGATTTTAAATCTAATCTCCATTTTTCTCCATCAGCTCTACTTTTAGAGATATACCACTTTTACTACACATATTAGAATTACTTAAAAACGGTTCACCATATTCAGTTAACAAAAAAATTCGAAACTCGGCAACAGTATTATCTTTAAAAAGGACAAGTTTTAGCAAACAGGAACAAGGAGAGAGAACTGCTAAGCCGACAAAAAAAACAAGAAAATAACCATAAGCAAAGAAAACAAGTTAGAATACTATATTCGGCTGTGCTGAATCTTTGATACCCTCCACCGACAATAAGAAGATTTCAGGAGTGTGCTCAAATTAGATCAAAATTAAGCCTAAGAGTGGGCTTTATATGTACATATATGGCCTAGGTAAGTTATTGACCGATCTTCACGATTTACATATGTTAGTATGTATATCTAAATTATCATTTTTTTTAGGGGTGTTTGTCAATATTTGAATTGATAACTCTTATCCTACTGAACCGATTTGGCTCGATTTCAATCAACACTGCTTAGGATAACTAGAAACAATTTGACATCAATATTGTTCTTTTTGTTTTGAGTCATTGCTAAATCGATTTAGAATTACTCAAGGACTCAGAATATATACACTTTATTGGATCTAAGATATACATACATATAATAAAAAATTTTCAAATGGAACGAAAAACTTAGTATACCAGCGTTCACCACTAGGGGTGGAGGGAGAAAACATAACAAATGAGAAAAAAATATTTGAATTTCAGTTTTACCTCGAATAGGTCAATTTGTTGCCGAGGTTACTTTATTAATATATAATCGATGCCGCCGCCACGTAGTACATAGAAGTATTGCAGTGCGTGGCAATATTTTGTTGTCAATAGGAAAATTAACATGCAAGTATGTTTGTTTGTTTGCCTGCATATCTGGATGGACGATAATACATTGTAAACACACATTTTCTATTTATGTATGTACGTGTATTCTTTTCATTCTCCTTGTGACTAACCAAGAAAAAACGTACATTTAGACGACACTCATGCCTTTGCAAACATTTTACATTTTGAAAAAAGTGACGTAAACCATATGTAAATTTTCCTTAAAACAACATATTCTTTGGAATTTTATTTAAAACAAAATGTACATGCATCTTACCTATAAACAAATAAATCCTGGGAACATTAGATTTTTGTTCAATCATTTCGAGTCCTTTGTACCATGGTTTGGATTTGTCGTTCAACGACTTATCCAATGAAACTTTATATTCGTCCCATTTTTGCTGTACATTTGCCAAATGTGCTGCCATTATTTTTTATGCCTGAGCAAAATACAAAAAGAACAAAATCAAGCAAGAGTGGTTATTAATTCAGCCACTTGTTCGCTTACCTTTTGTAGAAGAGCGATTGTTTAATAACTTTTTTTAGAAAATTAACTAAATTATGACCAAGAATTATGCACTAAAAATTTGTCTTCGGTTTTCCTGAGAATCTTTATGACAGTTAAAAAATTGATGAGTGACGTTTAAAAATAATATAATAATTTAATACAGCGATGGAATTCATGGTACATTAGTACATTTTTTGGTACAATTAAGATTTTGACATGGTGAAATTACTAGAAGGTGGCAGCACTAGGAGTTGTTGTACACAATACAACAAAAAAAAGGCA
Source organism: Pollenia labialis (assembly GCA_949318255.1). Classification (NCBI taxonomy): domain Eukaryota; kingdom Metazoa; phylum Arthropoda; class Insecta; order Diptera; family Polleniidae; genus Pollenia; species Pollenia labialis. The sequence goes on from OX439143.1 coordinate 56,958,588, forward strand.
AATTTGTTTGTGTAAAATAGTCCATTATGTCAAAAATATGGGTTTTCACCACACCAAAATATATTGTTATTCTTTCTGATATATTATAACAAATAAATTACAATTTCTACTTAGTTGAAACACGGGTACGTTTGTTCCAAGAAAAGTTTACTCCATAATTCTTAACACGTTCCTTTTTGGGGGTTTCGTCAGCCTCGACAAACCAACGCCAACAATTTCTTTCATCTACTAAAACATGGTGAAATTACTAGAAGGTGGCAGCACTAGGAGTTGTTGTACAACAATACAACAAAAACAGGCAAATTTGTTTGTGTAAAATAGTCCATTATGTCAAAAATATGGATTTTCACCACACCAAAATATTATTGTTTTTATTTAATGAATCGTCATAAACCTGAATATTAACATCGAGAAATTTTACAAAGGAATGAAGTGGAAGCTCCCCGCAGTTTAAATGAACTATAGGCGAAGTTTTCCCGGGAACAAAAGCTTTTAGTTTGGTTTTAGGCAATAAAGACCAAAAGCAACAGTAAGGTGCTAGCCAAAAAGGCAATGTTAAAGAAGACAATTTTACATGACACAAATATCAAGAACAAAGAATACTTTGAAATAATTATTTAAGAAAGTAATGGCTTTATCATGGAAAGCAAAGCTGACTAGCATATTAGACAAGGGATTTCCAATGAAACGGAGGACTTAAATAAATTTGCCTTTACACTATCTCAAATTTGACTTACGATGATTAGCATCCCATTAAGGGATTCTCTCAACATTCACGACTGTCGATATCAATTTGTCATGTGTTCACATTGTTGGTAACACTTTGCATGGCATTTTTAGGTGACATATAGATGCGTCTACGTCTACCCTTTACATGCTCCTCTGGCGCACCGGTAATAATAGGTTTAAAACTTTAAAAGAAACCATTACTTAAAAACAATCTTTTAGCATGGGCGGGTGATTTAAAGTTGTAGTTTTTGGTGGAAAAGTTATGTAGCGGTACAACGATGTTATTCATATTCCACTTTAGCTGTTGTTGGGTGGTTCACAAATCAACAAACCCAACCAAACCAGTTCACATACACAAAATTCTCAAATTCACTTACACTACACTTTCAATTTTGTGTTTTTATCTAGAAGAATAATTTTTATAATCTTTTGTGTATTTAAGTGGCATTACATCAAAAAACAAACAAATGATTTTGACATAATGAAAGTTCACCATGAATTGAGCAAAAAATAATAGATTCCGTAGTGCTGCCACCTTCTAATTATTTCACCATGTACTAAAATGTATTTAAGTGACATAACCTCAAAAAAAAACAAATAATTTTGACATAAAGGAAGTTCACCATGCATTGAGCAAAAAATAATTGATTCTGTAGTGCTGCCACCTTCTAATTATTTCACCATGGATTTTGAAACCTAACCCTAGATCTACACTAAAGATAAATATCTCAGCAAGTTGGCAATAACGTCGGCAGAACAACAGAGCAATATTTTTTATTGCTCAGCTTATGTTAAAGGCATGGGAGAACGTATTTATGTTAACTCATAATTTGAAAAAATTCAAGAAGGAGAGTGCAGTGTAAAAACTAGCGCTATGTTGGAAAACTTATTGTAATTCATATAAATTCTTTCTTATTCGACTTTATTATTTAAAAGTACAAATATTAATTTGTTTAAGTTTTATTATATAAAAATATTAATTTTTTTTTGTTAAAGTAAAATTTTTATATAAAATATTTTTATATAAAAAAGAACTCAAAATTAAACAAATTAATTTAAATTTGAATAATAAAGATCGAATATAAAAAATTATAATAATAAAAATAATTTATGTAATTTTATTTTAGTGTTTATTAAATTCTTTAATTAAATTCTTTTATTACAATTAACAATTATAATTAGCTCCCATTTCAAAAATTTTATTTCTTTCTCACACAATTTGCTTCTATTTTTACTTTTTTGGTTCTTTTTGTGTATCTGACAACCAAATTTGACGTTTTATGTAAGCAATAATTGTCAACGAAAATGGACAACAATTATTGCAGCATAAATTGCCGGCAATAAATATATACAAAAAATTGCTGTCTACATTAAAGATAACATAATTTTGACAATTATTGCAATATATGTCGCAATATTTATCTCTGGTATAGACGGGCATTTAGTCCATTTTCTTTGACAATTATTGCTTACAAAAAACGTCAATTTGGTTGTCAGTTGAAAGAAAGCAAAAAAGAAAAAATAAATAGAAGCAAATTGTGTGAGAAAAAAATAAGTTTTTGAAATTGCAGCAAATTAAAATTGTAGTAAAATAATTAAATTAAAAAATTATATAAGCACTAAAATAAAATTGCAAAAATTATATTTTTTTCCTTATTCGATCTTTATTGTTAAAATTAATATTAATTTGTTTAAGTTCGAGTTCTTTTTTATAAAAAAATAATAATTTTACTTTAACAAAAATAAAAAAATTAATAATATTAATAATTTTGTATTAAAAATGACCTCAAGCTTAAACAAATTAATATAAATTTAAATAATAAAGTCGAATAAGAAAGAATTTATATTAATAATAATAATTCTTGTAAGATACCGCCATTTTTTACACTGCACCTCCTTTCTTGATTTTTTTCAAACTATGAGTTAACATAAATACGTTTTCCCATGCCTTTAACATAAGCTGAGCAATAAGAAATATTGCTCTGTTATTCTGCCGACGTTATTGCCAACTTGCTGAGATAAATATCTTTAGTGCAGATCTAGGGCTTTAAAAAAATCAAGGAAGAAGGTGCAGTGTAAAAACTAGCGCTATCTCGCAAAAATTATTTTTATTAACATAAATTCTTTCTTATTTGACTTCATTATTTAAATGAATATTAATTTGTTTAAGCTTGAGGCCTTTTTTTTATATAAAAATATTAATTTTATTAATTTTTTTTTTGTTAAAGTAAAATTAAAATTTTATATATAAAGAACTTAAGCAAATTAATATAAATCTAAATAATAAAGATCGAATAAGAAAATAATTATATGTATTAATAAAAATAATTTTTGTAATTTTATTTTAGTGTTTATTAAATTCTTTAATTTAATTCTTTTACCACAATTATAATTAGCTACCATTTGACAAACATAATTTCTTTCCCACGCAATATGCTTCTATTTTTTTTTCTTTTTTGATTCTTTTTTCAACTTACAACCAAATTTGACGTTTTATGTAAGCAATAATTGTCAACAAAAATGTACTAACAATTATTGCAACGTAAATTGGCGGCAATAAATATGTACAAAAAATTACTGTCTACATTAAAGATAACATAATTTTGACATTTACTGCAATATATGTCGCAATAATTATCTCTGGTATAGACGGGTAGTAAAGTTAGCCACAGACGAGGCAACATTTGTTAAAACGTGGGCACAACGTGGGCATGTTTTACTGAACGTTGCTACGCGTGTGATAATTATTCTGGTTGAAATTCCTGTTACCTTTTTGGTTTCTCATATATCAGTATTTTTTGATATTTTATCAAAACCGTTTTCAATGTACAAATAAAAAACAGCTGACAGAAATGGCTTTTGTAACGCGCGTTATGTAACCTGCAATTTGTCATTCACTAAAGTTTTTAAACGCACGACACACGTCGACCAACTCACTACCTTAAACACAATTTTATGCACAAAATAAAAATTCAGTGTTTTGACAGTCTTTACAAAACAATAAAAGATTGCTTCACTTTCGAAAAATTATATATTATCTGTTGAAATCTGATCCCAAAGTAGAGTTAAGAAACCGAGCTATTATTTTGATTCTACAAAGTTGTAATACATTGTATTACCGTGTAAACTAGCCTTAAGCTAACACACCACATATATGCATTTTGCAGTGGGAAATTTGACAAGTCAGATGTAAAAAACATGTCATGTACATGCTGCTTTACCAATCAGGGTTTTTTAAAATCGTCAAAAATTTTAACAAACTTCGTCAAAATCACGGTCAGTTAACAAAATTGTCAAAAATTTAAATGTTATTAATCGTAAGCCCCCTTTTACAATGTGACAAGTGGATGGCAGACAGACGAAGTTTGTCGGTGAGGGGTTGTAGAGGTAGAGTGTGTAGTACATGACTATCTGTACTAGACATTGCCAACTGTTCTGTGAAATTTTGAGTATTGCAAAGATGAGGTAAATCACAAGTGAATTAAAACCCGTTATTAAGTTAAACAAATGCAAAGTCAATATAACACACCAGAATATAAAGCATAGATAAAATCGAAAGGGCCAGAAAATGAGCAAGTAAGTCCAACACCAAACCTAATTAAAAGCAGAAAGGTAAATGATTAGTTTCAAACGAAATGCATTATTGGAATAACTCTTATTCAATAAGAGAATATCGAAGATCAACAGGCAGATAATTCCAGTTCCTTGCAATCCTAGCAATAAAGGATCTTTTAAAAATACTACTTCTAATCCTAGGAATTATTTAAAATGTTTAATTTTTAGCGATATATCTGTTTCAAATTGTTTTTACTGTTGAAGGTGCTAAGCCAAGGATTCTGTCTATATCAGCAGCTTTTTCACCCGACTTGAAACGTTTAATACATCCAATTTTAGTTCCAAGCTAATGCATTTTTTTGCACTAGTTTTTCACACAACTTCTTATAAAGAACTAACTTCTTAACACACAACTTTGCTTAGAATAACTTACCTAACAGAATTAAATGGGATTTTTACCACTTTCCCCGCAATAGAAAAATTCTTCACATGTTATTATGACTTCAGTTAAAAAATCCAATCGTAGGTAGCGACGCAAATCAATTTTTAAAAAGCGTGCAAATCGAAACGATGCAAATCGGTGCTCTAGTGTATATTTTTTGCATTATCGATGGCATTCATATAGTTGTAGAATTTGAATTTTTTGTTTAATTTCCAATAGTTTTTGTATTCGTCATAACACTATTACTTTTAAGGGCATAATAACCCCACAAAAGTCTTAGCAAACGTCAAAACTTTACGTTTGTACAAATATTTTGCGATGTTAATTTTTTTAGCAGTATTCCTGCCACAAAACAACTCGTTGTTTTAATCGATTTTTACTTTAAATTCTTTGCCTTAATTTTATATTTTTCGCCGCTTTAAGCAAAAAGCAACAATATCGGCGTCTGCATTCATTGAAAACAAAACAAAAATGAAAATTAATGTTTGTACGGAGAAAATTTGTGTTGTTAATTAGGGAAACCCTAACGGAAACAATGTGTGTGTTTGCCAAGCATTTTGTGTGGTTTGTTATGCCCTTTAGTAAAAAAAATCGTCAATTTTCATTTGACCGTATTTTCTCAAAAAATCGTCAAAATGACGAAAATATCGTCACATCTAACAATCCTGTTACCAACATTAGGTGTGTTCCACAAGATCTCGGACAAGTTCGGACTAATGAGAGTAAAATGAAAATTACTCTCTAAATTTGCCGAAACTACCCAAATTTGCTGGAACGCAAAAAACCATTTTTGAACATCTTCAAATACTAATGCTGCTTACTTTTCAAATTAAGATCTATTTAACTGATTTAAGACGCTTAAAAGTCATAACATTATAAAACTTAAACATTTGCATCATTGTAATTTTTTATATTTTGTTTTTTTTTACATTAAAGATTAAGGGAAATATGTATGCAATAACGTTTTAACCACTTTAATTTTTCACAAAAACCTTACATTTTGCTTTTTAATATGTTTTTTAATTAAAACTAAACTTTTCCTTTTGCTTGTAAATTTCCTGAATTATTTATCAGTTTCATATGTAAACAAAAACAGCTGATTGTTTTTTCCTGTCCGAACTTATTACCCAAAGAAAAAGTTCGTGCAAATTTGTACAGGAAATGAAAAAAATTACTCTCTCAATTACTCTCTTTATTGCACAAAAATTGTTATGTGGAACGCTTTGTGCAAGTTCGGACTGTTTCGTTATGCATGTGGAACAGAGCTAATGTTTATGACAATTACATTACCCTAGGTCTACACTAAAGATAACTATCTCAGCAAGTTGGCAATAACGTCGGCAGAATAACAGAGCAATATTTCTTATTGCTCAGCTTATGTTAAAGGCATGGGAAAACGTATTTATGTTAACTCATAGTTTGATAAAAATCAAGAAAGAAGGTGCAGTGTAAAAAATGGCGGTATCTTACAAGACTTATTATTATTAATATAAATTCTTTCTTATTCGACTTTATTATTTAAATTTATATTAATTTGTTTAAGCTTGAGGTCATTTTTAATACAAAAAATATTAATTTTATTAATTTTTTTATTTTTGTTAATGTAAAATTATTATTTTTTTATAAAAAAGAACTCGAACTTAAACAAATTAATATTAATTTTAACAATAAAGATCGAATAAGGAAAAAATTATAATTTTTGCAATTTTATTTTAGTGTTTATTTAATTTTTTAATTTAATCATTTTACTACGATTATAATTTGCTGCAATTTCAAAAACTTAATTTCTTTCTCACGCAATTTATATTTTTTTTTCTTTTTTGCTTTTTTCTTTCAACTGACAACCAAATTGACGTTTTTTGTAAGCAATAATTGTCAACGAAAATGGAAAATGATAAATATGTACAAAAAATTGCTGTCTACATTAAAGATAACATAATTTTGACAATTACTGCAATATATGTCGCAATAATTATCTCTGGTATAGACGGGCAGTTATTATGTAGAGCTGCCAAAGTTAAAAAGATTTTCGATATAAATTCGACAACTGATGTAAAAACGAAACCAAATTTTTGAAAGCAATAATTTTGCGGAATAATAATTAATAATTTTTATAAACATATTTAATAAATGAAACAACAATCTTTTTTTATATTTTTTAGCAAAATGTTTTTAGAAATTTTAAAAATATGTATAATAAAAAATAATACAAATTTTTTTAATTTAAAAAAAAGTTTGTATAAAAATACAAATTTGTCAAGTGAGGTGAAGTGTTTTTCAAACAACCCTTTAAGTGTATTTAAAAGCCTCAATTACAAAATACGTTAGGAGGGCCCAATATTTAATGATTTAAAAAATACTTTTCTTTTTTATTGAATTTACAATTTTAAACAATCAAATTTAATTTTCATTGAATTATTTTTATGAAGAAAGGAATTTTACAACATGAAAATTAATTAAAATTGTTATTGATAATCATTCATTCTTGACTGACCTTTCTTCATAAAAATAATTTAATGAAAATTAAATTTGATGAACTTAAGCCTGATTAAAATATTAAAAATTTGGACTAAAAACCATAAATAGTTCAACAAAATAACCACAATTCTTATTATTTTAAACAATCGTTAAACTTAATTTTCATTTGAATATAAACTTTTTACAAGAGTTTAGCACAATAAAAAAATGGTCCTGATTAATTTAATTTACTTTACAACTGTAAACTTATATATGCACATTGTACATGCATATTACAATAACACAAAATTAAAAAAAAAAAAACTTGTGTGACTGTTGAAGCGTAAATAAATAACATGCCAATTTGTTTTACATAGATTTAAAACTAAACTTCTTAAAACTACAGATATTGAAAATTTTATTTGATCTTAAGTTTCAAGTAAAGCATTTGCTAATCACTCTGGCACAAAATGCATTTCCTGAAAACTGTTTTTAATTTTTACAATTTAATATTCCTTGCAACAATATCTGCTATAAAAGCTCAAATAAACAGTAAGTTTTAAATATCAAAATACAAAATTAATACAAATAAAATTTACACTTAAAACTTTAGTGACAATATATCGAAACATACCATCTTTATACAATTTTGATAATTATGACCACTGTTTATCACAAAACGCTGCCACATACTGTGTAGTTTTTGCCGAAATTGAAGGAAATAATGAAAGTGATGTTTGGTTAAATATTGAAAAACTATCAAGTGATTTATTTCATCATTTTCGTCATGAGAATTTATTTTTTGGTGTTTGTATGGAAAAGTGTAAGCAATTGCTCGATAATTTGACATCGTTGGAAAAACAAAGATATGGAAGAAAGAAAACTTTAGAAAATGAGGTAGATAATTTTGTTTTAATTTTCTTTTTAATGTATAAATGCTAGTTATTTTTGTTTCAAGATAACAGAATACCATCAGAGGATTCACAAACGTAAAGGAGATCACGAGAATAGTTTGTTGTGGAAAAATATTTTAAATATTTGTTTAAATTATCGATTTCAAAAGAAATTTAATTTGTCGATAGCAACAAGCATTGAATATTGTGAAAACGCAAAAAGAACTTTAAAATTAGGTAAATTTTAAAATGATATAATCGAGCCTGAGTTAATAAAAAACGCACGAAAAAGTTTTCTGCGGAAAAATTATAAAGAAACCATTTTTAATTGAATTAAAGTTGTTTTTATTCTACCTTTCTATTTATAAATAGAAATGCTCTCATTTTGAGCTCGAGGCAGGCAGTGCATATACATTTTATTTTTATTTGTTGCCGATGTTTCGAGACTCTTGTAAAAAAAATTATATTAAACACCGACTTTAAAATTACAGTTGGTTTCTTTGCATCGTCTACTATAACACAAAGAGTATGGACATATCGGCAACGAATAAAAATAGAATTTATTTTCAATACTTGCCTCGAGCTTGAAATAAAAGCATTTTTCTTTTTTTACAAAAAAATTCATTTAAATATCTCTTTTTTTAGACTTACTTGATATTATATTCTGTATAACTTTAATGACAGTTGTGTCTCTAACTATAATGTCATCTCTTTATGACTATCGATTAAAATTAAGTCAGCACAATTTCGAAAATAATAACTTTTATAAAAACAAAATTCAACAAACAGGTAAATTTTATTAATTTTTTTATAAAATCCTTACCAATATTAATTTTTATTCTGTTAAGGTTATTATCAACTCCTGACATCGTTTTCGATTTGTCGAAATTATTATCACATTGTTGGTACCAAAAATCATGAAACGGATCTAAATTTCACCTATGCATTTCGTACATTTGCTTTATTTATCGTAATACTAGGTCACTGTATTATGCTGTTAATGTCCGTACAAATACAAAATCCAGAATTTATCGAAAAATATTTTTATAAAGCTGAAAATATATTGTTTCAAAATGGTTCAGCAATTATTCAAATATTTTTCGTTCTAGCTGGCTTTTTATTAAAATTTAAATTTGATGAGAGCAAACTGATAACACCAGAATCGAGTTATAAAAGAGGAATTTTTGTTTATATGCAAGGTTTTCTTAATCGTTATTTAAGGTAAGCAAATTAATAAGAAATAAATTGGAAAAGTTTTGTGATTTCTATCAACATTTAGGATAATTCCTTCTTTGCTAATGGTTTTATTATTCAATTCGACTTTTTTAACATATTTGCAAAATGGGCCATTTTGGCGCCATGTCTCTGAGGCCGAATATACATTTTGTCGAGAATATTGGTGGAAAAACGTATTAATGATCAATAATTTTATGCTCAAGGATAGTGTGAGTACGATAAGAGGATGTAAGAGGGCGTGTCGATTTTGATTTGTTTGCGTTTTTTGTAAATATGGACGACACAAATATGCCTTTGGATGTGTTAAATCCTAATTTGAAAAGTTTTGCTAATTTGTAAACCTTTACCATGGTAAATTTGCGTTTGAAAAAATGTATGTACGTATGTATGCATGTAGCATATTGAAAATTCTTAAAATAGTTTGTTATAAACATAAACAAATTTTTGCTCAAATGAACTTATGTTCTGTTTTCACGACACAAGTGATTGATGATTTCGCTTAAAATTATCAAATTTTAAATTTTTTTAAATTATTATATTTTAAAACAAACAATTTAAAATTAAAATGAAAACGAAATATATGCCTAAATTGCTTACTACAGTCAAGGCGAATTCATCCCAGGTAATCTCGGTACTACAACAAGTACAACTCGTTCAAAAACCACAAGCAATTTGTTTTTGTAAAATCATTGTACAATGTCAAAAACAGAAATAGAACAAAACAGAAACAAAGATAATAAAAGAGAATAAACAAAATTTTGACATCCAACAGTGATTTTAGCTAATATCAGCAGGGCTTTTAAGACCACCTGTAATAAATTCGCCTTGACTACAGTGTTGTTTTAATTTTGACACCACGTTTAATTATTTCACAGTGCTGTAAACGTTTTCAAAATAAGACCACCTTGTATGAATTCGCCTTGAAACACATTTAGGTATGTGATGAAAAACGATTTTGAAAATGATAATATCATTTACAGTTCCCTTAAAAATTGATTTCTATTACATTTACCTCTGATTTTCTGTATATATTCTTAAATTTTTTTTATTATAAATGTGAAGTTTATAAATGAATTTTGAAATCGGAACTTGTATTGGCTCTTCAAACAATATTCTACTTTCAGATTTGAAGTTTACGCGTATTTTAAGGTTCATTTAATCTTGCTTTATCTAGCCAGTCTGCTAGTTTTAAAAGGGAAGTTGCTTTTCAATTTAATACAGGTGCTATCCTAAGCCAAAACGATAGATTTTCTAGAGTATAGTCATCTTTATTCCTTAATTCAATTACAAACAATAGCTGCTACGGCCTTCTTCTTCTGAGATAGGAGCTTTAATTAAAGAAGAATCCTTTTTGCAATTATTCATAGTGTTTCGTAAAAGAAGGTTAAAAATCGAAAAAAAATCCAAATCGACAAGACCTTCGAATGTACCTTTATCAATTTATTCAATTAATTTTTATAACTCATTATTTTTCATTATTAGTGCGCTCAACATACTTGGTTTTTAGCTGCAGATATACAATTATATGAACTTTTTCTAATAACCGTTATTTTAACGGCCAAGTAAGTACAATGTTGCGTTTTTTATAATTTTAATTAAATTAGAGGTTTTTTGCAATACATATACATATTTTTAAAAATTATTTTCGATAAAAAACATTTAAAAAATGTCTGGTTAATTCAAAAAAATATTCTACAACAAAAAAAAATGTTTAAGATTGAAAAAATTTTTATTTTTCAGAAAACTGCTCTTAATAAATAAATAGTACTACTACGTTTTTACTGTATAAAATGCGTTTTGGTTTATGGTGTTTTCTTTTCTACACAACAAATATCGCCTTCTAAAAAGGTGCATGTATAAAATGTATTGCCAGCCCTGTTAAAATGCTATTTGATTGTTTACAAGAACAAAACACAAGATATAAAAAAGTGAAATGCCCTGTTTTTAACACATGACGAAAATTGTTCTGTTAAAAAATTAGCTATAATGAGCTAATTTTTTAACGAATTTTTTTCATTATTTTCTAACATTTTGTTTTTAAACCGATTGATTGATTACAAATAAATTTTTGGGTTTGTTTCCAATATTGTAATTTTTCTCGAATTTTAGCCCATGTTCGGGATGGACGTGATTTTTTCTGTAAGTTTTATGATTTTTTATAGATTTAATGATTTATTATAAATATAAGACTTTGGTATCCGGCCGCTATTAGCAAATTTTTACGAATTTCCGCTAATTTAGCAATTTTTAACGAATTTTTGCCATTCCTAATTGTCTAATGGCCAATTTTCAGGATTGATATTAAAACTCATTTATTTTTAAAATCGTTTTAAATACAAAATTCTCTTCTTCACTAAAAACTTAAGTGAAACTAAGTCACCGATGTGGTACAATTAATTTCAACTTAAGTTTCCATTGTAATATTTTAGCAAGGTGGCCCCAATATCACAACAATACAACAACAACAGGCAAAGCATTAACAGTCAAGGGACTTTTAATCAATTTTATGGGATCTTTGAAATATTAAAAATTTTCGCGAATTTTCGCTATTTTTGCAAACTTTTTTATGTTGTTTTAGGATATTTTGATTTTTTTTAACTGATTTAGCGATTTTAAATAAATTTTTGTGTTTGTTTATGAATTTGCTTGCGAATTTTAGCCGTGTTTGCGATAATAGCGATTTTTATCAGTAGGGGTTGTGATTCTTTACAGCTTTTTAAAACGTATTACACATTGCTATTATGCCGCTGTTACAAAATTTTTGCAAACGTTCGCTAATTAAGCAATTCGTACCGAATTTTTTCTATTCCTTACAGTTTTAAGGACTTTTTGTCAATTGTATGGCTCGTTTGATATAATAAAAACTTTCGCAATTTTTCGCTATTTTTGAAAACTTTTTCGAATTTTTTTGGGAATTTTCGCGTAGCTTTGTTACTCTTTGAGGCAATCGTCGCCGTTATTAAAAAAACCCCATATATAAACATCATATATCACCTTTTTTTACAGGGCACAAACAACACTCTTGATTTATTCGGGGTGAACAGTGCAATACCTTATGCCATTAGTAAGGGTGAATGTTTTAGAATAAAACATGCTTACCTTTTAGAGAGCAAAACATTTTTACAAAACGAACACAAAATTCCATTTTTTAAATAAAATATCACATTTTTTGTAGAAAAGAAAACACCATTAGGCTGTGGGCAAGATGAAAAATAGTCCAAAAATTTTACATACAAATTTGGTCAGTTTGGCACAAGAAAGATAACACCTTTTCTTTTTGCTATTTTTGGGTAATAATTTACTTTAACCTATGGTGAAATAATACAGTTGGCAGCACTACGCCAGATGATGATTTTTTGCTCTTGCATTATTTGTCCAGTCTTGTGTCAAAGTTTTGTTAATATTACAAAAATTCCACGTTTTGTGCTGTGAGTATTGAATTTTATTAAAGTGTGCTAGGTTAGAACGTCAAAGAATTCTGATGAAAGAGTTTGGTGATGTAAATTTAACCCGAGTTCGATCCCCAGCACAGCCAAGAATAAATATTATCAATAAATTTTAATAAATTTCATGTTGTTAAATTCCTTTGAAATTTGATAAACTCAAGCCTAACTAAATATATAAAAAAAAAAATTCCATCCATCACTATATAAAAATTGGCTAAAATTTTATTTTTTTGTTTTTACGTTCAGCGGCACTCTTTGATTTTTGTTTAACATATTTTTTGACGTAATTTCCTTTTTTGTTGTAATGTTGTATTGTTGCCGTAACAATGCCACCTGCTAATTTCACCATGACTTACAATCTGTGTTCGAAAATAAAGAGTACATTATATAATGTTCGGTTCTTCGTTAAAAAAAAACAGAACAATTGTAGTGATACTGTAGACAAACATTATATTTTTATGTTCTATAGTTAATGTTTTTTTTTTTAATTAATAAAGAAATGAACAAACAAAAAATTTTAGCATCGACACTATTAGCGTTTGAGTTTTCCACAAATCTACTGAACCGAACACTAAGGAAAGATATTTAGTGTTTATTTTCGAACACTGCTTACAATAGTGTTCGATTTTTCGTTTCCATATTTTGACAAATTCAAAGTTAAGGCCCAAACATAATATGCATAGCCTTAAGCAAAAATTAAAAAAAAGTCTCCCAAGACGAATTTATTACAGGTGGTCTTAAAAGCCCTGCTGATATTAGCTAAAATCACTTTTGGATGTCAAAATTTTGTTTATTCTCTTATAATATCTTTGTTTCTGTTTTGTTTTATTTCTGTTTTTGACATTGTACAACGATTTTACAAAAACAAATTGCTTGTGGTTTTTGTACGAGTTGTACTTGTTGTAGTACCGAGATTACCTGGAATGAATTCGCCTTGAAGTCTCCCAATGCATTTAAAAAAACAAAAACAAACTGAAAAAACATTTGATTCCGTACGGATTGTGCGATCAGTTTCGCACTTTGCCTAAGCAAATGTCCACAGAACTGACATATATTTGTATAGTTGTTGTTAATGAGGTGTAGATGGGTAGCAACTGTATGACCCATACGTAATCGGGAAAAGATTTTGATTTTGTATTTAGAGATGTCTGTTGGGTATGTAGGTGTGATGATATTTGGTTTTATTAGTGAATAATGGGTATGAAGATGAGATACTTTCTTTCCGTTAATGTCTAAGAGTTTTAGTTTTTTTATGATTGTGGTTCGCAGATCAATTTTTTCAGTCAGAACATCTTTAATTAAGGGAGGGGGATAAGCATGCGTTTTTAGCAGCTAGGTCAGCATAATTGTTTCCATTTATTTCAGCATGGCCTGGTATCCAAATTAACTTAATTTTACCTTTAGCATTTATTAGTAAATCATGGATTTTGTTAACTGAAAGCCAGTTGGTGTTTGCAACGTTGTTTATGGGTTTTTCCAAAGTAACGGTCGTTATCGATTTTCGGAGATTTTTTTTAATAAAATTCCAACCTAACCAAATATGCCACGAGGATTGCTACATTTTGGACTAACGAAAGTTCAAGCAACAGCATCAACCGAAAGAATTCATAAAAAATGTAATTTAATACTTTTTTTGACCATTAAAAAAGTAACTGTCGTTACTTTATAAATGTGCTGTTTTCAAATGTCGGAAACAAACTAAATGTTTTGTAAAATTTTGCGCAGGATATGTCAAGTAAAATATCTGATTAAATTCTTTGAAATGTTTTGTTTAAGGAAGAAATTTATTTCCAAACCAAAGAAATTTGTTACCTAAAAAAATTTATATTTTTAAAAGTAGCATATTTTTGTTAGTATTAAGAAAATAAAAGTGAATCTTTCGTAAAATGACAGATACATTTATTTTGTATAATATTAGCGGAAAAAAAATTCAAAATAACAATTTCACTTTTGAGCTTTAAGGGGTTATTTTCTGTGGAAACACCCTTATTGAAGTTATTACTGATAGGCTGTCGGAGAATATTAAAGTTTTTCTGTTTGATTTTGTGGCGATATATATTGCTTGTGAGATACCGGCAGCTTCAGCATTGAATTTTGACGATATTTCGGAGAGTGTCTTCGATACTTTCGTATTGCCATTATTATCAACTACTGCGTAGGCAGTAATGTCATTGTTTTTTGATGCGTCTGTAAAGAGGTATTGCTATTCAGTGTTTTTATAGGATGAAATTAGGTGATAAAAAAGTTGTTTGTAAACGTCATTAGGAGTGTTTTGGTTTTTTTGGGGTTGAGAGAGATATGTCAAATAAGCTGCTGGTGTATGTCCAAATGGGATGTTTTGTGTTGAACATTGGCAATATTTGCTTGTAGTTTATTACGTTGTTTTTAATACATTGAGATTTAATTGATTGGACTCTTGGGTTTATTTTTGAAGCCAAAACTTTCGTTACGTCATCGTCTATAAGAAAGTTGTTGAATAATAAGATTTTTGGTAAAAGTCTAGGTTTCTATTTTTTTTGTTCCAGGGATGGGAGGCCAGATTCTATTAAAAGGATTTGTATTGGTGTTGTTCGAAAAGCTAAAGTACTAGCCCGTATTGCTTGATGATATGGAGTTTTGATGTGCCTTAAGTTGGGTTTAGAACAATTCCCATACAGAAATAACCCGTAATCAATTTTGCTTAAAATTAGTGATCTTACTGAATAAATAAGTGTGTTAGTATGCGCATAGCTTCTGGTGGCAAGGTATTTTAAAATATTAGCTCTAAAGCCGAGTGATTTCTTTAGATTTAAAACTTGTTTCTTCCAACGGTAGTTGTTTTTGAATATTATTCCTAAAATTCTTTGCTCGCTAACATAAGGAATTACTCTTTTATTGAGCGTAAAATTTGTAGGGTTGCAGTTGTGTTTTCTACAAATATGTAGTATAGAGGATTTAGTTAGTGATATTTTTGCTTCTGATACTTTTGCCTAATTATCTACGTCAATAATTACGTTTTCAAATAGAGTGTTTATTTTCGATGTCTCGTTGTCTTTGCACATAACGTAGAGATCATCAGCATAAAGTCAATGGTCTACGTATTTGTGTTTGTTTATAATATTGCTGATTTGATTAAAGGCTATTTGGAATAGCACGGCAGATAGCGGTGACCCTTGAGGTATACCGTTGAGTAATGGGTAGTTATTCGAGAGTTCGTGATTTATTTTAACTTTGATAGTTCTTCCAGTTAAGAATGATTTAACAAAATTAAAAATGTTAGGTCCAATGCCCCAGGTTATTAAAGTATCTAATAAAACGTGGAGTCCAATGCGATCAAAAGCCTTTTCGAAATCAATTTCTAGAACTGACGTGTGATTTCTCGAAGCTAGTGTTTTTGAAACGTAAAAGTCGATGTGAAGTAGTCCATCTGTGCAGCTACAATTGGATTTGAATGCTACTTGATTTTGGGCGATAAGTTTTAAGTTCCCATTATTTTTGATAGGCATGAAAGCAAGGATATTGGCCGATATCCGGTAAAATCAGTTAAGTTCTTGTTGGGCTTGGGAATCGCTGCTATAATTGCTGTTTTCCATGAGTGTGGAAATATACCTGACTCAAAAATATTGTTGTAGTGATGAAGAAGCGAGTTTTTTTTTTTTTATAGGACCAGCACTCAGGGGATGCCCCCTACTAATGCATTGCATTGGAACTAGGAAAATAGGTTATGGGAAGGAGGATAGAGGGAGTAGTGTTTGTGAGCATTCAATTTGAACTTGGTCATGTTGCAAGTGAGAGGGAAGACTTCGGCAGGAATTCTCTCTGTAATGCGTTGTACGATTCACCTGCCAATCGACCACACAAGGATGGGCTGTTGAGGAAAAACGTGTATTGTGAACAAACGTACGGGTTTCGGGAACCAGATCCCTAATTTCGTCAGAACACATCCCATTGTATTAACGATAAAACAGGCAAATACAACCCACATTGCGACGGTGCTCAAGGGAGTCAATAGAATTGGATACCCTACTGTCACCAATGAGAACCTTCGCCCTCTCCTGCACGCGGTCGAGAAGCTCCAAAATAGACTTTGAAGCACCGGCCCACACATGAGAGTTGTATTCCATACGCGGTCGGATATAGGTGGTATAAATAGTAAGGAGATCAGATGGAGTGACGTATATCCTACACCGTCTTAAAAAACCGAGGCACTTTAATGCCTCTTTGGACACCTTGAATATATGTTCTGTCCATCGGACATCACATTGTATCCTCATGCCCAGAACATCAAGAGATTCTGATTCCTCAACAATTATACCACCCATATATACCGATGAGGGGTGTTTCTATTATTTTGGCTTGGTTGTTTAAAGCTTGTAAGTTATGATGTTCCGATATATACTGTATATGTATCTGTTTATTAATTGGAAGAGTGCAGAGAGTAAAATAAAATAGCCAATATTATGTATACTACGAGCACTTTGTATCAACTGAAAAATAAATTTAATTTATTAATTATGTTTAATTTTATTTTCTTTCTTTTACAGGTTCAAAACTTGGAAAACACCGCTTTATATACTCTATGGCATAGTTGCATTTCTAGTACCGGGATGTTTAACATATTTCTATAATTTAGATGCTATACACTTCCTAAGGCCAGAGTAACAATTTTTACTGATAATAAACTAACTTTTATGCACGCATAACTGTTTTCATTTTTTTGCAGAAGCTTTCGTTATTTGTATTTCAAAGACGTTGATACGTTTTATATAACATATCCACAATTTTATTGTAATATGGGTGGCTATTTAGTCGGTTTTATAAGCGCGGAAATATATTTAAACTACATACGTCCACAAAAACTTAAATTTGCCAAATATCGTGGTATTATTAAGTTTGAAATAACATTGTTATGTGTTATATTTTCAATATTTATTGGACTTCTTTTGTCTGGAAATCTGGTGGTTCATAGAAATTTTGAAACCCCTTCAATATGGTTAAGTTTATATGCAAGTTTCTATCGCAATATTTGGTCAATTTTTGGAGGATTTATTTTATTGTGTATGCTATTGAAAATGGGTTGTAAGTTTAGAATTAAAAATGCCTTTAATTTAATTTGTTTAATTTTTATTGCCTTTAATGTTTACATTTTTAGGGTTTGCTTATGAAATTGCCTGTTTGCCTATATTTCAGATATTGGGCAGAATATCATTCCAGTCATATTTGTGGCACGTTACTGTCTTGAGAGTATTATCTGGATTTTACCGCCAACCAGTCTATCTAAATGAATTTTATATGGCAAGTTTATCATTTTAAGAATTTAGAACTCAACTATCGGTTATTTCCCAATAAAAAAATTTATCATTTTGCGAAGCACTAATGGTATATTTAAAAAAATAAGCGCACAGTTATGCGCTACGCAATAAGACATACAGAAATGCAGTAAAGTAAGTGAAAGAACTCTCAACAACTTTTAATAAAAAGCAAGTAAGAGTGCTATATTCGGCTATGCCGAATCTTATATACCCTTCGCCATGGTGAGATAAGGACAAAAATTTATGTAAATAATGTTCTTTAGATAAAAATAATTATTAATTAAGCCACGCAAAATTTTCATTTCGTCATGCCGAAGAATATGACAAAATCAAAAAATTTATATATGTACCTAAGTCCGTTTCCTTTTTTGTCAAAGTTGATGTTTGAAATTCGTTTTATAATTTTATAATCTTAAAATCGTTTATTAGAACATAATGGAGTAGTTTTTAGACTACGTTTTGTAATCCAAAGCTGGGTTATATGGTCCTGCCATTGGACATCATAATGTTAAATATACCATAGTTTTTCTATACGTTTAGTCCTAGCCCCTTGTGGGCTACATTTTACACGCGTGTTGGGACTAGTCCAATTATTTGCAGGGTACATACCTAAATGTGTATGGGTTTGTATGTACCCTGCAGATTAGGAGACTAGTCCATACATACATGTAGGAGTACTCCAAAATACATGGTTAAAAGGCGATCTATTACGATGTCCTAGGAGTTGAACATGTAACCCAGTTTTGCATTAGAACGGAATAGTCTCTAGTGGACTAGTTTGAAACTACTCCATGGTATACTCCCGAGGATTAGTTTTAACTTCGTTTAAAAACGAAAAGTTAAAACGAAAACATGTCGTTAAAAAACGAAGACATATCATTTCACTACAAACACTTTTTAACAATGGCATGGTCCAGCTTGCATAAAATTGGACAAGTCCAGGGAGTAGTCCATTTCATCATAATACACATTAAAAAAAAAACATTAAAAAACCAACAACCAAAAGGGATTTTTTGAAAAAATTAGAGGCAGTCGTGGTTTTTTGGTCATATCTCAGCCAGTTGTGGTCTGATCTTGCTGAATTGTTATAGCAAGAAATGGTGAACTACATATATGCATGTATGGGCAAATGCAAAAATAGCGAACGATGTGTATACATACACAAAAAACAAAGAGCATAAAACCAACAAATGCAAGCGTAAACAAACCAGTACAATCCCAATAAACACGAAGTCAAACCTTTGATATGAAATGACTTTATCATTTGACATCAAACGCAATTCTCAAAGGTTTTTCAATTGTTTGATTTAACATTTAAATTTAAATTGATAATGATTTGAAAAGAAACATTTGATATCAAATGTTTTATCAATTTGATGTCAAATGTTAAAATTAAATCAAAAATAAACTTGGCAATACTAAAGCGAAAAATAAATGTATGCATTACAAATGGCATTAAAGTTACATTTTTTTACTTTGTGGTTACATGTGTTTTACTATTAAAAATAAATTTTAATATAAAGTGAACAGTTTATTTCTTGTGAAAATTAAAAATCATTTGTGAGAAATTACAATGATTAAAAATGACGAAAAAAAAGAAAAATAATAAAACGGGAAAGTGAAGAAAGTTTGTTGAACGATCGCGGTGCTACAATCCTCATAATAAAAGGGAGCCAAGTATTTTGTCTTTCCAAGAATTAGAGGACGGAAAGAACACTATTTCATCTTTTAGCTATGGTACCGAATATTTATCTCAAAGTTTATTTAATTAAATAATAAATTTAAATTAAAAAAATTAAATAGTTTTATTTATATTCCACATTTGAAATACATACATTTGAGAATTACGTTTGAAAGCATGTTGAAAATAAAGGCGAACGCTATGATTTTCAAATCATTATCAAACGCTTGTCGTTTGAGAAAACGTTTGATTTCAAATCATTTGCAATTTGAAATCAAACCTCCGTGTTTGTTGGGATGCCACACATGCAAAGCTTTCAATGTAGTGGTGCCCATACTACCCTGCAAATATTATTGGACCACCTGATCCAATTTCATGAAATGGACTACTCCATGGACTGGTCCGATGTAATGCAAGCATGGACCATGTCATTGTTAAAAAGTGTTTGTAGTGAGACGACATGTCTTCGTTTTTTAACGACATGTTTTCGTTTTTAAACGAAGTTAAAACTAATCCTCTTGTGTACACAATGGAGTAGTTTTAAAACTACTCCTTTGTAGTCCAAAGATGGGTTAAATGGTCCTGCCCTAGGATATCGTAATGTTAAATAGACCATGTTTTTTCCATACGTTTGGGTTACTTTTGGACTAGTCCTAGTCCCTTGTGGGCTACTCTTTGCACGCGTGTTTGGACTGGTCCTATTATTTGCAGGGTATATGTGACATATGTAAATGTAAAAAGACCTTGCCGCTATCACGTCTGTAGTCTTCGGAAAACACAGATTAAACGTAAGACGGACAGACGGACATCGTTAAATCAACTTATCTCCTCATAAGGACCCAGAATATACATATATATTTTAAAGGATTTAAGATCAATATTGTAGAAATTACAAACGGAATGACAAACTTATATACATATACCCTTTTCCACCTATGGTGAAGGGTTTAAAAATAACATTTTAAGTGCCACGGCATTCCCTTACTACGAAACAAGTTTGTAAGGGAGAGTACTAAAAATAACTGTATCAAAACATTCAATGTGTAAGGCTGATCGTTACATCCAACAATTTTTATATGCTCTGAATAATGCGCTTTATTTGTCAAAAATGTATTGCTTCAAAGTGGGAACTCGCAATATAAAATTCACGTCTTCCGTAAGCGCAATGGTAAGCGAAACTTTTATGTTTCTCCTTTACAAACCTGCTTCGTTGGAAGCTCAATTTTTTTGTTGGGGTTTGTTAATTAAATTAAATTAAACTTTAAGAATACGTTTGAGAAATAAATATCACTATTAACTCCACACTCAAACCTAACTGTTTGAAGCATTACTTGCCACCGCAGCCGTGGCTAGCATTTGGTCACAAATACATACATAAGTGTCATAGATTCTTCATAGATAATTTTCTGAAAACTATGTTTTATTTGCAATTTACATCATGCGTTTTGGTGGGACCACCCCAAAAATCACTAAAAACGTATTATTTTTTGATAAAAAAATTGTTTGATTAATCGGCATTAATTAATCGATTTTTTCGAAAATCGGCATTTTAAAAATATTCGAACAAGGGTTTGGTTTTGTTTGATCGATAAATCGAATTATTCATAATCGGTTGACAACTCTTATATGTACATATGTAAATGTTTTTTTTATTGTACTAAAGTAAAGTAAAACTTTTTGTTTTCTGTTTTCAGATTTGTCAAATTTTGTTGGCATTTATTTTAACAAACATTGTAGCATTTTTCATGGCCTTATTTGTAGAATACCCAATTTCTAAGGTTATACATTTTATTACAAACAAAAGTATGTAATTTTATCAAAGTTTTTAAAATTTTAAATATTTATACAATTTTACGTTTTTAGATTTACCTAAAAATCAAAATAATGATGACAGCGCTAATGAGATGAAACCCCACTTGCTGCAAATACATTCGTTATAATATTTTTAAACGTTTGGTGCTCCATTAGTAATGCCCGTAATTTCTACAAATAGAAACTGGTCGTATTCGTAGCTAAGTCTGGGTTCACACTATGAAAGTTTTTTTTCAGAAAGTCCGAGTTTATTGGTCAGAACAGAAGAGAACATGCTTTTCTTCTCTCCTCTCTCATCCATAAACTCAGACTTTCTGAAAGAAAACTTTCATAGTGTGATTCCAGACTTTCAATTAAATTTACCTATTTCAACCAACGTGTTTTAACCTCCCGTTATATTTTAAGATATGGCAGCTTTTACACCATAGATTTCTATGCACAACTTTATTTATTTTTGTAGAAATTACGAACATTAAGCTAAAAGTCCGTCTGGAGATTGCGAGTTGATCCTCAACGGACGTCTAATCACCGCATTGGATATGTATCAAAATGAATTGTTTTTAGCAAAATGTAATAGATTTAGGAATATATCGCACTTTAAATATTTTCAATAGAAGCAAAACAATTTTTATTTTACACTAAAGGCATATTAAAAAAAAATTTAACATGGAGTCTTCCTCTGAAAATTGTTTGTCATAATAAACGTCAAACTTCATATAAAAAAAGCTGACAAGCTACTTAATAACGAGTGAAAGAAGTTATCCATTTTGAAAAAGTTTTTACTGGGAGACATGTTGCGGGTAAAATTTATTGAAATGACAAATACCTGTCAAAAGTAATAAATGCAGAATGTTTCTGAATTTAGCTTTCAGGCGGGGACCACAACTAAGCGTTTTTGGTTCTACAATTCCATTGTAGACATATTTTTTTTCCTTTGAAAATAATGCTGGGAAATCCATAGTTTTATTTCCATGACCGGTGTATGAATTTCAATGTAGACGTACGACGTAGGTGAACTTTTACGTGTGTGCCAATTATTGTGTGCCTTGTATTAAATATTACACTTTTTCTTGGACAACGTATCTACGTCATACGCTACTACCCTAATGCGGTGCAATGGCATTCCTACGGGCATGGCTCATTTGTTCAGGGATATTCATGACAGCAGGTTATTTATGGTTATACTCACTTTTAGGTTTCAGTTGATTGTTAAAAAGGGGTTGTGATGAAGTGGAAATAAACGAACAAATAATGTTCATCAGCCGCCACAAACGAATAAAGGCAAAACAGTTGTATAGTTTTTTTTGTTCAAAATGGAACACGCTTTTATTGGGAAGGATTTAACAATGCCAATTCGAGCTGACAGTAAAGCAAATTTTCTTTTGCTTATTGTAAAAATGTATGCGGCTCGTTTTTTTTCTGGTACTGCTGGGCAGGCTGAAAAAGGGAAAAATGTTGGCATTAGTTTTTGTTGCAAATAAAAATGTATGCAGGAACGATACATTTCCTTACTTACATGTAGTTTCCTCTATAGTATCCATTAAATATTTTTAAATGTCCCGAAAACCTGAAAAAATAGAAAAAATTGAAAATAAAATTATTAATTGGTACTCACGTGTAATTTTTTTTAGGATGGCGACGAATAATGATAAAACATATGTTTGTGTGTGGGCATGTTCAAGCGTAGTGTAAAAACGTATGTTGGAAAATCAACCGCAAAAATTACATTGAGGTGGCAACGCGGGTAAAAATGTAGTAAAATAGTGCAGAGCAGGGCATAGTAAAATTTTTCAGGGCTGTATTTTTCATTCAAAAGTGAAAAATAATATTCAAAATATAATTTATTAAAATTTATGAATGAATGGAATTTCCTTGTGAAATTTTATGAACGCCTGGTAAGCAAACTGGTTGAGGTAGAGGAGTTATAGATTTTAGTTGTTATGGGTCGAGATAGGTAAATATATATTTTGTTGATTAAATCTGCGGTATGTTAAAGATTTTTAAATATTCAAACATTGGTTTGAACCTTTTAAATAAAATAAATTTTGTCTTAGAAGCGCGGAAAAGTTATGTAATTGTTTTGGGGTATATAGATTTTTACAGAAAGTTAAAAGGCGCCAAGAGATTTTTTTTGTTGACATAAAAATTTTAAATAAATTATACAGAGGCGCGAATGCAAAGTATATAAATATATATATTTAGTATTTTTGTAGTAAAGGAGAGGCGCCAAGAGAAAAATTGGGTGCAGAGATTTTTGGTGAGATTTTGTAGTATGATTTGGAAGGAAAAATGAGAATTTTGGAAAATACCGCCAAAGGGCTAAGACGAGTAGGGTATTTAAATAAACAAAATAAGAGAGCTAAGTTTATTAGTAAACTTATTGTGCAGTGAGACAGACCGTCAAGTGGAAAATAATTTAAAGTGCCTAAAAGTTAATAGTTAATTTTTTTTTGAGTGGTGTAAAATTAAAATAACTGCTAGAGTGAAGGAAAAGGGGGAACAAATCCCAGATTTTAAATTGAAAATTTAAAATAAGAAAATTACGAAGGAAAAAAAAACCTGGCTATACTCTGTTTTATTGGAATTGACTAGCTTGAACAGTTGGAGGAATTTCCCCAAGCCACACAGGAGATATAGCCAGTGATTAAAAAAATATTGAAGAAAGGCCATTTTCCAAACTGCATAAAAACCCAAAGTTGTGAACATTGCTCTATAATGTTAAAGATTCATACAAACCATTTTTATATTCTGGAGTAAAAGAGGAAAAAAATAGCAAGTGCAAGCGTATGTAAAATTATTAATTTTTATTTGTATATGAAGTATTGCCATATAAGTATCTACATGCCAACAAATAAGATAAGCAAAGCAAGGCAATACAAGATTGAGCTTATGTTAAAAATTGAATTTTTAAAAACATAGAAAAAAAATAGATAGAGCAAAAGAAAAAAATTATATTAAAAAGAGAAAACATAAAAAAAAAAATATTTAAAAAGAGGAAAACGTAAGGAAAAAAAAAACATTAAAATAAAAAAAAATAAAAATTGGAATAAATAAAAAAAAAAATATTGGAATTAATAATAAGAAAAGATTGAATAAAATAATACAAAATAATACAGGTTATAAGATAGTAAAAAAAGGAAAAAAAAACATTGAAATTAAAATTTAAATATTGAATTGAAAAAGAAATTAGTATAGTTTATAAGCTTATATATATATAAAAAAAAAAGAAAGAATTTATAAGAGTATATTTAATTTAGAGTTGAGATTTAATTGTGAAGAAAATAGTGTGTCCTTGTTTAGCAATCAAGAAAAAAAACAGCCTAGAAAAAAAAAAATCAAAATTAATTTGTATATAGATTATATGAGTTGAAAGGAAAATATAATAACATATAGAGTTCCAAGATTAGTGCTCAAATTAGGCGCGGAAATTGTTAGAAAAAGGAAGATAAGAAATAGAAAAATAGTGAACTTCAGGGAGCTCCTTTAAGTTTTAGAAATTGTAAATTAGTAGAAACATCGAGATTTAAGAAAATTAAATAGATTTAATAATTTGAGCTCTGAATAGGAAACAATATATGAATTAAATTATAGAATTTGTTGCTTTGAGCTTAACACATATACGAATATATATACAAATTAAGTTAGAAAAGAAATATTTTTGAATTTATAATAAAGAAATAACGGCTGGAAAATGAAGAAATTAGGATTAGATTATTATTATATTATTTTAGTATAATTTATGTTAGTATAATTATATGATATAAGGAATTATAAATTTGGTAATTTATATTTGTTTGAATTTTATAAAAATGAATAAATATTGTTTTGGTTAAGTAATTTACAGAAAAAATGATGGCTTAATTCATTGAGGTTTGGGCAATGGTAGACCGGTAAGTAAAAGTAGGGTCAGGTGGATTTTGGGGTCGAAAATTAAAATGTTTTGGACGATTTTTTTCGGCTAGGTTGGGAGGGCGAATAATGAGACCAACATCTGTCTCATCGTGATGATTCGTGTGTTTGTGGAAATAGGTTGTTGTAGTTTCAGTTTTGATGTGTTTATTTTTATTTTTTTTCGTGTTCGGGTACGCGTCAGGCGAGAAGGGTTGGAACCACCTGAGAGTCACAATAGTGAAATAAAAAAATAAAAAGAGGAAGCTAGTCGGAAACCTCGCGTGTTCAACCGGCCCGTAACAGAAATGGCGCCCAATCAAATAAAATAACTTAGAATACTTTTTCCAACAATCAAGTATCCTGAGCTATTGTGACATATAATATGTAGTAACAGCGATACATATAGACGGAAATAACACACCTTCAGTACTTCAAACTTCCAGTTTTAGATTTTCGATTTTATTTATATAGCCGCCTAAGGGAATAAAAAGTTAGAGTGTTGTATATAATTAAAATTCGACAAATTGATAATTGGATAGTAGAATATTAAGACTTACGGGATTGAACTGCCTTAGCTTAGTGAAGCATTAGAATTCCTAATTGTAGGGTGTTTAGTTTCGAGTCACTTTCAATTTTTTTTGTGTAATATTATAATTTATAATGCAGGATCAATGACAGTACAGCAACGGGTATCATTCAATAACCTCTCGTGCTGTTAGAGGACGAGGTTAGTTGTATTGAATGTTATTTGATGTCAATCGTAGCTCACTTTGTAACCAGTACAGGGGAAAGTACGATTGATCATACTGTAAATGATCTCATTTGCATTTTTAATTTACGTTTTTCCACAAAATACAAGAATCCGTCGATAAAATTATTTACCGCCTTGACATACGAATCCGTCTACCATTGCCAACCTGTAAAAAGAACAAATTTATTAATCAAGACAAATTTGAAATATATTTAATTTTTTTTTAATTTTATTATTTTACTTTAATTATTCATTTATTTATATTGGATTATTTATTATTTTTTTTATTTTTATCAATTTATTTTATTATAGTTTATTATTTTTTTTAGATTTTTATTTTATTTTCTTTTTCATTTTTTTATTAGCTTAGGTAAATTTTTTTGTTTATTACATACACGCATGAATTATAGTTTTATATTTTTATTAGCTTGAATTTTTTTTGAATGAATTTATTTTTTTTTTTTGAATTTTTCAAATTTTTTTTATAGTTATTTAATTTTTTTTTTATTACATTACATACATACGCGCATGAATTATATTTTTTTTTATATATTTTTTTTTTAGCTTAAACAATTTTTTTTTACATACGTACATGAATTTATTTTTTTTGAATTCTACCAATTTTTTTTATAGTTATTTAATTTTTTTTATTACATACATACATAAATTTTTTCTATAGAATTTTACCATATTTATTATTTTTATTTAAAGTTTTTTTTATTATTTTAAACTCGTTTTAATATCAGTAAAGTCGTGAATTTTTTTTATTGTCTTAAACAAGATCTAAGATCAGTAATTTTTTTTTTTTTTGGAGTAACTTGCTATTTCGGTATAGGAGGTTATGAACAATAGTCCGCCTGATACAAGATCGCGGAAAAGAACTAGACAAGTGCAGTTTGACCTAAATAGATCGTCACCTCACGTGTTAGAAAAAATTTGCAAACCTAATACTCCCAAGGCTAAAGTCAATATAGAGATGGCCGAGGGGAATCAGAATAGCGACCAAATTAGGGATTTGTCGAAAACTATTATTTCTAGTACTCCGAATATGCCACAGGGTGTTAACGTTTTGAGTGACTTATTAGCACAGGGTACTAGTAGACAGCCTAATCAATCTATTAGTGTAGAAAGAATAGAAGAGTCTGTAAAACAATTAGTTGAGCAGAATATGAATTCACAAATAGCCGATATCAAGAACACTATGGCTCAATTGACATCGACTATTAGTAGGCTCAGCATTGTGGTGCAGCAAACGCAAAAAGAAAACTATAAATTGATGGCGAACTTACCAAATGCATCCAAAAGTTCGAACGAAGCACAACAACCAATGGATATCTCTGGCATGCAACAACAACCGTCTCACTCCTCGAGAGCTTCATCAGTGTGCAGTGATGAACACCGAAGCTACAACCGGCCGCGTATTGATAAGTGGGGACTAGAATTTAATGGCGACAGTAATAAACTGGCTGTCGAAGATTTTGTCTTTCGCCTTGAACGTCTCCAGAGTCAATATGGTGTGTCATGGAAAGAAGTGCTCGATAACTTCCATCTTTTAGTGAAAGGTGCTGCAGAGAAGTGGTATTGGTTGTTTATTCAGACCAACTATGTATCTGAATGGTCCACCTTGAAATCTGCATTACTGAAACAGTATCAAGCTACTCGATCAAGTTTTGAATTGATGAGAGACATGGTCGAAAGAAAACAGCTGCCAGGTGAATCAATAGATGATTTTTTCTTTGCCATGACACAGTTTAGATCACGTCTGACCATTTCAATGCCAGAAGCTGAAATGATAAAAATGTTAAAAAAGAATATAAGAGAGGCAATAGGAAAAATAGTTTACCCAATGGCCGTATCATCTGTTGAGGAACTAAGAATGAGTTGTTTGGATGCAGAAAAAACTTTTCTGAGAAAAGAGGTAAGACCACAACCGGTAGTAAATCGTTATGTGAGGCACGTTAGTGAAGTTTATAAGGAACCGCAAGAAATCCCACAAATAGTGGACGTTGACTGTGAAGAGTTAGCGGCAGTAAACTTACGGACCTCAAGCAATTCGGCACCGAATACATCCCTTATCTGCTGGAACTGCCGCCAAAACGGGCACATGTTCATGGATTGTCCAGCCGATCAGAGGACGATTTTTTGTTATAGATGTGGTAAGCCTGAGACAATAGCCCCAAACTGCGACAACTGCAGAAATAAAAATTTTGTCAGGAACGAGGGGAAGGCGGGGAACCATCGTTCAACACAGAACCCGCAATAGAACCTAAAAATATTAAAGAGATAATTAATATAGCAAATGAAACAAAAAAATTTAACAAATTTATACCACAACAAAAACATTTATATACATTAGAAGAAAGACAACAAAATTATGATATAGTAAAAAACCAGATATTTAATTCAGAGATTTATTTTAGAAGGCCAGCCGCAACAAAAAGAATAAGAAAATTAAGACAAAAATTTGCAGAGAGAAAAAGAATCAGAAAACTTGCGATTGAAGCAATAAAGACAGCAGATACTAAATCAGCTGATCCCAGGCCATATGCTGAGTTTGCTATGGGAAATGTCAAAATAACAGGTCTACTTGATACTGGTGCTTCTGTGAGTATTCTGGGAAAAGGATGCAGGGAAATAGTAGAAAGTCTAGATTTAGCTATATCACCCATTTTTTCAATTATCACTACCGCTAGTGGACAGGAACAAAGACTGTTAGGTAAAATAACAACTGAGGTAAAATATGATAATAAAACTAATAGGATGACGTTTTACTTATGTCCTGATCTAGAGCAGCCTGCCTATCTTGGCGTAGATTTTTGGAGAATTTTTCAACTTGCCCCAGAAATAATAAAGGTTTCAGAAATGAATGTAGAAAAAATTACTGAGGAATATAAATCGGAAAATCATAAGTCAGATCCCCACGATTTAACTGAGACACAAAAAGTAGAACTAGAAAAAGTAGTGAAAATGTTTCCATCTTTTGAGGAACATGGTCTAGGATGCACGTCGATAGAAAAACACTCTATTAAACTAGTAGAAGGAGCAGAACCGGTAAAGGATAGATATTATCCAATATCACCTGCGGTGCAAGAAATAGTTTATAAAGAAATTGATAGCATGCTAGAACTTAACGTTATTGAGGAAAGCGAAAGTCCGTGGAGTAATAGAACAACGGTCGTTAGGAAACCGGGTAAAAATAGGTTTTGCTTAGATGCCAGAAAGCTAAATAAGGTAACTATTAAGGATGCCTATCCACTGCAGAATATCGACGGGATATTAAGTAGAATAGACGAAACCTACTATATTAGCAGTGTAGACTTAAAATTCGCGTTTTGGCAGATAGAATTAGATGAAGAAAGTAAACATTATACCGCGTTCACTGTAGCAGGCCGTCCACTCTACCAATTTCGCGTAATGCCCTTCGGCCTATGCAATGCGGCTCAAAGACTTTGTAGGCTGATGGACAAAGTTATTCCACAAAGGCTAAAGGAAAACGTTTTCATATACTTAGACGACCTGCTTGTTATCTCAGACAGTTTTGAAAAACACCTAGATCTATTAAAAGATGTAGCTCAGTGTCTTAAAAACGCAAATTTAACAATTGGTTTGAAAAAATCACAATTTTGTTTCAAGCAACTTAAATATCTAGGATTTATAATTGGAGGTGGAATGTTAAAGACTGACCCTGAAAAAATTAAGGCAATAAAAGAAATTAGAATACCAAGGACCCCAAGAGAAGTCCGAAGTTTTTTAGGAACAGCTGGCTGGTATCGTAGGTTTATCAAAGATTTTTCTACGATATCTGCGCCTTTAACTGATACCTTAAAGAAATCCAGTAAATTTGTAATGACACCTGAGTCTATATCTGCCTTTGAAAATCTGAAAAAAGCTTTAACGTCCGCTCCAGTTTTGAGGCATGCTGATTTTTCAAAAAGATTTTTTATACAGTGTGATGCTTGCGATTATGGCATAGGTGCAGTTTTGTACCAATTAAATAACAATAATGAAGAGCATCCAATTGCGTTTTACTCGCAAAAGTTAAATCCCTGTCAGAGAAATTACAGCGTGACGGAGAAAGAATGTCTAGCAGCAGTAATGGCTGTAAAAAAATTCCGCCCATACGTTGAGATGATGCCGTTCACGATTGTCACAGACCACGCCAGCCTCAAATGGCTGATGTCTTTAAAAGACTTAACAGGTAGATTAGCTCGTTGGTCATTGCAACTTCAGGCTTTTGATTTCGAAATCATGCATAGAAAAGGATCTGAAAATACTGTAGCGGATATGCTATCTAGGCTACCAGAAGAAAGCGTTGAAGAAATAAATCTAGAAGATCTTTTTGATTTTGAAACAACCGAATTTCAAAGTGACGAATATTTGGAGCTAATAAAAGATATACAAAGTAATGAACAACAACTACCAGACCTGAAAGTAGACAACGGAATGGTTTTCAAAAAAATGGCGTTTGAGCGAGAAGAAAATGATGAAGAATGTAAATGGAAACTGTGGATACCACCAAATATAACGCAACCGCTTATAGAGAAAGCACACTCAACCCTAACAACAGCACATGGGGGAGTAGCCAAAACTATCGAAAGATTGAAAAGGCACTTTTACTGGCCCAAAATGGCGTTTCAGGTTAAAACGTTTATAAGAAATTGTCAAATATGTAAAGAAACTAAACCTACCAATCAAAACCTAAGACCCGAAATAGGCAAACAAGTTGTGACAGAAAGGCCTTTTCAAAAGCTTTACATAGACTTTATGGGTAAATACCCTAGATCTAAAAGCGGAAATTGTTATATTTTTGTAGTAGTCGACCACTTTACAAAATTCACATTTCTAAAAGCAATGAGAGAGGCATCAACACAAAATGTAATTGATTTTCTGGTGCAAGAAATTTTCTACAAGTCTGGTGTGCCAGAAATAATTCATAGCGACAATGGAGCACAATTCATATCAAAAAACTTTGAAAATCTGATAAAAACTTATAAAATAAATCATATAAAAACAGCAGTATATTCCCCACAAAGTAACGCAAGTGAAAGAGTAAACCAGTCAGTCTTGTCAGCAATCAGAGCTTATTTAAAAGAAGATCACCGAGATTGGGACCTATACCTAGCTGAAATAGAATGCGCCTTACGAACAGCAGTTCACTCAGCTACAGGCTTTACACCGTTTTTTGCCCTATTCGGATATCATATGTATTCAAGCGGAGGTGAATACAAACTAAGCAGAAAGCTACAGTCACTTACCGATCATCAAATAACAAATTTAGATCGAAACGATAAACTTGAGATAATTAGACAACAAATAAAAGATAACATGCGAAAAGCCTACGAGAAAAGTGCTGAAAGGTACAATAGTCGAGCTCGTAAAATAACATTTGTTCCAGGCCAAGAAGTTTATCGCCGAAATAACACGTTAAGTGACTTTGCGAAAAACCGAAACGCGAAATTTTGCAGAAAATTTTTAAAGTGTAGGGTGGTTCGGCCTGTAGGGAACAACATGTATGAGCTAGAAACATTACAGGGCAAATCAGTAGGAATGTACCACGTAAAAGATATTAAGGTTTGATAGCATCGGCCAGAAAAATAAAAATGTGCAATACTAACGAATAGGCTCTATTTGTGAAACACTATAGTAGGTATTTATACTTAGAATTAGCAAATCCATTGTTTTTACATACCATAGCAGTGCAATATAATTTAGGTAGCCGCAATAAAAAGTGTACAAATCTGTGATCCAATTTAATTATAATTTTCCTTGACCAAAGAAATGTATGTTGTGATGTCCAGTTTTTTTTACATTTTTTATTTTCGTTTTTATACACGATGATTTTAGGGAAAGTGCAATATTTGAAATATTTTCAATGTTGTGCAATCAATATGATCTCTTGTATTTTGACGAATCTAAAAGGAAGAAAAAAAGAAAATAAATCACAAAGTACATATTCTTAAAATGAATGAATCACAAAAAAATACTTCCCGTGAGGTAACCAACGGTTGAGCTGGTTATACATCCTGAAACATCTCTCAGAGCTTTGTCAAAAAAGATTTGTAGAGATGTGTGATGACAGCTAGACAATAATTCTAATAAGGAAAATAATCAATGGAGGCGTTACCCTATAATTAAGACGCGGTTTGTAGAAACTTAGATTTTTAATAAAAGTTTTTTTTTGCCTCAAAACAAAGGTTTTGTGGGCGTTCGATATTATATATATATGTACATAAAAGCACATAATTGTGCCATACTGGCTAAAAACCAGTAACACGAAATTTAATTATTAAAAATGGGTTGCCTCTACTAATTTTTTTCTTACCACAGTAAAAAAATTTAGGAAGAGTGATATTGTCTAGTCATCATCAAAGCAGGGATGTATTTGACCAAATTGCGATCAGTATCGATGATTATAATTGCGAGGTTTCCTAGGGAAAATAATATTTATTACATTTTTTGTGGCTATGAAATAAAAAAAAATAGTTTATACTTACATTTTACGTGTATTGCCCGGCTAATTCGTGAGTAGAGTATGAGACTCTTAATGTCAGGGTCGTGAGAGTTCCCCACGTTGGGCTTCTGTGGTGCGAATGTTTAACCGCACACCGTTCCTTCTGGCTAACAACACCAGCAGCACCGGAGTTTTGTTGCGGGTAAAATTTATTGAAATGACAAATACCTGTCAAAAGTAATAAATGCAGAATGTTTCTGAATTTAGCTTTCAGGCGGGGACCACAACTAAGCGTTTTTGGTTCTACAATTCCATTGTAGACATATTTTTTTTCCTTTGAAAATAATGCTGGGAAATCCATAGTTTTATTTCCATGACCGGTGTATGAATTTCAATGTAGACGTACGACGTAGGTGAACTTTTACGTGTGTGCCAATTATTGTGTGCCTTGTATTAAATATTACACTTTTTCTTGGACAACGTATCTACGTCATACGCTACTACCCTAATGCGGTGCAATGGCATTCCTACGGGCATGGCTCATTTGTTCAGGGATATTCATGACAGCAGGTTATTTATGGTTATACTCACTTTTAGGTTTCAGTTGATTGTTAAAAAGGGGTTGTGATGAAGTGGAAATAAACGAACAAATAATGTTCATCAGCCGCCACAAACGAATAAAGGCAAAACAGTTGTATAGTTTTTTTTGTTCAAAATGGAACACGCTTTTATTGGGAAGGATTTAACAATGCCAATTCGAGCTGACAGTAAAGCAAATTTTCTTTTGCTTATTGTAAAAATGTATGCGGCTCGTTTTTTTTCTGGTACTGCTGGGCAGGCTGAAAAAGGGAAAAATGTTGGCATTAGTTTTTGTTGCAAATAAAAATGTATGCAGGAACGATACATTTCCTTACTTACATGTAGTTTCCTCTATAGTATCCATTAAATATTTTTAAATGTCCCGAAAACCTGAAAAAATAGAAAAAATTGAAAATAAAATTATTAATTGGTACTCACGTGTAATTTTTTTTAGGATGGCGACGAATAATGATAAAACATATGTTTGTGTGTGGGCATGTTCAAGCGTAGTGTAAAAACGTATGTTGGAAAATCAACCGCAAAAATTACATTGAGGTGGCAACGCGGGTAAAAATGTAGTAAAATAGTGCAGAGCAGGGCATAGTAAAATTTTTCAGGGCTGTATTTTTCATTCAAAAGTGAAAAATAATATTCAAAATATAATTTATTAAAATTTATGAATGAATGGAATTTCCTTGTGAAATTTTATGAACGCCTGGTAAGCAATCTGGTTGAGGTAGAGGAGTTATAGATTTTAGTTGTTATGGGTCGAGATAGGTAAATATATATTTTGTTGATTAAATCTGCGGTATGTTAAAGATTTTTAAATATTCAAACATTGGTTTGAACCTTTTAAATAAAATAAATTTTGTCTTAGAAGCGCGGAAAAGTTATGTAATTGTTTTGGGGTATATAGATTTTTACAGAAAGTTAAAAGGCGCCAAGAGATTTTTTTTGTTGACATAAAAATTTTAAATAAATTATACAGAGGCGCGAATGCAAAGTATATAAATATATATATTTAGTATTTTTGTAGTAAAGGAGAGGCGCCAAGAGAAAAATTGGGTGCAGAGATTTTTGGTGAGATTTTGTAGTATGATTTGGAAGGAAAAATGAGAATTTTGGAAAATACCGCCAAAGGGCTAAGACGAGTAGGGTATTTAAATAAACAAAATAAGAGAGCTAAGTTTATTAGTAAACTTATTGTGCAGTGAGACAGACCGTCAAGTGGAAAATAATTTAAAGTGCCTAAAAGTTAATAGTTAATTTTTTTTTGAGTGGTGTAAAATTAAAATAACTGCTAGAGTGAAGGAAAAGGGGGAACAAATCCCAGATTTTAAATTGAAAATTTAAAATAAGAAAATTACGAAGGAAAAAAAAACCTGGCTATACTCTGTTTTATTGGAATTGACTAGCTTGAACAGTTGGAGGAATTTCCCCAAGCCACACAGGAGATATAGCCAGTGATTAAAAAAATATTGAAGAAAGGCCATTTTCCAAACTGCATAAAAACCCAAAGTTGTGAACATTGCTCTATAATGTTAAAGATTCATACAAACCATTTTTATATTCTGGAGTAAAAGAGGAAAAAAATAGCAAGTGCAAGCGTATGTAAAATTATTAATTTTTATTTGTATATGAAGTATTGCCATATAAGTATCTACATGCCAACAAATAAGATAAGCAAAGCAAGGCAATACAAGATTGAGCTTATGTTAAAAATTGAATTTTTAAAAACATAGAAAAAAAATAGATAGAGCAAAAGAAAAAAATTATATTAAAAAGAGAAAACATAAAAAAAAAAATATTTAAAAAGAGGAAAACGTAAGGAAAAAAAAAACATTAAAATAAAAAAAAATAAAAATTGGAATAAATAAAAAAAAAAATATTGGAATTAATAATAAGAAAAGATTGAATAAAATAATACAAAATAATACAGGTTATAAGATAGTAAAAAAAGGAAAAAAAAACATTGAAATTAAAATAAAAACAACAGAAACAAAATAGGGGATTTTGCATTGCATTGTTAGTGTTTACGGCTCGAAATGTCAACCATTTTTAGCAACACACTAACAAATCAAACCAAATAGGCTCGAAATGTTAAAATCAGAAGGCGTTTCGACACCACCTGTAGTTGATTCGCCTTGGTTTAGATGAACAAATAGTTTTGTACCCCAAAACATGTAATTGCAATCGTACTATTTAACACGTTTAAAAACTCAAGTGTGAATATAGAATTACATCCAGTCTACATCAAACATAAAAGCCTAACATTAACGCAAAATTATACTTGCAACAATATCAAAGCTTGAACAACACACCAACAATAAACAGTGAGTTTATCTTTCCTTACATTCCCCTACAATTACTTGGCTTTTTTCCGGCTACAATTGTAGTTTTAAGTGGTAAAAAATTAAAAACAAATTTCTTCATTTTATTGTTTTCGCAAGAACACCAAAACAAAACAACAATCCGCCATTTCAGTTTTTTTGCACTGGCACCTGCAAATTTATTATCAAAGTTCTTTTCGTTGTGCAATAAAAATCAAAAAAGCAAACTTTTTTAATGACGATAAAAAATAATTTAAATT
The DNA here is from genome assembly GCA_949318255.1 of Pollenia labialis. NCBI lineage: Eukaryota > Metazoa > Arthropoda > Insecta > Diptera > Polleniidae > Pollenia > Pollenia labialis. The sequence continues at coordinate 56,994,392 of OX439143.1, forward strand.
TTTTTTATTGTGTAACTATTATTTTTGTGGAGTATTTGACAATTTTTTGGTCCACATCTACTTCACTGATATGTATTTATTAATCATTTGAAATCACCGATGCAGCGCAGTGATGCATATCCGAACAGGCCCGTCTTTTGATTGTTGCCAACATATTGTGCCACCTGCGAATATCACATACACATTGGCGATATAATTGTAATATACGTAAAATTTAACAATTTTATTGCAAGTGTATGAGCCGCTTAAGTAATCTGTCATGAAAGATCCTTGATAACATTATATCTCAACATCATTTGATGGCTAGTGGAGACATGCCTACATTCATAAAAATTATTAATTTGAATAAAGGTTTAAAGAACAAATTTACTAAACAAAATTATCCTAAATAAACGTTTGTTAAATTTAATAATCGGTTATGAATACGGGGGTTAGAGTTTAGTATAGACTAATCGTAAGATTTTTCCTCAAGTTTTTAACAGCATTTCATATCTGTTGTAGACTTGGTGTAATGATTGGACCATGATTTTCTCTAGTGCAAAAACATCAAGTTTCTAACTGTGTAGAAATTCCCATTAATTTGGCAGCCCTAAATGTCGGGCAAAATGGCCACGTTTTCATTTATACACGAAATGTCAAACTTTGTTGACGTTGACATTTAAGAGCATTTTATACTTGGACGTCGGTAATATCGGTTGTGTGCGGCATTTGTTATTGCATTAATATAAAAAAGTCAAAGAAATTTTTACAAAAAACTTGTAGAACTACAAAGAATTAAAAACTTACTAAATTTAAGATAACTCAATAAATTATTCATAAAGTAACGAAATAATTAAGAATTTTGAAGAAAATTATCAAGTGTAAAGTTAAATGAGAAAATTCAGGTCGTTCTACTACGACGTTGCAGAGCAGACAGAATAACCAAATAAAAGCAGCGAAGACGGCGACAAATAAGACCATAAAAAGAAAACGGAAAAGAACAAAATCACCTTTTTGTGTTTATGAAAATAATAAATTAATTAAAGACTTATCTATAAAATCTATCTATCATGAACAATTATATAATTTAAAATGGATTTGTTCAAATAAGATATTTTCGTTGAAAATTTTTTAGGAAAAAATACTTCTGCTGTCAGTGACTGATGATTGTTGGTTTTTTAGTTGCTTGTGCTCTGCCAACGTTGCAGTCGGTCATAATCAACTGTGTGAATGAGTGTTTTCCTCTTCGACTATATGAAAGTCCAATTATGTTAAATAAGAAAAACACGTTTTTTCTAGTTCAATTTGATTTTCTTCTGTTAAAAAAATGAGTAAAAATTGAAGAAAAAATACTAGAATTTTTAAATATGTTTGTGTTAGTTGTTGCAAATTAACGTTTTCGTTATATATTTTTGGAAAAAATTACCAAAAAAAATAAGTATATGTACTAGCAATATGTTTTAGTTAAATTTTAAAACCTATTGACTATCATCACTTTTATTTCGTGCTGCCCAACTTGTAGTGTTAAGCGTGTATTTCTTTTTTGTTTCGTTTTTTACTTTATCAATGGCCGCATTATTTATTGAGATTTCTTGTATTTTCTATTTACTGGTAGCATTACCTACATATTTATTTTATTGTTTTTGCTTGACGTTATCTTTGAGCACGAATATTTAATCATAACTCAGTCAGAGTCGGTTCACAGTTATTTCGTTGAGCATTGTGCCATTTACTATTATTCTTATTTGATGAGGTTGAAATGATCGTACGACAAACGAAAATTCATGAAATCTTGAAGAAGTATATGTATGCATAATATCCTGGAATAATCAGCAATTGGTGTGGATCTATACGTTAGTAGGTGTAAAAAATGTTTTGCAAAAAAATCCATAGTATTTCGACCATCGAAAGTTTGTTTTTATTGGACTATGGAATGGTAAATCGATTTCGATTCCAATCGAAAATTGATTTTGTGGTAAAAAAAATCGATTTTTTGCAATCGAATTTACGTATGCGATTTTATACTGTAATCGATTATTGGGCTTTTAAAATCGATTTTGTTATTTTTATCAAAATTGTGGCAATTTTAAATTTTAATCTTAATTAAATCGATAAATTATGGACATGCACAGTAAAAATTTTTTTTTTTTGTGCGTACATACGTTTGTAGGTATCAAATATGAAAATACAAGGAAATATCTCTGCATCTTTAACTTACAAACGTTTGTTTTCTAAAACTAGCTTAATAGTAAGTTAGCAAAAAAAAACAGTCGCCACCGATCAGGAACTATTGTCATACTCCTTTAAAATACTATCCATACATTCAGGCTTGTCTTAGAAATCAAGATACAAAATCACTTCCACTTTCGATCGGAAATAATTTATGTTACAGGCCAGATTGACTACACAAGAATACAATACTCTACATCTCAAAATTTAAAATTTTCACTTTTTACAGGAAAATTTATAAAAAGTAGTCACATCTACCCACTGTAAAAATCTCAGTTCAATTTCTCTAGTAGCAAGGCGAATTTGTTACAGGTGGTCTTAAAAGCCCTGCTGATATTACCTAAAATCACTGTTGGAAGTCAAAATTTTGGTTTATTCTCTTTTATTATCTTTTTTTCTGTTTTGTTTTATTTCAGTTTTTGACATTGTACAATGATTTTACAAAAACAAATTGCTTGTGATTTTTGTACGAGTTGTACTTGTTGTAGTACCGAGATTACCTGGGATGAATTCGCCTTGTCTAGTTGTTTGTAGTATATGATATAAGGTATAAAGGCTCAGTTAGCCGGGAGTAACAGTAACGTCGCAAGTTAGCTGATTTATTTTGTTGTATGTAAAGCAATTAGAATGATTATAGTTAATAGTAAGTTATTACGTCTTAATCTGTAAGAAATTCAGGGGTGTGCTGGAAATCGCAAACGTAAAACGCAAGAATTTTAAAAGTCATTTTTAAGTAAGATTTATGTAATAAAAGAATTTTATGACAAATATTAAACAAATATGTCCCTCTTAAACAGGATTTTACACAAAAAATTATAAGAATTAGGTTTAATTCTTGCATTTTGCGTTTGCGATTTCCAGTACACCCCTGATAGATTGGTCTAACTTTTTTACGTTGAGGTTACTGTTACTCCCGGCTAATTGAGCCTTTAGTTTGCAAATTAATCTTAAACGATTTTGAAATCGATTTTGAGGTTCGATTGATAGATTTCAAAAACGGAAATAAAAAAGTCGATCGAAAAACCGAAAATCGATTTTGGAATCCCTTTACCATTCCCTAATTTGGACTAATACAATAGTACCGTCATCACCGAAATAAGTAAATCTAGGTATCTATCAGAACTTGCCACCTAAGCAAACTATTTTAAAATTTATAACAAATACCTGTGTATGTACATATATATGAAGAATCCCAGCTAGCATTTTCTAGGAGTCTACTGGGAATCTCACAGAGTGTTTTTGATCGTCGACGAGCTCATTTTTTAAATGTAGGCGATTCCACGCACGGGAGAAACTGTTACACGTGCTGATTCGTATGAGAGATTCTTCCATAACGCAGCGAAAGACGCTTTTATTAATCATAAACGAGCGTGTCAAAAAATAAATAAAAAAAGTACTAAATAAAAAAAATTTAGATGTTTTGTTACTCGTCAGATAATCATGTTAAACATAATCGTCAAACAGCCTATGCTAGCTGGGATTTAATACAATAAGGTTATTCACGTCACAAGTTGCACCCTTGCGAAAAAGCAAAAGTGCAAAAATATAACAACAATCACACAGACAATTAGTTGTGCGTAAATAATTTTCTTTGTAGTTGTTGTTATGTGTTTGCACTTTTGCTTTTTTGCAAGGGTGCATCTTGTGACGTGAATACCCTTAATATGCTGTTCGGACCTTTGCAAACTTGCGCCCTCTTATTAAATAAAAAAAAAATTTTATAGGTACCTATATTTGTTTTGTTTATTTATTTAAACAATGTTGCCGCAAGGTCTAAGGGCCGGGTTCTTGTTTTTGAAATTAATTATTAATATGCCATTTATTTTTATAAACCTACATCACCTATAATACTATAGGTGGGCATTATGAATTTTGCTTACGTTTGTAACGTCAATAGATATTGTACCAAGCTTTAAGTATTTCACTCGACTTATTTAATTTTTAGCTTATAAATCTGTTAATATGCAAAGAAAATTCAGCACAAAAAAAAACTTTTATTCCAGACAAAAATTATTTATTTTTATATATGGGCATTTCCACAGAAATGTCAACCGCATCCAAAAAATTCAAAGTCTATAAAAGTCTGTTGTTTTAACATACATACTTTTATAGGGAATCTATCAACTTTCACTAATGTAAACAAATTTTACATTTTTTCATAACACACTTTGAAATATTCAAATGCAAAGTCGAACAAGTGCAAAAGTTGTTTTTTGACCATTTCTATTGCATGTTTTGTTTAGCTAAATGATTTAAATGAGAAACATTATGCTTGACAATTACTTTTTAAATCTCGGTTTATATTCAAACAATAAAGAAAAATGTAAACGGAACGATGCGATTACCAGTTTTTTTCTTTGCTTTACTTTATATTTCGGTGTAGCGTGCGACATTGAAAAAGAAGATTTGCTATCAGTGCGTCGAGGATATTTGTACAATGCGCATCAAATATTAGTAACAAAAAGATATTTTTGTTGCAAATTTAATAAAAAAAAAATGTGTCTGAAAAAAATCAGTGCTTTTCTCTTAGCACTTATTTTAAATTTGTAGCGTGCGACATCGTAAGTGTTAAATGCATAAATTCAAAAAGAAATTTTTTTCTAAATATCTTTATTTGCGATGGCCAACAACTACAAGCAGCAAGGACAGCTTATTCCATTAAAAAAACTTTATTGACTAGCAATACTATTTTCAGTTAAGTTAGTTTTTGTTCTAAATTTGTATTTTTCTTTATTGAAGATATTTTTTAAGTTTACATTTAATTTTTGTTCGGAAAATAATGTAGAATCATCTTGCGCATGTCTTATTACATAAAAAGTAAAAAACGTAAACATAAAAGTATGATGGAACAAAATGTCGCATGCAACATGTAGCGTGCGACAGTGATTAAAAATAAACTACACAATATTTTTGAATCAAATCAAAAGCATTTTTAAGATACATCCATGCATAACATTTTAAAATTTGTCGCATTTAAATATTTCATCAGGTTACGCTGAAATCAGTAAGGGTATTGACGTCACAAGTTGCACCCTTGCAAAAAAACAAAAGTGCAAACACATAACAACAACCACAAAGCAAATTATTTATGCACAACTAATTGTATGTGTGGTTGTTGTTATATTTGTGCACTTTTGCTTTTTCGCAAGGGTGCAACTTGTGACGTGAATACCCTTAGTGTTTGAACTTTTTTGCCTTAAAGGCGACTTCTGTTTTTGTCGCATGCAAATGCCTTGGTTTTTTTAATTATCATGATACGAACAATTGCTCAAAGTCAACCTAAGCACAAACTATCGTGCCAATCAAGAACTTTAAGTTTCGCCTTTTGAAAAAAAAAAAATAATGTTCAACATTTTTTATTTTTCGAATTTATTCTATGAGCTAAATTTCAGTTATGTATTTTATAAAGCCTTTCTGAAAAATTGAAGGAATAGGACTATTACAAAAAAGCTTTATAAAATACATAACTGAAATTTAGCTCATAGAATAAATTCGAAAAATAAAAAATGTTGAATATAATATAAAGTAACCTTCGGAAGGAAATAATTCCCAGTTTCTATTTGTTAAAAAAATAATGTTTTGGTGTGTTTTTTTCACTTTTAAGGCGTACGAATGTCGCAATCGTTAAAATTTTCAATAAAAAATATCCTAGAAATTATGTACATATGTGTGTATTATTTTTCGGCAATAAGATTTGAGACCTCGATACTAGAGGTCTGCATGTGTGCGATTAAATGACACATTAATTCACATATCAAACTAACAAGTAGTGTGTTGTGTGTTATTTTAGAATCTCACACAATTAATTGTGTGTAAAAAATAATCCATGTGTGCAAAGCGTTCAATTGTTTTTGTGAGTGTTGTGAGAGAATGATTTGATACAGTTATAAATAACAAAATAGCTCTTTCATTCGAGTAAATACACTTGTGTTACGATGTACATATTGTGTTTTAACAACACAACATGTGATTTGTGTTTAAATTTTTTTTATCGTATTGAAAACAAAATATTAGTAAAAAGATGTTGCATTAAAAAGTGATACAAACTTTTTAGAAGCAAAAAGTTGTAGTTTTAAAATATTTTTTATTAAATGGAATTTTTATTAATTTGTTATTAATTTAGCACTCTTACTTGTTTTTTTAATTATGTCACACAGTTGACAATAATCACTATACCTATCTACCGAATTTAATCGTTTTGCCCAAGGTATATTTACACAAGGTAGACTCATTTGGGAGTGTAGACATGCTGCTCTATAAAAATAACCGAGTGGAACGGAATTGTCAAAATTGTCTTCATATAAATTTAACGCACACATGTACAAATTTTGGCTCATATACACGGAATTTGACATTGGTGTTCCAACTTAGGTAAACAGCTGACAAACATATGGGCCAACGAGTTTACCTTGTGTAAATATACCTTGGTTTTGCCTTTGTATACTGGTTTTGTCATATTTTAAAATATTTTTTTTATACCTAATACCTTTTATTATTGTTATTGTTTTTGCATATAAAAAATACTTTTATTACAACCATTTCATTTTATTACATGTTTTGTTAAAATTTTAACTTTCCTCTTCACTTAACAAAATAAGAAAGTCAAGAAACACACGAATGATTTGTGTGTTTTTTAACTTCGCTCAGGTTTTTTTATTGTTATATTATGAATTTGAGTTCATCAAACAATAAACAATAATAGAGAAACACACACAATTAGTGTAAGGTGTGTGGCTAACTTTTTAATGAACGGTGTTGTGTTGATCTCTCATTTAAAATGATTGAACGTGAATGACTCGCTCTCATTTTTTTACACATTTGATAAGAATATCAAATACACACACATCATTCATTTGGCTACCAAATCATTTGTGCAGACCTCTACTCGATACTCTTTCAATGGTCCACTAGATCATATGTTATCTGTATAACAAATTCATCAAAAAGAGAAAAAGTCCCAATTTTTTTCGTTTTCACATCATAAAAGGTATTTTTATATAAATATATTTTAATCTTGGCTATAGGTATGCTATCTCCAAATATTTCGAAAAGAGAAGTGGAAACGTAGAAAAAAGATTTAACAGCTTTTTCTCAGTTTAGGCCCCCGAATGTACATTGTATATTTATATATGTACCTATATCAAGTTTATCGAAAAGATAAAAAGTACCAATGTAAACCCCTTTATCCCTTAAAAAGTACAAATTTGGTCCCTTAAAATGTACCCTTACTCTTGCATACTAAATTGATCAAAAAAGAAAAATTACAATAGTACCAATTTTTTCCCTGATTTCCACCTTAAAAATCTGGATCATATGTAACATATTCGTCTACCAAATTTCATACAAATCCATTTAATAACAAACATCTAAATATCCAAACATTCTTTCACATTTATAATAATAGGTATTAGGTATTATTCGTATCATTTTAAGATAGCTTTTTGGTGGTATGTTCATAATGTAAGTACTGAAACAAAATAAGACAGGAATAACGTATAAAATTTAAAACTTCGTCACAAATAGGTTATTTATGAAAGTTAACGCCAATCCAAAATTACTTTTAATACAAAACAAATCTCACAAAAACGTTAGTGTAGCGATCAAATTTAGCGTAAATACGTTGACGCAAACGGTAATGGAAATAGATGATATACATATGGGTGTTTCCAAAATAACGGTCGTTACTGATTTTCGGAGATTTTTTAAATAAAATTCCAACCTACCCAAATATGCCACCAGGATTGCTCCATTTTGGACTTACGAAAGTTCAAGTAACGTCAACAACCGAAAGAATTCATAAAAAATTTAATTTCAATACACTTTTTTTGACCATTAAAAAGTAACGGTCGTTACTTTATAAATGTGCTGTTTTCAAATGTCGGAAACAAACATCATGTTTTGTAAAATTTTGCGCAGGATATGTCAAGTAAAATATCTGATTAAATTCTTTGAAATGTTTTGTTTAAGGAATGGATATATTTTCAAACCAAGGAAATTAGTTACCAAAAAAAATTTTTTTTTTTAAAGTAACGGTCGTTACATTTTAAAAAGTTAACAGTTTTTTGTGTTTGAATTAATTTATTATGGGTAACTCAAAGTTAATCTTTCGAAAAATGACAGATACATTTATTTTATATAATATTAGCGGGGAAAAAATTCAAAATAATAATTTCATTTTTGAGCTATAAGGGGTAATTTTCTGTGGAAACACCCATATATGAAAATATTGGAGGGAAAAAATTGGAGTGTTGCTAATTTACAACCTAATCTTTTACACTTTTAAAAAGGTTGTATAAATTTCAACTAGTGTAAAACTTTTTCCTTGTGTAAGTTGTAACAATAAGTTGCATTTTTGCATTTTTTTCTACAGTTTTTTGACACAGTAGGTCCTTTTTCTCGGAAAAGGTCACATATTGTATATTTTAAACGAAACTGTTTTTGTTTAAAATTTGTTATTATCTGCCTGTTCAACGATTTCGAACGTCAACGTTCGCATAGAAAACTACATTTAAAACAAAAACATATTTTCGAATATTGTTTTTGTTTTACATATAATTTTCTATGCGAACGTTAACGTTCGAAATCAATGAACAGGCTGTATATTCCTTGCTATTAATTAAAAAAAATTTAGTAATTTTAATAAAAAAAAAAATTTTAGTTCATTTATATCTATGATTTTTAATGTATGTGTAATAAAATAGTGTCATTTAGGATTGCGTAGACCAACTCAAGACGCGAAGTGTGTTTATGGTCGTTATTCTTCTATAACAGCGATTAAAGTGGCATTTCCCACTCTGCATATGCCAGCATTATTTCACTAAGGACAGCAACGTTCAAATATTGGTCCATGTTCCATTTTATTGAAAATAATGGCAGGGAAATTATGATACCGCCTCCAAGCTTAAATATTTTAGCAGTGTATCGTGGGTTCAATTATTCGCTTTTAGGACACCTTGCCCATGTTTTACAATTTTCCATGAACAGGGTCAGTCAAATCCCTATGAGCTTTTGCGAATGACGGTGTCTTTTTGTTAGCATTAGCACTTTCCTTGAGGATCTCCCAAATAGATCAAATTCTTAAAGCCGTCTTATTACAGTTCTTGGAGAGTAAAATTTAAATTTTTGTTAGACTTTTCTTAAAAGGGAAATTGATTTATTTAAATGCTCCAGCTGTTGAAGCATAGTCCACCTGTACAATTTTGACCAAAATTTAAAGTAGAAAGCAATTACTTTAAATATGACAAGACATGCATTTAAAGCAAAATATGCACTAACAAATTGATGCCATTTTGCTGGAAATGTTGTAATTCACAAAGATTTTAATTTTAGGTGGGTCTCAGAATAACGACAATAAACATGCAATTGCATTAGGTCCCTCGCCCTGCTAATCATATATTTATTAAAAGCTACTAAGATGTAAATTTTTACAAAACTCCTTAATAAGGAATTTAGAAAATTGTTGAATCTCACGAAAATTGCATATTAAATCAACTTGATTAAATTGGGCGAATTTTCCCATTAATATTGAAATCTTTTTTTTTATCTTTCTTTTAGCCATAGCTACCGTTTATTAATCTCACATAAACATAAATGCAACTATTAAACAAAATCTTTGCAAATTATAACTTATAACTAGCAAAACCCAAATTAATCTAAAAACAGACTAAATTTATCAATATTTTGCTTATATTATAAGCAATAATATAAATACGTACATATATATATGTATATGTATTTATATATATATACGTATAAAATCTTAAAAGTACCTTTATCTCCTCTTCGAAAAACTTTTATTTTTATTTACATTTTATAAAAATACTACTAAATTTAGAGATGACTCGAATGCGATTAACAACATAAAAATTGTTAAATGAAATTTCATTATTCTTTTATATTTGTATGTATAATTTTTTTTTTTTTGAGTTGAAGTGAATTCTGTAGGTCCATTTTAGGGCGCAATTGTATTTTGAATAAGTAAAAAAACTTCAAACGTGATTCCTTAACATTAGGAAAATATCAATTATATCGATATTGCACCGGAGGTGTCAAATGTACCACCATTTTTATTTGTTAATAATTGAAATAATGCTGTTTAATTTAAAATTTTATATTAATGCAATAACAACAAGTCGTGCTAAAAATAGTTTTATCCAGCTTTAATTAAAAAAAAAGTTAACAATTTTACTAATATTTTGTTTATTTCATTATTTAATTTTTAGAAAACACGCCAAGTTATCAAACTGGATTTTATTACGGTAGAAAAAAAATAGGCCGGATTTCTTGGATTTTACAGTACAGTAAGTAAAAACTTTATAATTCTTTATTTCTATTATTTATAAGAATTACGGCCAATTTATCCAAGCTGCTGGCTGGCTGGCTGTCCATGTAACCTTGTGCGCAAAGTACAATTTTTGAGATTATTTCATAAAATTTGGCTTATAGGTTCTTGTTGGCACAAGGACCAAACCTATTGAAAATGGGCCGAATCGTAGGACCACGAGAGGAGTAGAGCCATTTTCTGCCTCTCAGAAACCATCAAACCGATTTTAATGAAATTCTGTTTTTTCGCATAGTTATTGCAGAAACCATAGTAGTTCTCGGTTTCAAAATAGCGTGCGGCCGTCACAGAAATTTTAATTTGCGCCGTAAATGAGTTCAACATCTTGAAATTTTTTTCTTTAATTTCGAAGATGCCAATTTTTTATATAATAATGAAACGTTTTTTATATATATATATACATACAATATATGTTCATTATTTCTATTAAAAGATTAAAAGAACATACATTTATAGGTATTGTAAAACAAGCCGGCTTCCTTAGATTTCTAACAATTTTTTTTTTTATCAAAATAACAACATCTGACAGGTTTGTCAGAAGCTCTAATTGAAATTTTGTCAGATGACTGCGTCTGACTTTTACAGAAGCAAAGTTAAAAAGGTAACACACGACATGTATGCATTTTGCAGTGGGAAATATGACATGCCAGATGACAAAAACATGTCGTGTACGGGCGCATTAAGGCAACAAAGCTATGCAGTTTTTAAAAAATAGGACCACAAGGGAGGTAGGAGGCAATTTCTGCCCCTCACAAACGTTCAAACCGATTTTAGAGAAATTTAAAACATAGATAGGTCCAAATTTATATGGACACATAAACATGATTCTGCATGGGTCCCGAATAAAGTGCACTCTCGTTAATGAGTTTTAAAATTCTGTGGTGTAGGGTATCACATAGTTGGGCTCGGCTGACTGTACTTTCTAACATGTTTTTAACAAAATAGTTCATGCGTTTCTCTCTTTAGAATGAGTTTGGCTTAAAAATATTATACGAAAGATAAATCTAATAAAGCTAAGGCCCTAATTTTGTAAAACACAACGCACGCCAAAGTATTATATTGAAAGCAAAAACAAATTCATAAACATTTTGTAATTTTGTTGCTGCTTTGTACAGAAATTTATTTGCCGTTTAAAAATTTTCAACGCCACAAGCAATCAGGTGTATGAAATCTTAAAAGCCAATGTGAATTTCTGTTAGAGGCAACAACAAAATAACAAAATATTTATGAATTTGTTTTTGCTTTCAATGTAATTCTTTGTCGTTTCGTTGTGTTTTACAAAATTAGGGCCTAAATGTATCAGGTGTCCAAAAATGTATTAACATAAATGTTTTTCAACAACTTCACTAATTTATCACTAATACACTGGTAATAGACTGGTACTTTAAGAAGATGCTCTACCAACAAAATCAAAGGGGGCTACAAGTGGTCCAATGAATAACTATTTTAAACAAGATACTTTGATTCTCTAGAGAAAATTATTTGCAGAAGCATAGCAGAGGAATGTCCGTAAAAAGTTTCAAAAAATCCGAAGTGAAGTGCCCGAAAGTGAAACAACAATTTGGAGGGACATTGACAGGTTTTATTTAAAATAGAATGTTTATTTACTCAAGTACTAATTTTTTCTAAAATTATCGCAAAAAAATCTCGAAATTTAAAAAAATTTCTGAATTTAGAATTATTCCATTAATCGATCGAATTTCGTCACTTGCCAGAATGTAACTATGTATGTATAAGAACTCCAGCATATCTCTTTTATAGCACAGTGTAATTAAAAAAACTTTCCAAGAATTTTAATAATAAATTAATCTAAAGGCCTAAATGAAGCAAACCTTAGGTTAGGTTAGGTTCCATCGGCAGCCGCAATCAAGCACAGCTCACATGGGCTCAGTAATTAGCTGACATTGTGTTTTTCACTGTCTCCCAAGGGTATTGTGGTACCTTTCTGTTGACATTCCCACTCAGCTATCTGGTTGATTAAATAAAGGAATGAATCCTGTTCAAAGCAGTGTCCTACCCTAAGGGTTCTTCGATCAAACTGATCGAGTCTAAGATCTGCGAATGCCGGCAATGACAGAGATGATGTTCCGTTGACACTTCCTCCTCCTCGTCACCCTTACTTCACTTACTACTTTGTTCGTGTTTCCCAATGGGTGAGGACAGCTTTAATGCTCGCCGATTCCTGTCCTGGAAGTTAAATCAAACCATCTCTGACTGACAATGTGAGGAAATTGATGTGCAATAAGCCGCTAACTTCTTGGGAATAAAACACTTGTATCATATCTCGAACCGTTACGATTCAAGGTGGTTCCTGCATGCAGTCATACAGTTTCTGTGTATGCCCCTGTATCTAGGGACCCATTTAAGGGTAGCTATTGAATGTCTCGCTATCTTCTGCAGAGATATACGATAAGCTTAGACAATTTTCGATGTGATAAACACTCGAGGGACCTTATGGCCGCTGATTTGATTCACAATGGACCGCATGGGTCTCTGAATGGAAGTGTATCCTTGGGCGCATAACCATTTCTTAACTTTGGCCGCTTTACTATCGGTAATAACGTGATTATCCCTGCCAGCCATCTCACCATACCGAATGTGCCACGCGGCTGTGTATGTGGTCATTATATCGGCCTGAATGACACTTCAATGATCCGTAAACGCCAGAACCGACACCATGCAGTGCTTTAGACCAGTTGGTGAATATCGTAGTGAGTTTTGCTATCCAAATTGATTACGGTGAAGCCAGGATTAAAGATTGGCTCTGGTGTGACTTAGCAAGTAATGGTCAAAGTATCCCTCTTTGTTAGGTGCCAATAGTCGCAACTTTGGAAATGTTTGAGGCGCTAAAGTTAGACTCGAACCGCTTGTAGTGTACTGCTGACAAATTGAATGCTCGCAGTGCCGATCTCCAATTTCAATTTTCAATTTCCAGGAATGCAACTAAATCGAATTCTTTGTAGCGCAGAGATCTTTCTATGTGATCCACTAACGAGGGAAGCTCAGTTTCAGTGGATCCTCCCTTTATAAAGGCGTAATAAACCCCGACAAGGTATCACGCGTTGATCTTATATAAATATATATAATCTCCAGTGTCTTAAGTAGAAATGAGGATAGACTAATTGGTCTAAAGTAATTTGCCTTAGCGTGAAATGTCTTCCCTCCCTTAGGGATGAAGATTATCTTGTATGCTGTCCATATTGTGATAAACGCAGCAGGACTTGAATATAACCAGAACCATGGCATCAATATCTCCAGATTAAGTTTTAGGTCCGCTGAGATAATTCCATCCGGGCCTGGAGATTTATAGGGATTAAAGATTTTGGTTTCACACGATGGCAATTTATCGGAATATTAGAAATTCCCTAAGCGCCATTTAATGTTTACCTACGATGGAATAACTGGTCAATAGGATAACATCTTACGTAGCCGACTTGTCTGCGAGGTGTTTTCTACATCGCTGCAGAATTTCCTTCATGTCTGTTTCATGTTTTGTTCTTTCTAATAAGATTCTTGAATCCATTCACTCAGGACTTGTAATTTTTTCAAATATTATGTTTCGCCTCATTAAAAGGACTCTACGTCATCTTTGTACAGCAGCGTTGAACGCTCATCTGCATACGCTATTAGTTTAGTGTTACTTCATACCAACCGTTATCTTCACATTGGGGTGGTGGTTCTGGCTTACCCTTAAGACATTTAGGAACGTCTTACTGAGGGCGACGATGACCAGTTTCCAGTTCTTGGAGGAAATTTTGCCTTCGCTGGCATTGAGGTAAATAATCTTTGTACCTCAATATGCTTCGTAAGCTTACAAACCGGTTTATGATTTGTAGTGAAGGCCCGCTTAGACGAATTAATGGGCATATGGGGTTTGTTGAAGGATGCCGTAGAGGCTGAGGGAGGTCTTCAGAGTACATCGAATTTTTCTTCGTGTGCACTCTTTGCACAGGATTCGGCACGTGGGAAACTGGTATTATGGCAGACTGACTTTGCTAGACGGGGCCTCAGTATCCGACATGTTACTGAAACCGACGTTTTTGCAGTAGCTCCGTCTCCGGAGATTATAAAGTCGAATAATTAAGGCGAAAATATTCTGACCTTTCGGGGGGAAGAGAGATTTTATATATCGAGCCATAACCGCCAAAAGGGCTGTAGCGACATGATATACGATTTTCGTTTTATTATTAAAATTTATTATTCATGATTATCTGCATCATCTCACAAAATATCAGGGCTGTAGAATTTACCGTTATGATTTTACAGCAAAAACAATAAAGACTTAAGTACAATTCACTGTTTGTTTACAAATTTTGTTACCACGACGGTCGCTTGCGTCTTTATTCGTTTTTATAAATTAATTAGTATTAGTGGCAAAATAGAAAAATATTACATTTTATATCAGTGATTTTTTAAAACTAAGTTATGGAAACAAGTGGTAAGTGTTTCATTTTAAAAAATGTGCTAGTTTTGACCTCCAAAAAGTTTTAAATACGCCCCATGGAAAGAGCGTAACTTTGCATTATTCCCGAAAGTATACATACATACTACAATGAAAGCGTGTACGAAAATGGCACTAGGAATGGTTATTGCTTTTAGTGGGGAGAAACGGACGGAAAAAGAGGTTCTAATGAAATTTGCACTGTGGTTTTTGAGTACTTAAAACTTGTGTGAACACACTCTTTAATAAGTCTATACTATATTGTGCTGGTCAAAATGGGAACAAAGCAATGCTGGCTACACTAGTGTATTTTCTTACAATTGCGAATTTTATAAGCGATATCAAAATAACGTATCTATTGCCTGTACATACTATGATGCCTGTGGACTTTATACACAGCACTATTGAGTCATTTACTCGCGACAAAACTATTTGGGCTCCTAGTGAATGGTATACCATGATTTCAAATGCAAGGTCCAATACTGAAAATTATAAATGCATTTTAATGAATAATTCAGATTTTAAAGATTGGAAAACATTTGCCCAAGCTATGTTTCCCACTTCAATGAAAATGACTTTTACAACATTACGTTCTGACTCTTTAAATAAGTTATATAATGAAACTTTGGTATGGATATTGCGATGACTCCAAAATTAAAGAATATGATCTCAACTCTATTGCTCGATCAAGACATAACGCTGCTTTGATAAAAAATAAACCCATCCGTTTATATGATAACTTTTTAAATATTTCTTCAAAAAAATTCAAAGATTTGTGATAAAAACATAATTCCTGCAAAATTTCACAACGAATTATTAAATTTGAAATACGATGAAACTATTAAAGATTCGCTAGCTGAAACTGATCAAGAAGACATAAATTATTTACCTTAAAGTTATTTCTGTTGAACTTGTTTACCTATATACTTTCATTTCGAATTCTAAAGTAATTTTCTATTAATTTTAAAAACAAAAACCATTAAATTTTTTATAAAAACCACTGGATTTAAGGTTAATTTAACGTTATGTTTAATTTTATACTAGAGTTGTCAAAACCGGTTTCCGAAGTATTCGAAAAATCGATTTTTTTCTATTTTTCCGGTTTTTTTAAACCGGTTTTTTAAAAAGGCCGGTTTTCGAAGTATTCGAGAAACCGGTTTTTTGGTGTCGAATAATCGATTTTTACTTATACTTAATTTTTTCATTATTTTGCGTTCAATGACATCTTTTAGTAACCACTTTCGTTGTTCACAACACTATTTTAAAGTTTGTCATTCCTGAGTGAATGTCAATAGAAATAAAATAAATTTCAAGTGGTGAATGATAATAGAAAGAAAGAAGCTTTAAGAAGGCGGCAAAAAAATTCGCCCAGTAAAAAAACTGCTGGAGTTCAATATTAATACAAAATATTCTGTTATTCTTATAAGGTAAGTATTTTGCATATACGTAGGTATTTTTGTTTTTTAAATTTAGTTACGTACTTTTTCAGTAATGAGTTCTGTTGTCTGGCAATATTTTAAAAAACAAAAAGAAAAAGGCAAGGCACAATGCTTAAGATGCCCAAAAATTGCAAATTCTACCTTAAAAGAGATTCAAAACCCAGCTAAAAGGTCAACAACAATTTATAACAATGACTTAAAAGAAGATTTTGACTACATAGATAAATTTTCTAAAAGATCTTTTAAGTTAGA
This sequence comes from Pollenia labialis, assembly GCA_949318255.1. NCBI lineage: Eukaryota > Metazoa > Arthropoda > Insecta > Diptera > Polleniidae > Pollenia > Pollenia labialis. The sequence continues at coordinate 57,011,073 of OX439143.1, forward strand.
TCTGCTTTACAAGGCGTTACTGACAATTAACCCAACCTCAACGATTAGTGAACGTGTTTTTTCCGTATCATCCACTATCAAAACTAAGTTGAGAAATCGATTGTCCCCTAATCATCTGAATTTTATCCTATTTTTTTTAATACTATTTTATAAAAAAAAAACTAATAGTTTTTTATTTTTGTTAAACTGATCTCTATTTACATTTAACTTTCATTTGATGTGGTTACATACATGGGCATTTCCAGCGAAAAGTCTACTTTTTGTAACGTAACGCCAGAAGTATTTTAAATTGTTTCTCAAAAAATTTTATATGTATAGATTACTTTTTTATATTTTGGTGTAAAGCGCATCTAGCTTACAAATAGTAATAAAAGGGATATCGATTGAACACTATGATCCGAAAATACAACCTTATTTGCAATCTGGCGTTACATTAAAAAAAAGACTCTTCGCTGATAATGCCCATATATACCTTAAAGAGAGAAAAGATTTATAAATTTTATAGCTTGAAAAATAAATCTGTATTAGTCCAAAGTTTACTATAAGAGGTTTTATAAAAAACATTTTGCTCAATTAGCAGTCTTATTCAGTTTTGTAATGCAAGTCAAAATCGACTTCCGTTTTTTTAACGTCACGCCAGCGCAGATTTTGGCTTATATCTGCAAATCCTTAGCGACGATAACTGTAATGTTTTTTCTGAATATAGTGCTACTTCATTACTTTGTATATATACAAATGCTTTTTACGAATTTGACTTCTTCATTTAATTTTTTTACATTTTGTGGTACAAATAGCACAACACGTCAAAATGGAAATGCCCACATACATATCGATGGCTTAATATAAAAAAGGCGTAACTAATTTTTTTTAAATAGCCTTTTCTTTTTATTGTGGTAGACAAATGCCAAACGCGTCGTGCTTTAAAATTTCAGGGGGCTTTATTATAAAATTTGTTGCATCTTTTTATTAAAAATTTAACTAAAACTTATTTTATATCTTAAATTTAACGGTTCAATTAAGATTTGTTCTTCCCCTTTAAAGAAACACAAAATCGAGTTACGCCTTTTTTATATTAAGCCATCGATATATCATATGTATTATTATTTTTTAGCTCTGAAGTACGTACAAATTATATGTTTCACTTTTTATTGTTTTGTTTAACTTTTTTATTAAATAAATAATCTGAAAAAAAACCGAAAACCCGATTATTCGAGACCGGTTTTTAGTAACAAAACCGAAAACCCGATTTTTTCAGAAGTCGGTTTTTTGAAGTATTCGAAAACCGGTTTTGAAAATGTGGCGAATATTTGACAACTCTAATTTTATACACAAAAATAATTTGAAAAAATAAAAAAAAAAATTAAAACTAAAAGCTGTGTTTTAATAAATCACAAGGGCTTAAGCTGGGATCACACGATTGCCGCAATGCACCAATTTTCACATTTTTTAATACCCCAATCGTGTGACCGCACAACCAAATGGCGCATGTACCAATCGAGGACAATATTGTGCTTACTTTTACCAATCAAATGCAACCCTGGTGCGGCAATCGTGTGACTGTTTGCTATGCAACCGCGCGTCAATAAAAATGGCAAAAATGCACCAATATTTATTGTGTTCTTGTGCGGCAAACAAACAACACAATACGCGCCAATATTTGCCTTTTTTATTAGATTTACTTTTTTGTGTTTCTTTTATTAGGTAATGAAAATAAATATGTATGTATTTATTTATTTTGCATTTAAATTTTTTTAATTAATTATTTTAAGTATGTATGTTCACAAGCATATTTAGCTGTTCTGTGCGAATATTTTTATTAAAGATATTTCTATTCGAACCTAAACATACGAAATTGTTGAACAGACTGTTAATTTTTGGAATATCTTAAAAAATTAAATAAAACTTTTCAACAATAATTTGTTTAAGTATATGATTGGTATCATTTATCATTTAATTTTTTTAAATGAACAATCCAACAAGAACTTTCAAACAAATAAAAAAGCTACCACAACAGCTGTTTTCGCAGTTAATATACATACATACATAAGTAAGAACAATCGTGTGACTGTCCTGCGGCAATTGTTGTAACCATTTCGCTTTGTGCCAACTAGCGGCAATTAAATTTGTATAAAACAGGGCAATCGTGTGATTTCAGAAAATTTGGTTGGGGCAATTTCATTATTTTGCGTCAATAAAGCACAATAATAATTGTGTCATATTGGTGCATTTGCGGCAATCGTGTGATCCCAGCTTTAACCGCCTTAACATTGGTAAAGACCTATCCAGCGTGACAGCAAAAAAGACTTTAGCGACATAAATAGATGTTATCTTGGAGATATACAAAATCAATCAAATGCAATATATTGCTCAGAAGTAGGATTGTTTACAAAAAAAATTTCACCGTAATCCTTAGACATGGTCCAAAGATATTTAAAAAAATGCTTCTCCTGTAAATTTTAGTTTTTGTCGCTTGAGTCTTTTTGGCGGTTAGGGCTCGATATGTATAATTGCCAGGCCACTGAAATTATTCAAAACTTAAAAACCTATAACAAGAAAATTATTAAAAGCTTAAATGTTCAAAAAGAGTGTTAAACTATCTGAAATATGTATTTAGTTTTTTGTTCTCATTATAGTGATTAATTAGCAAAGGCCCTAAGCAAACATTAGTGTTGCATTACCAGACGATTTATATTGAGCCCTAATAGCAAAAATGATGTAACCAACAAAAAATTAGTCAATTCGATAGAGCCGTTTTCTGTTTTTAAGTAAATCGAAAAAAGCGGGCGGGGCAAAATTTTCTTTCCGTAAAAACCTAAGTTGGACCATGGCGATCATTTTAAAGAAAATATCGTCCAAATCGGTCAAGCCGTTCTCCAGTTATGCGCTTAATAGAAAAAGTGGGCGGAAAAGTAGGCGTGGTAAATTTTTCTTTCGAAGAAAACTTAAAGGTGATTAATACGAACATTTGAAAGAAAAATTAGTCAACTCGATGGAGCCGTTTTCTGGTTTTTTTTAATTCGAAAAAAGTGGGCGGGGCAAAATTTTCTTTCCGTAAAAACCTAAGTTGGACCATGGCGATCATTTTAAAGAAAAAATCGTTCAAATCAGTCAATTCGTTCTCAAGTTATGGAGTTTGCCACGCCCCTCCGCCCCCAGACCGAAAATCAAAAATCAGACTTCACAGTGTCACCCGCCTGAATATTCTGAAGATTCCCTGAAAATTTCATCAAAATCGGCCCAGCCATTTTGGAGTCCAAACGTTACATACACACATCCTATTTTATATATACATATGTATGTACATATATGTATGTATGTAGATATAGCAAAATATGTATATTTTATTAAATCTGTATATAAAGGTACATTTGGAAAACTTTAATCGCAATTTGCGAAGTTTGATTTTTTTTGGGGTACGACTATGTTGCAATAAAGGAGCGATATAAGTTAAAAATAAAAAGATTCGATTTTGTTAAGAACATTTTTGAATTTAGTTTAATTAATACTTAATTCTACGAAAATAAACAAAAATTAACATTGGTGTGCTGGAAACCGAAAACGTAAAACGCAAGAATTTAAAGTTGCTTTTGATGCACTTTTAATCTAATTTTTATAATTGTTGTTATAAAATTATTTTTAATAGAGAATTATTTGTATAATATCTGTCATAAAATTCTTTTATTATAGGTACAAATCTTATTAAAAAACGACTTTTAAAAGTCTTGCGTTTTACGTTTTCGATTTCCAGCACACTCCCGTAAATAAAACATGAGCAAATATAATTTATGTAAGAATTTTTAGATTATATAAATATTATAAATTTAGTTTTATTAAAATTTTCAGATTATATGTATTTACAAATTTAGAAATATTTTTTTTATTAATTTTTTATGCCGGAATTCTGTCCACTTTATCCGGGCTTGTATAAAATTTTTATACCTATAATTTTTAAAATTTATAACATGTTTTCTATTCTTATTTTTCTACTCTCTCCGTTTTCTTTTTTGATTTTAAATAAAACATTCACATAGTTAAGATACATACAAAACATCTTATGTCTGTATGTATTCGTCTAGTAGGTATATATTTATACATGTATGTAGCTTGTTCGCACAATAAATTGTACTATCGTTCTAAAATGAGAAAAACATGTTTTTTGTTGTTAAATTGTTGTTACTCCGATCAGTAGTTTATTCAACCGACATTGTACGACACAACAACATTGGTAGTTTATATTTTTTTAATCGCACTTGCATTGTAATCTACAACGGCGGCAGCAACAGCCTCAATAGTAATAAAAGAAATATTTTCAAATTTATTTCAACCAGTTCCTTGTAAAGATCTTGCTTGCTTTTGCTGCTCTGCTCCAATGTGTATTTGTTTGTTTCTTCGACCGATGTTTGTTGGCTTTTAGTTGGTATGTCTCATAATTTGTTAAAAAAATTTCTTTCTGCTTTAAAGACACGATTTTGAAAGCAAAAATAAATAAAAAAAAATGTGTGTCACACATACGATCTCATTTGTGAGTACCTGATGAACTGTTGTACTATAAAATATATGAATGCTGAAATGTGATGGTAAATACAAGCTAGAAATGTTGGTTTAGCTGTTTTTTATATGTAAACTACAATATATTTTAAAATTTTAAGTAGTTTTTTCGGTTATAAAATACTGAAACAATCAATTCCACTTAGTAAACCAAAAGTGATTTCATTCCGAAAAAATTTTCCGTTTTCTGAAGAAGCAAAATACGGAATTAAAACCACTTTCGATCGGAATGGAATTCTATGACAGTCCTGATTAAATTGCTTTCGAATCGAGAAAGCACTCGATCAATTGGTTGTGATGACGGTATACTAAGTTTGTCATTTCATGTAAAACTTTTTTAATAATTATCTAAGAACCAATCAAGTATAAGCAAGATTTAAAAAAGTCGTTTTTTAAAAAAGATTTGTATAATAAAAGAATTTTATGACATATAAAAATTAGTTTAAAAGTGTTTTAAAAGCAACTTTAAAATTCTTGCGTTTTACGTTTTCGGTTTCCAGCACACCCCTGAATATATTCTGGGCCCTTGAGTAGTTTCTAAGTCGATTTAGCAATGTCTGTCTGCCTGTCCGTCTGTTGAAATAACGCTAAGTTTCGAACGACTCAAAAGAAAAGCACCATGTTATTGTCAAATTGTTTCCAGTGCTCCTAAGCAGTTTGCGATTGAAATTCAGCAACATCAGTTTAGTTGGAAAATAACTATGAATCAAAATGTGGAAAAACCAACCTAAAAAATTGATAATTTTGTTACAAAAACTGGCATAGATAGTGGCGGAATGCACATATTGATAAAAGTGTTTGCACAAAATTTTTTATATATGCCTAGAAATCATACCAAAAAAGTTCGTGAGATAGTTCCATTATAGGCCACATATAAAGTAGAGCTGCTCGATGTTAATCGATGCATCGTAAAATTCGATGTTTTGATTGCGATGCATCATATAAATGTCGATGTATCGTATTATACGATGTTAATCGATACATCGATGTTTTTTATTCGATGTATCGAAAAGCTGAATTTTAAATTAATCGTATTCGGCAGCTTTTGTAGAAGTGTATACCTGCCAAGACTGACTTTTAACACGTTTTTTTAAACCTAAAATTGTTTTAAACTCGCTTAATTTAACAACACTGTACCAAAAATACTTTTTGTAAACTGTCATAAAGCATCAGCAAAGCAACATCATTATTACAGAGCAAAATCCAAAAATATATTTTTATTGTGAACAAGATTTTCTTGGTATCGTATGGTAGTAATCGGCAAAGTATGTTGTTTTTGCAGCGTTTATATACCTATTTGGCTTAATTTTACTGCTACAGGTTGTAACATAGTATCGTAGACGTCCAACTTGGTTTGGAAATACTTTAATAAAAATGGCGATAAATCTGCAAAGTGTAAGCTGTGCGAAAAAATATAAGGACCGCTTGCAATATCTCTAACTTGAAGGGTCATATCAAACACATTTACAAGGCTACATTTTTGGAAATTACCAAAGTAAAAAATCTTAAACGCAAAAATTAATAGGTACAAGTTTTGTGAGAGTGCTAACCGAAAATACCCCAGTTGTTTCAGATTCTTGTGTGCCGTCTACAAGTAGTTCATGTAATGTTCGTTTTGATACAGAATCATGTATCCAGGTAAATAAAGACACTATTGAATTAGTACCTTTTAAGCGTCAGAAATTAATACAAAAACTTGTGAAGATATTGCCTCGTATTCCAGTGGTGACAAGGCAAGAAAAATTAGCAACGCTATAGTTTATATGATTTGCAAAGACAATCACGCATTCTCACTGGTAGAGAACGAACGTTTAAGACACCTAGTGAAAGTTTTATCACCGCATTTTAAAGTTCCAAGTAGATCGTTGGAACAGTACGTTCTATATGAGTGAAAGGTTTCTTCAACGTCGAAATGCTATGAGTGAAATCTTACTTCGACACTAAACTGCGCCGCCGATGTTGACTGATATAAGGCAGCCACAAAACAAATATCCGTTGATACGTACTGCAATAGTAGCAAAGTTATCCCTCTAGTTCCCTGTATGGTATCAAAACTAAATCCTGTTGCAATTGAAGAACCATTGTTAAAGGAGGACGTAAAATTGCTCTTATTGATATCGAGCCCTAATAGCAAAAATTATGTAACCAATTTTAGTTAATTTGCATCATCTCTAAAAATTTCATAACTCTGAGAAGTACGGTTACGAAATGAGAGCAGAAGCAGTTCGAAACAAAACCCTCGACTTGAAGCAAAAATATTTAAAAGAAACCTTCTCCTGTAAAATTTTGTTTTTGCTGGTTACATAATTTTTTGCTATTAGGGCTCGATATAAACGAATGGGTGCTATCGAAAAAGTTTCACTTTTGGATATTGCCACATTGTTCCATTTTGAAAATCCACTTGCATGTTCGAAAGCCGACTCCGATATTTCAGACAAGACGTTGGACAATTTTAGTCTTCGGAGTAATTACCACATATTAGTTGAAACAAATTGGAAAACAAATAAGACTGAAGGAAACTTTTCTGACGAACTTTACGTTCGGGTCGACTACAAAATTCAATTGCTGCTAGACTGTACAATATGTCATACAAATATTTAACAATGGTTGTCAGTTTCGTGTCATATAAAAGGCTTTTCTCAAAGGCTTCATTAGTGTTGTCCCAGAAAAGAAGCAGTTTGCAAGCAGAGAAGGTTAACAAAATACATATTGTTTTTGCAAAGCCTGAATAAAAAGTATTGCGATATATAATAAATAAAATTTCCTTATTCTTTATTAAATATTTAAATCGAGTATTATTTATTTAATATTTTTTTTTCAGTGCCAATTAGAATCAATACGATGCATTGCAAATATCGATGTTTTTTTTTAATTGATACATCGAATAACATCGATGTGAATTAATAATTAATCGAATGGGAAAAAACATCGATGTTTTTTTTTACATGAACGGCTCTAATATAAAGCCCTTTTTAGAAAAACTCTTTAGAATGCCTAAAAACGTAACGAACAATGCTATTGTAGTAATATTTGGTATGTCACAGTTTTATATGACTTGAAATTACACTGTCAACTTTCGTACAGACAGTCCGTAATTTACCATAGGCCCCATACGAAGCCCGCTCTCGAGAAACACTTTAGTTCTTCTGAAACCGTAACGAATATAATAAATTTTGATCTGTTGCAGTTTTATATGACAATCGAGCAATTCCATATGAAAGCGATCACCTTTTGGACGACACCTCTCCGATTTTAAAATAAATAGTCTCAATCGATTGCCCAGCAAAAAATAATGTACCTACATTTTTTTTTTTTTTATAGTGACTGGTTTAGTGGTGGTGTACACCCCTGTCATGTGACAAAATTGAAGAATTCTTCATAAGGGACCTCATTGAAAGTTGTTTTAAAAAAAAACTACTAAAGCGATCGCAACGAGTGATAGCTCGTTGGAAAAATAAAATTTTCCTAATTTTTCTTAGAAATTTACCTTTAAATTTTCCCATGAAAATTAAATTTTCCGATTTTCCACAGAAGCTCCTAAATTTTCCGGCTAATTTTTTTTTTTATTCCTCATAATTTTTGCTTTAAGAATCAGCAATAAAAAAATGGGCCCCGACTCCTTGTTTGGACATGAGAAGAGCATTTAAGAGACCACCTTGTTAAAAATACATTTTAAAAATTATTTTACAGTTAAAAATACATTTATGAAGAAAAAATCTTTCTTATTTTGCTGCTTATACTTAATTACAATATTTATTAAAAATTTCAATTGTCTTGGCATCATTATAAAATTAAAGTAACTTTAAATTTAGCACGTCGGCAGACGAAGAGTACCGCTTTACATTAATTGACATATCAGAAATATTTGGTATGAAGCAATGAAACTTTTGCGTTCCAGTTATAGTTTTGACATTATTATATCTGTTTTGAATTCGTCGCTCCATGGCATCGTGTTCTTTTTGAGTGCATAAAACTGTGTTAATGGCAATTTCCTTGCTTTGAATCCACGAAAACAAATGTTGTACATTTAAGATCTGGTCAGTATATGGCCTTTGCAAACTTGCCTTAGTCGCCATGCGTTTTAGGGTTCCCCCTAACGCATCGCATGGGCCCTTACCGTGGGACGTCGCGAAAAAGTGCCACTCGACCTTGCAGTCTTGTTCTTCTTCAATTATGCAAAGATTGTAAAAAATTTTTTTATTCTTGTACTGAGAAGCCGCGCCGTCTGAGAAAAACGTTACTTTGTCGATTGCATCGAATTTTGATCTTAAGAATTCAAACAGTTTCATTTGAAATAAATAAACGGACACATAATTATGAGCTAAACTCTCCGCGACAACAACAAGGCTTACGGTATGTAGTTCGTTATCTTCGTTTTTGAAATAAATGCAAAAAGGATGCACCGTGCACTGGTCGTTTGCCCAGTGATAAGCCTGAATTTCATCCTGAACGAGAAAAGTGTAATTCTCGGCAAAGTCGCTTATCACAATGAATTCATTTTGGGCTAATTTCTCCTTACTTTCCTTTAGAAATTTCGATTGCATCTCGGATATGAAATGGTGCGCCTTCAGTTCATTCAACTTGAATCCGAATTCCTCGATGAATTCCGGAATCTGCTTTACCACGGTCTCAAGGGAACATCTGCCGCTGCTAATTATCCACTGTTTGAAATGCATCTCCTGAGTTAACAGCTGTTCAAACTTTTCCGCCAAATATTGCTCTAGCTCGTCAATCTTCGGACAATTGTCGCATTTGGACAGATGACAATTTTCCGTGGGGTATGCGCACAACGACTTCGACAGGAGGTCCCTATATGTTTCAATTTCACCGTGAAATACTTTCAATTTCTTGCATGGAAAGAAAATTAATTTGATGTTTTGATGAAACATGCAAACGCAGACTGAATGCCTGTCTAATGCCAGCACGCATTCTTTTGGTCGTAGGATGGCAAACTTAGAAAATCCCACTTTTTCTGCTGGGTATTTCTCATTGAACTGATGGTATGCTTCGGATAGATTACATAATAATAATCTGCGCTGCTTGTGTACTTTTTCTCCATCTTCACGTGTGATAACATAGTCACGTGTACCTGGGCAGGCGCGGCTGTTGTCATCATTGCAGTAAAAATCTTGAATCAATTTCACCGTTGCTTCGCTGAGGGTCCTTGAGCCAAATTTCTTGGTGGGAGTCGCCAATATGCCCTTCTGTCGAACTAATTCTTTGCTTCTTCTCGCGATGTAAAAAGATGTTTGAAACTGTTCAGAAATCTTGCGTATAGACCATGATTGAGGCAGCACAGATAAAATGAGATATTTCTCCGGAAAAGTGGTCGCTAAATTGAATTTTCTTTTCAACTGCTCAATCATTTGTTTGCTGTCATCAACGTCATCTGCTTGACAACCTTGCCTTTTTTCTCTTTCCTGTATGTTTCACTTCGCAACTTTCTTTTTCTAATAGGCGTTTCACCTAAAGTGGTAATAGCCTCATTAAGTAATTAAGTATAAGCAGCAAAATAAGAAAGATTTTTTCTTCATAAATGTATTTTTAACTGTAAAATAATTTTTAAAATGTATTTTTAACAAGGTGGTCTCTTAAATGCTCTTCTCCTGTCCAAACAAGGAGTCGGGGCCCATTTTTTATTGCTGATTCTTAAAGCAAAAATTATGAGGAATCCAAAAAAAAAATTAGCCGGAAAATTTAGGAGCTTCTGTGGAAAATCGGAAAATTTAATTTTCATGGGAAAATTTAATGGTAAATTTCTAACAAAAATTAGGAAAATTTTATTTTTCAATTAAAGCCTGATTCAATACCTTTCCAACGAGCTATCACTCGTTGCGATCGCTTTAGTAGTTTTTTTTAAAACAACTTTCAATGAGGTCCCTTATGAAGAATTCTTCAATTTTGCCACATGACAGTGGTGTACACCACCACTAAACCAGTCACTATAAAAAAAAAAAAAAAAATGTAGGTACATTATTTTTTGCTGGGCAATCGATTGAGACTGTTTATTTTAAAATCGGAGAGGGGTCGTCCAAAAATTTGCCAATTTTGATCGTTTTCATATGGAATTGCTCAATCATACTTTCAACTTTCGTAAAGATCGGTCCATAATTTACCATGGGCCCCATATAAAGCTCACTATCGAAAAACACCTTAGTAAGCCTAAAATCGTAAAAAATAACGCTATTTTTCTTATAAATTTTGGTCTGTTTTAGTTTCACCATATGCTCCATATAAAGCCTACTCTCGGAAAAAACTTTAGAAAACGTAAAAACTCAACGAATAAATATATTATAATAATAAAATTTGGTCAGTCATAGACTATTAATTACTTTGTCAAATTCCGCGTAGATCGGCCTATAATTTATCACTAGATCTCTCGTCCGACCATTCGCCTTCAATATTGACTGTCTTTCAGGAACATCCGATCCCCAAGCACTGGTATTTCCCAAACAGGATGACAAATTGGCTTAAATATAAAAAGTATATAAGTTCACACACCCTCTAATATCCCATTGAAAAATGAAGAAGAAGTGCAAGAAGCAATAAGCATGTTTACGGATATAATTTATATCGCAGCAAATGTTTCTACACCGACTATAAATCAGATTACGAAAATAACACAATGCCCACAAAATATTGAAACTCTGATCAGAGAAAAAAGAAACCTTAGAAGATTATGGCAGCAACATAGATTTCCAGCTTTAAAACTCCAACTAAACCAATGTCAAAGAGTACTTCGCAAAGTTCTCCAGGAAAACAAAGTATCGTCTCTCCAAAGATATCTACAGTCTTGATCCAAGAGAAAGAACTAACTACAGCCTATGGAATGCCACTAAAAACCTAAACTGTCCTATAAGTTAAGAGTCTCCAGTTCGCCTTATTGACGGCAGTTGGGCCAGAAGTCCAAATGACAAATCTAAAGCCTTTGCGGACAACCTAGAATAAGTGTTCACATCCAATAACACCAACTCCGACATAATTGTCCCACAGATAAATGAGAAAGTAGTCTCCCCCATGAAACTTCGATTTCCTAACATAATAACAGCTGTTCGAAATCTCAGCACAAAGAAATCTCCTGGTCAAGACAAAACTACAGCAAAAATGTTATGTGAACTACCTAGCAATGCTCTAAGACTTATCCTTTATATATTTAACGCAATCCTGCGTATAGGCTTTTACCCATCCTCTTGGAAAATATCCGAGATTATAATGATTCCAAAGCCAGGAAAAGATCCCAGTCAAGTAAACTCATACAGGCCAATAAGTCTCCTCTATTTTATCAAAGCTTTTTGAAAAATTAATTCTAAATGCACTAACTCCATTCCTTAACGATCACCAAATCATCCCCGCTCAACAAATTTGGGTTCCGAAAAGACCACAGTACGGTAGAACAAGTTCATCGAATAGTGACTCTTATCAGAAGAACATTTGAGGAAAAGCTATATTTCACTTCATTATTTATTGATATTTCTCAAGCCTTTGACAAAGTCTGGCACAAAGGGTTAATATATAAAATAGTTTCGCTGTTACCCCAAAATACACACAAGCTTCTAAAAAGTTACTTAACTGACAGAACATTCGTGGTCAAGGTCAAAGACATAATCTCAAGCCCCAGAAAAATTTCGGCGGTTGTTCCCCAAGGCAGTATTCTTGGTCCCCTTATGTATATTCTATACACAGCAGATATGCCCACAAGTCCCTTACACACACTTCAACCTTCGCAGACGACACCGCATTTCTTTGCATAGATAAAAATCCTAATATTGCTTCTTACAACTTGCAAACTCACATTTATGAAGTTGAAAAATGGCTTACTAAATGGAAAATAATGGTAAATCCTTCGAAATGTGTCCAGGTTACATTTACCTTAAGAAGGGAAAACTGCCCTAATATAACAACAAACAATGTCAATATCCCTGAGAAGTCGCATATAAAATATCTGGGAATTCACCTCGACTGACGTCTCACTTGTTCTCAACATATTGACTCAAAATGTACACAACTAAAACTTAAAACTTCTCAGTTGCTCTGGCTCCTAAACTCTCACTCCACCCTCAATCTTGAATTTAAGGTCCTATTATACAAAGCCATCCTCAAGCCAATCTGCCTTATGGAATACAACTGTGGGGAACTGCAGCAGTATCCAATGTTCAAAAATTGCAAAGAAGGCAATCCAAAATATTACGCCTTATAACTGGCAGTCCGTGGTTTATCCGCAACGAAAATATACGCAAAGATCTCAGCATACCATACATCCGTGAAGAAATACAGAAATATTGTTCCAAATACGTACGTAAATTGTCAACACACCCAAATCCCTTAGCTCAGAATCTACTCCTATTTAAAGGACATAGTCGCTTAAATAGGGTAGATACATTGGCTATAGCTCACAAGTAAAGAAACGCAAAACCTGTTAACACTCATTGGTCACTTATGCGCTGGCATCAGGGCCACAATATATATTTAGTTTAAGATATTAATACTTATTGTAATTTTTCTCAAAGAAAAGATCCAATAAACAAAACAATAAAGCTTTGAAAAAAAAATAATTTGATCATTTTATCATTTAAGGAATAAAACTACAAAAAGAATCGAACAGTTTAAACGATTTATGAAACATAAAATAAAAATGTTTGATAACGAATATGCAACATCTGATATTTAATATTTTTGTTTAATACAATTGTTTTTGCATGTACTCGTCAACAACTTCTTATCAATATTTTTTTCTTTTATATTTTATAAACTTTGATTGTTTCGTAAGTTACTCCTGAGCTTTTCATATAAAAATTTACTATTTATCAAATGAGTTGACTTAAGGGCAAGAAAAATATTTTATAAAATTTTGGTCATTCCTGCTTCTGTTGTTATATTTAATACATATGTATGTATAGTATGTTTTTTCTTAGTTAATAGATAGCAAAGCCTTATCAGTTTAAAATAATTTAATACACACTTAGGTGTTGCAAAAAATATTTGAAGCAATATCACATGGTTTTCTGAAAAGTAAACACATACTAGTAAAATATTTAGTTACTAAAGTCCTTTTGATTAAAAAAACAGTTGGATTAAAGGCTTTAAAATTATATGTAAACGAAGATTTACTTTTCTATGCATCTCCTTTTGAAAAGAAAAATTTGTCAGAACATAAGTTAATTAGTATCTTTATAATTTATTTTACAGTGGTACTGTAACGACTTGGAACGAAAAAGGACTCTTCTCTCTCTTTTTTTTAAGTGATGCAAGCAGCAGTGATGGAAGAATCAAACGGTAAATATTTAAATATAATTTATTTAAATCTTAGCATTAATCATTGACCAATCAAATTTTATTAGTCAACGTTGAACAACAACAATCAATTACCACCACCACCAATTATCAAGAGTTAATGGATCAACAACAACAATTACCTTCTCCAACTCCGGTTGCTACACCCACTAGCACAACTAGTGGCGGAACATCTAGCAATGCTACACCAGCATTCAGCTATGATGATCTTTTTCCCGCTTTGCCAGCAAACAATGCAGCTCCTTTGAGTGCCACCGCTGGTCCACCAGTTGTACGTGTAACCAGCACCCAAAAGACTCAAGTTTTGCATTTGGCCGGAGAAGAACGCAAATCGACCGATTCCGAAAAGTTTGGTGAAGGCGAATCGAAACGTATTTGCCAGCAAATCTCTAAGGAAACTGGTGCTCAAATTGAAATCGCTAGTGGCAAAAATCAATCGCTTACCTTCCTAATCAAGGGCAAACAACCAGAATTGCTCGATGCTCGTCGCAAAATCCTTATGCACTTCTCCGCCCAAGCTAGTCGCTCGATCAGCATTCCCAAGGAACATCATCGCGTGATCTTGGGCAAAGCTGGTAAACGTCTTCGTGATTTGGAACAATTGACCGCAACCAAAATCACAATTCCCAATCAAAATGAAGAAAGCGACATCGTTACCATTGCCGGAACTAAGGAAGATATTGAGAAGGCAGAAGCCGAAATACGCCAATTGTCTGCCGATCAATACAAAAAGTCTTCGGATCGCATCTCTGTGCCAAAAATCTATCATCCTTTCATTGTTGGTCCCTACAATGAGAACTTAAATAAGATCCAAGAAGAGACCGGTGCCAAGGTAAATGTGCCACCACAATCTATGCAAAAGGATGAAATTGTGATTAACGGTGAGAAGGATGCTGTAGCTGCGGCCAAGGCAAAGGTAGAAGCCATCTACAAGGAAATGGAAAAGAAATGCTCTACTGTTAGTGTTGAAGTGGCCAAGGCACAACATCGTTACGTTATTGGGCCCAAAGGTTCGACAATTGCTGAAATTCTTCAACTCACTGGAGTGTCTGTTGAAATGCCACCTTTAGACTCGCCTCTCGAAACAATTACCTTGCGTGGTCCCCAAGTGGCTTTGGGTAATGCATTGACTGTGGTATATCAAAAGGCCAACTCTGTTAAGTCAGTTGAAATCGATGCTCCTCACTGGATTCACAAATATGTAATTGGACGCAAAGGTGCCAATATGAAACAACTTGAAGAGGATTGCCCTAATGTGAATGTCAATTGTTTAGAGGATAAAATCAAACTGGAAGGTGACCCAGAAAATGTTGACAAAGCAACCAACTATCTTAACGATATCATCCGCAACTATGAAGAAAACTTCACCTTTGTTGTAATGACCGTCAATCCAGCTTATTACAAACATATCATTGGCAAGGCTGGTGCCAACGTCAATCGCCTTAAGGATGAATTAAACGTTAACATCAACATTGAAGAACGTGAGGGTCAAAACAACATTCGCATTGAGGGTCCCAAGGATGGCGTTAAAAAGGCTCATCTTGAATTACAAGAGAAAATAGATAAACTGGAAAATGAAAAATCAAAGGATGTTATTATCGACCGTCGCTTACATCGTCAAATTATTGGGGCTAAGGGTGAAAAGATTCGTGAAATCAAGGATCGCTACCGTCAGGTTATGATTCTCATTCCCACGCCGCAGGAAAATACTGATATTGTGAAGTTGCGCGGTCCCAAAGAAGATGTTGACAAATGTCACAAGGATCTTTTGAAATTGGTGAAAGAAATCCAAGAGTCGTCGCACATTGTCGAGGTGCCCATCTTCAAGCAATTCCACAAGTTTGTCATTGGCAAGGGCGGTGCTAACATAAAGAAGATTCGTGACGAAACCCAAACCAAGATCGATCTTCCTGCTGAGGGCGACACCAATGAGGTTATCGTCATTACCGGTAAGAAAGAGAACGTTCTCGAGGCCAAGGAACGCATACAAAAAATTCAAAATGAATTGACTGATATTGTCAGCGAAGAAGTTCAAATTTCTCCCAAGTACTACAACTCGATCATTGGTACTGGCGGAAAATTGATTTCTTCCATTATGGAAGAATGCGGTGGTGTATCGATAAAATTCCCTACCAGTGAATCAAAGAGCGACAAGGTCACCATCCGTGGTCCTAAAGACGATGTGCTTAAGGCCAAGACTCAACTCTTGGAATTGGCTAACGAACGCCAGGCTGCTTCCTTCACTGCCGAAGTACGTGCTAAACAGCAACACCACAAGTTCCTCATTGGCAAAAACGGGGCTTCCATTAGGAAGATACGTGATGCCACCGGTGCACGTATCATCTTCCCTGGCAACGATGATGCCGACAAGGAAGTCATCACCATTATTGGAAAGGAAGAACATGTTAAACAGGCCAAGGAACAATTGGAAGCCATTATTAAAGATATCGACCAGGTCACCGAAGGTGAAATTTCCGTGGACCCCAAACACCACAAACACTTTGTAGCTAAGCGTGGTGAAATCTTGCATCGAATTTCTGAGGAATACGGTGGTGTTATGATTTCTTTCCCTCGCCCAGGTGTAGACTCCGATAAGGTTACTTTAAAGGGTGCAAAGGATTGCATTGAAGCTGCCAAATTGCGTATTGCTGAAATCGTTGCTAACTTGGATGCTCAAGTGACCATTGATGTCGTCATTCCCCAACGTTTGCACCGTACTATTATGGGAGCTCGTGGCTTCAAAGTGCAACAAGTTACTACAGAACATGATGTCAACATCAAATTCCCCGATCGTGATGCCACCGAACCTGTCGAAGGTCTTGAAAACGGTACTAACGGCACAATCGATGGCGTAGCTACCGACGAACCAATCCGTCATTGTGATATTATTCGTATTACTGGCCACATTGACAAATGTAATGCCGCCAAAAGAGCTCTTATCGATCTTGTTCCCATCATCGAAGAACTTACCGTACCCTATGATCTTCACCGTACCATAATCGGTCCCAAAGGTGCCAATGTACGTGAATTCATGTCCACCTATGATGTACACATCGAATTGCCACCCAGCGAAAGTAAATCTAACACTGTTAAGGTAACCGGTACCCCTGTTCATGTTGCCGAAGCCAAAATAGCTTTGGATAAAATGATCGAAGAGCATGAAGCCGATCGTGCTGATCGTGAATTACGTTCATATAACCTACAAATCGAAGTTAATCCTGAATATCATTCAAAATTGATTGGTAAACGTGGAGCCGTCATCAATAAGTTGCGTGCCGATCACGATGTCAACATTTCGCTGCCCAAACGTGGTGATTCCAATCAAAGTATCATCACTATTACCGGCTATCAGGTCAAGGCTGAGGCGGCTCGCGATGCAATTATGGAAATTGTGGGTGAAATGCAAAATTTGTATCGTGAAGTTATTGATATTGACACTCGCGTCCATTCGCATATTATTGGTCAACGTGGCAGAACTATTCGTAAGCTCATCGAAGATTACAAGGTGAGCGTTAGTTAAAGCTTAACTGCCGTATTCATAAAAAATTAAAATGGATTTGAAATTAATTTTTAGAAAAATTTGTATGAAAATTTTGCCTTAAAACACATTTCAAATTTATTTTATTTTTTATGAATACGGCAGTTATTTTTTTGTCCTTGATTTATATAAGTAAAGTTTTTTGTGTCGAGTTTAAACTTTTTTTTTGTGAGGTTGTGCTTACATTCATTCCCTTTTGTATCTATTGTATCGCATCAAATTTTAAAAAACATAGAAGCGTGATTATTCCATCTTTATCCAATACAACATTAGTTCAGTTCGGGTGAACTAAACAGCCCTGCTGATAACCTTTTTTTTAGCTTTAAAATTGTTAGATGTCAAAATTTTGTTTATTATCTTTGTTTCTGTTTTGTCTTGGTTCTTTTTTAACATTGTACAATGATTTTACAAAAACAAATTGCTTGTGAATGTAGTACCGAGATAACCTGTAAGAATTCGCCCTGATCAAATGTAGAAAATTGTACTACATACATACATACTTTTTCCGGTTTAAAATATTTGTCAAACTTGATGATGTTTTTGTCATAAATTTGTCCATTATTGATACTTTTTTACATTTGTTACAGTTTTCTCATAAAGTCAAAAACTTAAAATTAGACCCAGGAGATCGTTAAATGATATTTTTCCGCCCTGCCCTCTTTTGTAATCACTCAGGGGGAGGTATCCGGTTACGGTCGGAGCATGAAATACGTTTTAATTTAACAACGTATCTACCTTATACGCTACAGCGTTCAAACAGTTCTCTATTTCAAAATTTGATAATACAAATTTTTTTTAATGCACAAAAAAAAAGTTATTAAGAAGAACCCAGTTACAGTAACACACATTGTTTGATTACAAAAAAAAATTGGTGAAAATTTTTTAAAGAGCAATACTTTTAAAGAAAATCCTACTTACCTCATAGAGGTTAGTTAGGTTTTTCGATTTTCACTGTTTGTAACAGCGTTTTCATTTTGTTCATAAAAGTTTTTACGATACATGGGCGCATATTCATAAATTAACCCTAAGTGCTACCTTTTTTAAGTACCTATTTAATTATTCACATTTAGTTACTCTCATCGCGAAAAGTTTACACTTAACTATGGGCCAAGCCAAGCCAAGCCGAATTTACTAGAAGGTGAGGTCAACTCTAAAAATACAATGCGTTAGTGGTCCGATTGTCAAAAATATTGCTAGTAAAAAAGTCGAGTTTGCCAACCATATGTTGACTTGACCACACCTTCTAGTGAATTCGCCTTGTATTTTTTTTAACAGGAATGCGCCCTGTATACAACAACATCACTGAGAGCAAATTTCTCATTTCTAATGGAAAATTTTTGCTAAACAAAATAGAAAAAACTTTTGTAATCCCTTACATCAGTGTTGCTTTCAACTTGCACATAAGTAAATGCTTTTAGTGTTTCATATTTAACTAAATGAAAGCTGCCACAAAGACGTTTGGTGCGGTGCATGAAAGAGTAAGGCTTTAAACCACTTAATTTTTATTTTTAATGGTTTCAGCAATTTTTTTTAATTTGACATATGTATATGTAACTGTACTTCAAAATTTAAATTATTTTACTCAAATTTCTTAAATTTCTACACATCAAGTTAATTTTTAATTTTTTTTATTGCCTCTTGTAGGTTGACATTAAATTCCCCTCGCCCGATGAGGCCAAAAATAATCCTGATGCTGTCACTATCATTGGAAAAGAAGATGATGTTGAAAACGCTAAGGAAGCTATCCTCAATATGGCTGAAGATTACATCCGTGACTACTTAGAAAACTTGCCACCCTCCCCACAACCCCAAACTGTGGGAGCTTTCTTGTCTGCCGGCACTGGCAATACTAATGAAAATGGCTTCGTTATGAAAGATGCTCCTTGGGAGAAGGCTGATAAGAAACAAGGAAAATCTGCTCCCAATACTCAATCCCAAGAAGATTTTCCAGCAGTAGGTGGAGCACCTGTGGCCACGGCACCCATCACCTCAGTATGGGGACCCAAAAACTAAAAAAAAACTTTAATTGAGTGAAACATCATTGATTAACAAACACACGAAGTAGGTGTCAAAATCTTGAAGGTTGTCAAAAACATTAAAATTAAAAAAAAAAAAACAAACAATATTTAAAAGAATTAATACAGTCAAGGGAAAAACAAAAGCATGATGTATAAATAAAAAAAAATTAATAACAAAAATGTAATTTAAAAAGCTCCAAACAATACAAACAAAAAGACATTTCCTTTTTTTAAACTTTTGAAATTAATTTTTTTTTAATTTTGATTATTAAAATCTCTAACTTAAAAATTTGAGGTTATATATTTGAACAAATATATTTGAATTTAATTCGAATAGATGTCTAAACTGACACTTGTTTCGTGCGCTTCCTTTAAACATAATTCAAAAAAAAAAATACAATAGTTTTATTAAGATAAACAAATAACACGAAAAACCGACTCAAAATAATAAAAACTAAAAATGTATATCAAATTCAAAATTTTTTATTTAATTTAAATAAAATCACAAACAAGACTTTGAAAAGTTCAACTTGAAATTTTTCTTGTACTAAATATTTTTGAACCATAACTGTTTTTATTTGAAAACAAAAACAAATCATTGAGTTGAGTTGAGTTTTGAATACTTTATACAAAAAAAAATAAATAACAATGATGCCAAGTTTACACTTAAAACAAGTACATACATACATACACATACATACATACAAATATAACAAGATATCATTATGATGAAAAAAATAAAATAAAAAAAGAAAAAATAAAAAAATATAAAAAAAATAAATTAATAAACATAATTTTTTTATATATATAAAAAATAGTAAAAGATTAAAAATTGTCAAAATATTATTAAAAAAATTATTTTTAAAATATTAAAAAAAATCTGTAATGTTTTCTCATCATTTATATTATTTCTTCACTCTTTATTACAAACCTAAAAAAACATATGATTTATATAATCATTTTAAATTAAAATTAAAAAAAGTACATGTCTTTTAAAAAGTCATAATCCTTCTATACGAAAACTTAAACGAATTTCTTTTGAAAATTCTAAATAATATATATGTATATATATGTACACAAATGTACATATACATATATGTATCTATATTTTTTTTTTTTTTTTTGTTTTCATAAAAATAGAAAATTTATTATATTAAAACAAATTTAAAAATATCATGCTTTTATTAGTTTAATGTGTGCAATTTTTTTTAATTTCAAATAATGTTTTTTGTCTATTAAAAAATTGTACTTTATTTTGTTTAATTTCTTGAAAAAATTGAATATAGAAAAAGTAATTTCAAATACTTTTTTATAACAATTATCTAAACATTTATTAATATTTTTTGTGTTTTTATTATCATTTATTATTAAAAATTAAAAACCTACATAATTGCATATTTTTTTTTAAGAAAATTTTTACTATTTTTTCAAAAACTAAAATAAAAAAATTTAAAAAAAAATGGGATAAAAAATAGTTTTATTTCAAAAATAGATTTAAGCTTAAAATCTAAAAAAGTATTACAAAAAAAAACAGAAAGTTTAATATTAAACATAAAGTTATGGAGATATTATATATGTATATATACATATGTATATATATATGGGCATTTCCACCAAAAGGTCCACCGCAACAAAAAAATTATAAGTTCTTGAAAAGGCCTTGTTTTATCATATTTTAACAGGAAAACAATCAAATTTAATAAAAGTAAAAAAGTTTTATATTTATTTATAACCCATTTCAAGATTTATGAATGCAAAGTGGAACAAGTGCAACTTTTCTTATTTGGATATTGCTATTGTACGTTTTGCTATGATAACAGTTCTTTAAGAGAGACATTATGCATTGACTTTTTCTCTCTAAAACCTTTTGGAAGGTCCAAAGAGTCAAAATAGAATGCACAAGAAACTATGCGATTGCAAATAACTGTAATTTTTTTCTTTGTATTATCTCATATTTCGATGTCATGTGCGACATTGAAAAACATAATTTTCTATCAGTGCGTCGAAAGTAAAAGGAAAAACCTCATCAAATTACCAGACCAAACAGAGATTTTTTATACAATTAAAATAAAAAAAACATTACGGTAAAATAGCAAGATTTGTGACCTTGGTACTTATATAAAGGTGTTCACGTGCGACATGGTAAGTGTGAAAATTAAAAATTTGAAAATTATTTTTTTATTTTTTTGAACAATCTCTTAATTGAAATTATGAAATCTTATGGAGGTTTTTCAAAAATATTTATTTTTTCTGATGGGAGCCGCTCTCAGTTTAAAAACAAATTTATACTATCAAGCCTAGGTGATTTTATAAAAAAATTTAGATGTTGCTTAGTGGAATGGAATTTTTTTGCAAGCTCACACGGTAAGGGAGCCGTTGATGGAGTCGGAGCTGTTATAAAAAGAAAAGTATGGCAGATAACGAAATCCCAAAACATTGCTATACCCGATGCATTTTCATTTTATCAATGTGCACAAAATAATATTAATGGGGTTCAAATGTATTTTATGCCCTCTCAGCAAATTGAAAAGCAAAGCATATTATATAAGTTAGACGAAAAATGGAAGAAAGTAAAAAGCATTCCAGGAATAGCCCAGTTGCACTTCTTTTGTTGCGATGGTCAAGAAATAAAATCTGCTAGGACTGCCTATTCTAAAAAAACTGTATTTTATATTCCTCATAATATTTAATTCTATTACTATTACTAAAACTTTTACTATTATTCATACTATGTACATATTTTTGTTAAGTTTGTTGTTTTAATATGAAAATAAACACTTTGAAAACTTCTGTTCATTTAAAAACATTTTAACTAAGCTCATTTATATATAATTTCGTAAAAAGAGTAACAGAATCAACATAAATATCATGATGGAAAAAAATGTCATGTGCGACAGATCACGTGCGACTGCGATTAAAGCTAAATAAAAAAAAAAGTATACATTATTTTTATTTAAAATGACAGCCATATTTAAGAGGCATGCGTGCATAACATTCTTCAATTTTTTTCATTCAAATATTGCCTCAGGTTTCGCTGAAATCGGCATTCGAATTAATGGCCACAAAAAACACTTCTGTTTTCGTCACGTGCAAATGCCTTGTTTTTTTGCAATTTTCTTGAAAACGAAACAATTTATCAAAATGAACAATAGCACCAATTATAGGGCTAATTAATAGCTATAACTTGAATCTATTGCCAAAATAAAAAAAAGTTTTATTTTGACTTTTTTTTAACTTTAAATGTGTACGATGGTCACGTTCGACATGATGGAAATGCCCATATATATATTTTTTCCTTTACTCCTGCAAGTAGCATAGGTCAGCAAATAGAGATATTCCTAGGTAAAAATTAAAACGTAAAACAAAACCTTTAGCTTGGTACTAGAGTATCCGAACAACGATTAATCGAGGAATTTGTCCGGCATTATTTGATCGAATTATTAAAATGTCCAATTTCGAATAACGAATAACTCGAATAACGAATAACTCGAACAACTTGTGTCAATTAATCGAATAAAATTTATTTCTTAGGGCCATTATTACAACTTGCCAATAGTTAAAAGTTGGATTTTGTTGGACCGATAAATAACTTTGCATTATTACAACTTTCATTTTTTATTGCTGTTATTTTCAATAATAATAATCGGCCTTATTGTGGTTGTCGTTGTCGTATACGACTGTGTTATAGATTAAAGTAATACACAGCATGTGTTCTTTAATCTACTACAAAAAACGACACGTTTGTTTACGAAAACGACAACCACAATAAGGCTGAATATTTAATAGATGAAAACATAATAAATGAAGGTTTTATAATGCAAAGCTATTTATTGGTAAGACAAAATCCGATTTTTAACTATTGGCAAGTTGTAATAATGGCCTTTAGAAAATTAAATTTTTTAATGTAAAAATATTTTGTTTTGGTTTCTAATTGATTAAATATTATAAAACAAAATTACATTTTGTAACCTTTTGCATATATTTTCATTACACATTCTTCTAAACATATTTTAGGCCCTCTTTAGATTTGAGCATGTGTGTAACAAATTATGTAACTCACTTTAAACGTCAAAATCAAAACGTTACAAATTTCGCACTAAAATATAAGTTTTCATATTCATTTTGGCGTTTATTACAAAAAAAAATTCATCTGCATTTATAAATGTGTTAACCATTCGCTGTCAGATTATGGGTTAAATGCAGTATTCAAAAATGCTTGACTATTTTCAATGCTTTTGTAATTGCTTAACTTACCTAGCGTTTCCACATGCAAGTACAAGTTCGAAAAACTCAATACACTCACACTTTTTTCACTAACATTCACACAATTTGTGTACTTTCAGCCAATCGGCTGTTTTCTCGATTTTTCGTTGATAATACGTATACACTACTTGCATGTGGAAACGCCGGGTAAAAGTCATAAGATTGTGCTGCAACAACAAAGAACATCGGCAGTCGACATGTTCGAAAGTGTTTGGTTTGACAGACTGAAACTTTTCAAAAACAGTAAAAGCAAAAGCAGAAAAAGTGAGAGTAAATAAAAAAATTATCACTCAATTATTCTCAGTGTTATAAAGGTAGAAGTACATAACACGCGTTCGTTCGTCGACGTTTGTCGTGCGTTTAAAAATTTTAGCGCTTGAAAAATTGCAAGTTACACAACGCGCGTTACAAAAGCCGTTCCTGTCAGCTGTTTTTCATTTGCTTACTTACACTATTCGCAAATTTGTAAAATTTTTTTTTTATTGTCAGCTGATTACTTGTCAAAAATACACAACGTGCTAAAAAGTTCAAAGTTAACCAACTTTCTGGCGCTAACGCGTCAAAATATTTTGCATATAGCTTGTTCAATTAAAATACACTAGTTTAACTTTTTTTGACAGAAGTCTACAGAGCGCGCGTGCATTAACGTGTACTTCTACCTTATTAAGACTTAAGGCCATGTCAGATAAAACTTCTTCGCTTTGCGTGACGTTTCTAATGCCCCTATTGCGGTTCTCCACTCAACTCAGTTTGGTCGTGTAA
Source organism: Pollenia labialis (assembly GCA_949318255.1). Taxonomy (NCBI): domain Eukaryota; kingdom Metazoa; phylum Arthropoda; class Insecta; order Diptera; family Polleniidae; genus Pollenia; species Pollenia labialis. The sequence continues at coordinate 57,035,493 of OX439143.1, forward strand.
GAGTCAACCCAACTTATGCACAACCAAACTCATTTTAGGTATTGTGGTACCCAACTGTTTTTAGTTGAGTTTGCTATAAAGTTGCCAACTTAAAATATCGATTTGCTAACTTTAAATATAATGTTTGACAAGTGAAAATTTTATATTTATATTTTATACTATATCTGTTAAAATTTTGAATTGATTTTTCAATTTTGTCATGTATGGGTTCAAAACCAGCAAGAGTATGAAGTCGTTGGGTGGAGTAGGGCCAAGGTAGCTTAAATATCATTTTATGTAGCTTATTTTGTGATACTTGAAGTTTACTTACATAAGGTGCGTTTGAGTACTTTTGCAGTAAAATGCAGTAAATGAGTAAACTGAAAAATTTGCTCTCACAAAAAGCTGTTGTTCAAAAAAGTACGCGAACGCAAAATTTTTAAAAATTCGTAAAATTAAAGCAACAGCTGATGCCAAATAATTGAAGTGTTGAACAATTTTTATACTTTTGACTACTTAACTCGTTTTCTTATCGGTAATCGATTAAATACTTTTTATAACACGAACATTTTTGGATAAAACAAACAAATTATTTCATGTAATCTTTCATATTTGCTTGTTTTTTATTTGATTTGGTGTAACTAATTTCTGGCGGGTTAATTTATTCATAAGAACATGAATAAATTTTTGCTATTGATTACTTAAGTACCCAAGTACTTCACACTTTTACAACTCTAAAAAAGTAACATAACAAAAAAAGGTTCAAATGTTGGTATTTAGTTAAATAAAAGCTTCACAAACAAGTACAATTGATTAATATTTAATCACTTTTTGTTTTTGTATAATTTTGTCTCAACTTTTGTTTTATTTAAAAATTTTTTCACAATTTGTAAGCATTTTGTTTGTAACTTTTGTTTGTTTACCTTTTGAAACATATGTTTTTTTTAAATACTAAATTTTACTGCAAAAATTTCTGCAGTAAAAATTTGTAAATACTCAGACAAGAACTGTCACTTTACGCTCATAATTTGTGTTCTCATTTACTGTATTTTGTGTACTCGAACGCAATTTCGTAAAATGCAGTAAAGTTCAGTAAAAAAAACTTTTGTGTTCTCGAACGCAGCTACATATATATGGCATTTTGCCGACGTGAACCAGACTGGACAGCAGTAAAACATTATGGGATTGAATATTGATTTTATAATTAGTTTTTTGTTGTCAATGTTCAGCTCCGACTTTCTGTTGATAAGTGGGTACAATATTCGGATGATCTTGTTGATTTTGTCAACTACGTATGGAATATGATTGTTGAAATTGAGTTTTGTGTCCATGATTACTCCTAAATATTTAACGTTGTTTTCCTACGGAATATCATGATACATAAAGCGAAGTGAACTCTGAGGAGTGTAACACGTTTTGCGCCTTCGCGTAAAATAAATAGCCTGAGTTTTCTCAGCGTTTATTACAATTTTCCATTTTTAAAAATAGTTGCTCAAACCAATTAGAGCTGACTGCAGATTTTAACTTATGCTAGCTGTACATATATCAGAACTAAGAATCGCCGTATCATCTGCAAATATAGACGTAATGCAGTTTGTGAATGCTGGAATATCGGCAGGAAAGATGTTGTATAGTATCGGTGACAGACACGAGCCTTGAGGACAGCCAGCAGTAATATTTATTTGTTGTGAACATGTTGTTCCTATGTAGACGTTGAATGATCTATTTTGTAGAAAATTTTGAATAATTTTTAAAAATAAAATAATTCTGTTGCTGTAAGTAATATGTTTTTGTTTTTTTTAAGTTGTTGCAAGTTTTTGACTTCATCGCTATTGCTTGCTATTGCAAATTCATCAATATTTATTTCGCTTAGGCCCCTATTACGGTTTACAACTCAACTCAGTTGAGTTGTAATTAGGTTTTTTTTCCCGGGATTTTTGTTGCGGGATCCCGATAAATAAAAGTTCCTCATAGTTTCAGAAAAAAGCTATTTATACTTTGAAATTTATGTGCTGTTTACACAACACAAGTGACTGAACGTGTAGTAAAATTTATATAGTAAACATTCAACAAATTGAGTGCTTTTCATGAAAACAGCACATTAGTTTTCTATTCAATAACAAGAAGTGAGTACGCTCGTAAATCAATGTCTAATGACGAAATAAATCCACCAAAAGCAGAATGTGCCGCGCAACAGTTGATAATTAATAAATTAAGTTAAGTGAAGAGTTAATAAAAAACATAAATTCAAAATAAGATGCAGGCAGTAAATTTTAATTGTCCATGGACAAATCTTAAAAATAGGATATATCCAAAAATATCGCTCCTTTTTTTTTGTTACGAGAAAGTATGAAGGAACACTTTGCTTAATTAACTTAAAATTAAAATTTTTTTTTGAGATATGACGATATGTTTATAAGGTAATAAACATACATTTGTTTCATTTTGTGACGGCCTATATAACCGGAAAGTACTTGGAAACCGAAATAAAAAAAACTATAGAAACTCGTGTAAGATACTACAACATACATACAATTTTAAAAACACATTGTCCTAAAGATTACAGGTGGATCTTGTAAGATGAAGTCCGTTTAATGCTATTTTTTGCATCAACCTTGACATACATTTGAGTTATTTATTTATTTATTTACAAAATATTTTACAAAATAAATTTACAAAATATATATATTCATAAAGGCGCCGGGTGACTAGACCATATGCGCTCATTGTAGAGAAAAACGAAATTATATGTACATATGTAGTTTTAAATCAAAAAAATAAAATATGAGTAGGCAAAAAAGAATGAAAAAAAAGAAACAAACTAATCGGATAATGATTCCTCCTATACATCCTGAATGTTTTGTTTCCGTAAACTTCTCTTTATGGATGGTAAATATACGTTTGTAGTACAGTCAGTGATTTTATCCAGGGATTCATCTATTTTAGATATTTCACATTCCGTAAGTGTGTGTTCAACGGAAAGTATGACGTTGCAGAAAGAACATCTTGCCCGATCTGACCCATTGTAATAGTGCTGAGTATTAAACATAGTTTATCCCACACGGAGGCGAGCTAGCATTACACAATCGCTTCTCGTCATGTCGACATTGTATTTAGGCCTTAGAGGATAAGGATGAAGTTGTCTTTGTGAAGCACTGTATTGATTGTATATAATGCTTGGAAGACAGGGGAATTCTGTAATATTTAAAAGGCTTTGTGCCTTTTTGGCCGCTGCATCAGCACTTTCATTACCATCTATTCCAATATGGGAGGGCACCCATAAAATTAACACCCGTTGGTCAGGATTGGGTATATTGATGATATGGTTGTAGATTCCGTTGTGGTTTTTTGATAATGCATTTGTTGCACTGAGACTGTCTGTGCAAATCAAAGCTCGAGATTTTTTGCTATTTACATGTGAGATTGCAGCTTTAACGGCAGCTAGTTCTGCTGAAAAGATTCCAACTTCGTTAGGTAAACGTGCTTCCAGAATCGTATCAAATTGGGATGGACTTTTCTGCTCAACAATACCATAAGTAGTAATGCCCTGTTGAAAAGAGCCATCTGTGTAAATAGTCATTTCCGGAATGAATAATTCGACTTTTTCCTGTAGACTTTTTTTGAAGATTACCGGGTTACTGTTTTTGTTAAAGAAAGATAGACTTGAGTCTGTCATTGCATAGTTGTTGCCATTTAATGTGGCATGAGGTTTTTCCGGCAACATGATATTGTGTTTATTTAACAATGTAATAATATTTGATATTGAAGACGTCGGACAACGATTTTGATGTTCCTTGTACTTCCAAACAAGGCTATGGAGGCCGTCTTTTGAAATCGTAAATGACCTTGATGCTAAGCTTACTGAACTCTTTTCCAAGATATATTCAAAGTCTTGGTAACGGGCTTCAAATCTTAATCGCTCCAATGGTGTTGTTCTTAACAAACCAGATGCCGTTCTATAGCAGTTGTTAATGGCAGTATCTAACTTCTTTACGTTTTTCCCAGCTGTCCAGCCGTATATTGTAATGCCATGTAGCAAAACACCAGTTACCAAAGATTTGAAAATATCCAATGCAGTATTAATATGCGGGCCTTTGGAACAGGAGCAAATTAGTTTAAGGAGATTGTTTATTTTGCACAATTTAGAGGACAGATACTTTATGTGTGCGTTCCATATATAAATTTCCGGTAAATACAATGCCCAGAATTCTCATTTGATGAGTAATATTTATTTCAATATTACTAATGTTTATGGTGTTAGTACAGCATCCTCTTTTACGGCAGACGTGAAGAATTTCTGTTTGTCCGTTAGTATGACTGCACCTCTGGTGGTTGCCCAATTTTGCACAGTTTGATCAAGTTTGTTAAGGTTTTCACAAATTTCATCATGGTTTCCCGAAGCAACTGCAAAGATATTGTCCGCATAAATGCCCACGTAATCCAAGCCAGGTATACTCTTAACGGCCTTTGCCAGTGAGTTAGAATAAATTGTGTATAGTACAACAGACAGTGGTGAACCCTGTGGAATACCATTGTCCAAAGAGAAAATTGATGAAAAGAAGCCATCCACCTTCACGGCAATTCTGCGTTTAACAAGAAAAGATCTTACTAGTTCAAGGATTCCTGTAGGGACACCCCAGTCATTAATCTACAAGATTATGAAAGTTAGCACCACCTTATCAAAAGCCTTTTCAATATCTGCCGACATTACTAAATTATGTAAACGTTTCCTTAGATTAATTCTTAGAGTGTCTTCCAATTCATGACATAGACTGTGGACGCCATGCCTTGGTATAAATGCGTGTTGAATTCCCGATATTTTATCAATGGTGAACTTCCAGAATCTCCTAGCCAAGATTTTCTCAAAGATTTTTGAGAGTACCGGCAGCAAAGAGATGGGACGGTATCCCTCCAATCGCCCAGGATCCTTACCAGGCTTTGGAATAGGTGCCAAAATTGCAATTTTCCAATCATGAGGGAAAATTGCGCTTGACAGGATGTTATTGTATAGACTGCAGAGACGATGTTTCAAATCGATAGGAGCCCTCTTGATCATTGAATATAGGCCTGTTCGTAAATGCATCACTGCGCTGCAAATGAAAATTTAAATGCCCTAAAATACTTTGATTAAGCAGATGACGCACAACCAAGTTTAAAATACGGAGTGGAGAAATGGCTCCTACCAAAAAAGATCAACAGCAAACTTAGATTGGCCGTGCAAAGCAATGTTTGGTTGTATGATGCACTGCAGTGATGCATTTACGAACAGGCCCTATGTAATTTTGTCAAGAGCTGGGGTTGACCCCCTTAAAGTTCGCATTACTTCTCCGAGTTCAAGAATACCAATTTTCTCTGTTAGAATTTCAAGCTGATCACTGCACTTCGGTAAACTCTTGATATCCAGATTTCTTTTATTGGTTATAATATCAGCATTAAAAGCAGAGTCCGAGCTAATTGACGTCCAAAATTCAGCAAATTTATTTGCAATTTGCCTAGGATGTGAAACACAGGTGTCGTTTATACAAATCGTTGGGAAAGAATCTAACCTATAAGTTTTAAGGTTGTTCACCATATTCCATAGGTGCCTTACATCCTTTGTTGGATTCAGAGAATTTAAGAAATTTTCCCAAGTACGTTTTTTAGCAATTTTGCATTCCATTTTAACTTTCGCACTTGTCCTTCTATACTCTAAAATATTTTTCTGATTACGGCATCTTTTAAAATTTCTCCAGGTCATCTGCCTTATAGTTATCAATTTAGAAATTGTAGAGTTAAACCATACAGGATTGTTCCTATTGGAAATTGCTCGACTTAAAGGGATACTTTAATTTGCTGCCTTTCTTATGAGACGTTTTATTTGAGCTGCCTCCCTATTGACATTTAATGATATTTCAGACAATTCACTGAATTGTAATACTTTTCTTTCATAAAGATGCCAATCTGCCCTTTTATCATTAAAACGTGGTATGCATTGTCTCTTGACGATGTCGACGTTGTTTGAGGTCTTCAATGGAAAATGATCACTTACACCTGGCAATGGCAGGCAACTCCACTTAAGATTCGGCGCAAGGTCTGCACTGGCCATGGTGACGTTAACTGATGTAAGTGTATTCCGGGTATTTAGCAAAGTTGGTGATCCGTCATTCATAATTATTAAACCCTTGTCATCAGCAAACTCCTCCCAGATTTTTCCGCCCGTAGAGTTAGTGGCTGATCCCCAAAGAGTATTTTGCGAATTAAGATCTCCCAGCTAAATATGCTGAACGCCGTTGGCCAGTAATATATTGTTCACCATAGCAGATGTCAGATTAACATCGCATTCTTTATAAATATTAGTTATTTGAATTTCCATGTGATGCTTTATAACTATAGTCTGAAAAAGTAGGTTACCATTAGATTTTACATGATTTGTGACATTAATGTTGTTCTTGACCAGCAAAGCAACTCCAGATTTTGCATACTGGCTGTCCTTATTATGCTGGAAAACTTTATAACCAGGCAGATGTAACAGGTGTTTGGTTTTGTCAATAATGTGGGTCTCTTGTAGTGCCATTATAGTCCGTTTATGTGCAGTGACGAGTAGTTCCAAAGCGTATTTGTTGTTAAGGAAACCTTGAATATTCCACTGAAGGAGAGTAATATTTAGTCCACTATCCATGATTAGTTATCTTCATTTATTTTTTGCCACTCTTTACTATGTTTTTTGTTTTTTTTAATGTATTAGGTGTTATAATGACATTTAGATCAGGAAATCTATTGTATAAATGTGATGTAGGTGTTGTATCACAATGAGGATTGTTAAAGCTAGTTCTTGGAGGTGTAGCTAGACCTAAACCTTCATTTATGTCCTGAATAATCATTTCCTCACTTAAATTTGCATCGATAATCATACTTGTGTTAAGATCATTTTCATTAAAATTGTCATCACTAAGGCATAGTATGTCTTCTTCGTTTATGCTTGTTGCGTTTAATATTTTTGGTGTTTTGAGTGTTTTGTTTTGAGTGGTGCTTGACGTTGAGAAAGCAAATTCATTCTCTTGAGTATTTTTTCTTTCTGTTGTTTTAGTTTGCATTGCGGCTGTATTGTTGTTATTATGGTGAGAAGTTTGTGATTCTGTTAAAACAGAGTTATGCTCTTCAGATGTTTGTTTGTCAATTATTGCAGCATTCTCAGCAGCTGCACAGTTTTTGTTGGTTTGTAATGAGATTGCCTTTGTAACGTTTTCTGCTGTTATATGTTCTTTGTTGTTCTGCATAACGGTTGTTGTAGATTTGCCAATGATTTCTGGTTGTGTTTGCTGATCATTTAATACTTGTGCGTATGTTCGTGTGTTTTTTGTATTTCTATTAACAGGTCTGAGGGTGTTTAATATGGGATTGCTGTTGTAAATTTCCCATGCTTCTCGATTGGTACATCTTCTTGATATCCTTAAGTGGTTTACAGATTTATGTTTCCAAAACGATGGACAATTCGAATCATATGATGTGTGAGTTTCAAGCTGGCAATTTACGCAAAATTTTCTGGTACATGGATTGTGGGGCGTTGGAGTTCCACATTCTTTGCAGATTTCCACATTACGACAACGTTTTTTTGTGTGACCTAGTTTTTGACAATTTTGGCATTTCATAGAGTTTGGAATGTATTCCTCCACGGAAACCCTTTCCCAGCCCAACTTTAAAATCTCGGGCCGATAAATAAGGTCAAAAGTTATAATGGCCGCTCCTGTTGCCACTACTTTATTTTCCTCTAACTCGTCCTCGGAAATGTTTACAATTTTTCTTGAAAATATGCGTCCTTGAATCGAATTTAAAGTTTGGTGGAGGCATATCCTGACGGGTATGCAATCTATGTAGTTTGCTTTTAAGTATAGTTCTGCTACTTTGTTATCGGGAACCTTGATCAGAAGATCGCCGCTTCTCATTTCAGTTACTTCTAAACGATTTTTGCCTTTAAAATCCAGTCCTCGTTCCACTTGAAAAACATTGTAAGACGAAAGTGGAGCAGCTTCAATTTCAGGTTTAGTAGGTATGGCTGATGCAATAAGGTAACGTGGAAGATGTTGGTCATTTGCGGCAATTTCCGGTAAAGGCACAAAATCATCTGGGCGTGGGCGTTTATTTCTGTTGTTCTTTTTACCATTTAAGGAACCAAGTTCCCTAAATCTATTGTAATTCGGGGGATGAACCCCGTTCATAATGGTTATTTCCCTTTGTTTCGCAGAGAACTTAAAGTTTCAAACAACAAGAAAATAAAACAAAAAAGGTATTTAATATCCCGTTAAAAAAAAACAAATAGTACGCAAAGCAAAATTTACACTCTTTTACACTAATACAATCTCAATGTCAATACGAAAACGATGTACACGCGGCAACTGCCCGACATAGACTGACATTTGAGTTATATATACGTTGTTTATAAAAAAGAAAAATTACTTCGGACTGTGAATTAGATATATGCAAAAACTTTAAATTTTTGCACTTTAAACTATTTGTCGGATCTCGGTAAAAAAGTGAACGAAATTTTTCGGAAACATGGTAATCCCGGGAATCTAAAAACTCCGGGAAAAAAATCTAGTTGTAATTAAGATAACTGGTTGTGATCATAAACTGCAGTTGTAATTTTTGTTATGTTTTTGTACACCGCAATATAGCAAAGTTGTAAACCATAATACAAAAATTAAGAAATTACAACTCAACTGAGTAATAGTCCTTTTAACCCCTGGATATGTATTTCGTTAAATATACATACATACATATCTGTGGCATTTTGACAAAACATCTAAAGTCGGCAAAAAAAATTTAAAAAAAACCAAAATTAAAGAAAAATTTCGTTTATAATACAAATTAATTAGAATTGTGGTTATTTTGTTGAACTATTTATGGTTTTTAATCCAAATTTTTAATATTTTAATCAGGCTTAAGTTCATCAAATTTAATTTTCATTAAATTATTTTTATGAAGAAAGGAATTTTACAACATGAAAATGACCTGAGAATGAATGATTATCAAAAACAGTTTTAATTAATTTTCATGTTGTAAAAATTAAATTTGATAAATTTAAGCCTGAATAAAATATTAAAAATTATAATACAAATTTTTAAAAACGTAACAAAAATGTATTTTAAATGAAAATTCATTTGATTAACAGCACTTTTTAAATTCGAACTAGGATGTTTAACCGACCTATATATATATATATATATATATATATATATATATATATACATATATATATATATATATATATATGTTCCTTTTACTCCTCTAGGGAGCATACATATACTTAAGGTTAAACTCAAAAATAAACAAATTAATTTACAAAACACATGTGAAGTTTCATTTATATATGTGCCTACATACATAACTGTGGCATTTTGCAAAACCTTTTTAAGTTAAGATTTTAAAAGTTGAACAAAATGTTGTTAATCACACGAATTTTCATTCAAAAAACATTTTTGATTACATTTTTAAAATTTTGTATTATAAACGAAATTTTTCTTGAATTTTGGTTTATTTTATTATTTTTTTTAAACTTTTTTGCTATCTTATACTATGTTCACACGGACAGCAATATTCGTGTTTCGCTCTCTTATTCCTGTTTCGCGCCCCAAACATGATTGAAACGACTTGTTTTCCCATACACAATTTTGAGAGCGAAACAGGTCGTTTCATTTTGAAACAGGCTCCGAAACAGGAAAAATGTACTATCATCTCCAATTTTGATAACAATTATCGTTAGTTTATCTGAACTAGCTCTCAAAAAATATCGAAACAAAGAAATAAAACAACCCTACAAGAAGACTACCGGTCATTTTACTAGTTATATGACCGGTAGTGTTGACCAATATAGTGTTATAGTAATAGTAATTTTTCTTGTTTTGGTTATGCATTTCTTGTAGGGAAAATAAAAATTGATGTTTAATAAAATAAAGTGATAATAATAACATAATAATATTAATAAAAGTATTAAATAATAAATTTTAAAGTTTTATTTACTTTTTTTTATCTACATATTTTAAAAAGAATCACACTAACAACACAAAAAAATGTCAAAATGAAACAAGAACAAATCGTATGAACAGCATGTTTGGCAATCTAGTTTCAGAGAGCGAAACCAGTGGTTTATATCGTCATATGAACATAGCATTATCCAAGGCCTATCCAATAGTCTGCTTACTTCTACAACAATACAAAAAACAACAGGCATTTTGTTTGTGTAAAATTCCTCGCCGTTGTCAAAATCTTACTACTACATAGGCAAAACAAAAGGAAAAATGTGTTTTGTGTGCATGTATGTATGTGTGGCAAAAAACCAAAAAAGTAAACAAAAATATACACGTATAAGGAAAATGTAAACAACTTTTGATATCGTTGAGGAAAAAACCAAATAAACATCTGGCTTCTTAAGCAGACCTATTGGATAGACCTTGGCATTATCGTTATATATATATATAAAAATGTAGAAATGGGTAAAAAATATCGATATATCAAAATATCGATATTGAAATACGACTATCGAATTCGATATTTTTTAAAGTCAGTCTTCATTAAAAACTCAAAATTTTAGCCGTTTTTTAAACAATATGTTTTTTAAGACCAAGGCGAATAAACTACAGGTGGTGTCGAAACGGCATCTGATTTTGACAGTTCGAGCTTATTTGTTTTGATTTGTTAGTGTTTTGCTAAGAATGGCTTACATTTCGAGCCGTAAACACTAACAATGCAATGCAAAAAACACTATGTTGTTTCTGTTGCTGTTGGATTGTTGTAGTTCCGACACCACCTGTAGTTGAATTCGTCTTGTTTAAGACTTGGCATCATTGCATGCATCATATGTTTTTTTAAACTAATATGAAGATCTAAAAATGATTGGCATTTATAAGAAGCAGTGCAAGAAGCAGATTGACAGGAGAGCAAATAAAACAGAGAGTGCTCCTGATGTCCATATCTGACGGTTTCTGGTTTGACTAAAACGATCAAAAACATTTCTAGTTAAAGTTGGTACTTTTGGGGTGCAATTCAAATTTTAAGGTTAGTTGGTGCTGCCAAGAATTATTTACTTCCATTAAAATTTTTCGTAATTTACTTTTTTTGGATTTCATATGGTTAACTTTTGTTTTTGTTATACATAATTAAATTTTTTGTTTTTATTGAATTTTTTGTTTATTATTATTATTATTCGATTAATTGGCATAAATTCTTCGATTAATCCTTTAATCGAAATTAGCAATTTTAAATTAATCGAACAATCTTAGACGATTAATCGTTCGATTAATCGAACAAGAATTAAACGGTTGAACACCCTAAAACCTACATATTTAGCTGCAAAATATTTTTGGATATGACCACACTGAACCTAAGTGTCTTTGTTTGAAAACGAAGTGTCGGCGAGAAATATTAATACGTTAAAAATCAATTAACCAAACATAAAGAGAAGAGCTTTAAAACAAAGGAAATTAAAAGGTTATTCCAAAAATAAGTGTATATAAGTTATGAGACAAGTTCTGGAAACCGAATACACATGAGCGAAATTAAAATCAAACTTATTTAAAAAACAATCCTACTTAATAGTTTATATAGTACATACGTTGAATTCTTATCTTTACCAGAATATTTCTTAAAATCAGGACAAACTACGGTGATTTTTAAAAAAATTCAACTGTGAATCTCCATTGACTTTAATAAAATATCACTAGATATTCAGGAATAATAAATTGTTTTAAAATGTTTTTCATAACTTGCTAGCACCTCCCATCTCTGTTTATTAATATGTATAATAAAAGTATGGATTCAAATAGAGAATTATGTTTTTTTGTATTGGATGAAATAATTTCAATAATTGAACAATTAAAACCTTTATTCGATTAATCGAGCAATTTAAAAATTCAAAAATCGATTAATTCCTTACTCGAACAAAGTCGAATAATTGGATACTCTACTTGTTACTAAAAGGTCCAATTTAAAGATATTCACTTATGAAAAATTTAAATTAAAGTTTTTTAATAGAAGAATTCTTAATGATATTGGCTAGCAAAACTCTTATGAAGCTTTTATAAACTAAAATAGATTTTATTTCAATGCAATCACCGGCTTTTTTCTGTCAAATCGTATGGAAAATGTCGTGCCGTGCTTATTCTGGCAAGAGAATTTTAGAGGCAAGTTCGTATCAATTTTTAAAAGTATGAGTGTATTGGTAAAAAAGTGTGAGTGTATTAAAACTTGATAGGCAAAACTTGATCGTGTAACCCTCAAGTTAGTGATAATTTATGAATATGCGCCAAATTCATAACACCTGCCAAAAACTATCGTTTTGGAATCGATCGATTTTCATCACAACTGTATACTTCACTAGAGCTGTCAAATATTTGTATATTTCCAAAACCGGGTTTCGAATATTTCAAAAAACCGACTTCTGAAAAAATCGGGTTCACTAACCGTTGAGATTGGGTAATTTGTCAGTAATGACAAGTAAAGATCTAATTTGGAAGATCTTTTAGAAAAATGTATCTTTGTAATCAAAATCCTCTTTTAAGTCACTGTTATAAACTGCTTTTGACCTTTTAGCAGGGTTTTGATTTTTTTAAAGTTGCATTAAAGCCGGCGATTCACTATCCTATTCAGTCATACGATTTGTTAAAATAATCGTGTGTGCTCAAAAAGTAGAATAGTGTGGCTTAAAAATTAATTAAGTGACAAATTTTTTACAAGTCTGTCCGACTTGCAAATGCTTATGAAAATTTTCATTGTAAAGTAGCTGAGTCATTTGAGTTGGCATCATTTTTGTGGGATACTGTGGCATTGACAACAAATTTTGAAGACATTTGTTTATGTCGGAGAGAATTCCATTAGATTTTCGTGTGAATGAAACGTACGATTGTGTAGGATAGTGAATTCCGGCCTTAAGCAGTTCTTCTATTACGATTTACAACTCAACTCTAGTTCAGTTGAAATTTTGCACCTTTTTTATTATGACTTACTTACAATTTACAACTCATCACAAGCAGTTGTTTAAATATTAACTCAACTGAGTTGAGTTGTTAACCAAAGTCACAACTGTCGCTTTAATCATACTGTTGGGAGTTATAAAAAGTGTCGTGTTTTATAATTCTTGTGTAAGTTCAAAAGCTTTAAAATGCTGTTGTGAATAACAAAAGTGGTTGCTAAAAAAGGTCAACGAATGCTAAATAATGAAAAAACTAAATATAAGAATAAGTCGATTATTCGAAGACCGGCCTTTTTTAAAAAACCGAAAAAATAGGAAAAAATCGATTTTTCGAATACTTCAGATATCGGTTTTGACAACTCTAATACTTAACACTAACACCATGGCGCATATTAAGAAATCATAACTAAAGTCAAAACTACCAAAATAGAAACTTAAAAATAGTTCATAGATAGTTATAGATCTTATTCATAATTCATAACTAGCTTACTAGCAACAGCTTTCAGCTGATTGAATAAATGCAACCATGCATTTGGCATGTAGAGAAAACAAAATGACGATAATATTTTGAACGATAAATACTGTAGTAAATTTAAAAGCTTATTAAGCTATTAAAAACAGTTATTGTTCTTAAAAAAATGCATACAAATTTAAAAAAAGTAATTTTTTGGTCATATTATATGGGTTTTATTAAACAAGAAAGTTAACAATACTGTTTGTGGCACAACGTTGACGCTCTTGTTTAGGTATGGCATATCAGCGTAAAAGCTTAGCGAAAGAAAACGTTCCGCCTTCCGCTCTTGTTTAGGTACGGCTGTTAGCTGTGTTACCAATAACAGTTAAAATTTTGAATTTTATCCAGTTGGGTTAAATAAAAAGTGAAAAAATAATGTAGAACATATTCATATTACTAAGAAAATAAAATGTTTAGGAAGCTAGAAAAAATTCGGTCGGAATTGCCACTTCGAAATTAAAAACATATCGATCGACCATAATTATTGTACATAAGGGTTCGTTCTAATACTTAAACAGAGCAGTTATATTTTATAAACATAAGTTTTGATGCTTTATTACATTTAATATTAGAGTGTTGAGAATCTTTAATGAAATCAGCTTTACTTAGCTTTTTGATGTTTGCTTATAAGTATTTTCGTGTTTCTGACGTTTGTATTTTCTTACAAAATTTTCCAGAAATTGCCATCATTAAAAATTGTAGTTTTTATAATGGCATACATTTAGCGAATGCGAATGCAAATAGCCAAAATAAGCAAATAGTTCGCAATCTATCTGATTTTTATAGTTTTCGGCTCTTCCGACTTAAACGATTTTCTTTCCAAAGTTATGGCCCAACCATAATTTTCATAAGCTAGCTTAAGCTTCTGTAAAAAAAATTAAAAGCGTTTGACCGGAATTTACAAAAACAAACAAAAATAAGCAAATGCCAGTTCATAAAACTTAACGAAAAGTTTCCTAACTTGTTGGCCACGCGATCAAGTTTTGCCTTTTAATTCCATTCAATTTGCAACACACTCTCACTTTTTAAGGCTGTTTTACACTATCACACAAGTCTTACGTATTTTGACGAAAATGCATCTCTGATATAATTATTGTTTGAAAATTTTCTAAAAACAATAACAACTTATCATGTCAGGGTTGTATTTTCTTCAAAATGCGTAAGACTTGTGTGATAGTGTAAAGTACCCATTACTAACACACTTACACTTTTTAAATTGACCACGAGATGGCTTTCAATTTCACCTTTCCATTTGTTTGGCAATTTTACTTTCAATTTAACAGCTGATTACATGTTTGTCATTATAAATTGTTTTCTGGATGATATCTTGAAAGTAAATTGTTTAAAAATTGAGTGCAGCCTACGTCACGGCTTTCAATTTATGTAAATTTTGACAAGCAGTATATGTAAGATACTATCAAGAACAACTTGATCGTGTGGCCGCAGGGTGTAAGTTCAATATGGTTTGACACATTATTTACAGGTATTCCCACAGTTGCTTAAGCAAGCGCATACACATTATATTTGGTCCCTTAGCCTTTAAGTAGGATCATACCAATTTAATGGATATTTTGGATTTTCCATTATATATGAATTATAGTTTGGAGATTTTTTGATTATTTCCATTGTGTTTTGCTTGCTTAGAGAACCCTATGTATGCTACCGATAAGTAACTTCTGTCATCTCTGATAAAAAAAAATTGGCATCTCTATTTTTTCGACAACAGTGAAGTTCATTTTGAGCATTGAAAAAAATTATATGTAGATATCTACAAATTAAAACAAAAAAAGAAATACAAGAAAAGAGGAAATAAAATAAATAAGAAATAGCTTCAAATATTGTTTTCAAAAATTTTTGTAAAAACATTTGTTTACTATCAACAAAAGTTAAAATCTATACGACCAAATGGAGGACCGTAAGTCAATTTTTTTTGCAATAAGATAAAATGAGCTGTAGTTTTACTGTCTTAAATTAATAAAGTAAATACTTTTGCATTACTCTATACCTAATTATAGTAAAATAAGAAAATTGTGCGTTTATTTTCCAATAAGAAGGAAAAATGTGACTCATTTGTTGTGGGTATTTCATTGTTCTCTGTCGGCACTCGAAGATTTTTAAAAGTGCGTATATGTATGGTTGTATGTACTAGTTATTATGATATTTTAAGTTTTTATTAACACAATTGGAACATTTTAAAAAATTTCAATACATATACTAGGTATATACGAAAAAACTTAAAATATTTGTATGTTAGACGTGGCATTTTCTACTTACATCCACATAATTTATTAAATTTGTGTGATTGTAAAGTTTTCTTCTTTTTATATATTGGTTGTCAGTCAGTCACATTGGCGACAACATTGGGGAAGAATACCCATTTAAAATTTTGTATTGCGACATGCCGAAATATCGAAAACATTGCTTTATTTGTTGTCTGCCATTGCGATACCATGATTTTTTTACGATCTATAAGACCCCGATAAAAAACACAGTGCAACTAAAAAAAAACCATATACGGACAAAACTACGTTATAAAAGCCAAAAAAGACCCCAATTTTGCCCAAAGTCATGCACTTTTGGAACAAATACGGTGATAGAAAATTGAAAAATAAGAAGAAAAATTATATTAAAAAAATTGGCGCAAACGCTTAGTTTTCGAGTTATGGACGTTTTAAGTTTTCATAGAAATATGTAATTTTTCCACTACATTTCTAAAGGTATATGGCCAATATTGGTATAATTTTTAAGGGTTATGACTAGTTCTTTCTGAATATATAGAATTTATTTTAAAAAAATTAACTCTTAAGCTTACATTACAGTTTTTGTAAACTAAGTGTATATTTAAATAAAAGTGTAATACACATTTTATAAAAAAACAAACATCAACGTCCCAAAAAATCTTTTTGCTTAGCCGGCCTTCGGCCGGACGCAAATTTTTTTTCTAATAGGTATATGGTGTAACAAACACCGGCTGCGCTAACTAAAGCTTCTCTGCATAGTCGCAAGGATTTTCTCCTCTATGGAATAACAAAAAAACTAAAATTTAAAGGGGCTGAGGCCCGTGGAACCAGAAAACTGCCCCGCCCACTTAGTGATATTTGTGGGTACTCAAATTAATGGTAATTTGCTCACGATGCTAATGTGTATTTTGTTTTGCGCCCGGCCGAATGCCGGCTACGCAGAAAATAATTCTTTGGCACATCGGAAATAGGCTATTAGCTACATTAAAAAATACAAAATAAATCAAAATATTTACAATCTTGAGCAAATAACCTTTAATTTGAGTACTACACATACATAGATATGAGTGGATGGAGGCACTTTTTTTTACCCAAAGTGCACCAAAAGTCCTGCCCGCCCTAAATTTGAGTATTCTCGTTTTTCTTGTACAATTACCACGGCCCTCAGACCCCTTAAATTTTAATTAAGTTTTTTTTTGTTTTTAATTCCGGAGGGGTTTAAAAATTTTTTAATTTTTTTTGCAATTGAAAGCTAAATGAGCTCGCGAGATTCTATTTTTTTTTTTAAATCTCCAGATAGTCGGCAATCAAAGGCAATCAACGATGCTGGATGGAAAATCAAAAAATTTAGATTTCTAGCATGCTTGATGTCAAACGTTGGTGTCTACAGTGTAACTCATCAAGCCCATACAAATTTTCAGTGCAATTATATATTTGTTGTAAACAGGTGTCTAAAAAATAAAAGATGACATGAAAAAAAAGTCTTGGAACTTATTGAAGTTTACCGATCTTCGCCAGCACTTGGGGCGTTAAAAGTGCACTATACAGCGACCGAATCATAAAAGATGCACAGTATGAAGTTTAATTGCAATGATGTAAAAAAACAGCATTGAACATATCCTACAAATGATCTCCCGAAATAGCAATTATTTTTATATAACCCTATAAGTATAACCGTTTTTTCATTTGATATGATGGAAACTGTTTTCATTCTAGAAAAATTAAACTCAAAGATTAAAAGAATTTTAAAACATCTACATTTTTGCAATACACACGAGTCTGTTAGAATAAAAGAAAAAAATGCTTTTAATATCTATACAATGGCTAATGTTATGCACATGTATGTATGTATAGCACTCTTACTTGTAATGATTGTGTATAGTTTTTGAATAAAAAATCATCATTTGAATTAAAATTTATTGTGCATGAATGTGGTGCAGTTGTTTCGATATAAAAAGCATATCGATATACAAAATGCGAAATACTAATTTCTTTTTAGAAACTGATAGATAAAATGTCTTCTTATCCTACCTACGATCCTTGTACCACACTCATCCACCCTATTCCAAATTTAATTATTTATTTCATTCATTTATGCAAATCAAGCCTTAGAGGCCAAAATAACAATATTTTGTAACTTGTATGCTGTAATATGGACTAAAATTAACATTTATTTATGATCTACTTTGCTTGACATTCGTTTAATAAAGTTGATATTCAATAAATTAACAATGCACTTTGGCCAAACATCGCAGTAGTTGTTAAACTCAGCTTTAAAAAAAACTGCAGTCAAAGTAGAAAAACTGCCATTTCTTACACTTCTTTATTTGTCATTGGCCAAAATAAAAACGTTTTTTTTTTACATCTCATTTATTAAATGTAAACAGTCGCTGTTAAACCAACTCAAAAAGCGAAAAGTTGTTTAGACTTCAGTTTTGTTTAACACAGTTTAAACTTAGTAAGGGCCCAGCTAGCCGATGACTGCCCATCGTTTCCAAATAGGGTTATATCTCGAAAATCCGACTGTTAATACTATGGTGTTTGGGCTTTACCAATTATGATTTTAGGATTGTGTATATTTAATGGAACTCTTATTTAATTGTTAAATATTTTGTTTTCAAATTTTTGGGGCATATTTTTAACAATTTTCAGGGCATATTTTCAAGTTTTTACTTCATATTTAATGCGCATAAAACGTGTTTCTTAGAGCATATTTCTGGTTTCTCTGATAATAACTTTTATATCGGTATAAGTATATCTGCATTACAATTAAGAGAACCAAACAAAATAAAAATGTTAAAAAAAATATATTTATATTCATACATTTATGTATGTATGTGCGTATGTATTTTTTTATTCATTTAAACATGTGTTTATGTATTATATTTTTTATTTATTGATTTCAACCTTAAATATTATCATCACAATAAAAAGGCAAACTTAAATCAGTAAAGCGCCAAATACACTTGTCAAATGCTTGTCATAAATGTTGTTGTAGAACTTATGTATGTTACTTTCTATGATTTCATCTAACCCAACGTTTCCATATGCAAGTAATTACTTGCAAGTATGTATACACTACATATATTATCAACGAAAAGTCAAGGAAACAGCCGATTGGCTGAAAGTAAAAAAATTGTGTGAAAGTTAGTGAAAAAGTGTGAGTGTATTGAGTTTTTCGAACTTGCACTTCCATGTGGAAACAGGTATTTAATGCAAAAAACTAATTTCGGTATCAATACCGGTATTTAATTTAAACGATATCGGTATTGGTTGCCAACTTTGGTTAATTACCCAGCGTTAACTAGAATGGGTAAAGAGGCCTATAGAAATATTAAGCAGACACAAGCCCGCCTCTCCCCATTCCATACTTATTTATTTTTTACACAGGTGGTCATTGGGAGCAAGCCCTTCCACACACCCTTTAATAACAACTTATTTCCCTTCCTAAAAATGGGAGTAAGGAAGGTCACAAAAATATAAAACTGAACAATTTCCTTTCTCCCTTCTAAAAGAAGGGAGTAGCGAAAATGTACTGAATATTTTAGAAGGTCTTTTCAAAATAAATTTATACCTTCAAGAAGGCATATTTTTGGCACAAAATTTTAAAATTCCTCCATTCTTCTTATATTTAGAACAAACCACATATTAAGCCCAATTATGAATATAAATTCCATGTGATTTTTTTTTACCTTTTTTTACAATTGAATTTACATAAGAAAAATGGAAGAAGAGAGAAAACCCCGGGGAATATTTATTCATAATTGGGCTGATTAAAAATTAATGGAACTATTTTTTGTACATGAATAAAACCGCTGTATTTAGTCTGCGTAAATATGTTTTTGTTTTATTTATTACAATAAATAAATAAAATTCATTTAAATTTTTTACAGCCTTATGCATTTTCTACGACGATAAGTATGTATATTTTTTTCTTTAGTTTCAATGTTTATTTGTTTCTTAATTAATCTTTAAAAATGGGCGTTATGTATTTTTGAGAACTAATTGATGTGGGGTCCCATTCGATTCTGTGTTTGATGGACCTTGTTGGTTAAACATCACTAAAAAGATGTGATACATGGTCAAGTAACATACATACACATACAGGGGCTCATTGTCGGTTTTGCAAGCCAATATTGGTTTCATTTGGTGTGATGAAACAAGTCGGATTTGTTATTTTCGAATACATATAAAACCGATATTCGAATCAGCTGCTTAAACCCGATATTCGAATTAGTTGTTTAATTATTTGGTTCACTTGTTTACAGCTTTAAATGCAATTTTTGTTTGACAATTTTTTGTAAATATTTTTTTTAGTTTTTAATTAAAGAAAAATAATAGAAAAGAAAATAATAAGTCGTAATACTAAACATATGAAATAAATGCCATCGGTGTATAACATACAATGCAATGCATGTTTACATTTGCGTTATTTTATTGTTTTGTAAAAATATGTACTATGTATAAAGCGAATTTATTAAAAATATAAACAAATTTGTTGTTGACATTATAATTAAATAGAATGAACACTGCTGTTGTTGCATTTTAGCTGTTTGCAGAAAAAGTGAGAAGAAGACTTGCGAATTTGCAGCAGCCCGCAGCCGGAGACTACCGGAAACATGCAAAAAATACATTTTACTAATTTATCGATTTTATTTACTTCCATCTGTCGAAAAAATAACAACTTTATTTATTTCCAATAAAAAAACAAGAGCTGTAAGCTGCTTGGTTTATTTTAAATAAGAAACCGGTAACATTGGCTTCTATGACACCTAAAACCGACACTAAATTTAGTTCGAAAAAAATACCGAAAACATTGGATTTCATGACACCAACGTATTTTATTTTGTCGGTTTCAAATCCAATACCGATAAGACACCCCTGATAATGATTTTGAGTTTTTAAGAAATGATGCTTTGTAAACTTTAACTCTGCTACTGGAGCTGTGTTGGTATTTCTCCAAACTTTGATTCAATTATAGTTTCCGAAAGTATAATTTCTTTTTTGTTATTAAACACAACTTATTCCTATCATGTTCCATGTCTTAATTTTTATAGTTATATGTACATATGTACTAAGATTTATATAACTGTTAGCATGTTTCTTACTGCCTTGTTCTTAATGTCGAAAAAAATTCCTTTTGTAACGGGTCATCGACTCTTCGGTTTCAAAAGTAAAGTTAAATAAAGTAGCTCCAGGCATTTTTATTTACTTGATTTTCACTTTTTATTTTAATTAAAAATGTAACAATATAAACAAACAAAGCACAAACCTAAAAAGCTGCTTCCTCGTGTTTTCGAAAAATTAAAACCACGCCTTAATCCGTTAAATCGCATGATTGTGATTTATAGGTAAAAATTAAGGTAGCCGTGATATTTTGCTTATTTCTTAGTTATTTGTAGAGTATCCACTCGATTAATCGTTGTTCGATTAACCGAGGAATTTTTCCGCCATTATTTGATCGAATAAATAAAATAGCCAATTTCTAATAACGAATAACTCGAACAATTTATGGCAATTAATCGGTTAGAAATGGATAATCATTCAAAAAAGCAAATTTCGATCTAAAATACAATTTGGTTTAAGGATTGATGTTTGACTATTGACGTCCGCAGTCGTCGATGGCTGCGAGTGTAAGACGGTCAAGAATGAATGATTATCAATAACAATTTTAATTAATTTTCATGTTGTAAAATTCCTTTCTTCATAAAAATAATTTAATGAAAATTAAATTTGATTAAAATTATTTAAAATTTGGATTAAAAACGATAAATAGTTCAACAATATAAATCACAATACTAATTATTGTTATTATAAACGTTAAATTCAATTCGTTAGGAATTTTGTACTTTAATAGCTCATTTTTCATATAAGTATAACATTTATCGTAAAAAAATGTGTAAATTAAAGGAGATTGCAAAAATTTAATAAGTTATCAGTGAAATTAAAATCAAAGTAATTTTAAAACCTTAAGGGCCATTATTACAACTTGCCAATAGCTAAAAGTCAAATTTTGTTGGACCGATAAATAGCTTTGCATTATTACAACTTCCATTTTTTATTGCTGTTATTTTAATAATAATAATATTTAATAGATGAAAACATATTATATGAAGGTTTTATAATGCAAAGCTATTTATCGGTCCGACAAAATCCTACTTTTAACTATTGGCAAGTTGTAATAATGGCCCTTAGAGGACAAAAAAAAAATTATACAAAATTATGGGAAATTTAAAAATTTCGAATTCAATTTCACTCGATTTCTAGGA
This sequence comes from Pollenia labialis, assembly GCA_949318255.1. NCBI lineage: Eukaryota > Metazoa > Arthropoda > Insecta > Diptera > Polleniidae > Pollenia > Pollenia labialis. The sequence goes on from OX439143.1 coordinate 57,057,438, forward strand.
ATAATAAATTAGTTTTAAAAGTTTTTTATAACTACCTGGCACCTCTCACAAAATGTGCCGGAACTAAAAAGACAAAAATATAGGAATTAAATAAAAAATTGTCTAACAGTGCAGCCACACGATCAAGATTTTCTTTGCCTTTATAAATTGTTTTCTTGATGACATCTTGAAAGTAAACTGCTCAAAAATTGAATGCAGCCTACGTCACAACTTTAAATTTTTGGTAATTTTGACAAACAGTATATGTAAAAGACTATCAAGAAAATCTTGATCGTGTGGCTGCACTGTTAAAAAATATGTGATCAAGCCTATATTTAATAAGCAGGTGGAAAAATTGACTGCTGATAAACATAAATGTACTAAACGTTGGCTTTCAGATCATTTTATAGTGAGTTAAGGGCCAAACACACATTTCAAATGCTTGTCAAGCAGGCAAATTCACTCGTGTACGTGTGCTGGACGTAATATTCGCTGACTTATCTAAATTTTTTGATTTTCCATCCAGCATCGTCGGTGTGACACTACTTATTTTCTTTTCCCATATAAAGCAGGTATGAATGAACATTTTTGCTAAAGTAACTTGAAATTTTTTACTTTTAGAGAGTAGCAATATGAATTGTTATTTTATTTCGGGGTGTGCTGGAAAACGGAAACTTAAAACGCAAGAATTTCAAAGTCGTTTTTAACACCCTTTTAATCATTTTTGTTATACAATTCTGTTTAATAGAGAAATATTTGTATAATATTTGTCATAAAATTCTTTTATTACAAATCTTATTGAAAACCGACATTTAAAATTCTTGCGTTTTACGTTTCCAATTTGTGGCGCACCCTTTGTGTTTGTTAATATAATAAAAGTTTCAACTCATGTAGAGATTTATTTTTTCCATAGATAATATTATTTGAATTACTGAGTAATTCGAACAATTTAAAAACCTTACTCGATTAATCGAGCAAATTTAAAATTCAAAAATGAATTAATTTCTTACTCGAACAAAACCAAAAGTCAAATAATTGGATACTCTAGTTATTTGTGAACCGAACTAGATGAATTTTAAAAGCAATATATTCCGAACTATATGTAATATAAATTTATGACAACCTTTTCCCCATCGTGTCTGGGGTCTTTGGAAAACCCATTTCAACCGACACACGGATTGACGGACATCGATTAATGAAGCAAAAATTATAATTTTTTTATTGTGTGACTATTATTTTTATGGAGTTTTTGACAGTTTTTTTGTCCACATCTACTTCACTGATATATACATACATACATATACATATGTTTAAACATTTTAAATTACCCAGCGGGAAAAAGAAGGAGTACGGATGCCTTCTAGAAGGCCTCTGTACTCCTTCTTTTGGATATACAAGGCCTTCTCGCTCCACTCCATACTCATATCTTTTTTACACACGTTGTCATTGCGGAGAAGGCCTTTCGCTCTCGCTTCTTTAGCAGGTACATAAGAATGGCAACGGGATCAAAAAATAATTGTTTTGCTTTTGCTTGTGCAAAAAAAAAACAATACAAAAAATGTTACTCCTTCTCTACTCCCTTCTCATAGAAGCGAGTGTGGAAGGTGTATCTTATCTTTTACACCAAAGAGCCAAGGCCTTCTATGAGGCATTCTTTAGCAGTTAGATAAGAATAGAAATTTAATCAAAACAATTTTTCGCAGGCCTTTTAAAAGGCCTGAAGTAAGAAGGTCTTCTGAGTTTTACCGCTGGGTACTGATGTATAAGTATACACTTTATAGAGTCTGAGATCTATATTGTAAAAATTAGAAACGGAATTATAAACTAATATATGTATACCATTTCCACCTATGGTGAAGGGTATAAAAAAATTAACCAAAAGGTAAGGTGGTAGTGTAGTTCTTCAGGTTAGGAACTGTCACCAAAGAGTTAACAATGGAAAAACATAGCAAGCATTTTTCAATCATATCAAAAGATATAAACCATTAATTTGGCTATCTAAAAACTTAAAAATTTGTAACTATCCACGTATTTTAATATAAAAAAATTAACAACCTATATTGAAGTTACTAAGATTATTACTACCATCGTCATGATGATCATTATTAACATAAACTTTTTGGTATTTTTCAGTTACTAAAAATCAGTACAAACTTAATTAGTTGTTTTTGTTGTTGCTGTTGTTGTTGTATATCTGTGGGATTTGGGGTTTTGTTTGTTGTGGCCACGATTATGGAAGCATTAAACACAGAACATGCAGACAACATTCAATTTTAATAACGAAAAAGCGTAACTGATTTGTATAAGAGTGTATACATATTTGTATACTATGTTTTCGTGGCTTTATTAGAGTTATTTTTTCGTTTTGTTTTTTAAGTCTACTGATGTTGTATCTTCTACTACCAAACAATTCACTAGCAAAACTGCTTTGTATAAGTGAGTTTTTTCTTAACTTACTACCAAATACGTTTTTAGTGTAAAGTTGGCTACGAAGAAAACAAGAACGTAAAACAAAGGCAGAAAAAAAGATACATTTTTAATATATAGATCAAGTTTAATATTTCACAACACATACGACAAAAACTAAACAAAAGAGAAAAAAAATTTTAAGCTTTTGTAAAGAAAATATTAAAGTTTTAAAAATAATTAAACACGTTCATTAAACAAATATATGTTTTATCGCAAAAAAAAAAATTATTAAATTGTGATAAATACTTAATTAAAATAATGTTAAAATGAAAAACTTAATACATAAGCGCATAAATGCTAGTAAATCTTAAAAAATACTGTATAGCATGATCAAAATTAGAAAGTTTAGTTAAGTTAATTTTACGCTTCACAGAAACTAAATATTTAAAAACATACACAACAAATCACCAGCCATCGCATAACAAAAAATTATCAAAATAATTATAGAAAAAATACCATTTATATTTTTACAATAAACCATTTAAAGTGGAGTATGACAATCCATTATAACTAACATCATGTCCGATTCTGAACCAGTTAGTTTAGAATTTATTGAAGATCCATATTTGCCCAAACTGGATGATGTTACAACACCTTCGTTGGATTCATTTGGTCTCGATTGGAGTGATGAAACTGATTTATATTTACGTAATCTAACGCTTGATCAAATTTTCTATGATACAGATTCTGATTATAGTAATCAATTAGAATTGCAAGCTGTCGAGACGGAATTTATTATTTCCAAATTAGCAAATCAATCTCCGTCAATGTCTATAGCAAAACGGTTTCGTTTGAAATTTTTTGCTAAACGAACAATGCGCGATGTTAAAGTGACATTTGTTGATTTTTCCAAGCCTTATATTGCCAAAATATCTAGTAGTGAAAATTATAAGAAATTTTTAAATATCGGATCTCCAGTTAATACAACAACGACTAGCACTAAAACATTAACCAAAGGTAAAACTATAGAAAAGTGATTTAATGGAAATATATACGTAATAAAATTTGTAAAGACAAACCTTTTATAAACTTGTATTAGTTTTTTTTTTGTTGGCTAATAAAATTCATGAAAAATATCTTATGGAATGCCTACGTCATCAGGGACAATCGAACGTTTGGTTATCCTGGCGTGGCCATAATCACGGATCAACCAGCGGGCGCCGTGTTCACCCGTGTCGCCATGCAAAGAGCTATACATATGTCTGGCCTTGATGTCCACCGCGTACCACTTTAACAATGTAAAGAGCGGAGTGAAGCGCATTGATACTGTGATCATCAACGCGACCAGTCTGTGTACCTATCCATCGCAGTCCACCATACAAGAACCCCTTAGTGCAGAGTCGGCTTTACTACAGCCTCAAAGATCAAATTGACACACCTCGGGCCCAGTTGCAAATATAGCAACTATTTAGCCCTTGTCACTCTCATCCGGACATATAGTCCCCTATTTAAGGATTGAAAAAAAAAAATAAAAATGAATTTGGAATAAAATATTATTGGGGTGAATTGAGTCTAAATTTGAACATAATTAGATGGCTTATGGACACAAAGAGTCTACTTCGGAATGAAGTTTATATGGTGACCACTTATAATTATACCTATACCGATTCTCAACATTTACATAGGCTTCGTCCTTATGCAAATTAAAACGTTTGGTACATACACATATTTACATATTTTATCAAATTATTTACAAAATTGCAAATTGTACTTTGCGCAAAAGTTTTACATTGACAGACGGATGAACATCGTAAGATCACTGTGATGAGTCGATCATCACAAACGTATATAACTGCTTTTTTCTTTATTTTTGCTTATGTATAAAATTTAACAGTTTAATATAACATTTATCTTTAATGACAACCTATTGTGACGCGAAAGAAAATGGTAGCAAATTCAGTGATTGCTACTATAGAAAAACACTGGGATGTTTTGTTTAATTCAAGAATAAAATTCGATTACTTTTTTAAAATTCAGGTTATTAAAACATGTGTGTTTGTTAGAAGAAATAAAAAGGAAGAAGAAGTAATAAAAAGTAGTGTCAAATGTAGGAAGTTTTCCTAAACGTGTGTTCACAATGTATCAATAACGTGTTGATGCATTGTGTACTTAAATTGTTAGCTACGTTGTATTGTTTATTAGACCCCTGCGCAAATGCATTTGTACTTAAAGAGTACATATGATCTAGCAAAGCATGAACACTATACTATGCATAGCCTTGCTTAACTTACTGTCAAAAATTAACAAACAATATCTCAAATGTATTTAAAAAAAAAACAAAATAAAAAACCTTTGATTCCGTACGGAATGTACGATTAGATTCGCACCTTGCTTAAGCAAATGACAGTTTCATTAAACTTAGCAAAAAGTTTTCTTAAGTTCAATATGGTTTGCCTCATATAATTAACATGTATTCGCACATTTGCTTAAGCCAACTTAAGCACATTGTGGTTGGGCCTTTACTCGAACTATAATAAAAAACAAGGTACATGTTTTTGAGAACAACAAAATTAGCGAGTAACTATTGGTTGTTACTCGACTTTGTTTGTGCTTGCTAACCACTTGTTCGTTTTTCTCTCTCACTTGACCATTCATAAAACGAACGGTCGAGTATCATGCAACAGCCAAACTTGACTAGGTACTATCAGTACCACGTGAAGTTTTGCAAACATTAAAAACAAAAAGTATTGTTCCATGCATTCAATCATTTTTAACTGTTAAGTTTAATAAAAAAAAAATGGAAATAAATGAGGTTTGTTTATAACTTTATTTATTTAGATCATTTAAATTTTTATTTATTTTTAAATATTTAAAAGTGAAATATATTTGCTATAATAAACATTATTTGAAAATAATAATCATGGGAAACATCTAGTCATTGTTAGAAAAAAAGGAAATCGATTTTTGCGCCAAAAACCGAATACATTTTCTTCTTTTAGAAGTGAAAAATTTACTTGTATATGAAAAAATATTTAGGCTAAATTTCACAAAATTACTTATCAATAGTCAAAGAAATAAATTTTTGTCTTATTTTATGGTAATTATACAAATTTCAGCTTTACTGTGTAATACTACAAGTACCACATGAAGTGAACATAATTTTATAGTTACTTCTTGTTCGTTGTACCCATTTTTATACATATGTTCCTTTTTTCGGAACATATTTCATCTTCGGCTGCTGCATGTTAGTATTTATAAAAACAACAATCACTTCCCTTCACTGTTTGCGCGTTAAGCAAGGGAACAAATAAATACTATATTCGACAGCGAGTTTCACATGTGAAGAAAAATGTAAAGCCTATAGTACACGGAATGTAAAACGCCCATGCGCATGTGGTTCTGACGTAATTTTGACGACACTACAAACCCACAATAGCAAGTTCGTGTTGTGTGATGATGACAAAAATACGTCCATACGAACCATATGCGCATTAGGGTGTCCCAAATTTTTTTTTTGTCAGAGGCTCAAGGATAATTTGAAAGCTTATAGGGTACAGTATTTTTAAATTTTTTTTAGATTTTTAGGAAGAGGTTTAGAGGTCGCGCAATTCAAGTTTTTGTTAAAAATCTGGGTTTTCGGGCTTTTTTCAAACTTGACTCATAACATTGTCAATAACCACGTTCATTTAATTTTTTGACCGAATATTTCTAAAGAAAATTTCCCAAACTTTATTTTCATATGCAACAACTTTAAGTTCCGGCTATATTTTTGTCCATTACGATTCCACATATTAAGTATTTTGGTAATTTTTCAACAAATTCTGTAAAAAACGGTTTATTACTTTTCAAATTTATATGAAAGGTATAAAAACTAGTGACGCGATTTTAAATACCGATAAGTTCTAAACAATTAAGAAAAACAAAAATGGAATTTTGTCCTACAGTTTCCGAGTTACACTATTTTTATAGTTTGTACCTTAAAAATGGTGATACTTTTTTCGTTATAATTATTGTATGTTTCCATAACTTCTGACATTTATTGATCTAAATCGTTACACGCTGTCATTTTCACTTTCTATTTTATGTGTATTCTCCGCTATAATATTGTCGTTATATTTTTCATAACACAATTTTTTGAGTTAGCTGACCTACGAATCAAATAGAAAAGTTTTTTGTATATGTGGCTGCGCATAAAGAAAGGGACCTAAGGGTAAAAACATAAATTTTCACTTTTTTATTTTTTTGATGTGGACAACATCTGAGCATTTCATGCTCCAAAAGTGTTTCCGCCTCCCAGAGATATGCGCGTTTTATGAAGTGATGGTACACCAAAATGACTCTCCTAAACAAAACCGGTTTTTACCCTTAGGTCCCTTTATATTTTGCGCGTCACATATATGTATAAAAGTTTTCGTATAAAAGTTTTGTTCTTTCAAAAATGTGCAATTTTATTCAAAATGGATCTAATAGAATTTTGTGAAAACAAGAAATGTGTGGCTTGTGGGAAAAATGATAGATGCCCTTGATCCCTCCAAACCGCCGACAAAAATGCAAATTCTGCAAAGATTTTTTAATAACATACACTGGCTATAAAGATAAAAACGGGTAAGAACAAATTTAAAAATTGTTCATTCATATTAATTAGAATTAATTTGTCTTTCAAACTGCATCATTAGTTTGTTTTCGTTTTCATTTAAACTTAAAAAGTTGTAAAGCGTTATTACAAAATTTTTGAAAAAATTACGAAAAATTGTAATTAAGGGTATCTAAATGAGTAACCTCATCACCAACTCTTATAAGTTTTTCACATAGGAATAAAGCTTGGATACTTTTTTTATAACTGTTTCCTCAGAAGTGCAGAAATCCGTGGTATTAACCAAGTTATCAGTAAAGTTAAAAAAAAGGCCGAAAACTTCGGTTTTTTATGAAAACTCCATTTGCGCGACCTCTAAACCTATTCCGAAAATTCTTAAAAAAAAATCAAAAATACTTTACCCTATAAGCTTTTAAATTTTGACTGAGCACCAATGAAAATCATAAAGAAAACATTTTTTGGGACACCCTAATGCGCATGTAGCTTTTTACATTCCGTGTACTATAGGCTTTACTCGTTGCAGACCTCTATTGTATATGAATATGGTTTGCATATACATTATTAAAAATGCCTTTATTTGCTTTCATATAGCTAATTTTGCACAACACAAAGTATGAATTTTAAAACAGGAGAAAATGTTACCGACTTTAACTTAACTATTATCTCTGTATGCTGTATATTTTTTTTATATTATTATTTACGAAAGGTTTCCGGTAATGAAAATATACCAGGTAATTAGAACGCTAGTTTATGATGTTGTTAACATTTAAATTAGCGGCCATATTCGTAACAAAAAGTTAGCCGCAGTTTGTGCACTATATACAACAAGTTTCCTACAAGAAGACTGCCGGTCATTATACTAGTTATATGACCGGTAGTGTTGACCGATATATTGGATGAAGTTTCTATTAGTTTATTGAGAGCAAAATTAAAAAACTAATTGGAACTCTTAGTACGTGTGATTTTGCCTCTATTTCTAACTAATGAATTGCACTCTACTACGGAACATACATATATCGGTACTACATTTTCTAAATAACGGTTAACGCTAACTAGTAAATCATATATTGGTTAGCACTAATAACGTAAATATTGGTTAGTACTAACCTTTAGAAAATAAGAAATTATTTTTTTCTTACAATTTTAAAGGTAGTCGTAAATTTGTACAGTTATATATCTTAAAATAATAACAATACAATTTGTACAGTTATATATCTTAAAATAATAACAAGAAGCAGTCATATATCTGCTGTGGGCAACCACTTTTAATTTAGATTTTTGCTGTACAGTTATGTCGAATAAATGAACACACCATTATAACTTTTATTTTTTTTGAAACACAACAGTATTTTTTTTAAACAATTGTTAAATATTATTTAGGACATTATGACGATATGACTTAATAGCAAACCTTGTAAATCCCCCAATTATTAAAAAAATTAAAAAAAGTCAGGAAATTATATTTCAGAAAAGTAAATACTGCGTACCATTATTTCTGTGGAAGCTAAATAACGTTCCACTTCTGGAAATGGAGGTAAACGTACGTGTGACCAATTATTTAATTATAGATCTTAAAAAGACAATTTATTTTGTTTACAAATTGTGTCCAAAAAATCAAATACAAACTTGAAAAGTCATCAGTATTTTAAATAATATTATTTGTTCCTTTATTACCACCATCAAATCTTAAACGATTATCCTGGCCAACACCACCACCCGTATGACCGCCAGCTGTTTAACGAACACTCCTTCAATAACGGCCGCATCGCACATGACCTCTGTTGTTTCCTAAGAATCCACCACCACGTCCTATGCATTCCAAAAATCTTTTTTAATATTAATATTACTGAAACTTGTATGGCTACTTATTGACGTTCTATTTTATTAATTCTTTAATATTTTATTTAATTTATGCATTCATATGATGTTATTTTAGTATGTAAGTAATAAGCACACAAAACAGGGCTGCCAGACTTGGGGATTTATCCCCAAAGTCTGGGATTTCATGCGAGCAAAAAGGACAAAGAAAGTCATTTGGGGATTTTTTCGGGGATTTTATACATTTTAAATATAATTTTCCCTTCTTTTATTATTTGCGCTTATTTTTCTTTGTTTCGTACATAAAATATGAACAAATTAGCAAAACTTTTACCTTACTCTTATCAACAACTAATGCAGTGTAGGGCGTCTTAATTAAGATTATCATTTTTCTTAAGTGTGTAAAAGGTGCTTAAAAGCTTAAAAAAATTTGTGTGAGTATTTTAAAAAGGAAGAATTTAAGAAAAGAATCTTAACCCGTTGACACCACGTACAATTTTTGATTTTTTAAAGACAATTTTCAACCAAACGTGTCTTTCCCAAAAATAAGTAAATAGTTACCTGAAACGCAAAAGGAACTTATTAACGAAAAATTAAAAATCAACGTTTTCTTGATTTTGATCTATTGCATCAACACAAATGTACACAAAAAAATCTTTCGAATAAAATTTACGATTTTATTATCAAAAAACAAAAGGCCATATCTACAAAAGATACTATGATAAACGCTAAAAGGCCTAACTGACTGTTTGCATAATATGCTACATTGTCAATTGTCAAAACAACTGGAAGGTTTTACAAGAAAAATAAAAGAAATTTAAGTATCAACAGTTAAGGTGATTTATTTAATTATCATTTTGAATAGTTTATCTGTGAAAGTTTCAAAATGTTAGATAGGGCCTTTTGCGTATTAGGTGACGAAATATAAAAGACAATATAATAAAGTTTGGGAAAAAGAATGCGGGGATATTGGTAAGTACATACTTATTATGCTTCGAAATATTTCATAATCGACGGATTTATGTATTTTTTTATGGATGGCTAAAACCGACTGAACAAGCTCCAAATTCTTATAAATTGGCGCATATGTCTTCAAAAACAGCATATTTCTCTGCTTGTAATTCCTCACTGGAATTACATAAGAAGGATTTAAAACAAGTTAGAGTGATATATTCGGCTGTGCCGAATCTTTAATACCCTCCACCGACTGTTCGAATATTTCAGGAGGGATATCTATATGATGTCTATTTATTATTAATTTATCTTTATAAAAACAGACATCAGCATTAAAATTGGTTGGTTTGAGGTTTAGATTATATTAAATTATTAAGCAATTTAAACTAGCTTGAGTAACAGTTTCAATTCAAATTTTTTTATGATAGCATTGTTTTTTACGGTAGTAGGGTTTATATGGGGCCTAAGGTAAATTATGGACTGATCTTCACGAAATTTCTTCGTGTTATTTCTAGTTCTAAAAAACTGTGACTTACCAAATTTTGTTATGATAGCATTATTTTTATCGGTTTCAGGCGTACTAAACTGTTTTCCGGGAGTAGTGTTTATATGGGGCCTAGGGTAAATTATGGACGGATCTTCACGAAATTTTACAGCGTGATTTCCAGTCGAATAAAACAAAATCTGCAAAATCTTATCTCATTCCGTGCCTTGTTCCACCATTTATGTTATTTTTTGTAACAAAATCATTTTTTTAGGTGGTGGTTCCACATTTTGATTCATAGCTCTGGTCCTACTGCACCGATTTTGCTGAATTTCCCCATCCCAAACTGCTTAGGATAACTACAAGCAATTTGGCACCAAGTTTGTTCATTTCTTTTGAGTTGCTCAAAAATGAGCGTGTTTTCAACAGACAAACTAAATCGACTTAGAATCACTCAAGGACCCAGAATATACATATATACATTATGGGGTCTGAGATGAATAATAAAAAAGTTTCACACGGAATGACAAACTAACAGGGGTGTGCTGGAAATCGAAAACGTAAAACGCAAGAATTTTAACAGTCGTTTTTACTTAGATTTCTGTAATAAAAGAATTGTATGACAAATATTATACAAATATTTGTCTATTGAACAGAATTTTATAACAAACATTATAAAGATTGGATTTAAAGTGTATTAAAAAGAACTCCCAAATTCTTGCGTTTTACGTTTTCGATTTCCAGCACACCCCTGTTAATATACCCTCTTCACAACTAATTGTGGTGGAGGGTATAAAAACATGCCGAAACCAGTCGCTACAAACAAAATAAATAATTTTTTGTCTAAAAATTTTTATTTGGGCATTTTTTAAAATGTTTCTTACTATTTTTAAAAAAATTTAAAATTTAATTTAAAAGATTTTGTTATTCGTGCTAAACACTAAAATTTATTGTTGATGGGATAAGCTATTCCTATGCGCATTTCACTGGTTGCTTAGGCCAGATCATCAGGAAACTTCATCCATAAAGATTTTAGCAAAACTAAAGATATTAAACCAAATAAAACCGTTAAGTGTATAAGAATTACAGAAACAGTTCTATTTGTAACAATATCAAAGTTTAAACAAAATCATCAACAATAAACAGTGAGTTTATCTCTCCTTACATTCCCCACCACAATTTCAGTGTTTTTGTCAAATAATAAAAATTGGGAATTAAGCACGAATACATTTATACGTATACGACTTTGCGAATACATTTATTTAAATCATATAAGGATATTTAATTAATCAATGTTTTGTATATTCGGTAAAAATTATATCTAATAATAATCGAACAATTTAATATTATTTGGTTAATCGAATAATGTTAATTTTGTCTAGTTTAGAAGTTTAAAAATAAGACCAAAAATTATATTTTTTAACATAAACATTTTATTAAAAAAGTAAAAACAATTTAACAAAAAGTATTCCATGCAGTAAAAGAGAAAAACTTTTTAAATAAAAAATAGGATCACAATTCAAGCTTATCTACTAAAATAATCATTCAAAAAGAGTATACAGTTTAAATTTTTGTGTTTCAAACAATTTCTTTCTTTTGTTTATATAAAACTTGATTTAGAAAAGATTATTTTACTTATTGTTGACTTTGGAGAAATTTAAAGTAAAGCGTTTTTCTTGTTTTTTCAAAATTTTAGTAGTTTTCCATTATACCACTTGACTTTCTTTTTGAATTTTTTAACAGTTTTAATACTTTTAATAGTGTAGTTAAGGGTGGTAGAATGTTGTTTTCATTCGTCTCGAAAACATTATATTCTTCATCTGAATTATTGTGGTAAAAGTCTGTTCCAAACATTCTTAAAAATATGTTATTCCCAAACTTTTCGGTTTCATTCTTTGTACTAAATAAACATACTATATTTTAAAAAATTGTCACTTGAAGAAAATGTTTCTGAGTTAAGAAACAATAAAATGGTATTTAAAACGGACCTGCTTGCTTTTTACATTAAAGAAATAAACTAATACTGTGAAAAAACAAATTTTCGATTAATCGACATAAATTATTCGAATTATTCGTTAATCAAAAATAAGCAATTTTAAATTATTGGAACAGTTTATCGCCCAAAATTAATCGATTAATCGAGGAACGGTTACTTGTTTAAATACCCTAATATTAGATATTAGAAAATGTAATTTCTTTCCCCTCTCTCCTAAAAACTCAAGACTTGACTAGTCAAACTTGAGCCGGCACTAAGATGTTTTTTATTTTTTTAAATCTTTTGGCAGGCTTTTCGTTAATTTTTGACAGTATTAAGATAGCTCATGCATATTATAGTATAGTGTTAACATTTCGATTAAAACGTTGTTAAGTTTTTCAATAAATATTTTATTCTTAACAAATTAAAATTTTACGTCTTCTACGTCGGATTAACTATCATGTAAAGCACACAAAACAGAACGGAACAATCAACTCTTAAAGTTTATTTTTTGGCATTTTTAAATAAATCACGGTCATTAACAAAATATCCAAAATTGTTCATTTACCGTTTATTTTAGAAAAACTTAACCCGATGAAATTTTTTTATTTTATGCTAAAAATTTCAATATAAAAAAATGTACATATGAAAAAAAGGGACCGATATATTTTTATTTTGTAGTTGCAAATGATGGACTCGAAAGCAATTCTTTTGTTAAAAATGATTAACAACCTGCGCAATATGCAAATTTAAGCATATTTTGTACAAATGCATATTTTTTATTCAGTATGCATTTTAAACTTGCCCTGCTTATTACGTATTTTAAAAATGAAGAAATTAAATTAAATACCTATTTTTAATCTATTATTTTAATTTTTTCAAGACCATACTGGAAATTCTTCACCTGCTGCATCTGTAGCTTCGGCTGATATTGCGGCTGAATTTGCAGCATTAACTGTTGAGGAACAAGAGAGGCAGAGAGCTGAATGGAGCCAAGTAAGTTTAAACCTTTTTAGCTTAAAAAAAGGAAAAAATACATAACAAGAAATGTTTACTTTAGGATCTTGCACGTGTTGAAGAAGAAATCAATACATTACGTACAGTATTAGCATCAAAAACACGTCATGCTTCTGACTTAAAACGTAAATTGGGTATCACAGTGTGGAAAGAAATTACCGATGACATGAATCAGGGCCTTAAAAATGTTAAAGAAAGTTCCGTGTAAGTTTTTATTAAGAAAATAAATCGAAATCAAGTATGTATGTATCGTCACCTACAACGCAAAATGCCCTTTTTAACATTAAAACTGTTTATAATTCACTTTTTTGTTTTTTTTTTGTTGTAAAATCTACCATTTATTTTGATAATTGACAATGTTGCATATTATGCAAAATGTTAGTTAGGCCTTTAAGCTTTTACCATATAATCTTTTGTAGATAGAGCCTTTTGTTTTTTGTCAATAAACTTGGTCGAAAGATTCAAACATTTTTTGTGGGCATTTGTGTTGATGCAATATATCAGATTTAATGAAAATGTCAGTTTTAAATGGTTTGTTAGTTAGGGCCTCTTGCGTTTTAGGTGACGGTATGTATGTATATGTTTGTACATACCCTGTAGGAAATGTGTGTGTCATTGGAAATCTAAAACTGATAATGGTACTATTGACTACCCTACAAGAAATTAATGAGTGAGTCTTCATATTTCTTGTAGGGTTGGTAATACTTTTGGGACCATATCGTCAAATGATAATTTAATTGTCGTATGTGGTTTCCGAAATTTTAATTAAAAATAAATTTGTTTGGCAGTTACATACGACATTTAATTTGAAAATTGCTTGCAACTACCACATAAGACAATCTCAACACTCCTTATCTCGAAAACCCTATGAGGTATCGAAAAACTGATTACGCCAAATGAAAGATCAGGTCGGAAAAAATAAGGAATCGATCTTAACTCAAAACCACAAAAAGTCCATATACGACATTTAAATTATCATTCGACGATATGTAGACAATGCAACCTGAGAATTTTAGTATTTAGATGTGGAAATGGAAATAGTTTTTTTTTACATTTAATTATTTTATTAAAAAAAAAAAATAAAAATACAAATTCATAACAAAATTTTCCTTCGTTTTAAAGGCAAATATAAAAGTGTATGCACTTCGTTGTCAATGTCGCCAAAAAGTCAAATATAAAAGTGTATGCACTTCGTTGTCAATGTCGCCAAAAAGTCACCATAATAGTCGCCAAAACTGGTGAATTGGAGACACTTGCACCAACGTTTCCTTCAGGGTATATGTTTAATTTTTGTTTTATTATTTTTTTTATATTTTTATTTTGTTATTATTTTATTTTTATTTTAAGTTTTCAATCTGTTGAACAAAGTGTTGGTAGCTTTACAAAAGCTGTTCATGATGCACCCATGTAAGTAATTGTGTTAAAATGGATTGGAGTGTAATTAACAAAAATAAAATTTAATTTTTCTTCACAACAATCTAACTACATTTACTAATTTTAACACAATAACTTGATTAAATACATACATGATGTTTCTGTAAACTTTTGCACATTTCGATTTTTATGTTGAGTTTGTTTAACGATTAAGACATTTTTGAAAGGACGAAAAAAACCAACTTTAATTTTTTTTCTTTAAATATGTTTTGATTTTTAGATTTCAACGTACTGAATCGGTATTTAAATCGACAAGCGAAAAAACAGCTTCTGTTTTTAGCAGCATTACTGGTGGCATTTCATCGAAATTTTCTCAAATGAAAAATTCGGAATCAATGAGATCTATAGAGGAAAAAGTTGGCTCTGCCTATGAGAACGTCAAAGTAAGCTATGAACACAACAATTTTATGTGCCAATCTCATGCGGTAACTACAACTTTATGTTAAAACAATTTAATATATACATACCTTCTTTTAATACAACAAAAACAACAACAACAAAATTATAAAAAAAACACGCATTCAAACATGAAAACACTGTTAACTACCTTGAACTTTTAACTCACATTTTTTATAACCCTCTATATGATAGGAAAATAATGTGTAGCCAATATTTGTTTAGCGAATGCGAAAGCGAATTATCAAATTAAATTTTTGGCATAGCACTACGAAGTGGCCAAGAATGTTTTAGTAATGAAAACTCATGTCTCCTGTCGTTTTGCGAAAAAAAACCCTTACACAGGGAGCAATTTTCTAAAACCTTCCAAGAAATTTTGAACCGCGATGTATTGTAAACCGTAGGAAAATGTTTAAATCTACAGTAGTGGATAAATTCTAAAATAGCATTTAAGTGATACGTTTAGAAATATATTCAAAACTCAGGTGTATATTTTTTAAAATTTCCGTGAGATAAAAATGGTTGTTTTCAAACTTAAACCGATCCCTACGTGAACTTTTTTAACAAACCGAAAAAATTGTCATATTTTTTATTAATAACGTTTTTGATATTGGTAAAAATAGGGAAAAAGTTATTGCCCTAATAAAACTTTTACAAGAAATATTTACAATTATATTGGGAACAGTTCAAAACGTAGCAACCAATTTTTCGAAATACAAAAATTATTGGAAATCAAGGCGAATTCATCCCAGGCAATCTCGGTACTACAACAAGTACAACTCGTACAAAAACCACAAGCAATTCGTTTTTGTAAAATCATTGTACAATGTCAAAAATCAAAATGAAACGACCTGTTTCGCTCTCAAAATTTTGTATGGGCAAACAAGTAGTTTCGATCATGTTCGGGGCGCGAAACAGGAATGAGACAGCGAAACACGAATATTGCTGTCCGTGTGTACATGGTATAAGAGAAAATTTTTGCTTCAAGAATTATATACGCATGCTAAGAAAGTGTAGCTTTTAAAAGAAAATAGACTACAAGCGAAGTGTGCATTAGAACAAATAATTTGTATGAAATTCGAAAAAGTCTGCAAGTGAATATGACAGTTTTGGCTTTAATTCCTTTTTAGCCTTTAAGCGGAATGGACTATAAGCGTGCAATTCATAAAAGTGGCTTAACAGTGTTAATTCGAGTTGTGACACTTTTGATAAAATAAATCATTGTTGGAATTTATATTAATTAGACTTGTCAGTTTAAAATTTGGCAAAAGTGTCAAAATTTGAAAAGAATTCATCTTAAGTTACATAACTAAAAATAATTCGGTAAGTTGTGCAAATACTACATCATCAAAAATTACACAACTAAAAATTGTTCATTATTTAGTATATAAATATCTATAAAAAAAAAAATTAGATCATAATCTGTATGGATTTTCTACTAAATGGTCCAAAGATTTGTTGTTAACAGTTTTTTTTCGATTTCTGAAAAATTAGTTTTTTGAGTTGAGTCACTTTTGAACTAAGTGTGCGATATGTATGGACAACAAAAAAACTTAAAACTAGAATTTCAGGACCTAAATCCGTTCAAACATATAGAAATAATATTTCATTAATTAAAAGCACATCTCAAGCTAGAGCTGCAAAACAATCGATAGTACTATCGATAGTATCGATAGTTTTATTTTTGGCGGACTATCGATAGTTTTTAACACTATCGATACTATCGGAAAATTTTAAAAGTAACTGCAAAGTTGATTAAATTTTGTCAACGAAACATTTTTAACAACTCATTCGATCCAAGTTTTAAGCAGTGCATAAACTTTTCTTGTTCTTTAGGAAAAAGGAAAATGTAACCTAAATTTGATTTTTTTTATCTTCATGTTCAAAAGTACATGCAAGAATAACTAGAAATAATTGCACCCTAAAGATTATTTTGGAATAGGAGTACATTTTCAAAAATCACCTTTAAAACTTAAAAAATAGACTTGAGCATATTTTCCTTACTGCCACAGAATTGTGTACTAATTTGCATATTAAAATAATGTTAAACCTGCAACCAGGATTCTTAGAAGTTTTGTTTTCTCGATAAATGTGGCAATTATTTTCCCTTTTTGTATTTTTTTCTTTACGAAAAGTCTTAAAAAAATTAATGGGGTTATTTTGTAAAATAAATTAATCTACTACTTTGAAAACTTTTATAAAAATTTTTGAAAATTCAAAAAATTTTACATAAATAAATGATCAACGCAAGGGTTACGAAATAACCAAGGCCCATTGAAAAGGTCTGCGCAAGAAGCCTGATGATCATTGCTTATGTTCTTTTTAGTTGACAAAAGTTGTTTACATTTTGCTTACATGTGCATGTGTACGTTTGTTTACGTTTATGGTATGCCACACATACACGTTTTTTCCTTTTGCTTTGTATATGTGGTAATAAATTTTTGACAACTAAAAAGAATCGTTTTTTGTTTTTGTACAAGTAAGCAGACCTGATAGATGGGCCTTGGAAATAACCTTTATAATTTCTAGACTTAAGTTGAAAATTTTGACGTCGAAGGTGAAAAAAATGGACAACCCTGATGACAATTAACCGTCTCTACATCTATATAAAGTTTATATTAATTATAAACTATAGATGACACTGAAATTTAAAATGAATATGCTGGTCTTTATACCTGAAAAACGTTTTCAGTAAATGAAGCTTTAAACCTTTTTCATTTTTTACCACCTTCATTGACTACCGTGTCCACAGAAGTGGCACATAGAAACTTTTCGATACTATCGATAGTATCGATAGTTTTAAAGCTAACTATCGAAACTATCGATTGGGCCGACTATCGATAGTTTTGCAGCTCTACCTCAAGCTTGATAATAACATTAATTTTAATTTAAAACTTCAAATTGAAGCTTGTTGCTTCGAACAAAAACTGTAGTGAATGAGTTCACGTTTATGAACGTAGTATAACGAGTTTTTGAAGGAACACCGAATAATGTTGCAGGCAGGGCTTAGGAGTCGTCAAAAAATAGTACCGACTCCGACAGCTGAAATTTTTAAAGTCCGACCCCAACTTCGATACAAAATGTATGTGCTGTGGGTAATGGGTGCAATATACATATTTTATTAAGAAATAGGATTGCCTCAATAATATATGTCGATCAACCGGATCTAATGATTCTGAGTGCAGAAAATAATCGCACTTCGGAGAATTGTGTCGGTGACAATGCCGCACATTGGTTGAAGTTCATATAACGAGCGGCTAAAAATAGAAGAAGTTGTCGAAGGACAATGAAACTTGGCACATAGGCATTTTTTGTTTGAATCAAGAAAAAATGGAAAAATCAAAATGATCCGCCCACTTTTACGCCCACCTCCCATACAACTTGTATTGAAAAAGTGGCATAACTCCCTTGATTTTGATTGTATCGACTCAATTTTCACTAAAAATAAATATTATAATTGTAGAATGGGCTCCTGAAAATATATACCTGATCCGCCCACTTTTACGCCCACCTCCCATACAACTTGTATTGAAAAAGTGGCATAACTCCCTTGATTTTGATTGTATCGACTCAATTTTCACTAAAAATAAATATTATAATTGTAGAATGGGCTCCTGAAAATATATACCTGATCCGCCCACTTTTACGCCCACCTGCCACAGAAAAAACAAATAGAAAAAACATGAATCTGAATTTTAAGCATAGTCTTTTAATAATTTTTTGACATCATTATCGTACTCCAATTTTTTGATTTGCAGCTTTGAGCGAAATGTGTTTATAAATGGGTCTGAAGACAATAAAAGATTATGTATTACGTCTTCATTAGTGGCTACACGTCCAGTTCTTCGCGAGTGATGTAATCAATAGGCTCTATAGTCCTTATTCCTTGCTTCCTGAGCTTCTTCGGACAGCATACCTGATACAAATAATTAATTAAAATGTAAAAAATCAAAATCAAATCATTGAATAAGGGCCTTTAGATAGAGACATGTCTATTGACTAGTATGTAAATTACATTTTGTAATAATTTTAAACAGTTCAGAATTATGGCAACAACAACAAGCTTCATCACTTTATAGTTTTTACTGTTTTTTTTTTGGAAAAGTGCAAATATGTGCAGCTGAATTTTTTTTTACTTTAGCTGATACTTCAAGCTGTAATTTGGCATCATTCGTTAAACAGCGCTCCACAGCGCTAAAAAGATACAGCCTATTGAAGTTGATGAACATTGAAATTTTGATGTTGTTTATATTTTGTTCTACAAAATTTTTTATATGGCACTTTTTCCAACTTTTTTTAATGCAAATCTCATCTTTGACAATTGTCATTTACGAAAATATACAACAAAGTCAAATGATAATTTTACTGTGATTGTACCAAAAGATTGAATATACAGTAAATTTACAAGCCATTTTAAACAAGCAAACATATATGAACTTCGAGCGTGTCTATCCAAACAAATAATAAATATATCAGCCTAATACTACGGAATCATAATATTCAGATATCTGCCAACAAAATACCAAAAAATTATCCAAATCGGCGAACATGCAAAAAATTAATTTTGGCCACTCTTCAACCAATGTGTGCCGTGGCGATCAGAGCAGCACTATGGATTCTCTCAGTGTACAGGATAAAATAAACAGAGAATTGTTTCTTGTTTTTAATTTTAAAGAACGGTTTATTTTAGCACTATAGCAACACTAATTCTATACAATGTTAAACACATTTCAATGTTGACGGTTAACAAACTTGATTGCAAAATTTGAGGGAATTCCTGCCTTTAACTTATTAAAGTGAACGACTGCAACTCCGAGCGTTTTACATTGATCACAGATCAGTGATGAATTTTGAGTTTTATGGTTTGGCCCAAATTGATATTTAAAAGGGTCAATATTAAATACACTTGATAGGGCAAATTTTTTTTTAATATATTGGATTTGATATAAGATTTGCATTGATATAAATAAAAACAATATTGATATAGGCCCGGCCCCTATTATGATTAACATTCGATAAACGATTTTCGCTGGCTATCGAACACCGTCTAAAATTTCGTTGTGCATCGAATTTTTCAACGAAAACAAATTTGCTTTCGACGGTGCAAATACATAAATGTAAAAACTTGTTGAAAATGTAACTCTTTGTAAATTTTTTTGTGTTTGTATACCAAATACCATATTCTTTATCAGTTTTGTTCATTTTATGCTAGTCCAACGTCGTAAACAGAAATTAGAAACGCTCATATTCCGTATGGAACAAAATTCTTTTTTGACCAAATGATTTGCAGCAAAGTTCAGCATGTAAAAAAGTGGTATGAATCGCACTGAAGCTAAATTATTTGAAAACAATCATAATTCCGCCGTGCGATTCGTTAGCAATTTGTGATTCGGGAAAGTGGGCTGCTAACCCTCGTCCCCTAGATTGGTGATAGGGCTGCTATCTACGTGTCCAATCCCACGATGCAACCATGTTTCAGCGGTTATCGCCTACTTTCCTGAGACGTCCTTTCGACCATTCAGGATACATGGTTGTGGCGCCTTCTAACTCTGGCTAGCCTTAAAGCGGATGCTACAAAGCCATTGCCCGGGGGGTACTTGGTCTAAGACCGGAAGTAGTTAGCTGCTTGGACAGTTCAACAAAGGAATCGTCCTGGCCACTCCCAGTGTGTGGCAAATCAGAAACTTTCCACCTCTGCGAAAAGTCCCACCCCCCAGGAGGCTCCCTATGCTCCAATGGGAATTAGAGGAACACATATATATATATATAATTCCGCCGTGGTCACGTTTAAATATAATTTTATTTTTTAAATTTGTAAACAAAAATGTTTTATTTTAAGTGACAGCTGATCGAAATGTACTACTGTGAATTAACAAAATCACAATAGTAAATTTTTATCGAATGCGCGCCATAATACCAAATGAAAATTCGTTCGATCAGCTAATTCGACTGCTGTCGAAAATCGAATTTAGTTCATAACAGGCACCATAGTTGCGGAGTATTTTATAGAACAGTACTGTATTTTAGAGCTTTGTTCTTGCATATTGAACATTTTGTAAATGGTAATAACTTTTAAATATTTTAAGATCGTTCTTTGATTTGCTTCAAGTCGAAAAATTTTTTAGTGACGATTGGCAGATTTTATTTAAGGCTGTTTGAAAAAAGAATTGAAAGGCTGTCAAAATTTTTTTTTTTTTACTTTATTAAAAGTACTTTTTATTAAAAACGTATATTCGCTCCCTAAAAAACGTATGTAACAGAACTCCAATACTTATGGATCTTAAATACAGCACACTCTCAAAAATTTGTCTGTAAATACACTGGTGAAGAGCTTAAAAAAATTTTACTACATATATTCATTTAACTGGGTGATGGTTTTTTTTTTATCGAAAACTTTATTTAAAGGTACTTTTTTCATAAAACTTTTGAACGGTTACTTGTTCAATAAAAACTTTTTAAAAAGCATCAAAAGTACTGTAAAATAGACTTTTAAAAAGCGCTATATCTTTTTATTTTTTGTTAAGGGAGGGTTATCAAAAAAAAATCATGGCTTATATTTGTACATACCTACTTATGTCATTATATTTTTAATAGTTTTGTATTTTCTAATACCAATTTATTATACTAACAACTTATCCTACTCTATTTTAGACAAAGGTATCCACTTCACGTTCTGGCTCCGTTAGCAGTTTCCCAGACGAATTACGCGAAAATAACCCCTCTGGTTTAAACACACCTTAAAACAATAATACAACTGATAAAAACATGAACAAAAGCTTAAGGAGTTTTGTAAAAACTTTATAGGTTTAATAATTTCCAACAATTTAATAAAAATAAAAAACAAGCGAAGTTTAATAATTCGTCAAAACAATATCCAACAAATTTAACACGCACGCAGGCGCGCTAAGCAAAACAAAACAAAAAAGAAGAAAATAAATGAAGAAAAGTTTGCTGAATAATATGAAAGAAATAAACTTTTGTCATCATTTAAAATTTATATATACAACTATGAATATTAAAGCATCTCTTACTACATTATTATAATTATTATTATTAAACTTATATATTCAACGAAAGTTTCTTAAACAACAACAACAACCACTTATTGGCAAAATACAGTTATCATTGTTATTTAGATATTTTGTATTTATTATAAACAATTTTAATTACAACTTGTTTTTGTTTAACAACACCATTTAAATTGTTCGTAACTAAATGAGATGCGACTATTCTTCAATTTTGATCTGTTTATATACCTGTCATTTGCTTACAACGTAGGTATGTCCACTTTAATACTTACCAAGATTTCAATATTGAATAAAACCTTTAAGACCATATTTTTTTAAAAAACTTAAAAAAAGATAAATATTAGTCTTAACTAAAAAAAAACATAAATTCATTCCATTCGCTTTTGTTTGTAAAAAATTATTAATACATAACGTTACCTAAAACGCAAAAGACCCTATCTAACATTTTCAAAATTTTACAGGAGAAGCCAAAAACTATTTAAAATGATAAATTTATGAATTGATTTACACTGTTTATACCTTATTTTCCTTGTAAAACCTATCAGTTGTTTTGAAAATTGACAATATGCAAACTGTTAGTTAGGTCTTTTAGCGTTTATTATATAATATTTTGTAGATATGGCCTTTTTTTTTGTTAATTAATTCGCTAATTTTGATCGAAAGATTACAATTTTTTTGTGGAAATTTGGAATGGAACCAATGAAAATTTAATTAATTTTTTGTTAGTAAGGGCCTTTAACGTTTCAGGTTACGATATATTTTTTAAAATTGTTATTAATAATGTTCTGAAAAAACATTTTTTTTATTGAACATATTTGATGCGCCCTCTTTAAAATTTGCCTTTAATATAAAAATACACAATAAAATTTATTGAGCATGCTAACTTATTACTTATTAATGAAGATGTATGTATGTCTACTTCTATTACCAACAAAAAAATAAAAAAAATCTATTTATATGTAAAAAAAAAATCCTAATTATTATTTCAGAAATTGATGCTGTGAAAATTAAAAGATCAAGTTCATTTTATTTTAATAATAATTCTTTAGACCTCAACTTAATTAAATACCGCATTTATGCTATTATTTTTAAGGAAACAAAAAGTATTTTGAAGCATATATATTTTCTAAAATACAAGAATATTTTTTGCATGAGCATCATTAGATACAGGTCAGTGATGCATTTGAGAACAGGCCCATTCTTAGGACTTAATGATAATGTTTTCTAAGATATTGAACTTAAAGACCTTTGTTACTAAAGGTTATACACCCCTAAGCCGAGGTGCTACGCGACCAACACCTATTGGTCAGGGGTGTTCGAATATGACGTGGCGGACTTGCAATACCCCTACAATCGTGGGATCAAAAAGGAACAGAAACTTTTTAATCATAACAATTAAAAATAAGAAATGACGAGACGACAAAAGGACAAAAGGACAAGGAACGGCACGGACAAATGATATTAGATGAATCTGTCTGAAGCAGCGACGGTCCGATGATCGTAGGATTAAGAAAGTCAATTTTAAAAGTGTGAGTGTGTTAGTAAAAAAAGTGTGAGTATATTGAATATTGAAAGAAAAACTTGATCGCGTGACCGTCAGGAAAGCATGATAACATTTTCTTAAGAACGCCTTACTTGCGCCACAAAAACTCCAACGACAAAATTTATAAAACTTTCAACCTTGTGTTTGATCATTAGGTGCGCCCAAAGCACACCTCCACTCGGAAAACAATGAAGTTCATTGTGAATCCCTTCAATAAAGAGGTAGAGAAACGAGAGAGAAGTGAAGAAGGAAATTAATAACAGATAGATAGATAGAATTAAGAAAGTTAGTAGGTACTTATATCTTATTTCTCTGACAGTTCGTCGTGAAATTTAGTCATTTCTGTCAGACCCTGCATCCTAGGACAGTGGCGCAGTACATGCTCAATCGCCTTAAGCTCCTGGGAATCATCGCTTAATCTACCCAGTCCCAGTATAACTCGGTTGCCAACGCGTCCAATCCGGGCCATAGTGCCGGTTTCCATCTTGGATACATCCGTAAATACTGTACCCCTAAAACAGTCCATTAGATCCGCGCCAAACTTCCCTAACCAGGAACTCTACTGGTGGTGTTTCACCGATGTGCAGGGTCATAATCCTGTGATCTGAAATTTCCTCGAGAATAATACCCTGATCAAGCAGTCCCACCTCGTACAAAATTCTCGTGTGATCATCCCGCCTAAGTCTAGCCAAAGAAGACTGGTAAAGTCTAAGTAAGTTTCTAGCAGCCACACTCCTCACATAGTGCTCAATAGGGGACATATATAGTAGGATATCCAACGCTGCCTGTGGTGTGCTTTTCCTTTCACCTGTGATTCCAAGAGACTCACTCCTTTGAACCTTGCTGAGCATCTTCCTATAGCTATCCACCCTCATCGCATCCCACCAAACAGTGAATCCATAGGTAAGTACAGGCCTAACCACCGATGTGTAAATCCAGTTTACCATATCCGGTCTCGGTCCCCAGTTCTTACTGATAAAGTCGTTGATCTCCCTTCTCATCTTCTCCTTATCGTATGATCGCCCAGGGTCGATTTGATAATCCTGCTGCTAAGCATGCAAACTACACACTACCAGAAAGTCCCTAACTCCCAGCTCCATCAACGAATCCCTAATCGCCTCAATTTTAATGTTATTAAAGGCTCCTTCTATATCCAGAAACGCGGCGAGAGTTTATTCCTCAGGCCGTGTTCAATACAACGCAGCACCTCATGTAGCGCACTGTAAATAGATTAACCCTTGAGGTAGGCATGTTGAGCGTTGCTACTAAGGTGGGCCTCAATATTGCTTTTATGATAGAGATCTATTAGTCTCTCAAGAGTCTTCGAGTGGCCTGCCCTACCAGCCTTGGGTATACAAATCACACTGACCTCTCTCCACCCCTAGAAATAATGCATCGTCCGCATCGACCGCCCAAGTTAGCTTCTCCCTTGTTACTATTTCCTCGACGCAGGCGGAAGTATCATTCAATGTCATAGACATCACGTCACACTGACCATCTACCGTGCGTCTGCATAGGTAAGGTTAAGGTCTCGGAGCTAGAATCCGTCCATGAGCCGTCATTCCTTTGCACCCTGTGATTATTCCAATCTCCCGTTGAGCTCATAAGCTTGGTCCTATTAAACAGTGTCCTAACCGTCGACCTTTTGAACATGAAGTTCCCTGGTCCACCATTAAGGCTGTCTACGCCTGCTCGGAAATGTGACCAGGCAGGTCTGCTCATAGCTTTCTTTTAGCAGATGAGTGAGCCTGTTCACAACACCTTCCAGATCAATCGGCAGCAAATCGCCCAGGGCCTGTTGCGCCAACAAGTAGATCATTAATGCTATTAAAATTATCTAAATTGTTTTTATGAATGGTGTGAAGCAAACTTAATGGAGCTAAATTTAAATATGTGTAAACTAATGCGTTTCTCACGAAAAAATCCAGTTACAGTAAATGACTTCCTAGGAGGTATTCAAGTTAATATAGTTGAAAACTTCCTTGATCTTGGAATACCACTTGACCCTAAACTGCGTTTATGATAAATAAAGCTAGAGGAACACTTGGATATTTAAAATGCTGGGAAAAACATTCGCTTAGCTAAAGCTAAATTTCTATCGCTAAAATGCCTTAGAGAATGAGTAATTTAAACATTTTAGCGATGACATTAAAAGCTAAAATTGTGGCGAATTAAATTTGAATGACATTGCCAAATTTAGCAATGCACGTTACAGAATTGCATTCGTAGCCAAAAATCGCTAACTCAACTTTATAGATTTTTAGCGATAAAGGTTCAGCTTAAGCGAATTACAGAATACGGTTGCTGTACTTATATTACAAAAAGCTTACACAGGGTGGACCAAAGGTCATGCTAACTTTTTTGTTTATTATTATTGTTTTTTTTAGATCTTATTCATCGAACCGTGTTACACTACCATGTAAAACTTAACGACCGGGCAACAACCCAATGTGGTAGAATTTTACTTTTCCAATGGGCATTAAATTTTACTGACGCAACGAACACCAGAAATGCACCTAGCCAAACCGCAATTAATTGTTTAATTGCACGGTTCTGACAATAAGGTGCAGTGTAAAACTTCAATTTTAAGACGTTCTGGACAACTGGGCATCTCTAGAACATCATTTCGAAGCATTTTTAAACGTCATTTACACATGCCTCCATACAAGGTATATTTGGCCCAACAACTTTTACCAGTTGATTACCATCAAAATCGAGTTTGGGCAACACGCAGGCGCAGACTTTTTGCCCACCCGTGTATGTCACTTGTAAGGCTGTTTCTTGAATGTGGATCGATTATATAATAGTTGGGGGTATTGCACTAAATATTGATTTAAATCAGCAGTGCAAACACAATAGTTTGATTATTGTTATTTTTTAGGTTAGGTTAAACGGCAGCCGTCACGAAGACGACTCACTTTGTCCCTTTGTGATACGTAGGGTTGCCATACGTACTGTTTTTAACAGTACATGTACTGATTTTTTGCAATTGTACTGTTTTATGCATAATGTCCAAAACAGTACGCTAATGTACTGTTTTTTACACTTGGTACTGTTTTTGTACTGTTTTTTTTTTGTTCAGTCCACAAAAAACCAAGATATTAAGAAAAACCCTGTTAAAGTCATATTTTAAAAATATACTAATATTTAACAGTACATTGCCTAAAAAAATGTTGTGTTCCAAACAAAAAAGTTCTAAAATAATAAGACTTTTTTACGCTGTGGTCATTGTTTTCTCATAAATACGCAGTAGAAATCTTAATTATAATGGGTGACTTATTATTTTTAAGACATATCGCACTTGTTCAACAATAGTGTATTAACTCAAAATTAAAAAATTCAGTAGAAGCAAACCAATTTTTAATTTTACATAAAACGCATATGTGCGAAAGAATTCTTAAACCAACCGTTTCATTACCAAAAAGTAAACCAAATACCATGATATTTTTACAGCGGCTAGATATGAATACATATAAAACCAAGGTATATTTATAGCAGGTAGCCGCGAGATTACAACAATTGTACAATAAAACAAACAACAGGGCTTTTTATTGTTGTTATGCGATACAAACTGTCAAAAAGCAAAGGTGCTGATAAGAGACAAAAAAGACAAAAGATAAAGACAAAAATCTTGTTTACTTGTTTGCTATACAACATTTGACAGTTCGTATCGCAAAACAAGCAAATAAAAAATAAACAGCTGGCTTTCCGAGACTACCTGCTATAAATATACCTTGTATAAAACGTTTCGTTTTTTTTCTAAAAAAAGAAAAGAGAAAAATTTTGAGTTAATACACTATTGTTGAACAAGTGCGATATGATTTTATGGCTACCTCTTCCAATAGTATTTTCCTTTAAACACCTGAGAAAGACAAAAACAAAATCGAAATTTTGTTAAAAATATTATATTTTTTAAATACTAAATAATAACTTATTCCAACACAATTATTTTTAATTCCTAGAATTTTTTTTAATATTCGGGCAAGTTCTGGAAATCGAAATTACGTGAAATTTAAAACGTACAAAGTTAAAAAATTCTCCGGGCTCAAAATTTATAAAAATACCTAATTCCTTTCAGGTGTTTGAAATTGGAAAATTAAGTTAGGACACATACATTTTCTCAAATTCTATATGATTTGTGCAACTATGTGTGTGGTGAAAATTGCTTTAAATACCAATATGCTTAAAGAAAGTCCTACTTACACAGTCAGCGAGTTAATCGTTTTAAGCTAAGTTAGGCTTTTCTCCTTTCTTATATGGCTTAAAGGAATGTTATGATTTTCCTGTCTTCAAATTAAAAAAAAATATTTTGGCCAAATGCTTCGTTTTAGAGTTTTTTTTAAACGTAAATGGAGTAATTTCGTATACGTATAAAATGCCATAAAACGGAAATCATTCCTTTGGCGTTACACATTTTA
This sequence comes from Pollenia labialis, assembly GCA_949318255.1. NCBI lineage: Eukaryota > Metazoa > Arthropoda > Insecta > Diptera > Polleniidae > Pollenia > Pollenia labialis. Next base: position 57,085,487 of record OX439143.1, read on the forward strand.
AGTGTTTTTCGTTAAATAATTGTTGCATATTCAATCAAAAGTTTTAAATAATTTAAATAAATAGTTGTGTTTTCGCCAAAAAAAAATGTACTGTTTTTTTCTTGATTGTACTTTTTTTTTGTGTTCAATGTACTGTTTTTCCGAATTTAAAATCTGGCTACCCTAGTGATACGCCTAGCCAGTGACAGGAGTCAGCCAGTATCCACCGATTCCCGGAAGAACAGGGAGATTGATTTCAGTCCCACATTGGACATATCGTCCAAACATTGCAATTCTGGTCTCCCAAAATGCCTAAGTATAATGCTCCACAGACCGGGGCATTGGCAGAGGAAGTGAACCACCGTCTCCTCCTCCCCCTCATCATGACAACTGCTACAGTAATCATTATAAGCAAGACCCATCCTCCTAGCATGAGTCCCAATCATCCAGTGCATAGACAACGCAGATTTAATGCAAAAATCTGCACTCAATTCAAATAGTGCAAAATTTGGACATGAAAATTTGAAAAATATAACTTTGTATGTAAGTATGTATGTATGTACATATATGCATGGTTTTTGATTTTTTATTGAGGATATGCATAAGTAAAGAACATTAAACAAAATTAAATTTAGTCTATAACTGATATAATCGCTTATTTAATAACACGATTTACTAACAATAAGGTAACATTAATTTAATAAGAATATGTATGAAAGCAAGAATGAATAAATATGTATGCACTTGTATGTAAACCATCAAAGCAAACGGTTGTTCTGATTATAACAATTCTGGCGACAAGTTTTTTTAAAGATTTTGTGTTACAAGTTATTTTTTACCGTTTGTTTTTTTGTACAAGTGAAAAGGTTTTGCAAGTTGTACAGTAAACTGCAATTAACAACATACATACGTACATTTAAATAAAAAGAAGGATATCCATTGAATTGCAATACAATAATTAAATTGAAAAAATAAAAAAATTACATCATGCCTACGGATACAACCAGTTCAGCGAAAAATGTGGGATTTTTTAATTTCGAGCCCTTTGACATGAATACGACTTCATGGTCCAGGTGGTTTAAACGTTTTGAGATAGCCTTAAGGCCTCGTTACTCTTACGTAAACGTATACGTTGCTAATCAGCTGTGCCGTTTTCCTTACCAAGCTACTGTGCAAATAGGTACTCTTACGTAAACGGAACGTTGCGTTGCGGATGAACCTGATAAAATTAAAATTTCTCTCCGTTTTTACGTATCAGCTGTTAAGAATTGAATTTTTGTTATGAAGCAGTGTTGTCAACAAAACTTATTAACCAACGGTTTACTTTTAAATTTTATTAATGAGATTCTCATCAAAACATTAATTTAAATTTGATGTAATGAAATTCAATGTTATGGGTTTGTTGTTCAAACTGAAATTAATGTTGGCTTTATGTGTCACAGAAACCAAAGTTATCGGGTTTTTATTAAAAATAAAAGAAGCAGCTTACAGCTCTTGTTTATCTGTTGGAAATAAATATTGTTGTTAAAAGTTTAATTTTTTATTTTATTTTATCCAACAGTTAGATTATTTCCGTAGATAGAAGTAAATAAAATTGATAAATGTTAAAATGGTATTTTTGCATGTTTCCGGCAGCGGGCTGCTGCAAATTTGCAAAAGCCTTTTTCTCACTTTTTCTATGGTCATTTTATTTATTTATAAGTTTGAAACAACAAATGTTTTTGTATTTTAACTAAATTTGCTATATATTTACAAAACAATAAAATTGCACAAATATTAACAACAAATGCAAGTTATATAACGTTGGCATTTATTTCATATGTACATTTGTATGTTTACTGTATTTCTACTTCTTATTTTCTTTTCTATAATTTTCATTTACATTTACAACACAAGTTTTAACAATATTTTAACGCAAAAATCATAATTTATAAAATTATTAAATAAAAATTTAATTAAAAGCTGTAAACACATGAGCCAAAACATAAAACAGCTGATTTGAATATTGTTGTAAAATAATTATTTGCATACATTTTTGACAATGCAAATAGAAAAAAATCAGCGCATAGTTCCGAATATTCGCCTTGACCTTATTATATTAAATATATATATTATTTGTTGTTACTTGACCTTTCTTTTTTTATAATTATTTTGAACTATTTAAGCTTGGGGTCTTTTTTAAAAACATACATAAATTATATTTATTTATTTTTCTCATTATTGCGCTAACCTTTGGTTAGCATCTTTAGAAAATTAAATTAAGTTTACAATAAAATATTATAAAAAATTTTGTTTTTCAATTTTTGCTTAGACACATATTGGTTGTATCAAGTTTCATTTGAAGAGATATTAATAAGGGCTAAAAATATGTTAAGGTCCATAACTCCAAAACTAGATTCTCAGGCGCAATAAAAGCTAGATAAAAATCAAATTTTTTAAAGCAAATTTTGTGCTGGATATGTAAACATACATATATCTATGGCACTTTGACAAAACATCTTAAGTCAAATTCAAAAAGTCGAAAAAAATTTTGCTAATCATACGAATTTTCATTCAAAAAACATTTTTGTTTACATTTTTAAAATTTTGTATTATAAACGAAATTTTTCTTTAAGTTTGGTTTTTTTTATTATTTGATAAAAATGATTTTTTCAGCGAGTTTTTTTTAAAGCTTTTTGCTATCTTATCACGACTTAAGATGTTTTGTCAAAATGCCACAGATATGTATAAGGTATTTTATTTTTTTGTACAAAAGCGCCGGTGTCGGTATGTATTGGCGATTTTAAACAAGAATGTTAGCAACATGTCTTGCAACAAGGCTGTGAGCAAGGCGAATTAACTAAAGGTGGTGTCGAAAAGACAGCCGGTTTTTTTTTTAGTCAGGCCGGAACTGTCAAAAGTTATGTTGTTGACGTTTAATTTTAAAAATTAGTTTGTTACTTTTTAAATAATTGTGTGAAAATTAAAATTGTAAAATAAAAAAGAAATTTATAAAATATAGAATATTTTGTCTATTGTGTAAAAAACATAATTGTACCTAAATTTTAATAACTGTGGAAATATAAAGAAAAAAAAAATCAAAAATTGCAAAATATGTAAAAAAATTCAAAACCCCGAAAATGGAAGTTTCTTTCGTATTTCCAATGAGGACCGCAAGCTCAAATGGAGCAAAATTTGTGGTATGGACTTTTGGAGGCACGACGTTGTATGCAGGGATCATTTTGCTTTATCATAAAAACTGGACAAAAAGTTATGTTATTTATTTATATGTTATTTTTATGTTATGTCTTTTAATATCTGTTAGTACCAAAATTTAACTGTAAAACTATTGAAAAGAATTAAATAAAATATATGTTATGCACTTCTGTAAGTAAGTACCTTTCAAATAGAGTATTTTTTGTCCAAATCGGTTAATAAACAGGGGGAAAGTGTTTTAACTGTTGTTTTAATCGTTTTATACATAAATTTAATTTCCTCCTAAATTTTATTTTTTTTCTTTACATTCTTTTTTAAATTCTGGGGACAAAATCTAGATTATTAGGTGATATAAGATTTTAAAATAAGATGAAAATATAAAGTGAAAAAGTGGCGCAAACGCATAGTTTTCGAGTTATGCACCTTTTAAGTTTTAATATAAATAAGCGATTTTCTCTAAATTCTTAAGGTATATGGCCAATATTGTTTACATTTCAAAGCTTTTTAATACATATTTTGGAATATAAAAAATTGTTATAAAAATTAATAACTCTAACTCCCATTACAGTTTTCACATTTTACATAATAATGCTGCGGAAGTGCAGTAGGTCAAGCATTTACCTGGTGCACTGTAGTGTAGATTTTTGCAATAAGTGTAAAAAAAAATTATTTAATAACAAACACCGGCTTCGCTAACTAAGGGAAGCTGTAGTAAGTCTGCTTTTACACGTTTCATCTTTTGATGCTCAACTCTTATGTTTTTAGGTGAGAGAAGAAAGAAGAAAGGGGGTTAGTACGGAGATGCCTGTACTCGGTCAGTACGCTTTGTGTTTTTATTCGTTGGTATATGCACAACGATGACTGCATGTAATTGTTTTCTTTTCTTTTTCTCTTTGATTCGCTATTAATAAAATTGTTGTTGTTTTGAACCGAAAAAAGTTGAAACCGATTGCTACGTGTGAATATATTGGCATCTTTAAAAGGGAATTGAAAAGAATTTGAGCATCAAAAGATGAAACGTGTAAATTCAGACTAATTATTATGGTAACCTAAAACTTGTATTTTCGCAAACTTATCCCCGCTTCCTAATGAGCTAAGAGTTTTTACATAAATTTTGTATATAAAGATAGATCTATTCAAAGGCTTACAAAAAACACCAATATTGGCCACATAAATCATCCTAGTTACTCTTTTTATTTGGAGCTGATTTGAACTATATACAAAGATATAAGCCACAATCTGTGTTCTGCTTTTTATTTTGAATTGCAAAATAACTTAGGACATCCTTTTCATTTATGAATGTATGTATGTTAATGCTTAAGCTCAGTGCCGTGCGCGGTGTCTTGTCGCACAAAAAGCACTTACTAAACCAGGACATGTATTAAATTTCACCATTTAGATTTGCCATGACCAAAACACATGTATTCCTGGGGAAGAACCAAACATTTTTTTATATTTATGTAAGCAAAATATAATCTTTCTGTGCAATACGTGCTTCAGTTTTTGTTTTCAGCACACTTGGAGTCTTCCTCAGTCAATAGTTCCACAATACTTTAACTGTTAATGACAACAGTTTTCTAATTAACATTTGGACTAAACAAACTGCGAATATTATAAACAATTTAAGTTAAAAAATATTTTTTTTCCTTAATTGTACAAATAATTTATTTCCTTTGCTTTCTGCGGCGAAAATTTTTGTAAACATTGTTTTGACATTACATGACCGAAAAATAAAAACAAAATACATGTTGTTTTTTGTGTTGTTGACTTGTTGTAGTCTCGCCGCCACCTGAAGTAAATTCGCCTTGGCTGTGAGCAAAATCAAAACAAATAATAATTTACATACATACATATGTACGAGTACACACATACACCTCAACACCATATGACACGTTTACGTTTTTGTAGTAACTACCAACATTTCAAGTCGACCGCAACGTTTACGTATCCGCAACATTTACGTAAGAGTAACGAGGCCTTTAGAATTGTACGAATGCAAGGGCACAAAGCAACAATCTCTTCTGCTTCATTTCATTGGATCGGACACGTACAACATTTTATGCGATAAGCTGGCACCAACGACCCCAGAGGACAAAACGTACAGTGAAATTGTGGGGATTTTACAAGACCATTTTGACCCAAAGCCAAATGAATTATTGGAAAATTTTCGTTTCAATAGGAGAAAACAGAAAGAAGGCGAAAAAGCAGCAGATTTTCTGGTGGCTTTACGTAAATTAGCAGCAAATTGTGATTTTGGAACGCACCTTGAAAAAGCGTTGCGGAATCAATTCGTATTTGGCCTTTTGGATGGTAAATTGCAAAGCCGTTCATTAGAGAAAACGACTCTAAATTTGAATGACGCAATTACAATAGCGACTGCTAGTGAGTTAGCAGAAATTGGTGGCAGTGAATTACAAGGTAAGAGTAATGAAACAATAACTGTGCACAAAATGGCAGGAAAAACTAAAACAACGAATACAAAGAAATGTTTTCGTTGCGGTGACCCCAAACACACTGCTGATAAATGCAAATTTAAGGATGTTACGTGTCACTTTTGTAAAATAAAAGGACACTTAAGAAATGTATGCTTTAAAGAGAAGAAGCAAGTACACTATATACAATCCAGTACAGAAAATCCATCAGCAAAAGTACAAGAAATTTTGCATATAAACGACCCACAAAACGTTTTAAGTATACGTGGAAAGATAATCCACAAAATTAAGGTAAACAATAATTGGATAAATTTCGAAGTAGATACCGGTGCGCCTGTTTCAACAATAAATTTGCAGGACGCAAAAACTTATTTTCCAAAATTAGATGTTCACACACCAGATAGGGAACTTGTTAGTTACTGTGGGACCCCGTTTGAATGCGTTGGTTATGTATGGGTGAACATAACAGATAATAATAATACGAAAGCAAAGTTGTACATAGTACGTTCCGATCGTAAGCCATTAATGGGAAGAGAGTGGTTGTTCAAAATTAAATTTAATTGGAATGAAATATTACAAAAGGGTAGTGGCAACATGGTAAACGTTATACAAACAGATGACCCCTCTCAGCAAATACAAAAATTAATTCAAAAATACCCCATGGTATTTGATAAATTAATGGGGAAAATCGCAGAACTACAGGCCCGACTATACATTAAACCCAAATCGACCCCACGTTTTGTAAAGACTAGGCGGGTACCATTCCCTTTAATGGATGCTGTAGAAAAAGAATTACAGGAGCAGGTGTCAGAGGGACTTTTAGTGAAAGTGGAGCGTAGCGAGTGGGCTACACCCATCGTTGTAGTACCAAAGAAAAATGGTACAGTACGAATATGTGGCGACTACAAAATTACATTAAACCCGGCATTAGTGGTTGACGAGCACCCAATACCTACAATCGAAGAGCTTTTTAGCAAAATGGCCGGCGGCGTGAAATTTTCGAAAATTGACTTGACGAAGGCGTACCTGCAATAAGAAATTCATCCAGAAGATAGACATTTATTAACCCTCAACACCCATAAAGGACTTTATCAACCCACACGTATGATGTATGGCATAGCAAGTGCTCCAGCCAAATGGCAACGACTTATGGAACAGGTATTATGTGATATTCCAGGTGTCTGTATTCCTAGACGACATCAAAATCACAGCTCCTGATGACGCGACCCACATTCAACGATTAGAAGAAGTATTTTTACGTTTACAAAAATACAACATGCGCATAAATGGGGATAAATCGGAATTTATGAAGAATTCTATTGAATATTGTGGTTATATGATAAATAAAGAGGGCATACAGCGAATTAAAAGTAAAGTTGAAGCAATTCAAAATATGAAACAACCACAGAATAAAGATGAAGTACGAGCTTTTGTGGGACTTATAAATTATTACGGCAGATTTATAAGGAATTTAAGTGACATCGTATATCCATTAAATCGGTTACTACAAAATGATGTAGAATTCGATTTTGATGTAAAATGCAAAAAAGCATTTATGGAAATTAAAAGGCAAATGCAAACTGACACGGTGCTAACACATTATGACCCTAAATTACCGCTGGTGCTCGCTGTTGATGCGAGTCCCACGGGCGTTGGCGCGGTTCTTAGCCATTTGTACAGCGATGGCAATGAGCGACCCATACAATTTGCTTCACAGACCCTTAGTAAGGTGCAACAGCGATACTCACAAATTGATCGGGAGGCGTATACGATCATCTACGGTGTTCGTAATTTTTACAATTACATTTACGGTAAAAAGTTTACTTAAATTACAGATAACAAGGCGGTATCGCAAATCTTTTCACCTAACAAGAGCCTACCTGTGCATACAGCTACTAGAATGCAACATTATGCGTTGTTTTTAGAGCAATTCGACTATGTGATTAAATTTAAAAAGTCGAAAGAAAACGCAAACGCCGATGCGATGTCTCGGTTACCAAACACTGACACATATAATTTTGTTGAAGAGGTGTATGTCATTGAAGAAGAAATGATTGATAACTTGCCTGTGACGTGTCAGGAACTTGCAAAACAAACACAAGTGGATAACGAGGTACGAAAATTGATTAAATGTTTAGAATATGGTCGTGACAGTGAACCCAAAGACCGTTTTGGTATTGCTCAGACGGAATTCAGTCTACATGATGGATGCCTATTACGGGGTATAAGAGTGTATATACCTAAGCCACTACGCAAGAAAATATTAGATGAGTTACATACCGCACATTTTGGTATATCTCGAATGAAGAGTTTAGCCAGAGGTTAAGTGTGGTGGAACCAAATGGATAAGGATATTGAGAATATAGTATCCCAATGAGCACTATGCCAAGTTACAAGACCCGACCCAAAAAAGGTTACACCAACCCATTGTTGGACAAGACCCAACAAACCATTCAAGCGCGTACACGCGGATTATGCAGGGCCAGTTATGGGCAAGTATTTATTTATAATGGTGGATGCTTTTTCAAAATGGCCAGAGGTCCACATTGTTCCCAACATGACTACAGCAATAACTATACAGAAATGCCGCGAAATATTTGCACAATTTGGGATCCCAAATACATTTGTCAGCGACCACGGTACACAATTTAATGCAGGGGAATTCCAAAATTTTCTTAAAATAAATGGTATTGTACATAAACAGGGGGCACCGTACCATCCTGCAACGAACGCCCATGCCGAACGATATGTACAGCCAATAAAAAACAAATTGTTGGCTTCAAAATGTACTTCAAATACAATGAGTGCAGAATTAGCCACAATTTTACTGGCGTATAGACGTGCGATTCATCCCACAACAGGTAAAACACCAGCAATGTTGATGCTAGGCCGTCAAATTCAATCACGCCTTGATCTAATTTTACCCAGCAACGATGTCAGCAAAAATATTCGTTGCATTACAAACAACAAATTTTCAGCAGGAGACAGAGCATGGGTGAGTTACATTATAACATTGTATTAGATGATGGTCGTAAATGGAAAAGACACACAGATCAGATGCGAAGAGTCGATGTAAAATCAACCACTTCACCAAATGAAGAAGTTGACCCAGACCCACGTATCGACAAACCCAATGAAGTATCAACCCACGGCATACCTCAGCAAATTCTCCAAGAACAAGCAGAATCAACAACAGCAAGCAATAGTGCGAATACGGATAATGCAGACGAAGATAATATCAGCCTTAAATCAGACGCAAATCAGAAACCAACTGGAGACGACATATCAGTTAGACGACCGCAGAGGCAGTGTAAAATTCCTAAACGTCTATTAGAATGATCTCGATGTAAATTTTATTATTGGTCAATGAATTAAAGCAATTAAGGGGGGGGGGGGGGGGGGGAGAAGTGATATAATCGCTTATTTAATAACACGATTTACTAACAATAAGGTAACATTAATTTAATAAGAATATGTATGAAAGCAAGAATGAATAAATATGTATGCACTTGTATGTACACCATCAAAGCAAACGGTTGTTCTGATTATAACAATAACGGTAAAATTATTGGCTTAAATCATAAAAAACAAGTTTTTCATTTTAAATTTAGTGCAACTTCCAGACAGTTGTTAAGACAGTTCACTTTTAAAAATATGTCAAACGTGAATGTTGCAGTGGAAGTCCAGGTGTTTTACAGTAACTAAACAAATTTAAAAATAGCTTAAAATAACTAAATTGTGTTAACAAACATAACACTTAACTAAAATATAAGAAATCAAAGCAAAATATGTTAAATTTTTTTTTTCATTTTGATTTGTTTCCCTTTTGCTAACAAAACTTCAAATTACTGTTAGCAAATGCCAAATCACTGTCCAATTTTACTGTCTGCAAAATTTGCTAGACAGCCCAACAAACACGAAGTCAAACCTTTGATATGAAATGACTTTATCATTTGACATCAAACGCAATTCTCAAACGTTTTTCAATTGTTTGATTTAACATTTAAATTCAAATTGATAATGATTTGAAAATAAACATTTGATATCAAATTTCTTATCAATTTGAGTCAAATGTTAAAATCAAATCAAAAATAAACTTTGCAATACTAAAGCGAAAAATAAATGTAACCATTTACCCGGCGTTTCCACATGCAAGTAATTACTTGCAAGTAGTGTATACGTATTATCAACGAAAAATCGAGGAACCAGCCGATTGGCTGCAAATACAAAAATTGTGTGAATGTTAGTGAAAAAGTGTGAGTGTATTGAATTTTTCGAACTTGTACTTGCATGTGGAAACGTAGGGTGAAAATGGCTATTAAAGTTAAATTTTTTTACTTTGTGGTTACATGTGTATTACTATTAAAAATAAATTTTAATATAAAGTGAACAGTTTATTTCTTGTGAAAAATAAAAATTATTTGTGAGAAATTACAATGATTAAAAATACGAAAAAAAGAAAAATAATAAATCGGGAAAGTGAAGAAAGTTTGTTGAACGATCGCGGTGCTACAATCCTCAAAATAAAAGAGAGCCAAGTATTTTGTCTTTCCAAGAATTAGAGGACGGAAAGAACATTATTTCATCTTTTAGCTGTGGTACCGAATGTTTATCTCAAAGTTTATTTGAATAAATAATAATTTTAAATTAAAAAAAATTAAATAGTTTTATTTATACAAGTGTTTTCCTAATGGTCGAAATTCGGCCATAAATTTTTCTTTGATATGAAGAATATATAGTATATCTAAATATATTAATTTTTTCCGTCTTAGTGGATCGATTTGGCGACTGACCAACATCCGGTTCATATGTTGTGTTCCACGTGAGTGGTTGACAAACAAATAAAGATATCGTTCTTAACTGGTTTGCTTGTGCCGATTTTTATAGTCGAAATATTCGAAAACCGGTTTCTTGAAAATTTCGAATAACCGACAACCCTATTTTTTTTATTATTTGATAATTGGAAAAAACAAAATTTTTATTTACATATGTATGTGTTTTGCATTTGTGTTTGTATCAAATTTACACGCTTATAACTCTGAACATATTGAACAGATTTTAATCAAATATATATTGTGCACTTGTGCCGGTAAATACCTTTCAAATGGTGTTCTTTTTATTCTAGTCGCTGGGCAAACGGAGGAGAAATGTGTTCTAAACTGTTTTGCCTTAGCCGATTTATGTATACAAGTGTTTGCCTTATGGTCGAAATTCGGCCATAATTTTTTCTTTAAGAAAAAAATATAGTACATATATCTATTTACATATCTAGTTTATATGAATTTACATGTTTCGAGTTTTAATTTTTTCCGTCTTAGTGGATCGATTTGGCGACGGACCAACCTCCGCTTCATATGTTATATCCTCGCGAGTGGTTGGCAAACAAATAAAGATATTGTTTTTAACTGGTTTGCATGTGCCGATTTATATATAAAATTTATATAGTCGAATTATTTGAAAACCGGTTCTTGAAAATGTCGAATAACCCTTTTTTTATTATTTGATAATTGGAAAAAACAAAACTTTTATTTATGTGTTTTGCATATGTGTTAGTATCAAATTTGAACTCTTATAACTCTGAAACTATTGAACAGATTTTAAAAAAAAATATATTTTGCGCTTCTGCCGGTAAATAACTTTCAAATGGTGTATTTTTTATTCTAGACGCTGGGCATTCAGAGAAGAAGTGTTCTTAACTGTTTTGCCTTAGCCGATTTATACATTGGTATAGATTCCACATTGTATTATAATCCACATTTGAAAAACATTTGAGAATAACGTTTGAAAGCAAGTTGAAAATAAAGGCGTTTTTCAATTTGAAAATAATTTCCACTTTTTGTTGAGAACGCTATGATTTTCAAATTATCGGGAATACGAAATTTATTATTAATACGATTTTCGTGCTAAATTCCCAGTTTTTAATATTTGATAAATACACTGAAATTTATTGTTGAGGGAAAGCTAGCTTTTATGCGCATTTCCCTGGTGGCTTAGGCCAGCTCATCAGGAAACCTTTTCCAAAGATTTTAGAAAAGCCAAAAATATTATACAAATAAAACCCTAAAGCGAATAAGAATTATAAACACTCAAAGTCTTACTTGTAACAATATCAAAGCCAAAACAAAACACCAACAATAAACAGTGAGTTTATTTTTTCTTACATTCCCCTACAATTGGTTGGGTTCTTTCCGACTATCAAACGTTTCTCGTTTGAGAAAACGTTTGATTTCAAATCATTTTCAATTTGAAATCAAACCTCCGTCTCTGTTGGGTATTGCAACTGTCTTGCCAGTACTGGCAAATGTAAACCCCGTGTAAGGTATGTTCAGTAGCTTTTTTGCTTTTGGTTTTTTACTAAACATATTTTTAATGACAACATCAATAATTAAATAATTTAAAGAAAAATATATTGGTGTTGGGAAAAATTTTGGAAATGGCATAACTGCCCGTCTACAACTGACATGACTTGCTGTTATAACTTGAAGTTAATGCCGGTTCACACACGTCAAGTTTGGCTCTTCAAGTCTTGAGTTTTTAGACGAAAAAAACACAACGTCCCATCTTCGGTAACTACGGGATTTTTGAAAAGTTTCAGTCTGTCAAACCAAACACTTTCGAACATGTCGACTGCCGATGTTCTTTGTTGTTGCAGCACAATCTTATGACTTTTACCCGGCGTTTCCACATGCAAGTAATTACTTGCAAGTAGTGTATACGTATTATCAACGAAAAATCGTGGAAACAGCCGATTGGCTGAAAGTAAAAAAATTGTGTGAATGTTAGTGAAAAAGTGTGAGTGTATTGAGTTTTTCGAACTTGTACTTGCATGTGGAAACGCGAGGTTACTATGGGCCTGTTCGGAAATGCATCACTGCGCTGCATCAGAAAAGCAAACTTTTTTAATGCCGATAAAAAAAATGTTAAATATTTTTTTATTGTGTGACTATTATTTTTATGAAGTATTTGACAATTTTTTGGTCCACATCTACTTCACAGATATAAATTTAAGCATTTGAAATCACTGATGCAGCGCAGTGATGCATTTCCGAACAGGCCCCATCTCAACTGCAGCTTTTTAAACGCTGGTAAAATGTTATGTATCTAAATGTCAGCTTATAGTCTACTTTTTTAAGTGTAAATTTAAATTTGTAAAATAAAAATAATAATAATAAATAAATAAAATAATAAATAATAATAATAAATAAATAAACAAAAAAAAAATATTCCAACCGTTTCAAAATAATAAAATAAAAAAACCAAAGTTAAAATTTAAGGTGGCTGAGGCCCGTGGGCCCCTGGAACCAAACAACTGCCCCGCCCACTTAGTGATATGTGCGGGTACTCAAATTGCAAATTGCAAATATGTATTTTGTTTTTGTATTCGCATACATATTATTTTCCTCTCTAGCTTAATTTAAGCATCTTTTAGGTGCAGAAAAGTTTTAGTTAGCGAAGCCGGTGTTTGTTTAACCATAGAGAATAAAATCCTTGCGCCAGGCCGAAGGCCGGGTCTGCATATAAGCTTTAGTAAGCGAAGCCGGTATCATATGCAGAGAAGCTTTAGTTAGCGAAGCCGGTCTTTGTTATGCCATAGATTAGAAAATCCTTTAGCACATCGGAAATAGGCAATTGGTTACAAAAAAAATTAAAAAATTTTTTTATCAAAAAGTAATTTCAATTTTTGGGAATACAAAATTTAAATTTTCAAAAGATTTTGTTATTCGTGCTAAATTCCCAGTTTTTATTATTGATAAAAACACTTGAAATTTATTGTTGATTTTTTTTAAAAATAAACGAGCATAAAACATTAAAAAATACAAAATAAAACAAAATATTTACAATCGTGAGCAAACTACCTTTAATTTGAGTACCTATACATAAATGTGAGTGGATAGGGGCACTTTCCTCCCGCCCTAAATTTATTTATTATTTTCGTTTTTCTTGTACAATTGCCTTTAATTTGAGTACCCCCACATTCCACTAAATGGGCTGGGCGGTTTTTTGAATCCAGGGGGCCCACTGGCCTCAGCCCCCTTAAATTTTAATATTGGTTTTTTTGTTTTTAATTTCAGAGGGGGTTCACATTATTTTTTTCGTATGCCCCGTAAACTGGACTTTTGCACATTTTTCCATTATCTAATTTCAGTGCGTCAATGTTTAACTTAATCTGATCGCATCGTAGAAGTGCAAAACAGAATGCATATCAGTTTTTTAAGCTTTTAAATCAAATTAAAGTTCAATAAAAAAGCTTATAAACTGTTCACAACAGTTTATTTGAATTAATATATGTACTGGCAACAACACCATTACATTACATTAATTTATTTTAAAAATACTGGCAACTTTATAGTTCTCAGACAAACAGCTGTCTTGTAATTTTTGTTACGTTTACAAAAATAAAAAGGAAAAATTAAAAAGTTTATATTATAATTAGCTTTTTTTTTGTTATCGACAAGCATTTTAATTTATAAAAAGAATCGCAGAAATTATATATAGTAAACTATTTTAAAGCTTGCACATTGTAATTAACAAAAAATTAAGTAACAAAAAGAAATAATCAAGTATTACGCTTTAAAACAGAAGTCGCAGTTATCTGATTTGCAAAACGATCTGCCTGCCTACACCATTCCCTCCCGTAAAACTTTTCTTTGTGTAACCGACTGACTATACATTAACAGAAAAGATACACTAATTTTTCTTAAACGTCATGTCTCAAGTAGACTACAAATACATTTGGTCCATAGAACCGACACCAACGGCTGTGTTACGCTCTACTTCCTCCCCACCGACTCATTTAACGAACGTTTTAAGCTCATTAAAAAATACCAAAGAAGCATATTTAGAAGCAGTGCGTATTTTACTTGTTCTCTTAGATAATGTCCTTAAATATCCAAACGAATTGAAATATCGTATTATACGGATCGAAAACAAATCTATTAAAGAGAAATTACTATCTCTGGAAGGTTGTGACCAATTATTGGCTGCTATTGGTTTTAAACGTATAGCAAATGAATACAAATTACCACCAGATGCCTCTTTAGATGTTTTAAGGGCATATCGTGATGCTTTAATTAAACGTAGAGATTACTGGGCAAATAATAAACAAGAAGTTAAATCAGAGGGTGAGTTTATGCTTGATTCTAATGTTAGAACCGTTAAATTGCTCCATTTGGCTTCAAAATTGACGTTATTTTTTTTTATTGAAGTAGTTATGTAACTGTAGAAAAGGACATAGACAAATTTTGTTTGCCACTTTAATTTCTTTTCAGTTCAAAAATCATCGGAGATTTTAAATCCCATTGAAACGTCAATGCCATACAAACAACGTATTACGTTTCCAAGGGTATTGGTGAGTAAAACTTACACTATGGACAATTTTGTTAGTCCTCTTAATAATTTTAAGCCCATTATATATAACAAAACGTAGGTATTCACTTGCTTCATATTTGAACTATTTTAGCGTACTTCAAATAGTTTTCTGCAGTCTCTAGAACTTTTCTCAGATGCTGTAATGCAGTATGAAGATGAAAAGCTCTTAGCTACCGGTCGTGACCTAATACCCATTGATGATTTAACACAAAAAGCTAGTGAAAAGCTAATGGAAATGCAAGAATATAAAGCTACCAATGAGCAAATGCCATCCAAAGATTTTTGTATACGTGATTTGATACTGGTTGAATTGGTTAATTGGTTTAATTCAGAATTTTTCGAGTGGATTAATAATATTCCCTGCAAAGTATGTGGTAGTGAGGAAAGTAATTTGAAACGTACACAAACTGAGGGAGAATGTCGGGTGGAGGTTGGAATATGTTGTGGCCAAGAAACAAAATTCTATCGTTACAATGATATAGCTCAATTGCTGGTATCGCGTAAAGGTCGATGTGGAGAGTATGCCAACTGTTTTACGTTCTTATGTCGATGTCTTGATTTTGATGCCAGAATTGTACATTCTTTATTCGACCATGTTTGGACAGAGGTAAATAAGAGTTTAAAAAAATGGTAAGGTTTAGTACGCAAAATGAACCAAAAACGTCATATAGTAAGGTTAAGTTAAAAAATAACTCTTTAATTATAATACATAATTGCATTTATAGGTCTATTCTGAATCACAATTACGTTGGATACACGTTGATCCCTCTGATAATGTGGTAGATTCCCCTTTAATGTATCAACATGGCTGGAAACGAAATATTGATTATGTATTTGCTTATTCCCGAGATGACATACAAGATGTTACTTGGCGTTATTGCAACAATCATAAAGAAACCTTAACAAAAAGACGTTTCTGTTCGGAAAACGACCTAATTGAATCGATAATTACAATTCGCAAAAAAAGACAAATGCATTTAAATGATGAGCGGAAAAAGATTTTAAGTCAGCGCTGTATGTTGGAATTAATTGAACTAACTGTAGAACGGTAGGTTTATTAATACAAAATTAAAAAAATATTTAATTATATTTTAAATTGCAGTCCTCCAACCGAAAACGAACTAAAAGGTCGTAGTTCGGGTAGTCTGACTTGGCGCCAATCGCGTGGTGAACATAGCTTTACTAATGTAAGAATTTAAAATTACTTGGGGAATTCACAAGGTCAAGTCATATTGTCATAACATCGTTAACATTAACAAAAGTTTAAAAATTATTGTTGTGTTTCAAACAAAAAAAATCATAAAATAAGACTATGCTGTGTTTATTGTTTTGTCACAACAACACAGTATACATTTAAATTATGAGGGGTTTCTAACAGCGCTCATATTTTTTCTTGTTAATATTTAAAGACATATGACTTTATGACTACATACCTTGTGAATCCCCTAACTGTATGTTAAAATTTAATACATTTTTAATTCTATAATTGCTTAGATATTTATTTTTACATTAAACGATGAAGAGATTGCTAAGAAACAATTTAATATACGTTACTCCTGCTCATCCGATACATATGAACGTTATTTAAAAGGTTGAATAGAAATTACAAATAAACTAATTTTAAATAATTTGACACTCTTTTTCCCTGCCAGATGTTTCCGGTATATGTACACCTATAACCTTTCACAAAACATGGCAAAGTTGTCAATATTCGTCTGAAAATATTCTACGTAAAGTTGAACGTGATTGGAAAATGGTTTATTTAGCACGTCAAGAGGAAAGTGATTATGCAGAAATTGTATGGAAATTTAATTTTTCCAAAGGTAATTTAAGAGTTAAAAATTATAAAATAAATTTCGAAAAGAAAACATTTGGTGAGGGAAAAATTGATGTGCTTTTAAAAGATAGTAAGAATAACAATAAAATTGTAAATACATTAGAAAATTGTCAGGAATTTGAAATATGTGCCAAATTATCGGGTGGTAAAGGTGATGTAGCCTGGCAACATACACAACTATTTCGGCAGTCATTAAATTCGTGTGAATATTCATTTGATTTACAAATTGAATTGATATAAAAATAAATATATTATTTAGAAAGTATAAAGGTATTCATGTAAAGATTTAAGACTTGTAAAATATCAATAATAACTTCACTTAATAAAAAATATATTCGGATTAGTCTCGAACATGTATTATATACTAATCTAAGCATTTGTTTCTACAAATACCTTGCAATTTTATAATTGACAAATATTATAAAACTCACAAACTTTGAAACAATTCCAGTGCAATATAATAAAGAAACACATATTTTTTATGTACTTATGTGTAAGTGCTTTATTTTTTTTTTTAAACTATGTATGTAATTGTTTTTAAGCCGCTTTTAGTTGTTTAAATTCTTTAGTTGCCCTTCAGCATACAAAGATTTAGCAAATAATTTGAACATTGGAATAAACATTTTATGATGAGCAAGATAAAATAAAAACAATTAATTAGTTAAAAAATAGTGATATGTACATATATAATTTTATTTAAAAATGTAAATATTAAATAAAACAAAAATTAAGAAAGAGAGTATTTATTATCTATTTAAAATGTAAGCGCACATTTATACGCCACGGAATAAGACAAGGGAAGTAAAAAAAAATTGCATTTAAATAAGGCGACCAGGGGCCTGATTCTGGCAGTCGTGATCGAGTACTTTCTCGATTCGAAAGCAATTTAATATCTAATTATTTAAGTCAATACTGTACGTAACGGAATTATTTTTTCAGTGTTGTAAAGCATTTATTTGAGTTTCACAATACTGAAAAAATAATTTCGATTCGTTCAGTATCGACTGAAATAAAATTGCTTTCGAATCGAGAAAGTACTCGATCACGACTGCCAGAATTAGGTCCCAGATTTTGAAAATAAAAATAGAGGACAAAAAGAAAAAAAAGTTAAAAACTTAAGATTTTTTTTACATATTTTACTGACAAATTTACATTCCCACATTCACATATGTTAAGTATATTAAAAAAAAAATAACATCGCTTAAAATGCAAACCTGTTAAATCCAATTTTTAAGTAAATGGAGATTTTGATGCCGTGTGGTAGAGAAAGATATTCCTCGTCGACCAGCATGTAGTTTTCCTTTAATTTGAGTCTTGAAGTGTGTCAAATCAACTATATTTCGGGTTTTCCTTTCTAGCAGCAAATTGGGAAAAAAGTTTTCCTGTAAAATTTGTTGAAAGGGTCTTAGTAGGTTTGCTTGCATATTCAGCCAGCGATATATATTGTTGGAACGAACGAAGTATTTCGAAAAGATGGCAATATTGTTTATTTATGTTTTGTCTATAATGACATTTATCTTTATTATCTTTTGTTCTTTTTCTTTTTACATTCTGGATTATTCGAACTTGTCTTATTAACCGCCTTTTTGTCTTTTTTAGTTCCTAACAGACTGTATTCAATAAAGCACGCGCTTTCATAAAACGAAATAAAGAAAACTTGCGTTTAATTTATATCAACAGGTTATGGGCCCAGAGAGCCCTGTGTGATTAACGTTTTTAAGCATATTTAAATTAAACATTCTGTCGTGCGGGTAAATTTAAAAAGACAAATAATAATGTCGGGAGTCGGTGTTCGTATACAGTTATTAGACGCGGAAAACTATGATTCATGGAAGCTTCAAATGAAAGCTGTTCTGATAAAAAACGACTTGTGGGCGTATGTCAACGGATCAAAGGCGATTCCTCCAGTAACTGAAGCTGAAAATCGTGTAAAATGGCAAGAATTTGATCAGAAGGCAATGGCCGATATTTTACTGTCAGTGATACCATCGGAGCTAGGACTCATTTCAGAATGTTTAACATCATTGGAGATGTGGCAAAAATTGGAATCGACGTTTCAATCTAAAGGGCCGGCTAGAAAGGCTACCCTTTTGAAAAAAGTGGCGCTATCACGTATGAAGGCTGGGGAAAATGTCAGGGAACATTTGAATGATTTTTTTGATGCTGTCTCTAAACTAAAGGAAATAAATGTTGTTGTTGGTGATGACCTGCTTGCAATTCTGTTGCTATATAGTCTGCCAGAATCTTACGAGAACTTCCGATGTGCCCTGGAAACAAGGGATGAACTACCAAATCCAAGTGTTTTGCGCGTTAAAATATTTGAGGAAGATCAGGCAAGAAAGGCTAAAGAAGATAGAGCAGAACAGAATGCATTATACGTTAAGCCTGAAAAATCAGATCAAAACAGAGGTGAAACCGCAAGAAAAAGCACAAACGTGAAGAAAAAGTTAACGTGTTTTAATTGTGGTAAAAATGGGCATTTCGCAAGAAATTGCAAAAGCAAACGCACAAAACAGGCAAGCACATGTCATGTCGAAAGGGAAGAAAGAGCTATGCACAACACAATAGAAACGACAATGATCTCTTCCTTTGAAAACAATTATTGGTGTCTCGATAGCGGCAGCACTGCACACATGAGCGCTGACAGAGGCAGATTTTTAAATTTCAAAGAATTAGACAAGACGCTTAACTTAGCAAATGAGAACACAACAAAGATAACCGGCGTTGGTAACATAAATTTGTATTTGAATGAGAGAGGTCGAAAAGAGAATATAAAAGTGGAAGGCGTACTTTATGTTGAAGATTTAAGAGCGAATTTACTCTCAATTTCAAAAATAACTGACAAAGGTTATGAAGTTTGTTTTTCTAAAGAAAAAGCAAACATAAGTAAAAATGGCGAAACATTGTATGCGGCAAATCGTATTGGCGACCTGTACTATTTACAGAATTTTGAAGATTACGCTGGAATTGCAAATACCGAAAAAGCTGTGGACATTTTGCACTACAAAATGGGCCATCTAAACGAACGCGATTTAAAAAATATGGCGAAGCATAACTTGGTACACGGTATGAAAATGAATCTAAATGAGAAGCTATCAACATGTGAAATATGTATAAGTGAAAAACAAGTTCGCCAATGTTTTCCAAAGGGAAGTGAACAACGCACACAATATCCATTGGAAATAGTACACAGTGATGTTTGTGGACCTATGAGGGTGCCATCTTATTCTGATGCTAGATATTTCGTAACGTTTACGGACGACTACTCCAGATATACGGAAGTTTTTATGATCGAGAGGAAATCTGATGTATTGAACGTTTTTAAGAAGTTTAAAAGTGTTTCTGAAACATTTACCGGTGAAAAAATTAAAATGCTACAATCGGATAACGGTCGTGAATATTGCAACAAGGAATTCGATAGATATTTGGAAGAATGTGGTATCCGCAGACGCTTGAGTACTCCCCACACACCACAGCAAAATGGCGTATCTGAACGCAAAAACAGAACGCTTGTAGAGATGGCTAGATGCATGCTGAAACATGCAGGCGCACCGTCAAAATTTTGGGCAGAGGCAATTAACACGGCTTGCTACATTAGAAACCGATGTCCTACAAGATCTATAGACGGCGAGATCCCTTACAAATTGTGGTTTGGCAAAAGGCCGTCGATCAAGCATATACATTTATTTGGCGCTAAGGCTTACGCTTTGATTAAAAGTAGTGCCAAAGGTAAATTTGAATCGAGATCAGAAGAGTGCGTATTGGTGGGTTATTCAAACGAATCAAAAGCCTATCGTTTATGGTCACCTCGAAAATGTAATGTCATAATCAGCCGTGATGTAAAGGTATTGAATCAGATGTACTTTAATTGTGACAGTAGCGTTCATGAGAACAATTTTCAACACATATTTGACAATGAAGTTAAACCATCACAACCCCCCCGGGAAAAAATAATACCGTTTTCGGAAAATAATGAGAATAGTGAAGACGAGTCTGACTTTGAAGGATTCGAAGAATGCAATTTGACTTTTCCCGGAGAGCCCGCTACAATTGCTGAGGTGATGGTAAATAAAGATAAATCATGGATTAAAGCGGTGGAGGATGAATATATTGCACAACTATTAAACAATACGTGGGAGATTGTTGAACGACCAAGCCACCGAAAGGTAATCGGGAATCGTTTTGTTTTTAGAGTCAAAGAGGACAACAAGAAAAAGGTGCGATTAGTAGCCAAAGGCTGCTCACAACGACCAGGAGAGGATTTTTCTGATACCTACTCCCCAGTGGTTCGATTTACATCTGTGAGATTACTGTCTGCATTATCTGCCAAATTTAATCTTGAAATCCATCAAATGGATGTAGTTACAGCCTATCTATACGGCGATCTGGATGAGAAAGTTTATATGGAAATACCTGAACACTTAGTAAATGTCCTGGAACAAATAAATTCTGGTGAACAGGTTGGATCTTGTGTGGAAAAATCTAGACAAATAAAAAACGTAGCGTTGAAGTGGTTAGAAGCATACAAATCATGTAAGTACCCAGTGTGTGGAATTCAAAAGTCACTTTACGGTCTTCGTCAATCTGGTTTAAAGTGGTACCAGAAATTGATATCGAAGTTACGTGAACAGGGGTTGGAGCCATCCCAAGAAGACCCATGTTTATTCGTACTAAGAAAGGACAATGTAATTGTAATTGTCACCGTATATGTTGACGATTTATTAATCGCATCAAACGATAGATCTTACTTGGGAAGGATTAAAAATTCCCTAGCGAAATCTTTTGAGATGAAAGATCTTGGACCTGTTAAGTTATGTCTGGGTATTGAATTCGATCAGAATATAAAGCAACAAACTATATGTCTCAGCCAACGTAAATACATAGAGAGTATATTATTGAGATTCAATATGAGTGAGTGTAAAACTGTCCGGACTCCTATGACAACAAATGAAAAACTTGAAAAACCAGAGGTTGCTGATGAAAACGTAATGAAAAATTATCCTTATCAAAACTTAATTGGCGCTCTAATGTATTTAGCTGTCAACACACGTCCGGATATAGCATATGCCGTAAATTTTTTAAGCCAGTTTAACAAAAATTTTAACGTAGAGCATTGGCAGGCCGCAAAACGTATTTTAAGATATTTGAAGGGCACTTTAAATTATGGTCTAAACTACAAGGGAGACGATATACAACTATATGGCGTAGTCGATGCTGATTGGGGCGCAAATATGACGGACCGACGTTCGTATACGGGCTATGCATTTATATTTGCTGGCGCGGCAATAAGTTGGGAAGCCCGCAAGCAAAGAACGGTTTCCCTATCCAGTACCGAATCAGAGTATTTAGCAATATCGGAGGCGACTAAAGAGGCTTTATATCTACGACAATTGCTACGTGAAATTGGAATAGATTGCGGAACCGTACAAATATACAACGATAGCCAAAGTGCTCAAAAGCTAGCAGCCAGTTTCGGGTTCCATTCTCGCACTAAACACATAGACATCAGGCATCATTTCATTAAACAGAAGCAACAAAATGGTGAGATCAATCTCGTGTATATGCCAACTGAAGAAATGCCAGCAGATGTATTGACAAAGGGTCTGAGCGCTGAAAAACACATCAAGTGTATTACTGCTTTGGGTATAACCAATGCCGATGGTTGTTGAAGTCATCATTCTCTTTACTTCGAGGGGAGGTGTTGGAACGAACGAAGTATTTCGAAAAGATGGCAATATTGTTTATTTATGTTTTGTCTATAATGACATTTATCTTTATTATCTTTTGTTCTTTTTCTTTTTACATTCTGGATTATTCGAACTTGTCTTATTAACCGCCTTTTTGTCTTTTTTAGTTCCTAACAGACTGTATTCAATAAAGCACGCGCTTTCATAAAACGAAATAAAGAAAACTTGCGTTTAATTTATATCAACATATATGTACACATTTACGTTTACTTATAAATAAGTAAAATTACTAAAAAAAAATAACGAAAATTAAAATGCATTGCACTAACTTATTCAAAATTGTATACTGCAAGTGAATAAGAGTTCAGTAGAAGTATGAAACGAATAAGCACGGCACGACATTTTCCATACGATTTGACAGGAAAAAACCGGCGATCGCCGTGAAATAAAATTTATTTTAGTTTATAAAAATAAAAACAAATATTGATTATGCATTTAAAAATAAAGAGGACAAAGATGACAGATTATGAAAAAAGATGATAAAAGAGGACACAAATTTTATAGATGACAGCCAGTTAAAATAGATGATTGTCCTCTAAAAAAGAGTACGTATGGTCACCTTAATTTAAAGAGCCACAGAATTCTCTTAGGTTAGGTAAAAAAGGGTTATGTGCCCAAGGGCACATTTCCACCCGGAGACCAATGCGGTCAATTGTGAATCCCTTCAATGAAAAAGGAAGAGAAAGAAAATAGTGAAGAAAAGATATAAGAGGTGGATAGAATTAAGAAAGATAGTAGAACGTGAACTTATTTCCTTTAATCTATTACCAAACAGTTGTGGGCGTATTTTAAATACGCCAAACACAATAAGGGTGATTAACCTCTCTACAGTCTCCTCAACAGAAACAACTAAGTCCAGATTCGAACCCCCTCGCGAGTTCAGGTACCCAAAACAGCCTTACATTGAATGTTTCCATGAGTTCCCTAAGAGCATTCCTACACCTAGCGACCAGGCACGATCCGTATCAATTATTATATTAGCATCTGTGGATGGGTTGTCAATTACAAGTACATACATACGTAAATCAATGTCTCCTCCAGCCATGGATCTATTACACGCAGGATAGGCAGTGCAGAAGTTGATAATTAATAAATTTAGTGAAGAGTTGATAAAGAACATAAATTCAAAATAAGATGCAGGCATTAAATTCTCATTGTCCATAGACAAGTCTTAAAAATAGGAGATACCTAAACATATCGCTTCTTTATTGCAACATAGTCATATCTACAACAAAAAATCGAGCTCAGGAATATACCCGGGAAGTGCGGGGAAACTGAAATAAAAAAAATAAGGAAACTCGTGTAAGATACTACAACATGCAATATGAAAAACAAACTGTCCTAAAGATTACAGATGGACCTAATGAAAAGAAAAGGTTTGTAAGAAGAAGTCCGCATGATGCTATTTTTGGCATCAACCTTGACATCAGAAGCATGCCACAACAGAATACAAAATGTTCATATCTCATTGTATTTCATTCTACATCTTTCGATTATTTTAGTGTGTCCCAATTAACACTAAGGACATTTCTTGTCGGACAGACGAAGTTTGTTAGCAAGGGGTCGAAAAGGTAGAGTGTGTAGTACATGACTATCCAATGAACATCTGTACTGGACATTTTTTCATTTCTCTTTCTTACTTTTCGTAGTTTAGAAGTCTGTCTGACTGCTAATGTTTCATATGTAAACGCTTCAGGTCAGATTAAAAGAGAAGTTAAGAAATGTCCGGCAAGATATGTCCCTGGTGTAAAGGCTTAGTTAGTCTATTATTAAAAAACCTGTGAAATTGATTAGTTTTTCTGTTCTGTTACGGTCCAATCTATAATATTAAAAAAGTGCTTAGTAATTGTAAGTGACAGCAACAGAAAGTTAAGACTAATGGCCCAACCACAATGTGCTTAAGTTGGCTAAAGCAAATGTGTGAATACATGTTAATTATATGAGGCAAACCATATTTAACTTAAGGAAACTTTTTGCTAAGTTTAATGAAACTGTCATTTTCTTAAGCAACGTGCGAATCTAATCGCACATTCCGTACGGAATCAAATGTTATTTTGTTTTTTTAAATACATATGTACATTTGAGAGACTTTTTGTTAATTTTTGACAGTAGGTTAAGCAAGGCTATGCATATTATGGTTAGGCCTTAAATGAGCCTTAAATTGGGACTAACAACATAAGCTGAGCAATCAGAAATATTGCTCTGTTATTCTGCCGACGTTATTGCCAATTTTCTGAGATAATTATCTTTAGTGTAGGCCTAGGGTCAACGAAAATGGACTAACAATTATTGCAAAATAAATTGTTAGCAATAAATATGTGGGTCATTCTTAAAAAACATGACCAATTGGTGTCCCCAGACTTTACTATTTTATATTTTGTTTCTCCAAAAAGAAAATAGAAAAATATCTGCATTTTTATAAATTATTGTCGATTCTACGTAACTATATTATAAAACAAAAATAATTAGTTATCTGAAAATAACTTAAAAAATATTTTTAATGTCAAAGGTTTAGCAAAAACCTGTGTCCCGAGCCAATTTATTAAAATTTAATAGTTATTTTCAGTTAAAATAAAATTGAAAAAAAATAATATTTACAATTTTTGTTATTCAGTTTGTATATATTAATACCATATATAGAAAAGAATGATGAAAAATAATTTTTTTGTATAATTTTTTTGAAGAAAAATTTTGTCCCCAGGTTTTGGTCCCCTCTGTTACGTCCACACATTTTATTGAAAATTTTTGTTAAACGTTATAACGCGTATATTTCTCTTATGCTTCTCCATCAAAACTTAGCTAAAATCAACAAAATGTGTTTTTAACTGTTCAGTCTTGTTTAGTGCGTGGTTGAGTAAGTAACTTAATTGTAGGCCGGGTGCGTACCCTTATTCAGTGTCTACTCTGTTACTGTTGAAAAACGGTGAGTAAAGTGATTTTTTATTTATTTTATAATTTTTTTATAAATATTTTGTGTACACTAATTAAGTGGACAAATAAATTCTACAAAATTCTTATAAAAAGGTAAAATATGGTATTTTTGAGTTAATTTGTCCCCTCTGTTACCGGTCCACTCTGTGACTTATTATCAGTAAAAACTCCAAAAATTTAAAAAAATTCTGCTGGTTATGGATTCCTATTGTTGATAAGATCCGTAACCACATGAGGCCAATTATAAACATATTTGGCCAACTTAATTTTTTAAAATTACAAAATTCAGAATGGTTATGTTTTTTAAGAACCACCCATGTACAAAAAATTGCTGTCTACATTAAAGATAACATAATTTTGACAATAACTGCAATATATGTCGCAATAATTATCTCTGGTATAGACAAAACTTTGACATAAACCAGGGTTGTTAGACTTTTTTCTTCAAAAATCGTCAAAAGTTTTTACAAAATTCGTCAAAATCGTCACGAACATTTAACAAAATCGTCAACAAATAGTCAAATATTTAAATTTTACAAATTAGAGACAATTTATTGCATTGATTGGTTCAAAAATATAAATTTTTAGCAAGAAATTCTATTGATGATGAAGAGAGTTATATGGTTAAGTTTTTTCTATTTACTCCAGCCAGTGTTGGGCAAAATACATGGTATGCGGTATTTAAAATACAAAATACTTGCTGGTCTTGTATTTAAAATACAAAATAATTTCAGGTTATGTATTTAAAATATAAAATACAAAATATTTACACATCTGTATTTATTGTACGTATTTCAAATACAAAATACAAAATACTTTCACGTCATGTACCTGTATGTATTTAAAATACGAAATAAACTATTTTTATTCAAACCAAAAAATAAATTAGATAAAACTAATTAACAAAACAATTGTTTCCTTTAATAGATATCAGAGTTTTGAATGTAGCATAAAACAGTTTCTTGTTGAAGAAATAATAATACCTGCTGAAGAAAAAAATCTTTCTACAGGTCCTGATGAGTACAAACTTGTATTAAATTCTATTATACTCTTTTTATATTTGGATAGCTGTCAAGAGTAAAAATGTCTTTGCTCTTGTCACTGAGGAAACTGACAAATTCCAACTCCAAATTTGATGTCCTAGATTCACCCTATCTACGAAAACAACAAAATCATCGTCTTCTTTACTGGTGCTTCTACTTCTGATACGTTCTTCGCGATTCTAGTTTTTGGTAGATCATAATGCAAACAGTATTCAATAAACTGAAAAATATATTTTGTAAACACTGTTTTTAAAATACAAAATACTCCCATTTTTATGTATTTAAAATACAAAATACAAACTACTTCTATTTATTGTATGTATTTAAAATACAAAATACTTGCTGGACACGTATTTAAAATACAAAATACAAAATACTTGCACGTCATGTATTTAAAATAGAAATACAAAATACGTATTTGTATTTTAAATAAGTATTTCAAATACATGTATTTCAAATACTTCCCAGCCCTGACTCCAGCAAGTGGGCTGAAATATACATATTTATCATTTGAAAAGAAATACATAAGGAAAAATATATTTTCATAAATTCATAACAAAAATTTTTCTATTTCATTTATCTATATTCACAAAAAGGGCTTAGTAGCTTAGGAAATAAAAAAAAAGTCTTAAGTTTTTAGGAGAGACATAGAGGAAAAAGAATGGCATTAGCTTTTCCCTTCAATCCTAAAAGCTCAAGACTTGACGCCTAAAACTTGAAGAGTTAGAACCAGCACTAATGCATTGTCTTCTTTTTACATCCATTTTTCTACACAACTTCTTATTAAGAACTAACTTCTTACTTCCTAACACGCAACTATACTTAGAATAACTTACCTCACAGAATTAAATGGGTATTCGCATTTTTACACGAAAATAGAAAAATGCTTCACTTGTGATTATGACTTCATCGAAAAATGCTATTGTATGTAGAAATCGAAATGATAAAAACGCAAAGCGGATTTAACCAATTTTTAAAAAGCGGACCAAATAGAACCGACGCAAATCAGGGCTCTAGTGTATATTTTATGCAGTATCTATGGCATTTATATAATTGTAAAATTTGAATTACAAATGCTTCTACTGATGGGGGAAGAATTTTTTTTGTTTAATTTGCAAACATTTTTGTAGTTCGAAAAATTGATTTTTACGTTTTGGACTGTTCCCAATATAATTGTAAATATTTCTTGTAAGTGTTTTATTGATGCCTGAAAATCGTCAGAACACTATTACTTTTTGTAAAAAAAATCGTCAATCGTCATTTTACTGTATTTTTTCAAAAAAATCGTCAAAATGACGAAAAATCGTCACATCTAACAACCCTGACATAAACCTAGACAAGCAATGCAAGAGCAAGAAATCGTCATCTGGCGTAGTGCTGCCACCTGTTTATTTCATCATGGCTTTGTGTTCAAGGCAAATTTATTACAGGTCGTCTTAAAAGCCCAATTTAAAATTATCAAAAACTTTATTAAAATACAAAAATCACAGCACAAAACGTGGACTTTTTGTAAACATAAGGTGAGAATTCGTACTTTTTGGGTAAATTTCGGTAAAATGAGAGTAAACAAACATGTATCTCACTGATAGACAAAAATGTACAAAAGTACGGGAACAATAAAAACCAAATTTCTAGCCCAGAACAAAACGATACTATGAAAACGTTCAAATAAATACATAAATGACACATTAGCATGTATAAAAGTAAAATTCAACATTGTCTACTGTTTATTTTGTATTTTACTGCGGGCTCCCAAAGTTAAGTACGGTATCACACCTATAAACAAAACTTTGACATAAACCTAGACAAACAATGCAAGAGCAAAAAATCGTCATCTGGCATAGTGCTGCCACCTGTTTATTTCACCATAGGTCCGCAAACACTGGACAAATTATATTTTTAACGAAATTATCAGAATTGAAAATAAAAGCAAGAAAATTATAAAAAAAATTATGAACACAAATGCTGAACATCATAAAAGACATCAATATTGCACCACACGTTTAAAGTACAGAGAAGGCAGACAATTTAAAGCTGTAAAGGTAATTGGATAAAAAAAAAAATGTTTTTATGAATTTTTAAAAATTGTTTACTTGAAGACTTATACAGTGGCAAATGAATCACAAAATTTACTTATATTTGGAGTGCCAAAAATTAATCTTGTACAAGAATTGAGACAACGGTTTTCAAGATTTGGTAAGTTAAATCATATACGAAATGTTACTCAAGAAATGTTAGAAAAACACTTGGAACTTGAACTATTTACGGAAGTATTTTGGATAAAATTTCAAAAAATTTATGATGCACGAAAATGTAAACGTTTTATGGATGCCAAAGAATTTTATGGTGGAATCTTACACATTTCCTATGCTCCTGAATATGAAACAAAAGAGGAGTTAAAGGAAAAGTTACAAAAACGAAAATTAGAAATAGAATACACCTTAAAACGAAATGAACTCGACAGTAAAAAAGAAAAAATAATGAAAATGGATGATCAAGAAAATAATGATTAAACAGCTGTATTAACAAATTTTTGATACGTACGTTTTTTTTGGTTTTTGTAGAAAATGAAAATATATTTTGTCGAAACAATATAACAAAGCACATTTTATTATTATTTTTACAAAATTTGTTATTTTTTATTTTTTTAAAAAGTACTAAGTTTATATTAAAAACTATTTTGTCTTACGCCAGTCATGATACATTGTAAGAAATGGAACACGCCTTTGCCACAAGTCCATGCCATAAAAAGCCCAAAACCTATAAAAATATTTTTTTTTTAAATGTTTAACATAATTTCGAAAAACTTACAGTCCAAAAATAGCACCACCTAAATGAGCAGCATGATCAAAGAATTTCCAACCCATTATACAACCAGCTAAATCAATACCCATAATCACCTTTATAGCTGAACCGGCCGAAAACGTTACCATAGGTAAAAACAATATACTCAATTGTGTATCAGGATATTGCGCACAAACATACGCTAAAACCGCCATTATAGCACCTGACTAAAAGTGAGGAGATAAATTACAACTTAAACAAAAATTCTTTAAATATATACCGCGCCTATTGATAATCCAGCCTGCATGGTAAGTGCTTTGTATAAAACACTTGTTAGACTGGCTATCACGCCAGCACTTAGGTAAACTGCTAAAAATTGTTCCTTTCCTAGTGATAAAATTGTGGCGTTAGAGAAACTGTGCAGAACATACATATTGGCAAACAAATGAAACGCAGAATAATGACTAAATGTGGACAAAAACATGGGCCAACAAACAGTACCTGAAAATAATACTTTAAATTTTCAACAATTCGTCAGTTGATAATTTAAATGTCGTATGTGGATTTTTGCGGTTTTTAGTAATTCTTAGATATTGTAGGTTTTCCGACCTGATCTTTCATTTGGCGTAATCAGTTTTTCGATACTTCATACGGTTTTCGAGATATGAAGTGTTGAGTTTGTCGTATGTGGTATTTGCTGAAGCAATTTTCAAATTAATGTAGAATGTAACTGCCAATCGCCACATACGACAAATTTCGATATAAAACGACCAAAAAATTGATTTATTATTTAAATGTCATATGTGGAAATTTATAAGAGTTCAAACTTAATTTACTCGAAACTATCGGAATCCACATACGACAATTATATTATCAGCCGACGAATTAAACAAAAAATGGCAATCAATCTACTTACGTGCCGCTGGATTCGAGCAAAAGTATTTCATCATAGTTCCTCTTAAGGCGGGAACTCTCCATAGACCAAATACTAAAATATTTAAAGCACAAATAGGTGCAAATACTTTTTCTCCTGACCCCAATTGGTCCCATAAGCGTTTTATGTCCCGTTTAATATTTTCCCAAGAATCTTCTTGACTTGGCTTTTTTCTTAACCAACCTAATTTTGCTTGGCGAGCCTTTTCCATCATCATATTGCGGGTATTTTCATATTCCAAAATAGTGGCTCCCAAAAATGAACCTATACTAAACTAAATAAGAAAAAAATTATAAAATATAAAAAAACATTGAATACAAAACCTACCGCTCCCGTAAATACTAAAGCCTTGAAAATATTGCCAGTAGGCACTGCACCATTTGGAGGTTCAAAAGGCTGGAGGGCAGGTCTTGCCAAATTCTTGGAACGTGCTGAAGTTCGTATGGATCTTACTACCAAACGATGGCTTAGAAATTTCTGTGCATGTGTTGAGTTATTGCCAACATGATGCAATAAAGAACTATGTGTCTGACCGAATTGAAATGTGTCGCTGCGTAAGGAAGAGTTTTTAATTAACGTTCTAAAAAGACCTACTGAAGCACCAAACCTCACCTTATCTGCTTATGCCAAGCGCACCTTAATCCTAGCCGTAAAAACATAATTGTAGTTATATTTAACTAAAAGATATGTTTATAATTTTCTAAATTCTTTTAATAGAAGTGCCCTGAATTTTGACAGATTGTCGTTTTTGTACAGCTGTTTTAAAAGTCTAGCCAGATTTCCAAAAAGCAGTTATGAAAACGGCTAACAAAATCACGAAAATATTTTTAAATTTGCTAACAGTAATTTGAAGTTTTGTTCGCAAAAGAAAGAAAAAATCCAAAAGTAAAATAAAATAAATATATTCTGTTAAGTTTTATATTTGTTCACACAATATAGTTATTTTAAGCTATTTTTAAATTTGTTTAGTTAATATAAAACACGTTTAATGAACTTGCACTGCAACATTCACGTTTGATATATTTGAAAAATTGAACTGTCTTAACTACTGTCTGGACGCCTACGTCGCGAAGACAGCTAGTAGTGTTGGGATCCCTCGGGATCAGCGTTACCGTTATGCGACTAAAGTCGCATTTTTGCCCCTTTTTTGGCTACCTAGCCACTTTTTTGCCCCTTTATTTTAAATCCCCTTTTGTATCATTTTGTATAATTTTGTGCCCCTTTCTGATCCTTTTTCAACGAAATGTTTTATATTGGCAATCAGTGAACACAGATAAACCTTCCAGCTTTTATATGTTCGTATGTTTTACTTTATCGCATAGAAGAGCATCCGATGAACGGATTTTTTTCTGAATTAGCTTTATAAAACAATAAAATAGGTTGAAAGTAGATACCTGACAGTCCATGTTGAACTTATTAATAAATATAGATGTATATTTTCACGAAAAACCTTATTAATTAATTATTTTTTCTTTTTATTAGTAATGTTAAACTATTACTTTTAAGCATGCTCTTTTAACAAGAATTTAGTAAGTGTTTTTGTATTATAGATAAAATCAAAACAAGAAATATCGCTCTATTCGGCTGTATCGAATCTCATATACTCTTCACGGTGGTATGAATAAAAATCGAACCACTACTAACTTCTCCTAATAAGAAATATCTCATCTAAGTGCGGCCCGCCTTTCTCCCATGATATAGAAGCTATTGTGCCAAAGCCCGTATTTTGGAAAGAATAAGGTTTTTATAAGTCTGTTACTAAGTCTGGGATCACACTTTGAAAGTTTTCTTTCAGAAAGTCTGAGTTTATGGGTGAGAGAGGAGAGAAAAAAGCATATATGCTTTTATTTTTTTTATCGGTTATATTTTCAGTGAAATTATAAAAATTATAGTCTTGTAGTCGCGATTTTTTTTAAACGCAGTTTTTTATTAAATTCTCTAAACAATTTAATAAAAAACTGCGTTTAAAAAGAATCCCAACCACAATACTACAATTTTTTTTTAAGTTTTTTCCTTCTCCTGTAAAGTAAGGAAAATGTTAGTTAGGGCTTTTCTATATTAAAGTAACGATATGCTGCTTTTAATTCTCTATCATATGTGCTATAATTTTGTTCTGACGATGAAAGTTTATGAGAGAAAAATGATAAAGGTTTCCATCCAGTTTTTGTTTTTTGTTCTAAAACAGCTTCTACACCTTTGTTTGAGGCATCAACCTTTAGTGCTATATCTGAGTCTATTTCGGGATATGATAACAAAGCTGCATTTGCACAATCGTTTTTTATTTATTCAAAAGCTTCTTCTGTTTCGGGAGTCCACTTAATTTTTCTCTTGTCTATCTTTTTACATCCTTTGAGTAATTCATTTAGCTTAATTTGATGATAGGCTGCGTGAGGCATAAATCTTCTATAATTTATTGTTGCAAGAAACCGACAAAATTGGTCCAATGTAATCGGTTTTGGAAATTTAAGTATTGTTAGCCCTTTAGATTGCATTGGTTTAATACCTTCTGCTGAAATATATTATCCTAAAAAATCTAATTCCGACACTCCAAATAGACATTTGCTTGGATTAATAATAATTCCATTTTCTTTTAAACGTTGAAATACGATATTTAAGTGTTTGAAGTGTTCTTCTTTTGACTTTGACGTTATTAGAATATAATCGATGTATACATATATATGTAAAATCCAAATCACGACAAATGTTGTCCATCCATCTTTGAAAACTTTGCGCAGAGTTTCGCAAGCCGAATGGCATTTTAACATATTCATAAAGACCCAAAGGAGTGACAATTGCAAATTTTTAATTTCATCTGGGTAGACTGGAATTTGGTGATATGCTTTAACTAAGTCAAGTTTTGTAAATATTTTATTTCCTGCCAGATTTGATGTAAAATCTGCCACAAAAGGTATAAGGATATCTGCCCGGAACGGTTATATGGTTTAACGATCTATAATCGCCGCATGGACGCCATTAGGTTTAGGAACCATATGAAGTGCATTAGACCAACAACTTTTTGACGATCTTATTATTCCGCTGGCAAGGAGATATTTAAACTCCTTTTTTGCGGCAGCTAGCCGTTTTGGATCTAATCTACGAACCTTAGCTTTGACAGCTGGACCTGTGGTTTCAATGTAATGAAATTAGGAGGATTTTGAGGTATTTCAAAAATACGATTTACTGAATATAAAGCTGGATAATTTTGAAGTAATTTGTGGTATTCATTTGTAGTTTGAATCACATTAAGTTCAAGTGAAGGTTCTTGAGAAAATTTTGCAGATATTTTTAAAAGAGATTTTCTGTCTACCAGTGTGCAACTTTTTAGGTCTGGTAAAAGATCGAAATGTTTAAGGAAATCTGAACCAAAATCTAGTTCAAGAATTTGTTTGCCGTATGTTTTAATAATACTACCGTTTCCTGCATAAAGTAAAAATCTTGGTATGTACATGTTATTATTTTTTTTTACAATAATTGACAGAAGGTAAAACGGATATTGATACACCAGTGTCGATTAAAAATGATAATTTTAGGCGACCATCTACATTTGGAATTTCAGCGGCCGCGATTGAAATTCCCTTTAATTTTTTGAATATGAACATCTTGAGTTACATTTTGTTGATTTTTCACCAAAACGACGTTGATACCAACACCACTGGCGATAACGCGAACCTGATCTATGTTTCTGGACGATGATGAATCTCTAGAAACAGACCTATTTCTTCTTAATTGAAGTTTTTCTATCTTACTTTCAAGTGTTTTTATTTGTTTAGACAGTTGGTTTAATGTAATATCTGATATTGATGAAGTATTTTCATTCGATTACTTAGGGGTTAAGTATAAGTCCGTTTGATTTTTTACTTCACTAATATTTGAGGGCTTAAGGACATCAAAAATCTTATCAGCTAGTTCCGCTAGAAGTTGGATAGAACAATCTGTTACAGATAAAATTGTTCTAATTTGATCTGGTATTTGTTCTAAAAAATGCTTTTTAAAACGGCATCGTCAATATGTCCAGTTGCAAGATTTCTGAGCTTTTGTAAAAATTGAGTGGGTTTATTATCCCCCAAAGATTGTCCATGTAGAAGCTTGCGAATTCTTGATTCATCAGATTCACCGATCGTATTTAAAAGAGCTTATTTTAATGCAGCATATTGAGTCGTATCTCGTGGAGGATTAAAAATAATGTGGCTTACATATTCACATATTTGCGGATTCATGTTGGCGACGACATATTGAAATTTCGTGTCGTCCTTTGTTATTCCTGCTATAGCGAAAACGGATTCTACTTGAACGAACCACAGTTAAGGATTGCTCGTCCAAAATTGTAGTAATTTGTGGACTGATGATGCTTCAATTTCTCGGTTGTTTGATGTCCCTTGATTTTGCTGTTGGGTAAAATTTTGCATATTTTCTTGATCCTGAGGATTTTGTTGGGAAAATCCTGCACCTTGTGATTGGCTTCTACCAACGCTTCTTGATCTCCTTGGCGTATGCGTAAACATTGTCGGGGTCACCAATTTAATTATTATAAATAAAACACGCCCTTTTTTTATACAATCCAATTAAAAATTAAATTATTTTTTATTGTAAAAATCTAAAGTTTTTCCAATACCACAATTTACAAAATGGTAGTAATTTGTGGGCTGATGATGCTTCAATTTCTCGGTTGTTTGATGTCCCTTGATTTTGCTGTTGGGTAAAATTTTGCATATTTTCTTGATCCTGAGGATTTTGTTGGGAAAATCCTGCACCTTGTGATTGGCTTCTACCAACGCTTCTTGATCTCCTTGGCGTATGCGTAAACATTGTCGGGGTCACCAATTTAATTATTATAAATAAAACACGCCCTTTTTTATACAATCCAATTAAAAATTAAATAATTTTGTATTGTAAAAATCTAAAGTTTTTTCAATACCACAATTTACAAAATGGTAGTAATTTGTGGACTGATGATGCTTCAATTTCTCGGTTGTTTGATGTCCCTTGATTTTGCTGTTGGGTAACATTTTGCATATTTTCTTGATCCTGAGGATTTTGTGGGGAAAATCCTACACCTGGTGATTGGCTTCTACCAACGCTTCTTGATCTCCTTGGGGTATGCGTAAACATTGTCGGGGTCACCAATTTACATAGTTATTATAAATAAAATACGCCCTTCTTTATAAAATCCAATAAAAAAATTAAATTATTTTTTATTGTAAAAATCTAAAGTTTTTTCAATACCACAATTTCAAAGCTCCTTGTATATTTTTATTATTTTTAAAATTGTATAAAGTAGATATTCTACAGTAGCACCACAGGTATCAATTTCTGGGGAAAGTTCGGACTAATGAGAGTAAAATGACTCTCTAAATTTGCCGAAACTTCCCAAAATTGCTGGAAAAACCATTTTTGCACTTTTTCAAATACTAATGATGCTTACTGATATGTTTGAATCTTTGTTAAAAAATAGACTTGTTTTTTAATAAGTTTTTTTTAAATCTATTTGTAATAAAGTGGTTTCACTTTATTAAAGGGGTTTGGATTAAAAACCATAGAACAGTTCAACAAAATAACCACAATACTAATAATTGTAAATGTTTATTTTATACCCAAACAAAATTTTAATTTTTTTATAAGGATCCATTGATGTCCTTCTGGAGTTTTTGGCAAAGGGCAAAAAGATCTACTGCACCGATTTCAAATCTTTTGTTGCTACTAAGTGTTTGTAGCAGTCCGCAAGGTTTTAAATGTGTTGGTTTGTACTTTTTACATCCTTCGCATGATTTAACGAAATTTTGAATATCGGTTCTTATAGCAGTGGTGTTATCCGATTCATGGTTCTGTCTATTCCATAATGACCAGATGTTGGATCATTGTGGTATTTGTTTTAAATTAGTTGACGATGTGATTTTGGTATAACTAATTTTCCATTTTCAGAATCTTGGTCTGAATTATATTTGTAGAGAATACCATCAATCATTATATAGCCACGATTTGTGTGTCTTCTAACTTTTTCGTCATTATTTTCAAAAGATGATATTATATTTCTTAGATCTTCGTCCTCTAATTGAGCTTTACGAAACTTTCTCGTGGAAAATCAATTTCGACAGCATTACAATTACAGTTTTCAATGCATTATTCATTAACACATGGTGGGCGCGAAAGAGAATCGGCAATAACATTTTGCTTTCCTGGGGTGTAATTTAAAGTTAAATTATAGCTTTGAAGTAATTGTGAAAACAGTTACTTTAAAGCCTTCATGTAGCCTCGAAATTTCTGAACAGCCCACACAACAGCTAGCGCTTCACGTTCTGTAGTATAATGGTTTTTTTCAGCTTGAATTAAAAGTCGACTTGCGTATTCAACAGGGTGTTCTTAGTTGTTCTCTCCTGCAATAATACAGCTCCGATCGCATAACTGCTTGCATCAGTTCTTAAAGAAAACGGATCGTTTTAGTTTACTTGTTGCAGTTGGTGGCGTCATTAATTTTTCTTTTAACTTTTGAAAAGCGTCGTTTTCATTTGTAGACCATTTCCAAATAGCATTTTTTTAGACAAGTTGGAAAGAAGTTTTTAAATAGCTGAAGTTTTTTCAGGGTGAATTTCTATGCCCTCCTTTGATAAAATATGCCCTTAATACTTTATTTTACCTTAGCCTTCGGTAGGCAAACAAAACGAATTCGCTTTAAGCGAACTATAGGTGAGTACACGTTTTCTTTACGAGATATTCCATCAGCTAGGGTTTTTTCCGCAAAAACTTTAACTTTTTTTTTATATAGAAAGCAGAGCTGTAGAGTATGTGTTGAAGAGTCGCAGTTGATGTTTTTGTGCCGGAGTCGGAGTCGTAGTACCCACAAAAACTCGCGACTCCGACTCCAAAGTTTTTCGGCATAAAAAATTTAAAAAAATTTCCAAAATAAAAATAAAATTATCTTCTTAAAACACATTTAAAATTTAAATAAATGGTTTATGAATACTGCTCTTATGTGCTGTTTCCGAATGACAGGCGATGGACTGAGTGCTTTTCATACACAGGGGTGTGCTGGAAATCGCAAACGTAAAACGCAAGAATTTTAAAAGTCGTTTTTAAATTAGATTTTTATAATAAAAGAATTTTATGACAAATATTTACACATATTTTCCAGTTAGTTTTGTGCTTTGTTGTGATACAGACGCATATTCTTAACCCCGCATTAAATTTTAATTATTAATAACATTTTAATATAACAATTTAGCGAATGGACGCATTTTTTTAAATAAATTTTTAAAATAAAAGTGAACAATTATCAAAAACGAAAAATTTAAAAAAAAAATAAATAAAATATATGTATAAATGTATGTATACATATACTGAAAAAAAACATTTAGTTTAAAATTCTTATTTTTGGTGTAATACAATAAATAATAAAAATAAAAAAGCACAGCAAAACGGTGAAAAAACAAAAACAACTTTTTGCATGAGTAGTCACAATGTAACAACAATAAAACTAGATGAAAGAAATGCATACGTAAAAATAAATAAGACAAAACAAAACAATATTAACTACCTAACGGCTAAACCAATTGTTCGTACACGTTCCCTTTCGCCCTCTGTTGATGCTGAGACATTAAAAAATATTAATCTCTCGCTAGTGCCTGCAAGTGTTGCCGCTTCGGCAAAAACAATTTTAGTAACAAATGTTACCATGAATTCAAACACAGACGCAATGGAAAAATCACAAGTAAAAAGTTGTCAAAAGCCTCAAGTACAAGTTGGTATGGACAGGTACATAACAGTGCTTAAACGGGGTCGCAGCCCTACCTCTGCAGCAGTTGCTTCGGCCTCAAAAGTACCATCTTTTGATAAGATAAATTCTCAAAACCGTTTTGCAATTTTGGAGGATGAATCCTCTGAAGCACCAAATGTCATAAGATCGTCCAAGCCTCCCCCGATATATCTTAGGGAGCAAAACTCAAATGAGCTAATATAGAGTTTAGTTTCGTTAATTGGTGAACATTCGTTTACGTAGCGTCAATCAAACGTGGTAGTATAAACGAGACAAAAATTCAAGTAAATCATGAGAATGACTTTTGCAAAATTACTAACCAATTTGAGACATTAAAAAAAAGTTTTTTTACATACGAACTAAAAAGCAGCAAAGGTCTTCAAGTAGTGATTAAGGGAATTGACTCATATGTTAACCCTGAAGAAATAAAAACATTCCTTGAAGATAAAGGCTTCAAAATAAAACATGTTGTAAATATAAAAAATAGGGGAAAAAATCCACAACCACTATTTCGAGTGGAGTTAGAGCCCGGCGATGTAAAGCTAAAAAAAACGAAACTCATCCTATATACAGTTTGAGATATATCCTGTACAGGAAAATCACGATAGAGGAGCCGCACAAAAGAAATGGACCAGTTCAGTGTTTAAACTGCCAAGAATTTGGTCATACTAAGGCATACTGCTACTTACCCCCTGTTTGCGTAGTATGTGGTGAATTACATGGTACAGTTCTTTGCGATAAGTCTAAAACCGACCCCAACGTAAAGAAATGCAGCAACTGTGGCGGTAATCACACTGCCAATTATAGAGGATGCCCGGTATACACTATCGTTAAGCAGTCGTCTGGACCGAAACCTTATCCCCCTCAAACGCAGGTAACAAATCAAGTAAACACTTACTACATTCAGGCAATGCACGCTAGTAATAACAGAACCTCTTATGCTAACGTCTTAAAATCAAACCATGTGCCAATGCAAGGTGCTTCGACAAGTAATGATGAAACTCCCGTTTCAAATTTGAGTCGTTTAGAAAAAACCATGGAAACATTAGTGCAAACTGTAAATAATTTTACGAACACAATGGGCAATATGATGCAGGAAATTCTTAGAATGCAATCGATGTTATTGCAAGCTGTACTTAACAAGCCATGAACTGTTTAAAAATTTGTTTTTGGAACACAAACGGCATCCGCAAACATAAAAATGAATTAGAATATTTTCTTAAAAGTAAACAAATTGATGTCATGATGGTTTCTGAAACTCATTTGACCTCAAGAAATAGTTTTAAAATTAAAAGATAGAGCTTGTGGAGGTTCTGCCATTTTGATAAAAACTCGAGTCAAACATCATCGTGAGGATTATCTGCAAGCAACAAACGTTTGTGTTGAAGAGCTAAATCGAAACATAGTAATTTCATCTTTATACTCTCCACTTAGATTTTCAATATCAGAAAGCCAATATTGTGAATATTATAAATCACTAGGACCCTGTTTTCTGGCCGCTGGTGATTATAATGCTAAACTTACCTTCTGGGGGTCACGACTTATAACACCAAAGGGTCGTGTTTTGTTTAATGCAATCTCTAAAATGGATTTAAATGTGGTCGCGAGCGGACAGCCAACATATTGGCCTACTGATCAGCAAAAAATTCCAGATGTTATAGATTTTGGAGTGGTTAAAAACATCCCCACAGAAACTATTCATGTTGAAGCTTCCTTAGAATTATCCTCCGACCACACACCTACTGTTGTTACTATAATGAACCCCAATAGAATTGTATCTCCGACTGGTTATTTTGCGACGTCAGCCACACAAATTAATTGGTTAAAATTTAAAAAATATCTCAGTACCCATTGCACAGAAAATATTCCGCTTAGAACACCGGAGAATGTAGATCGCTCTATTGTTAATTTTGACAGTTATCTGAAACTAGCTGTTCAACATTCTAGTACTGCCCCCAAAAAAACAAAAAATATTAAAATATATTCCACAGATGTCGAGCGGCTCTTGACTGAAAAAAGGAGAGTTCGAAGAGAGTGGCAACTTTACAGATCCCCGCAACTTAAGAATTTATTAAAAGAGTGCACAAAAAGGCTTAGAAACTTACTGCAGACCCAGAAAACGGCTTCTCTAGAAAAATATCTTAAGGAACTTGATGCAACTCCACAATCTGACTACTCATTATGGCGTGCAGCTAGAAATCTAAAAAGACCAGTTATATCAAAGCCACCATTTAGCAACTTGAATGGTAGTTGGGCAAGAAACGATATTGAAAAAGGAAATCTGTTTGTGAGTCACTTGAAAAACGTATTTACACAAAATTTATCTAACGATATTGCGGTCGAGTTACCACCTGTTGCTGCTAGAGCAGCTATTCCAATAAGATTTGAAATAAGAGATATCGAAAAGGCTATTTGTGACTTAAACACTAAGAAGGCACCTGGTATTGATAAGATCAGTAATAAAATGCTTTTAGAGCTACCTCGCATAGCAAAGAAAATTATTCTTTTTATTTTTAATGCTATTTTACGGCTTGAGTACTACCCTCAAGATTGGAAGGTTTTCTTAGTTACCATGATACCAAAGCCAGGTAAAGATCATACAAAAGTTGAGTCATATAGGCCTATTAGCTTTTTATCAAATATGTCAAAGCTGTTTGAGAAATTATTAGTTTCAAAATTAACACCAATTTTAAATGACAATAGATGTATTCCAAACCATCAGTTTGGATTTAGAAGAAAAGACAGCACAATTGAACAAACTAATCGAATAGTAAATGTCATAAGAAAAGCATTTGAAGAAAAAAAATATTGCTCAGCACTCTTCATCGATGTTACGCAAGCCATATAAAGGCAAAATTAACTCAAATGAAACTAAAAGCAATTCAAATTAATTGGCTTATTGGAAGAAATTCTGTCCTTAGTTTCGATTGCAAGCTTCTACTTTACAACTCTATCTTAAAGCCTATCTGGTGCTACGGTATTCAACTATGGGGCACCGCCTCGGCCTCAAATATCGAAAAAATTCAAAGGCGTCAAAATAAACTTCTTCGAATAATCACAGCAGCTCCCTGGTACGTTAAAAACTCAAACATTCATAAGGATCTCAATGTGCCATTAGTAAAAACTATGATTACAAAATATGCAGTAAAATATTTAAAAAGGCTTAAACAACACCCAAATCCACTAGCTCGAAATATTTTAAATCATGGCGGCCACACTCGCTTAAGAAGAAGAGACACTGCAGCACTTACCCAACTAGAAGAACGATATGCACCTATATATGTGAACAGAACCCATGAAGAAAAAAAAATTTTTGTCTGGCACTGGCAGGACATAAATAAAGAATTAGGATTTGCGATTTCCAGCACACCCCTGATAAATTTTGCTACATAATCAATCGCCTGTCATTTGGAAACAGCACATTAATGTTTGCGTACGGTAATAGCTTCTCAAAAACTCTAATTTTTAGAAGGCCGTACGGTAATGAAAAAATAAAAGTTAACATCACTGAGTCTCATATACATTTAGCATCAAGATTATAGTAAGAGTCGGAGTCGGAGTAGGAGTCGGAGTCGCACTTGAAAAATTTCAGCATTTGGAGTCGGAGTTAGTACTTTTTTCGGAAGACTCCACAGCCCTGATAGAAAGTGACCAGCTATACAAGTTCTGGCAGCGGTATCTAGGTATGCTTCACCTTTCAACCCATTAACATTTATTTCAACGGTAGGAATATTTCTACCAACAATATTTGTTTGAATGCTATTAAAATCCATTTCTTTTGGGCTTTCCAGAACATTTTTGTAGTTGCATGTTGGACAGTTTGATCTGTAGAAACCAACAGCTCCAAAGCCGAAACAATTAAGTTTTGTCTCACCAGGTTTTTTCTTCTTTTCCATTTCTTAACGTTTATAACAAATATCTGCTGTGTGATTTTTCTTCCTACAGAATGAACATTTAGCTTAAAAATTTTCTATAGTACCAATGGTTTTTTCAAAGGATTCTGGCTGATTTTAATTTTTTAGCAATTCTATATCCTGAGCCCCTGAAAGTAAATCTTGAAAAGTTTCTATACTTTCTCTAGAAATTTTCTCACGGATTTGTATATTTATTAATGAAAAAATCATATTTATTTTTGTGCTCTCTTCCTACAAAAAAGCATCTGTGGATTCAAAGGATTTTTGTTTGTCCTGAAAAATTTCCGCATATATTTTCCAATCTGGTTTAGGTGGAGCAGAAGTATTACGTAGGAGCTCTATAGCTTCATCAAAATTTCTGGCCTCATGCTTAACGCCTTGCCACCATTACGATGCGTAACCTTCAAGCAATAAAGGTAAGCTTGTTAAGGCTACAGAATCAGAAATACGTTCGGCTTCTTTAAAACGAGAGCTTCAAGAACTGTAAGTTGCTTTTATTTCTTGGCGAACTTGTAGAGATCCTAGTAAATCAGAAAATTTAGGTTCTGTTAAATTGATACTTAAAGGTCCATTTGGTGCATTAACATTTTGCCTATTGGAACTAGGTTGAATATTTGTAGACAGTGTAGAAGAGGTTGTGTTTGTAGGAATTACTGGGGTTGAAACCTGGATGAAATTTTGCAATGGGTCATTAAGGTTTGAATTTTGGGAGTTCATAGTTGTTCTAGGCATTTTCAAAAAAAACCTTACTTGAAAACCCTTTTATTTCTGTGTTTTTTTAAAAAATTCTCTTAAAATTTAGTAGTTATACTGCTGTTTA
The DNA here is from genome assembly GCA_949318255.1 of Pollenia labialis. Taxonomy (NCBI): domain Eukaryota; kingdom Metazoa; phylum Arthropoda; class Insecta; order Diptera; family Polleniidae; genus Pollenia; species Pollenia labialis. The sequence continues at coordinate 57,128,219 of OX439143.1, forward strand.
TATGTATGTATATTGATGTAATTAGTTACAACAAAAACGCATATACTTTAAGAGTTATATTTGTTAAAGTAAAAATAATCGACCGACGAGAAATTAAAGAAATAACAACCGTTATAAAAAAAAACACTACAGATGGATGTTGAATAAAGTATCGATGAACAACAACAATTGCAGATATTTTTTTAAATTTTGTTCAGTTTTTTTTATTTTAGCAGAAAAAATTTTATTATTTTGCAAAAATAATCAACAATATTTTACGTTGGGCGCCAATTGTAATAAAGTAGTTTCACTTTATTAAAGGGGTTTGGGGTTTTAAACAAATTTATTAATTCGTTTTAATATAAATTATTTCTGGTTCGAATAAGGCAGAAAAGTTGCCAGTATTCGGAAACTGTACAATTTTTAAAAGGACCTTTCATATCAAATTGTTTTAAAATTTGATCAGTTTGATCCATTAAATTCATGTTAAAACGATTTTTCCCTCAATTACGATTTTGAAATTTTATTTTGGAATTAAAAGAGATACCCAAGGCGAATTCATTCCAGGTAATCTCGGTACTACAACAAGTACATCTCGTACAAAAACCACAAGCAATTTATTTTTGTAAAATCATTGTACAAATTGTTTAATTTCACAGAAACAAAGATAATGAACAAAATGTTTACATCCAACAATGATAAAGCTAAAAAAAAGTTATCATCAGGGCTTTTAAGACCTCCTGTAATAAATTCGACTGGGAGATACCATAACTTTTGAAATAGAAAAACAAATACGAATTACATGCCGAGATTTTATAGCTCAATTCATATGTCAACTTAGAAAACGATTGTTAAACAATTTTCATAATATAACAAATGCTAACTTTTTTTGTGTAGAAAACAGTTCTGCTTGGCAGAGAATTTATTTGGACTGTGCGAGACCTTCTAAGGATTTTATGTGGTTAATAATAGTTGGCTCATACTCACAGTTTCCATATGTTATAAAAATTAAAAAGGCAACTTCTTCTTCTACAGTAAAAGCATTGCAAAGTATATTCTCTATTGAAGGTATTCCGGAATCAATCATAACTATAACGGAACACAGTTAAGTTCAAAAGAGTTTAATATTTTTTGTAAAATATATGAAATACAACACTAAACAACAGCACCTTTTCATCCTTCATCAATTAGATTGGCTGAGCGATTTGTTCGTTCATTTAAAACTTGTTTAAAGAAACAATTAGCAACTGATAATGATTTGGATTCTTCTCTTTTAACATACCTCACTACTAGGGTGATCGATTATTCGACTTTTTTCAATAACCGGTTTTCGAATATTACGAATAGTTGCTATTTTAAAAAAACCGGTTTTTGGTTAAGCATTTTAAAAATAACCGGTTAACCGGTTTTTATTCGAATACATAAAAATACAAAAATCAAATTATTTTTTGTAATAAAAAGTTAATTTGAATAAAAACAAAACAATTCACAAAGGTAAGGAACCTACAAAATACATAGATATGACTTAAGGTATGTTCAGACTTAACAAATATTTGACGATAAAATAAAAAACGCGCGACCAGTAAATTGATTAAACTTAGGCTTTATTTTTAACAATTTCTATATATTTGCTAAATTTTATGTCTAAATTATTGCTAAATTTAATTGTACTTATGTATAATGTAGTTAAGAAACCGTTAAATAATGTTTGCTCTAGCCAAACGTTCTGTAAAAGCAAAAAATTGTTTAAGAAAACTAGTGGTTACGTGTAGGACATCAAATATTTTATAGGTGTCAACATAACTGTAGAAATTTTGAAAAACTTTGGTTTTAAAAAATTATAGGAATTTAAGAAATTTATTATTTGAGATATTCTCCCAAATTTATTTTAAATGAGTTTCAATTTGTTAGTGGCTAAGCATGTCTATATGAATCCGTAAACTTCAGCCATATTTTTGAAAAGTTGCAAAAAAAACTTCTTATCCAGGATTATATATGTATTTAAATTTTTTTTGTTTCAGTATTATAGAAACGATAGTAATATGAACATTAGGGGTATAACTTTTGAACAATTTTTTAAATTATCAAAAAATACCTATCCATGCCATATAGACCATGAAAATCTATGATAAAAATTGGGGTCACTTTTTCGCGGGCGTTAAAAAAGTTCCCCCCCAAATCACTTTGATGTTTAGTATTTGTATTTTTTTTTGTTAATTAAAAATACAATCGGCCCTGTTCTGTAAACCGAATCGTTTTTAAAAACGAGAAATGTCTAAAACCGAATAAATCGCTTTTTGGTGTTCTGCAAATTACTCGTATTGATATGATTCGAAATTAGGGTCGAATTTTTAGTTAATCGTCAAAGTCAGCTGTTGATTAAAAAATTCATAATTTGTAAATAAAAAGAAAGATATAAAAATGCCCGGAGCGTTTGTGTTAAGCTACAATTCCATAAAAAAACGTAAAATACGCCAATTAAACATTTAATTTCAAAAATTGTTTGTGGTTTATTTTGCAAGAACATATGTTCTACAATTCTAGAGTTGCCAGACAAATGATTGTATTTTATTGCTAAATAATGAATAATTGAACCTTCAGATATATTTGGTCTTTATTTTTATCGCAAATATTATAAATTTAATTTATTATAATATACAAATACTGAGTTTGGACTAGACAAACTTTGACAGCTACATACTCACAAACAGTGGTGACTCTACTTTTTCGAAAATAAGAAAAAATGGTGATCGCCATGTTAAAAATAAATTGTGTTTTTGCAAAATACTTGTGATTTACGCAATTATTTTATTTTAGATAAGTTTTTTTGAATTAAAATTTAATTTAAAAAAAAAATGTTTGTCATAAAAATTTAATGTATAATGTTAACTATTATTACAAGATTATTGTTTATTCAAATACCTTTTATATTCTCTATAAAAAAAGTGTTTTGTTTATTAAACTTTTTTTTGTCACTTTTGAAGCAAAAATATGCAAAAGTTTTAGGTTGTTTTTAAAATATATTTTTTTCAAATTCAAATATATTAAAATGCATGTAATTTTAATAGAATAAACAAAAAAGACTTCATATTTTATATTGCACTTGTTTTTTTGTTATTTTTGTAGTCATTTATTTAAATAATTACACATTCGATTTCCTTTCGACTAGGTTTGTTTACTCGGTTTCAAATCGAGAAAAATTATGTGAATTAGGTTTACAGAACACCAAAAAATGTGAATTCGTTTTAAAACGAGAAATTTTCTCGGATTCGGTTTACAGAACAGGGCCGAATATCTCTATTGTAAAAACAAAAAACATTCAGTTCTATTTTACTATTTCACAAATAAGCCTTATACCACCAATTATACTACATCCAAACAGTTAAAATTATGTTAAAATAACACGGAAACTCTTTTTTTGAACAAAATGGAAAAAACGGTTTGGGGGGAGGTGTTTTATCCAAATTGATCTCAAAAAACTGTTTTCTTGATATATTCATCAGTGGCCACCCCGTCGTGATAGGTATTTTTTTTGGTTATACCCCTAATGAACATGCTTTTTGTATGAAATATCTGTCAATTCGTCGATCACAGTTTAAACCCTTCGATGAGATTGTTTGATTCTCTCAATTTTGTTTTAAGTTCTTGGTAATTTAATAAACAAAACGGAAGAATTTTCCCATATGGTTGATTTCGCAGGTATGGTGTAGTTTAAAGCATTAAGATATGCCAGAACTACTGAAGAGTTTTTCATTCATTATTGGCAGCATATTTTAGTAAAGTACTATTTCCAGTCTCATAAAAACTACTTGGAACAGAGTCATGTTTTACTTGGCATATATTTATGTCAATATTGTAGACTAATTAAAAGTGATTAATAAGTCGTGACGTTGAACAACCTTTGCAACTTATGATTTTAGGGCCTTTTAAGCACCATTGTCTTTTATATCAGTTCGATATTATCACCAGAGATGACATCTTTCAAATGTCAAATTGCTGATTACTTTTAAAGCTGAACTTTTTTTGTAGTGTTTTGAATTGTTCTTGGTTTTTGTTACAAGTACATACGCTTAAATAAGCGATTTGTATTTACATTGATCATAATGTTTTTTGGACTTTTGTTACATTTGTATTGACATTCTTTATTAAAAGTTTAAGTTTTCCAAATATTCAATTTGAAAAATACTTCAATTACGGGTGCATTTATAACAAAAGTAAGGAAAACGTATATAAATTATACATTACTAAAATAACCGGTTTATTTTACTAAAATAACCGGTTTATTCGATATTCGAAAAATGGACTTTTTAAAATATTCGACTTGGGCAAAACTAAAATAACCGGTTAAAACCGGTCGAATACTATTCGATCGATCACCCTAATCACTACATACAGACCAACCCCTAACAAGGATGAAAAATCTCCTGCCGAAATTATTCATGGAAGACAACCTCGTATCGAACTCTCTTTACTCAAGCTTTTAGATAAGACTTCAAAGAACAAGAAAATAACTAATATAAATCAGTTCAATATAAATGATCATGTACTATGTAAGAATTTTGGTTCAGGAGAAAAGTGGCTACGTGGTATTATTTTACAGCGCTTTGGAAATGTCATGTATCAAATTCAAGTTGGTAACAAAGTTATAAGACGACATAAGAATCATAATTCAATAATTGCTACAAACTATTGGTATGTATTGACGTTAAAAAAATTTCTTAAAATAATAAATTTTTTCTCCTATTTTATTTTAAGGCATTTTTTTCGTTTGTAATTCAAAAACAAAAAATTTTAAGGGGTTTTAATTTTATAGCCTACTAGCTGACCCGGTCCACGTTGCTGGCCCTAAGCAAACATTAGTGTTGTATTACCACACGATTTAAATTGAGCATTTAACGAAATTTACGGCTTTTAATTAAAAAACCATGGAATACCTATCATAAATTTTTTTTACAGAATAATAATATTTAAGGCAAATTGGAAATTATATTAATTTATTACTTCATATTAAGGCCATCGCCTCTAGCTTCATTTTTCACATTTTTCACAGCTTTCATGAGGGTGTATTATGCCTATTTTTGTAGTCGATTCAACAGTGGAAATTTTGTTCGAACTGATTCCCTTAGGGCTTCGCAAATTCGGTGCAACTGTTTTCCGATTTTAGATAAATAGAAAAAGTAGGCGTGGTAAATTTTTCTTTCGATGAAAACTTAAAATGGATTAATACGATCATTTGAAAGAAAAATTAGTCAAATTGATAGAGCCGTTTTCTGATTTTAGGTAAATCGAAAAAAGCGGGCGAGGCGAAAATTGCTTTCCTTAAAAACCTAAGTTGGACCATGGCGATCATTTAAAAAAAAAATCGTTCAAATCGGTCAAGCCGTTCTCAAATTATGCGCTTAATAAAAAAGTGGGCGTAAAAGAAGGCGTGGTAATTTTTTCCTTCGATGAAAACGTAAAATGGATTAATACGAACATTTAAAAGAAAAATTAGTCAAATCGATGGAGCAGTTTTTTGATTTTAGGCAAATCGGAAAAAGTGGGCGGGGCAAAATTTTCTTTCCATTTTAAAGAAAAATCGTCCAAATCGGTCAAGCCGTTTTCAATTTATGCGCTTAATATAAAAAGTGGGCGTAAAAGTAGGCGTGGTAAATTTTTCTTTCGATGAAAACTTAAAATGGATTAATACGAACATTTGTAAGAAAAATTTGTCAAATCGATGGAGCCGTTTTCTGGTTTTTTGTAATTCGAAAAAAGTGGGCGTAAAAGTGGGCGGGGCAAAATTTTCTTTTCGTATAAATCTAAGTTAGACCATGGCGATCAGAAAAAGAAAAAATCGTCCAAATTAGGTAGATGTCATTGGTGGTGCAATATGAAAATTGGATTTTGCCACGCCCCTTCGTCCGCAGACCGAAAATCAAAAATCAGACTTCACAGTGTCACCCGCCTAAATATTCTGAAAATTTCATCAAAATTGGCCCAGCGGTTTTGGAGTCCATGCGTTACATACATACACACATCCTATTTTATATAAATATATAGATAGATGACAATATGAAAAAATTGGAGACCTCGTGAATACCCTCATTATATTGACAATAATTTGTATGAATTTTTGTGCATTTACAACAAATGTGCCGATCAATGATATTACTTCTATTTTTATACCCTTCACCTCAGGTGGAAAAGCGTATATATAAGTTTGTCATTCCGTTTGTAATTTCTACAATATTGACCTTAGACCATATAAAGCATATATATTCTGGGTCCTTATAAGGAGAGAAGTTGATTTAACTCCGTCCGTCTGTCCGTCTTACGTTTGATATGTGTTTTCCGGAGACTCCAGACATGATAGCGGCTAGGTTGTTTTACATTTATGTCACATATAGTCTACCATCGGTTGCTATTGAAATTCAGCAAGATCGATCCAAAAATGGCTGAGATATGAGCAAAAAACCACGACTACCTCTAATATTTTCCAAAAATCCCTTGTGGTTGTTGTAATTTTATTACTTTTTGCTGTATATCTGGGGAACGGCAAAAGCCAAAGTTTCCAAATTAGGTACACACATTTAGGAAGCCAATACACACCATCCTACAAAATGTGGGCGGGATTGGAGAAGTGGGCGTGGTACCTCCCGTACAAAAAAAAATTAAAAATTTTATAAAATCCTAAATTTTAGGGCTTCCATATGTCCTATGGATATGACTTATATACCAAAATATCAAAAATTTTTAGTAGAAAATATTTTATAAAAATTCAGAAAAATCGGTTCAGATACAAAAAAGTTATGACCAAAATTTTTTTTTAAATACCCACTTTCGGGAACCATAGATCTCTCCGAGTCCAAGCTTTATAACTCAAGTAAATGGTAAATTCCTTCTTAAACACGTCGGTATATAAATCTGTCAAATCGGTTAAAAAATGGCTGAGTTATGAGCAAAAAAAAAACGACTACCTCTAATATTTTCCAAAAATCCCTTGTGGTTGTTGTAATTTTATTACTTTTTGCTGTATATCTGGGGAACGGCAAAAGCCAAAGTTTCCAAATTAGGTACACACAATTAGGTAGCCAATACACACCATCCTACAATATATGGGCGGGATTGAAGAAGTGGGCGTGGTACCTCCCATAGATCTCCCCGAGTCCAAGCTTTATAACTCAGCTAAATGGTAAATTTCTTTTTAAACACGTCGGTATATAATTCTGTCAAATCGGTTAAAAAATGGCTGAGTTATAACCAAAATACTGAATTCCCAAAAATTACTCATTTTTATTTTTTATGATTAAGTTTGTTAAAATATATACAAGTGTATATAAATGTAATTAAATTTTTCCTTAACACGCCGGTATATAAAACAATCAAATCGGTTAGATAATGGGCAATTTATTAGCAAAATACTCCAAAAATGGGCTAAAAAACATCAAAATGTTTATACAATCCTACATTTTAGGGCTGCCATATGACCTATGGAAACGACTTATGTATCAAAACATCGGCAATTTTCAGTAGAACATATTTCCCAAAAAATTGGTTGTTAAAACACAACATCCGACATAATGTGGACGGTTTGGATAAGTGGGCGTGGCACAAAATATAATTATTTATATATTAAGAATGGTGTTCACATAATTTTTTGTTCTTATTGCACCATGGTGAAGGTATATAAGATTCGGCACAGCCGAATATAGCACTCTTACTTGTTTAAAACTTATGAATTCAATAAAATTTTGGGTCAAAATTTGTGTACTGTTTTTTTCCGAATGTACTGGTATTTTTCTTACGATGTACTGATTTTTTCTAATTTCAAAAATGGCAACCCTACTCAATAGTGAGTTGTGAATAAAAACTGTAAATTGTTAAAGTGACTTAGTTCTAAATAAAGCTGTGCACAGCACGGTGGCCTTGAACCTAACTTAATTGGGGGGGTAAGGGCACATCGAATTTTTTTGCTGGATATCACATAGTTGTGCTTAAGAAGCAAAATTCCGCAAAAATTAAAAAAATCCGCTTAGCCGTTTTTGTAAAAAATGTATTTTTGTACTTATAATATAACTGTTTTTGACAAATTCTTTAATTAGAATTAAAAAATCTGCTTGGCACTTAAAAAAATATATAATAATAATATTTCTCAATAATTAGGCAGATAACTGTAAAATAAAAACATATTTTACGAGAAGACAACTGAAAAATGTAAATATACTTGTTTAAAAACGGAATAAATAATGTAATATGAGTGTAACAACAAAATAAAAGCCTTTATCGATTTTGACATCATTAAATTTATTAAATATTATGTAATTTATTCATTCATAAGTATATATATACATTAAATATGTTTTGTACACATACTTTTCAAAATGTGATGATTTTTATGTAAAAATATATCCATTTGCTTGTACTATAAATTTTCACAATTTTAAATATGTATTCTGGCACAGCTTTTAATAAATTATTACAGAAATTGGCATTATCCTTTTTTGCTTTGTATTTTTGCCAATATCTACAGATCTCAAACACGCCAACGTATTATTAGGAATAATGAGTCATGCAAGTTGTTAACCTTGTACGTGGTGTACCGCAAAAAATGGTAATCTTGACTCTTGCGGAGAATACAGAGCAATTAAAGATTGTGTGGAAAATTTTGAATCATGGTAGAGAGCGGAAAGTAATAAAAAAGATGCTAATAATTATAAAAATTGCATTAACCCTCCAATTTATTGTTGTTGACAAAGATAGAGAAATAATAGTTTCAACTCCGGAGCTGCATTTGTTACTAGGCGCGGTAAATGATATACATACATATGTATATAAACATATGTTAGTTGAATTTGAGGAAGAAATTTTAAAATCGGCCACACAGTGCAATGTTTCTCGAGAAATATTTAATAAAAGTCCATTATTTGCAGGAAATGCGTGTAAAACTTTATTAGAAAATGTGGATATTTTTCGATCCTATCGAAATTTAGGCTGCCTAAAGTATGTTCAGTGCTTTCAAGACTTTCACGAAGTTGTTCATTCTTGTTTCGGGAGTGTTCTGGACCCAAAATTTACCGATCACAATTTTCGTAAAAGCTTTCTTGACTTAAATATCAGCGTTACACCTAAAATTCATGCGGTCTTTTACCATATTGAATATTTTTGCAACAAATCAAAGAGAGCTCTTGGATATTACAGCGAACAGTCTGTAGAATCTGTGCATGCTGATTTAAAAAAAACTTGGCAAAAATACAAAGAAAAAAAGGATAATGCCAATTTCTGTAATAATTTATTAAAAGCTGTGCCAGAATATATATTTAAAATTGTGAAAATTTATAGTACAAGCAAATGGATATATTTTTACATAAAAATCATCACATTTTGAAAAGTATGTGTACAAAACATATTTAATGTATATATATACTTATGAATGAATAAATTACATAATATTTAATAAATTTAATGATGTCAAAATCGATAAAGGTTTTTATTTTGTTGTTACACTCATATTACATTATTTATTCCGTTTTTAAACAAGTATATTTACATTTTTCAGTTGTCTTCTCGTAAAATATGTTTTTATTTTACAGTTATCTGCCTAATTATTGAGAAATATTATTATTATATATTTTTTTAAGTGCCAAGCAGATTTTTTAATTCTAATTAAAGAATTTGTCAAAAACAGTTATATTATAAGTACAAAAATACATTTTTTACAAAAACGGCTAAGCGGATTTTTTTAATTTTTGCGGAATTTTGCTTCTTAAGCACAACTATGTGATATCCAGCAAAAAAATTCGATGTGCCCTTACCCCCCCAATTAAGTTAGGTTCATGGCCACCGTGTGTGTTAATAATAAATAAGTGTTATACATTTAAATGTTGTGTTTTATTTGCTTTATTTGAATTGCAATCAACGAACTCGAAACGGTTTTATCATCTTCCTTATTGTTGTACTTTTTAAAGCGTCCAAAAATAGACTTTATGTGTTTCTTGTTGTTGTACTATTTTACATAAAAAAGTGCTGGTTACGATCAAATAAAAAAATGCAAAAAACGACAACACTAAAGAGCGTTAAATATTTCATACAAAATTATGAACACTTGAAACCAATAACCCGTATATTATATTTTTGAATAGCATTTTTCTAGATTTTAACTTGTTTAAATTCTAGCATTTTACCCGCTACTTTGTAATCGGGCCTTTTCTTCCATGAACATATTAATATGCCAAAGTTTATGTTCCTAGGTTTTTACAAAAAAGTTCCAAAATTTTTCATCTCATAGGTTTATATTCACACAGGACTTTGCACTTATAATTTTGTGTTTCTAAGTTCAATATTATAGAAAATTCAAAAAGTACCACTCGTAGAACACAAAAGCAATTGAAAGAAAGTAAATTTCCCGTATTATATTTTTTGATAATTTTTTCACCCCATTTATGTATCACAATAACTTTACAATTTTATATTATATAGATAGATGGAGAACGATTTTTACACCTTTAACGTTTGATTTCAGAAAAAGGTCCAAATCTGTTTTGTATTTTTTACATAAGCTACGAATGTGATATAATTTTTATTTGGCCTTTTACACCCCAAAAAGGCCGAACCTCAAGAGAGTACCAGACACCTGATCGTTTATTTTTTAATGAACAATAACAAGTATTAAATTTTTTGTATCTCTTTTAGCTTAGGAGATATGAAGTTAGCGCATTTTTCTAATGAACAACAGTAAGTGTTACTGTTTTTATCTCTTTTAGTTTAGGAGGTATGAGGTTAGCAGGATCAATTTGGCGATTGGCCAGCCTTCGGTCCAAATGTCAACCTTTTAAATTCATTCGTTTATGCTCTGCGATGAAAGATAAATAGATGGAGAAAAAATCTTTTGAAAAAATTTGCATCCCTAAAACGTTCGAATTTCGAAAAAGTACCAAATATGCATTTGTCTTTTTTAGATAAGTTACAAAAACATGTTAAATCAATTAAAAATGGATAATGATTCAAAAAAGCAAATTTCGATCTACTAAAGGTTAAAATACAATTTGGTTTAAGGATTGAGGTTTGACTTTTGACGCCAGCTGTCGTCGATGGCTGCGAGTGTAAGCCGGCAAATCCTTCTGAGGAGATCAAGTGGTAGCGATCAAAACATGTGAGGGTAACCAGCCGCCTGGGTTCGAATCTCAGTCAAAATTGTAAAAATTCCTTTCTTCATAAAAATAATTTAATGAAAATTAAATTTGATGAACTTAAGCCTGATAATAAATAAATAAATAGTTCAACAAAATTACCACAATACTAATCAAATGTTATATAATTTTTATTTCTATGCGTATTGGGTTAAAAGCTAGATGGTGGACAAAAAAGTTGCAAAAGATAGGTTTTACCCGCTTACAATCTAAAACTGCCGAATTTCCTAAAAGTACCAGACACCTATTTGCCTTTTTTATTTAATGCACAAAAATAAATATTACATTAAAAAAATTACCAGGTTATTTAAAAAAGTACCATTTAGAGACGAAAAAGTACCTAAAATCCCTCTTACAGATTCTCAATAACTAACGGAAATTCAAAAAGTACCAGTTAATAAATAAAAAAGTACCAAAAAGTTCCCTGTAATAGATTCTCATCCACTCAGGATATTGCATGTTGAATTTTATGATGCTACGTTCAATATTAACGGAAATTCAAAAAGTACCAGTTAAATAACAAAAAAGTACCAAAAAGCCCTTTTACAGATTCTCATTTACTCAGGACCTTGCCTGTTTAACTTTATGTTTCTAGGTCCAATACTAAAGGCAATTCAAAAAGCACCAGTTAAAGAACAAAAAGTACCAAAAACTTCCCTCTTACAGATTCTTATCCACTCAAAGCATTGCATCTTGAATTTTATGATTCCACTGCTTTACAAATTTTTAAATAATGTTGATAATGAAATATACTATTTGGTTAAAAAATAAAACATTCCAGATATTTACTATAACGTAGAAACAAAATGAAATAAAAATGAAACATTTGAAAAAAACGTAAAAATAGCCAAATTTTGAGGTGCCATAACTCAGCCATTTCTTTTCAGATAGAAATTTGTAGCATATCGACGGAAAAGGCATTCAATTACCTTTCCAACTATGTGCAATTTATTTCGATCAGACTCTTCGGTTGAGCTCCACAAGAATTTGAGTGGGACCATACATCGAAAAACACAAAAGTACCGTTATCTAAAAAACAGTACTTAGAAAAAAAAATTACAGCGTTTTTCGTGTTCAGAAGGTCCCAATTAATTTATCTAAACCAGTGTTCTAAATTCAATAGTAACGGATATTCAAAAAGTACAAGTTTAAGAACTAAAAAGTACCAATAACCGCTTTTAGAGAATCTCATTCACTCAGGACCTTGAAAGTTTGATTTTATGTTCATAAGAGCAATATTAGAGAAAATTTAAAAAAAGTACCAGTTAAAAAACGACAAAGTACCAAAAAGATCCCTCTAACAGATTGTCATTCACTCAAAACCTAGCATGTTTAATTTTATGTTTCTAGGTCCAATACTAACGGAAACTCAAAAAGGACCAGTAAAAGAATAAAAAAGTACCAAAAAGTTACGTCATAGATTCTTATCCACTCAGGACATTGCATGTTAAATCTTATGTTTTAAGGTACAACATTAACGATAATTAAAAAAATACCAGTTGTAGAACCAAAAAGCTAAAGTAAAATATCAAATTTCCCGTATTTCTCCTTTTTGGTACTATTTTTTCCCCCATTAAAGTATACAAAATTTAAGTATTGTAGTGGGAGCCCATAATTTTGTACGAATATGTTAATGAATGGAAAAAAAGGTTTTGTAAAAAAGTACCAAAAATAGTTACGATTTTCTCCCTTAAATGTTCAAATTTCGAAAAAGTACCAAATTCGTAGTTTTTTTGATAAGTTTCGGATGTGGTATAAACTTTGTTTCTATTTTTATTGGTTCAAAAGATAGATAGGGTATCAAAAAAGTACTCAAATTCAGGTTTTACCCATATTCCGTAAAATCAAATAAATATTCAGTTATTTTGTAAAATTTTACTGTCAAAAATTCAACACCATATTCAGTAAAAACGATTAAATATTCAGTTATTTATTAAAATTTTACTGCTAAATTGACCCCATATTCAGTAAAAACAATTAAATATTCAGTTATTTTATTAAATTTTCGTTTACTCCACAAAAGAGCCGAATTTCTAAAAAATTCCAGACAGACACCTGTCCGCTTGTTTTTCTTATAAGCGAGAGAGGGAGAATATTTTTATTTACTTACCCAGTTACACACGTTTGTTTTACTTTTGTTGTACTGACCACGTTGTTTACAGAAGAACTCTCAATTATAAGACACTAGCAACATGACCGATATGGCTTCGCAATTATTTTACTTTTAAAATTTGATGTATTTTACTAAATTATTTTAACAAATAGAAAATGGGTATTGCTTACACAAAACAAGCAATTCATTTTTTATAGATTAATTCTTGGTAGTAAAATTATATAAAATAACTGAATATTTAATTGTTTTTACTGAATATGGTGTTGAATTTTTAACAGTAAAATTTTATAAAATAACTGCATATTTATTTGTATTTATGGAATATGTAGTTAATTTTTTGACAATTAATTTATAAAAGATAACTGAATATTGATTTGTTTTTACGGAATTCGCGGTTGAATTTTTGACAGTAAAAATTAAATGAACTTTTCGTTGCTTTAAATTACATTTTTATTTACTTTAACATAAAGAAGAATTTAACTCAATCAACGGACAATATTAACTGCAACTGAAAATCCGTATTAATATGCACTTAGTTTTTTGAATAACTATTAGAATCAGTTAAAAATAAAATTGCTTGGAATTTTAAATGTTTATTTATTTAAAAATTACTGAACGGAATATTTCTTAAATAAACTACAGTCCGTTACTGTAATAATATTGTGAGTGTCTTGAAGATGAAGTTTTTTTGATATTATATGTTCACAATTTGTGTTCTTTATGGCAAGATCTTTGTCTCAGAGGGTTAATCAAAATTCCGAACGGTTTGCAAGATGTGATCCTGAGAAAATTATCACTTTTTTGCAAAAATTACCCCTAGGCCCCAAATCTTTAAGGGCCCATAAAAAAAAGTGCACGTCTTTGGGCAAAACTGGGAGACGCGGGTCTTTTTTTTGTCCTTTATGGTTATTTATTGTCCGTATATCGTTATTTTTCCATGACTTAAAAAATTACACACAGTGTAATAACAGTTATAGTTTCTTTTACTGGTTTAAGCAAAAAAAAGTACTTAATGTATGTTTACATAACATTATGCAACAAAATTAAACTTTTATCGTGATTTTTGATGATTTATTTTTCTCTTTTTTTAGTGCGTAACTAGACTTGCCACCCGTACTTTATTATAAAGTATTGTAAGTTATTTCGAGTAATTGTACTCTATACTTTATGAGAATAATAAAGTAGGCGAAAATCTTTTATTTCGCATGATTAGATTTGGCTCTAAATCAGAAGTGGGCACAACTAAAGGCCCAGTTAGGCGAACGTTGCTGTACCCGTAATGTACCGCACCGTACTGTAAGAACGTTGGTGCACTTATAGAACATTTAAAAACGTGTCATATGTTTTTCCCATACATAACCCTGAGGCCACACGATCAAGTTGTTCTTGATAGTCTTTTACATATACTGCTGTGCTTGTATTGATGCTTATTAGTATTAGAGAATAAAGAGTCGCTTGATAATCGACGGCTGAATTGTGTACTCTCGTGGACTAAATGCAAGAGGCTAAGAATACGTGTTAAATCTCTCATCACAATTGTGCTATGGAGCGCCCACCATGGCTCTAAATAGATTCACGTTAAATTAGTTAGGGACATTTGTTAACATTTTTTAAAGGACCATGTCATGACAATTTTTCGAAAAAATATACGGGCATGATCTATAAATTGAAATGAAGTGGATTTAAAACGCAACAAATTTTGAAAACGTGCCTGTAAAGAAAGTTCATAAACATTTTTCTTTTTATATACTTCATACTTTGAGTACCAATTATATTTACAAGAACAACTCTTAAATCCAGAAATAACTGTAGTCATTTCGTAAATAATTGCAATCGAAATCTCGTTCGTTTTCAAATCCACTTCATTTCGATTTCTAAAACATGACCGATAGTCATAAAAGTCATCGTCCAGACTTGTAATTTTGTTGTAGCAATTTTTGAGTTCATGGATAAGAGTGGCGAATAAATTGGTGAGGGTTACTCAGCTTCATGTACTCTTCAATTCTGTTTTGTTTTGAAATTCTCACACTTTTAAATTTGTAGGTGTATTTGTATTTATATATTAAACTAACTTAACCCAGTGCGCTTTGCTACCCCATCGAAATACAATTAGTAAAATTGTTTTAAAACAGATCTCGTGTATTGATAACAAAGCATCTTGTACAAAATTTTAATGCTTTTACAGTACCCGTTCTACTGGAAATCTCATGTGTATTTTTCCTATCGAACCAACTTTTGGGAAGATGTTGTGTATTATTATCTAAGCTATTTGTATAAAATTGGAACTTCATTGGAACTTCACTGTAACAGTACTCCAACTATGAAGAAATCTTTATTGTCATTGTATGAGACGTACCACCCCCACTTAAAAATTGTAAAATATTAATTGCTTATGTTAAGAGCCGGGTTATCAGAAAATTACTGTGAAAATCGGCTCTGTAGCTTAGAAGTCTATAGGGAACAAAATTTCATACGCTTTTTTACTTATGTACATATATATTATTGATTTCTCCTCCTGCACCTAACCCCTTAATTTTTATTTTGAAAGGTGTAGTTTACCATAAGAGTGGATCCTATAAGCCTTGAAGACATTTGCCTTCAGATATTCGGAATTTAATAATTCGTTCTACGAGAGGTACTCCTCAACCCCGCCGATTATTAATTAAAAGTTTATAGTTTACTATAAAAGTGGATTAAATTCCGTTTGAAGACTCTAGCTTAGATAGTTCTTCAGTTACGCGATATTTAATATATACATCCTATGGGGGTATTGCTCTAGCTGCGCCTTCCCCCTTAATTTTTATTTTCAAATGTGTAGGTTGCTATAAGAGTGACACCTACCAAGTTTGAACATTCTCACTATAACAGTTCGAAAGATATGCGATATTTAACATTAGCATCCTATTGGGGGTACCACTTCCCCTGCTGCTATCTTATTTCAAGTTTGAGGCTCAGAAGATGCAACTAAAAAAATTTAAGAAAATGGGTGCAGCGGCTCTTAACATATGCAATACTTAATATTGGCATCTTATGGTGGGTTCCACTTCCCCTGCCCCTATCGAAAAAATAAGTGCTCTTCCTCTGTCTACCCCGCCCATTTTTATATTGAAATTTATAGTTTACCATAATAGTAGCTTTAACCACGTTTGAAGACTCTCCCTTTAATAGTTCTTCAGTTAAGCGATATTTAATTTATGCATCCTATGGGAGGTATTTCCCCCCCTGCGCCTACCCGCTTTATTTTTATTTCCAAAAGTGTAGTATACCATAAGAGTGACTTCTACAAAGTTTGAACATTCTCACTATTACAGTTCTTACGATATGCGATATTAAACATTGGCGTCCCAGGGGGGTACCACTTCCTCTGCTGCTATTATATTTCAATTTTGAGACTCAGAAGATCCTACCTCCAAAAGTTCAACCAAATGAGTGGAGCGGCTCTTAAGATATGGTACATCCTAAGGGGGTACCAATTCCCCTGCCGCTATCGAAAAAATAAGTAGCGCATTTTATTTCTAGAGCTCACGTGATGTTACTGTAAAATTTTCAAGAAAATCGGTTCAGTAGTTTAGAAGTCTATAAGCCAACAAACATACAAACATTTTTCATTTTTATATAAAAAGAGGAAAAAAAAGAAAGACAAAAAGTGCAACCCTAGAATTTCATAATCTGAATTTTTAACAGAATTTTAAAAATCAGAATTCACAGAGAGATTTTTTTCTAAATGAAGACCAAATGGCAAGACAAAAGAAAAAAAGCGTCTCTTAATCTGATAATAAATAATTTATTTACTTTAATTTTAATATAGACTGAAAAGATGCTGCGCCATTGTTTAGCAAAGATAATTATTTGATGAAATTTGCTAAAAGCAACAAAAATTACGTTTTTAAATATAAAAATAAAGAGAAATAAATTGCTCATTATTTTTATACTGTGTACCATGGTGGAATAAACAGGTGGCATCGTTACAAAACGTGATGAAATAAATAAATTCTTAGTCAATTTTTTTAATTATGGTCAATATCTTATTTATTTTAATACATAAACCAAGGCGAATTGAGTAGAAGGTGAGGTCAACTCTACAACAAAACTGCTTCTGTGGTCGGGTTGTCAAAAAAATTGCTAGTAAAAAAATATGTTGACTTGACCCCACCTTCTAGTCAATTCGCCTTGACATAAACCTAGACAAACAATGCAGAAGCAAAAAATCGTCATCTGGCGTAGTACTGCCGTCTGTTTATTTCACCATGCTGTGTACTTATTTATACACTTCACCTCAGGTGGAAAAGGGTATATATAAGTTTGTCATTCCGTTTGTAATTTCTACAATATTGATCTTAGACCCTATAAAGTATATATATTTTCTGGGTCCTTATGAGGAGAGAAGTTGATTTAACGATATCCGTCCGTCTGTCCGTCTTACGTTTGATATGTGTTTTCCGGAGACTCCAGACATGATAGCGGCTAGGTTCTTTTACATTTATGTTGCATATAGTCCACCATTTCTTGCTATAATTTAGCAAGATCGGTCCACAAATGGCTGAGATATGACCAAAAAACCACGACTGCCTCTAATTTTTCCAAAAAATCCCTTGTGGTTGTTTTTCTTTTGTTTGTGCTTTTATTCGAACGTGTTGAATGTTAGGCATATCAAACACACACATGTTTGTACATGATCGCTTAAATTGAAAAATACGTACCTTCAAGTCTCAAAAATAAATTTTTTTTTATTTTTATTAAATTTTTTTATACACGATTTTAAGATTAAATAAAAATTTATATAACGAATTTCAAACATCAACTTTGGCAAAAGAGGAAATGGACTTAGATATATACATACATAAATTTTTTGATTTTCAAAAGATTTTGTTATTCGTGCTAAATTCCCAGTTTTTATTATTGATAAAAACACTTGAAATTTATTGTTGATGGGATAAGCTATTCCTATGCGCATTTCACTGGTTGCTTAGGCCAGATCATCAGGAAACTTCATCCATAAAGATTTTAGAAAAACTAAAGATATTAAACCAAGTAAAAATGTTAAACGTATAAGACTTATAGCAACAGTTCTACTTGTAATAATATCAAAGCTTAAACAAAACAACATCAACAATAAACAGTGCGTTCATCTCGTCTTTTTGATTTTGTCATATTCTTTTTAGAAACTTCTTGTTCTTATCTCACCATGGTGAAGGGTATTTAAGATTCGGCATAGCCGAATATAGCACTCTTACTTGTTTTCTTAACCTTTAATAGTCAATCTACTTTATTTGCAACAAAAAAAAAAGTGGGCACTAGAGTGGCCATAGTAGAAATTTTTTGAAAAGTTAAATTTTTCGCACTGAAAAATATGAGGTTGGGGATAAAAATAATTATGCATATTTTATTTTTTTTTTTAATTCCGAGTACCTCCGGGTTGAGCCCAAACTTTTATTACATTACCCATTTATCACTATTTTTGTTCCTGTTTATATTTAAATAACAACAAAATCTGACTTTATGTTCCCAACTGAATTTCTTCGATACCTATAATTATTACCTTTCCAACGAGCCGCAATAGTCTGCAGATAAACTACGGATAATCTTGCCCGGAATACCCTAAAACCAAAGTCCAAAAAAAAAAAAAAAATTTTTTTATTTTTTTTTTATTATTGCTGATAATATTATACTAATGAAGATTTTTTGTGGGATGAAAAGTTTTTTTATAGTGCTGCACAACTTGAAGCAAATAATGCTTATCCTCTTCGTCGTATGTCAATGTCCGATTGAAATATGTAACTAGTTTAATTGCTCTTTATGCTGGGTCATTTACAACGGTTAAGTGTTGGCATATTCGTTTTGCGGTGCAGTATTTATCTTGGTCCTTTCAAATTGATGGATCCAATTAAAAAAATGTCACATTCATTTCTAAACGATGGAAAAACGCTTAGTGCGAGGAGTAACGAAAGAACTTAAATCCTTATTTTCAAACGATTTCACTTGTTCCAGCGTTAAGTTTAATCTTTTTGAAATAACTTTGTCATTTTTGTCATCATGATTGTCAAGAGCTTCAACCATTTTCCGCTTCACTTCAATAGATATAATTTCATCGAAAAATCCAAGAGCCACCGCCTCTTCGGATAAATACCATAAATGGTTTTTGATTTTTGACAATAAGGCATTTGAAACAATTAGATCGAAATATGAAATAGCGTCTTTAATGAATTGTAAATCTTAACGCGGTGCAGATACAGCTTTAACGCATCCGAACCAATACGAAACATAAATTCGCGTTAAGAAAATGCAAATGTTTCGAATGCCTTTCAGTTCGGAGGATGTCATCTTGAATTGTTCGCGAAGCAAAAAAATCTTATAGCAGTATATAGCTTTGGACATAAACCTAGCATGAATTGTACCGCCAGGCAAACGCAACTGCGTAAAATTTGGTACTTCTTTACCGAGAAAAATTAGCGAAAGTTGCAACAACTCCTTATAATCGGCTCGCACATAATGAGATTTCAACGCCTCAAGACAAAAGTGCGTCTCTATTTCGGCTGCTGTTAAGTTTTTTTGCACTGCTTCGTCCAATACTCCACTCTTGAAAGTATTGATATTCATATTTTTCCAGTCTTTTGAAAAACGATTAAAGAGAGTGACTTCTGGTGCTGATGTTTTTCCGAAATTTAACTCAAACACAGCTTTAATAAGCAATTCGCTGATATGATGGCGACACGGTAAAAAAAGGAAATCGCGACCCAATTTACTTTCAAGCAAATATGCTGAGCCTTTTTCAATACCAGTGTTTGTAGATGTTGTGTCAAATGCCACAATTTGCACTAAATTATCAATCTTCCATTTGCGTAGGAATTTTTCAATGCCTTCAGCAATAATTTCACCACATGATTCTTCAAGTTTTGCAATGCCAACGAGTTTTTCTTCGTTCTCTGCCAATCGATCAACTTTGTCCTTGCCTTTCATATCTGGAAGCATTTTACCGTCCCAGTGCAAGACAAATACTTCAGGAATCTATGTTGAAATTAAATATTATGTTAATTACCTTCAAGATATTTATTTATATTTAATTAGTAAATATGTACCTTAAATTCATCTAAGATCTGTTTCGCTTGTCTGCGCCGATATTTATTTCGCATTGTTTGAAACGATGTTCGGTTAAAGACGAAATCTTCCACTTTTATGTCGTTTAAGTCAGGTTTCATTTCCTGCAACTTACGCAAGACGGCTGTAATTGTAGCAGATGTTAAATGCGATCACTGATGCGGCATTTATCCATGCTTCCTAACATTCGATCATCAACAAAATGGATTTTTCCGCGAGATCCCTGATCCCGCAAAACGAATATGGCAACACTTAACCGTTGTCAATGACCCGGCAGAAAGAGCAATTACTAAAAACTTATTACAGATTTCAATCGGGCATTGACATACGGCGAAGAGGAAAGCCCAAAAAAAGGCTTCATTAGTATGTTTTCAACAATAAAAAAATTTTACAAATTCACCTATTTTTTGGACTTTGGTTTTAGGGTATTCCGTGCAAGAGTATCCGTAGTTTATCTGCAGACTATTGCGGCTTGTTGGAAAGGTAATAATTATAGGTATCGAAGAAATTCAGTTGGGAACATAAAGTCAGATTTTGTTGTTATTTAAATATAAACAGGAACAAAAATACTGATATATGGGTAATGTAATAAAAGTTTGAGCTCAACCCGGAGGTACTCGGAACTAAAAAATAAAATATGCATAATTATTTTTATCCCCAACCTCATATTTTTCAGTGCGAAAACTTTTGGATTTAACATTTTTAATTTTTTCTATATAACGCTATGGCCAGTCTAGTGGGCACCCTATGCGTAACGGTCCTCTAGGCACAACAACTTTGTCATTTGTAATATTACATGTTCAAAATTTTACACACATATCTATGCGTTATGATATAGGGAATAGAAATTCATAAAAAACTCAATTTTGAAATTTTTGCAGATAGGTTATTAGGCCTTTAAGATGACGATATGTATGTAAAGGGTCCGCCAAATAACTTTTTTTTTTTTTTGAAAATGCTAAAAAAAAAAACTACTGAATATTTTCTCAAATTTCTTTTTTTATTAGAAATTACAATCCTTCCGGTTAATAATGATAAATAATTTCATGCAAATGGCTGCCTCGGTTGGCCATGCAGTAGCCTACACGATCGGTCCAATTTTTAAGCACATTATCGATTGTGTGCAGCTGTATTTCACCAATGGCTTCACGAATATTGTCCTTTAAAGCGTCAATTGTCTCTGGCTTGTCGGCGTAACACTTATCTTTGACGGCACCCCACAAATAATAGTCAAACGGTGTAAAATCGCTCCGAGGTGTCCAAACGACATCAGCTCTGCGGCTGATAATGCGATCTTCAAAAACAGGGCGCAAAACATCGAGTGTAGCTTCGGCTGTGGCACGTAGCGCCGTCCTGTTGAAACCAAATGTTGCCAATTTCCTCCTTTTCAATTTTTGTTAACAAAAATTCATACAACATGGCCCGATAACTATCGCCATTGACTGTAACGGCCACTCCTTGCTCATTTTCGAAGAAAAATGGCCTAAATATGCCTCTCCGCACCAAACAGTGACTCGTTTTGGGTGCAACGGCTATTCAATGTATGCGTGCGGGTTTTCTGTGCCCCAAATGCGACAATTTAGCTTGTTTACATACCCGCCAAGATCAAAATGAGCTTCATCTGAAAAGATGATTTTTTTGGCAAAATCTTCTGTAAGCCAAACGCATTGGATACGCAGCTGACGGCGTTAAAAAATGTAAACAACTTTTGACATTTTGCCCAGTTATGCCTATGTATTATTATTAAAAACACAACTCTGCAAACCTACTAATTGGACATACTCAGGGGTGTGAATTGGGCCATGGTTTAAATAAGAAATTATTTTGCTTTAATAAAATATTATTTTGTATTTTTGAGAAGAGCATTTGCCCACACCAGAATAACAGTCTAGCTACGCTTATGGTAGTATCATATTTACCTTTTATTCGCATTATGCCAAAACTCTTAAGTCGTTTAAGTTTTTAGTTTTTTTTTATTGTTTTTTTGATAATTAAGAAACTGTAATTTCAATAAACTTAAATAATTTATCAATCTTCTCCTCCAATTTGTTTTTTTTTGTGTTTAATTCATGAAAAAATTATGTTTAATTCACAGTTAAGTGAATTAAATTTTTTATTTTATACATTTATTATTTTTTGCTTGTATTATAATAAAATATGATTTTATTTTTTATTGTTATTATTACGTTTTTATCATCATGTGTTTTTTCTTGTATGGACAATTATATTTTTATCTTTTTTTTATATAAATTATACGAATACATTTTTAACTCTAGTTTTTTTTGGTAAAAAAAATTTAGAGTTTCTGCGTGAAAAGTAAGAAAAAATTTTGTATTATTTGTCTCACATAAAAATGTATATTGACTTGCAAGCAATTTATGTATGTATATGTATATGTATTTATTTTGTAATTAATTTTTGGTTTTTGATTTTATGGCTTTTCCGGTGTAAGAATGTAGTGTACAATATTTTAATGTTAAAAAAGGATAGTCATATTTGTTTGGGTTTCTTTTTCGGTAAAAGAAAAAACTTAATAGGAAATTAAAAATGCTATAAAAATGGCTTATGGTTTTTGATATTGGATTTTAAAATAATTTATATAAAACTAAAAAAACAACAATTAATTTTGTGCAACATTTAGAAAATTTAAATTTTTGTTTTTATATTATTACAGTTAAAAACATAATAATACATTTATAACAAAGTTTAAAAGAGTATTTCACATTTACTTACTTACCATTTATCGAAAATAGTTTAAAATCCTTATTTGTCGTTTGACCTATTTAAAATAACCTGATTGTTATTTTAAATGTAAAATCTTAAATACATATTGTATATCATTGGAAACCTGTACTTTAGCTTGTTAAAATGTTTAGTTATGTATGTTTTCTGCTTTTTGTTTCTTTAAAGATAAAAACATTTAATTATTTATACACCCAACATCGATGATTGATTATATATTTTCAAAAAAAATATAAGGTTTGCGGTGCCACAACATTTATTAAAATGTACACCAAGAATTCGTTTAATTTCACATTAATACATAATTTGATTTTATTTTTGTTCAGTATTCTAATTGCTATACAATTCATTTTTATTAGAAGAAATATTTATTTTTTGCCATACCTCAGTTGTAAGAAAACGCCTAAAGAAAATTATCAAATATTTCCAAATAAACATGATTTGAGTATTTTCGAAAAATTTGAATATTGCTATAAAAATGTTTTAAGTTTAAGTTATAAAGTCGTTATTTAATCATTGGTAGTTTTTATTGTGTTTTATCAAAGAGTTATACAAAGCCTGATTGCAACAGACACCGCAATCGCGGACGTTTCCCTGTTTCATCTGCTACGAATTGTCGTTTGTGGTTCTAAAAGTTTTTGTTTACACTTAGCAATTTTGAAAGATTTATTTTATTAACCAATGAAACTTTAGATTAAAATTTTTGAATTGTCTTTCATTCTGAGTGACAACATGATGCCAAATGCTAAAAAAAACACCTTAAACATTGGATTCTGGATTTGGAAAGTTTTTTTTTTTAGTATTAATGGTCTTTATCAGTAATTCTTTTCAAAGTTAAAAAGTAAGCTGAAACCGATTTCATATGGTTAATTAAATAAAAACGCAGAAACTGTAACTCGGTTCCGTTATATGGCGCCAGTACGAAAAACTCCATACACACGCACTTCACTTACACTACGTCTCCAAGCGCCATCGATTTGATCATGACATGACCATAACGCCGGCAGAGCAACGGTATTAATTTGTTCATGTTCATGTATGTGGCGAATACGTGCTGATGTTCATGTTCTGATTGACCACAATTTTTGTTGTTGTGGCGTTTGGTTGTATACAGAAAATGCATTGTATGGCCAACATCATGGCGCACATGGATGCTAAGACGAATGTTTAGGCAACGATGGCAGCACATGGACGAAACATGAACATGAACAGTCTACACGAGTAGAATTCATGTGCAACATGCTGTTCTTGCCAAGTTGATGGATAGTGGAGACGGGTAGTTACATACACACTGTTCGTTCTTCCAGCCAAACGGCTATTTCTTTGATTTTTCGTTTATAGTACGTATTAAAGAGCTGCATGAACAACTTCATTCTTAAACATATTAAAATGTTTATTCACTGAAGTTCGTGTTCGCATAAAATTGAGATTACTGAACAAATTATTGCTTTTTTCATGCTACTAGTAAACACATATTGTTTCATATCGTTAACCCAAAGAGGTGGTTCAATAAAACGGCATTTGTTTCGAAGTTTTAACTCTCTCATTTTTTGTATTATATGTAATATGTATCAGCACAATTGTTAATAAAAAGATCAATTGTTCATTGCTTTCATATCATAGTTATTTATCTTACTGATTACAAACGAAGCGAACTTAAGATTATAGTGAAATTTCATGAACAACATTATTAAATTTCATGCAAATGTTTAATACTTACATATGTATGTATGTATATATAAGTACACTATTGTATGTGTAAATTCAGACTTAGCAAATGTGAAATGAAACGCAAAACACACGAAAGCAGACAAATAAAAGTCGACCTAATTGTCCTTAAAATTAATGACAATGACTAGCTTCTGCTATCCCGGCCATAAAAATTCAAGAATCCCAATGAAATTTGTGGGTAATTTTTTTTCGCAATTTTAAACAGAGTGCAATGTTGCCATATTTAAAAAAAGGGATAAAATTTGCCAATCAAATAATCCAAAAATTATTATGGCATTAAAATGGAAAAATTGAAGACACGCTTGGGGTTACATATTTTTTCTTTAAATTTAATATTTCCAGGAATATAAGTTAATTTTATCCACATTTTTAATAAAAATTAACGCAAAACTAAAATTCTCTGTTAATGGCCAAACTATAATAGAGCCTAAAATGAGAAAGGACTTTAGTACGAAAATTTAGTAAATTTACTTAAATAGATTTAAAAATATTGAATATCTAAATTGTTTTTTGTATCAGATTTTAAAATTATCGGCTAGACTTAATTGCGGCCTTAAGAGTCTCTTTTCGGGTCTCTGTTAATCTCACTACAAACACCTTTGTATTTATTATTTTGTTTTAAGGTGTATAAAATTGTAAAAAATCTTCTAAATGTGTTTTTTTTTAAACATTAACAAGTATAAATAAATAAAAAAAACATTCAAAACATAATAGTAAAAAACTAGTTAATATATATTACTAACATTTCAAACAAAAATAAAAAGGACATTTAAGGTTTTTTATAGTTTTTTTTCTTTTCTTTATGTTTTAACATAGTTTATTTAAGGATTTAGCGGATTTTTTTCGTTTTAGTTTTTATTATTATTGAATAATCATAATAAAAGTTAATAGAATAGGATGCGGTTTCATGAAAGAATGAAATAATTTATGATTTGATTTTGTTTTTATGTTAAGTTTTTTTCTCTTGTTATTACAAATATAACAAAGACAACAACAAAAGAAAGGATACACCCAAAAATAAACACTTTTAAAAAAACGTAAACAATGCATATTTTGTTTGTCTATGACAGAAAAAAAAAAATTAAAAAATATTTAGTTTACGCATAAAAATATATAACACGTAAATAACTTTTGAAGATTTATTTATTATTATTAATTGTTTTTTCTTTTAATAATTTTGCAGTAAAAAAAATCTAAAAAAAATATGGTCAATCTAAAAAATAAAATGCAATAAAAATAAATGAAGAAAAGAAAACAATTTGTTTTTTTTGGGGTTTTTTTGTTTTTATAAAAAAAAAACAAAATTGAAATTATTTATTAAAAAAAAAAATAATAAATAATAAAATGATCTGCCTAACAAAAAAAAAATATATGTTTATAATTTTTTACTTTTCTTAGAGAATTTTCTTGTTTTCTTTTTTAATATATAAAGTTTTTTTTTTTGCAAACAAAATAAAAGAAAAACTAATGTTTATGGTAAAAATATACAATAATGAAATACATATATTTCAATATATAGATCATAAAAACTGAAGATTTTGTTTTGTTACTGTTGGTTTGTTTTTGCACTTGTTTTTATTTTCTTTTATGTTTTATTGCTAAAAATTGGTTGTAGCTGTTGTTATACATTTTAAGGTAGAAATGTTCTTTTTAATAAATTTAAAGGCTGTATAAGCCGGGAGAAAGAGTATTTTTAACAAAAAAAAAAGAAAAAAGTAAAGAATTTAGAAAATTATAAATATATTAACTATATTGTTGCATGCACATGTATGTATATTAAAAAAAAAACACAAATTTAGAAATATTTGAAATAAATATTGTTTTGCGTTTTCTTTTGACTTTCCTAATTTCTTTACTTTTCCTTCTCCTTCTCTCTGCTTTGTACATTTTTTTTAATTTAACACAATTTTCATTTTTTTACAATTTAAAAAGGGAAACAACCTGCTCTCTGTTTGCTTAACAATATTTCTTTAGCTCCAAAAAAAACTTTGTTGTTATTGCTGTTAATTCAATATTGACCATGTATTTTTGTTGTTATTATATTGCTGTTGTTGTAGAAGATCCAAGACTATTTTTTGTTTTATTTTATTTCTTAGCTGTTGGTTTTATTAAAAGTTTTTATGCTTTTTTGTTTATGATAATTTAGTTGTTTTTTTAATTAAAATATTTTTTTGTTTTACTGCTGAATTTTTTGGATTTTCTGGTTTTGTTTAAAAATATTTTTTGTTTTAAATTTTGTTGTTGTTTTTAATATTTCATAGTCATTAAAAAGGAAACAATTTAGTTTGGTTGTTAGTTGTCACCACCTTCTTGTGGTTCATCACCATCACCTTGGGTATCTGAAGTCCAGAGGGTAAGGTTGTCTCTCAACAATTGCATAATGAGTGTTGAGTCTTTGTATGAGTCCTCGTTAAGGGTGTCGAGTTCAGCTATCGCATCATCGAAAGCCTAATTATGGTGGGAAAAGAAATTTATTAGTATTAATTTTTTTTTAAGATATAAATAAATTAAAAGTTTTAAGAAAAAAAAGAAATATTTCAAAACAAGCTTTATATACATACATATATATCGTTTTTGTTTGGTTTAAATGTATATTAACCATACATCTTTTTTCAAAACACATCTAATATATTAATAAGTATTTATATAAAATAAAAGAAACATCAACATTTTATGAGTTCAAAAATATTACTTTGTTTGTCTTAAAAAGAAAATAAACGGAGAAAAAGAAATAGTAAAACTTAGGCGATGACCTAGTTCTGATCAATAAACAAGCAAAGATAATTATTTAGGGTATTCACGTCACAAGTTGCACCCTTGCGAAAAAGAAAAAGCGAAAAAATATAACAACAACCACACAGACAATAAGTTGTGCGTAAATAATTTTCTTTGTGGTTATGTGTTTGCACATTTGCTTTTTTGCAAGGGTGCAACTTGTGACGTGAATACCCTTATTAAATTTTTTAATGAGCTGGGCCATTTAGTTTCGGTTTAACAGCCAATTATAGCAGTCAGTATAGAGAATTTCGTGTGCTCATTAAGTATTCCATGGCAAAAATCTATGAATTAGTCTACAAATTGCTGTCACTGATCCGCCCTTTTCTCCGGAAGTCACGAGTGACTATTTCTTGTTTTCAAAGATCTCAGCGGAAAGAAATTGTACTCCAATGAAGAAATTATCTCACAAACAAATTTCTAAGGGTAATCACTAATTTTTTACTAACCACTCACACTTTTTAAATTGACCACGAGATTGCTTTTAATTTGACCTTTCCATTTGTTTGGTAATTTTACGATCAATTTAACAGCTTGTCTTAATTTTGGGTTTCCTTTTAAAAATATGTTACTTAAAAAATAAATGTGCTTAATGCACATTTGAGCCATACTTCATTTGAACGTAAGACGTTACGCCATAAAATTTTAAATGCACAATGCCGCTGTAAACGTATTTTGTTTTAATAAAAGTTGGTTTTTTTTTTTTGAGATTCGTACTATGTTTTCTTTTAAAAATAATATTAAAAACTTCCAAATTAATTCAAATTATTGTTAATTTGTCTATCATTTTATTTTATCAAATATTCAATTTAAAAACACAAAAATAATTTCATTTGATATTTTTAATTTTTCTTTTTTCTATGACAATACAGTCCAGAATGTACTAATAAAGTTCACCTTCTCTTTAATCTATTATGAAACAGTCGCAGGCGTATTTTAAATATGCCAACCACGATAAGGGTGATTGTAATATATAAATTAAATTCTCGAGCTTAAGGTCTTATTTTTTATATAAAAAACTTTTTTTATAAATTTATTAAAAACCAATATTTCGGCACTTCTTTTGAGTGCCTTCTTCAGGGTTTTTTCCTTTTCTTTTTATCAAAAAATTAACAATTTTTTTTATAAAACAAATTTAACAAACGAGTTTTGACAAACAGTTTGTGTGACCAACTTGATAGTGATTTATTGAACGTGTGAATTTTTGAATTTTCAATGTGTAAATTTGCAGTGCATATTATGATTGATCGTAAGCATACCAATTTTTTTGGGCAAATCTGCATTTTCCTAAAAACTTTTTCTGGAAACACAAAAAGCTTCTGGCCGCATTTTAAAAAATCTGATTTTGTTTACAATTATATGTACAAAAGCAAATTAAAATAAATTTTTTCTTTTTAAATTATTTGAATTTAATTCTCTTCTTTATATTAAAACCGACAAAAATTTTCATTTTATATGTTTCCTTAAAAAACAATATGGCGCTTAATATGTCAAATGTTATTGTTTACAATTGTTTGCAAGTGAGCAGATATGCACTACATACTAAGTTTGCGCATGATTTTTTTTTAGTGCAAAAGAAGTAATAGAGGAAATTGCAAATACGTACATTTTGTTGTTGTGTTGTGCAAATTTGTGTATTTTTGCACGCATTTGCACACTTTGCACTACCAATCGGGATTTCGCTTGATATTAATTTTAACAAAAAGAGTAGACAGCTATTTTTAAGACTCTTGAAGCCAACTCTGTAGGGCGTAATTTTATTTTGAATAAGTAAGAAAGCGTTAAACGTGATTCCCTAACATTTGCGAAAATTGCAATTACTTCGATATTGCATTGGAAGATCGATATGTACATATGTAAATAAATTTTCAATGTTTATTTTGAACTCATAAAAAATTAAACAAGTTTCGTCTCCATATAAAACGAAATTTTCCATAAAAAACATTCCCATTATAACATATTCTTTTCTTCGTAAAAAGGACCAATAAAAAAAGCATACTAACAATATTTTTTTTTAAAATTGTGTTTAAATCACTATCTCATAGAATATAAAAACAACGGTACACTCATGATAAAAATAATTTACGGTCAATTTTACCAAGTTCAGCTATAATTAACTATAACTATATCTGTAAAAAATATACTGTTAATTGGTACTTTTTTTGGTTACACATTTTAAGACTTTCTTTGTTACAAGATTTATAAGCGATTCATAATGATTCACAATAATTATAACTGAACTTGGTAAAATTGACCGTTAATATGTTAAAAGACTTAAACAAAACAAACACATGCTTATGTTAAAATTCAGGGTTAACGGTCAGGAGAATTTCATTTTAGAGGTTAAAAACAAATCCCAAGTAAGAGAATTTCAGGACTTAATTTTTTTCTTTTATTTTTTTAAAAAAAACACAGGTATTAGAACACAAAGCATAAACACATTAACAAAAGTTTTGCATATGTCCGGAATTAACGGGTTGATTCAGTAATTAGTTCAAGCCTAGAGAAAAAGCTGTTTTTGATTAGTGGTTTTCGGTACAATCATTTAACATTTTCAAGAGCAGATAAAAAATAGTAATATGTAGTAGTAGAAATTTTGTTGACACCTGTTTAGCTAAATGACAAGCCCGCGCTGGTGAATTGATAATTTCATAATAGAAGACGGAAAAGTTGAGTGCAAGACCTAATCTGATGGGATGTGTAGGCTGCATTTTGTTTTTGGCTATATCGAAAGCCTCTTGATAAGCCTTTTTCGAATCCTCAACCACGGCTACATTTAAAAAAAGAAAATAAAAACAAAAAAGTTCAAACATTTATGAAAAAAAAAAAAAAAAAACTTAACACAAGGTAAAAAAAATAAAACCTAATACAATCCTAATAAGATAAAAAAAAACTCTCGCCTTAACCCAGTTTGTATTTTACTTGTTTTAGTTAAATATACGTATTTGAAATATTTCTTTTTTGTTATCAGCCTTTTTAACTCAGTATTAACCTGTTTGGCCAATTGGCAAGCTTTGTCTGGAGAGTTCAGGATCTCATAGTAGAAGACTGAGAAGTTAAGTGCAAGACCCAATCTGATGGGATGTGTTGGTTGCATTTTACCCTTGCTAATTTCAAATGCATCCTGGTAAGCGGTTTGAGAGTCGTCAACAACGGCTGTTTTTGTAATTTTATTTTTAAGTAAAATGTATTTGATTAAAATCTTAGGTATATTTTATTAAGGATTATGAAAAAACGACTTAACATATAGGTCTTTTTTTTCATAAACAAAATTTTAAAAACATTATTATTGCGTTTACAAACAAAAACTTACTGTTGCGTGCATCTCCTGTGGCTACCTCTGCTAAATACCTGTAATAATCTCCCTTCATTTTCAGGTAGAAAACCTTACTTTCTGGATTGCTGGCTTTGGGAATAAGGTATTTGTCGAGAAGACCCTGAAAATAGGTTATAAATATAAATTTAATCAAGTGTGTTGAATACAAAAAGTTTATTTAAGCGTTAAATATTGATTAATAGGAAGGAGTAAAGGTAAAATTGATTTCAAACCAATTAGCATTATGGTTTTGCTATAAAGTATAACGGACATTGTAAACCATTTTTAAGGGTGGTGATTGTCGTAAAGTATGTTTAATAAGGGGTACGTTCGTAAATGCATCACTGCGCAGCATCAGTGATTTCAAATGGTTATATATTTATCAGTGAAGTATATGTGGACCAAAAAATTGTGAAACACTCCACAAAAATAATAGTCACTTAATAAAAAAATTATAATTATTCTTTTATAGCCCTTAAAAAAAAGTTTGCTTTTCTGATGCAGCGCAGTGATGCATTTACGAACGTACCCAAGGTCATATTAGTTTTTTTCTGGGCATATGGACAAGTTTAAATCTATTAAAAATGTATAAACATAAAAAACACAAAAAAGGCCGTCATTATTTATAAACACACGTACATATTGCATATTTGATTTGGTTTTACGAGTAATTATAAAAGAAGATGAGCCGCAACATAATTTCCAGTAATTAGATACACTGGGGAGTTCTTAGGCAAAATTTCTTAAAAGTTTGTTTTTAAGTTACTCTTAATGTCATTAATTGCAATGTAAATATTTTGACGGAACACTTTGCTGTTGTTCGATTCTTCTTCGAAAATAAGGTCGGCCAAGCAGTTACCGTGTTTGCTATCGCGATAACGCGATAACGAACTTTTTGTGGCCAACAATTGAAGATGTGGACCTGGACGATATGTGATTCCAATAGGATGGTGTCGCTTGCCACATAGCCAACGAAACAATGGCTCTTTTACGCGAGAAATTCAATGGCTGTGTAATCTCACGTCGTGGCGCTGTTAATTTGCCACCAAGATCATATGATTTGACACCGTTGGACTTCTTTCTTTGAGGATATTTAAAAAAAATGTACGTCAATAAGCCAAGAACAAATGAAGAGCTAAATGATGAGATAATTCGGTACATTAACGACATTGAATCTTAATTATGTCTCAGAGTCATTCAAAATATGAACCATCGGATAGAGGTATGCCACCGAATCCGTGGCGAGCATTTTGGCGATATTTTTCACACATAATTGTCATAAAACCTTCTATGATAATAACAAATATTAAGATAATTCTTTGAAAACTTTTTGTTTTATTTACAATTAATATTTTGCTTTTTTGGTTGAACCACCCTACATACATAGTATATAAAAATACAAGACCTAACTTATTCACATGCTCAATCATCAACGCCCAGTCATAACGGCTAAAGCTATAGACTTGAAAATTGGTACACAATCACCTCTTTTGATAAGCAGATCCAATATGAAGGGATTTCTTGAAATTTGCTAAGAGGCTAGAAACTGCTCAAATCTGTAAGCTAATCGGCCTTATTGTGGTTGTCGTTGTCGTATACGACTGTGTAATAGATTAAAGTAATATACAACATGTGTTCTTTAATCTGCTACAAAAAACGACACGTTTGTTTACGAAAACGACAACCACAATAAGGCTGAATATCTCCGAAATTAAGATAGATGCAATCAAAGTTCAAAAAGCATATGAATTCCGTCAACAAATAATCTGAAGCCTGTTTAATATTTGTTTGTGAGTTGTACTTTTAAAAGGTAAAACGGGTAATTTTTGTACTTTTTTACTATTATTTATCTTCTAAAGTATTAAAGATAGTAATAAAATTTAAATCTAATTGCTCACGTTTTAAAGACATCTCGACTATGTTTTTTATTTTAGTTTTTCAATTCTGACTAATATAAAATGAGGTCTTTTTTAAAGACATTTTAATGTGTTTTGGTACTTTTTTGAATATCAAATTATTTTTGGTACCTTTTAATTTAATTTAATTCGAATCAGGTAAAATTTATCTTCCAGGAGTGAAAAAAGAACACGTTCTGCGAAGAGGTATACCTTTCATTCTAACAACACGGAATGTTACTATTTACGCCTGCTGTTCCATTAGGTTTAAAGACCGACATCATTTGAAGGCTTGAAGACTGTGAACGGTGTACTTCGTTCGACATTCCAATCTGCATGTAAGGCTCTTGGATTACTCGAGGACGACAGACATTGGGACACTACTTAAAAGGAAGCTGCGTTGAGCGATTCTCCTGTGAAACTGTAAGAGTATTTACAGTAAGATTAATTTTCTGTCAACTCTCTGATTATTATGATATACGACAACCAAGGAGATAATTGCAAGATAGTGCAACGACTTATGATTGAGGATGCAAAAAAGGGTACGTTCGTAAATGCATCAAAACTGTACATCACTGCTGCAGTAAAATTTTGTTGCTAATGCGTGATCACTAGTTGTGCTTGTGAAGCTTTTTTTACTGCACAACAGCTGTGCAAAGTTTGAATTTTGAAAACGATCTAAATTTTAAATGTTTTATAAGCAAACATACAAAAATAAAAAAAAAAATGTTAGCGATGGCAAATTTTATTGAAAATATTCAACCTAAAAATAATAGTTCTCTTATAAATTACAAGAAAAAGAATCAAAAAAGAAAAATAAAACGATTTCTTTTATGCTAAAAGTTATTGCATCAGAAAATTAACTGATGCAATAATTGCCATCATTTGCGGCAGAGCTGCGGCATCACGCCACAAAAAAAAACTTTTGACATACATATACGAGTAATGCCAAGTTTCTTACAAGTGATGCATTTACGAACATTAAACTCTATTTATGCGAAACAACTGCATTTACGAACGTCCCCAAACTTTGTAGAGAATTTCGTTAATCAAGATAGAGCTTTAAAAGATATCAGAGGGAACGATGATATAATGGGTGGTGGAGTTGCGGTATTGGTAGTTGGAGACTTCCGTCAGACTTTGACGATAGTGTCGAAAGGCTTGAGTTCGCCTTTGGCGTTTGTAAAAAACTCTATCTTACGAAAATTTGAAAAAATTTTAAATCACGTGATTTTTAAAACAGGCCCGTATGTATACAAACTAGGTTTTTACTACACGTTTTCGGTTTGAGGTTCAGTTAATGCGGTTCTATCAGACAGATAGAACCTTGTTAACTTAGAAAGCGTGTTTTTTTAGTAATGGTCAATATTGTACGTTCTCTTATAGACGTACATATGTACATACATACATAAGTATTTAATTACTTAACTATAACTTTAAGAAAAACTACTTTGAGTTTAAAAAATATATGAGGAGGTTCTTTTCAAAACTTGATTATTCCGATTTTGACAGAAAGGGTTTTTAATTTTTTTGTTTGCACGATATCTTTCCAGGCGTGTCTTTTTTTGACATTATCTTTTGAACATGCTTCCAAAAACCTTTCGTCTTTTCATGATGTCTTTTCAAACATGTCTGTTTTCATATCTAATTGTCAATATACATACATAAATATAATAAAAAGCAACAATTCAAGAGCTTAAGGATGAAATAATTCATCACATTAACGGCATAGAACCACAATTATGCCTCAGCGTCATCGAAAATTTGGACCATCGGATGGAGGAGTGCTGCCGAGGTCGCGGACAATATTTTGTTCCATACATAATTGAACCATACCAATATAAACCAATCAACATCGGCCCTTACAACCTAACCACCCTTTACATACAAATTAAAAAACATGAAAATTCATAAAAAACAAACATGAAAATTCATTTCGTGTCTGTTTTGAAACCCATCTTCTTCTTAACCCCGATCGCCTACAAACAAAACAAACGTGTTTGTTGTATATGCACAAGAAAAGACACCGTTTAATTTCCTCTTTGTTTAGTAACATTGAAATAAAAACTCTGCGAAAATCAAATTTTACAAAACCTTCTCATATTTAATCATCTTAACGCATTTTATATTGTTTCGCTTACCATCTCGGCAACGGAAGACATAAATCTTATATGGCGCATTCGAGAAAAAAACCGCTTTGTTCGACGCATATAACAACTGGTGAGGGTCACGATCAGCTTAACACATTGAATTTTTTATTGTTACAGTTATTCTTTAATATTCTCCCTTACAAAACTGCTTCGTAGTTCGGAAATGCCATATTCCTTTAAATCTTATATTTTTATAAAATTTGTTATGTTTCCTTTAACGTTCTTTGTCTTATTGCATAGCACATAAATGTGCGCTTATTTTTTGAATAGTACCGTTAGTGCTTCGAGAAACAAGAACATTTTTCATTGGGATGGTGCTCAGATTCGTTATTGAAAATTTTATAAGTTTGGAACAAACAGTCTTCGAGAAAATACATGAACGTTATTTGGTAAGCAATGAAAAAACGTGCCAAAAACTAAAAATCTTGAAAGCGAAACGTGTGACAAGGAAACACTAGGTAGGGGAAAGTAATAAATCGAGAAATTCGCATAAATACATTACATTTAAATCGTAAGTGTCAAATCATATTAGGGATGCCAATCCCGAAATCCCGGGATTATTCTAAAAATTTAAGTCTCGAATCCCGCGATTTTTTATGTAAAAATCCCGAGATTTTGGATATAGTAAATATGAGGTATTTTTTTTATTAAATACAACTTTATTTAAATAAACGTGAGTCACCCTGTTAAAAATAACTTCAAAAATTTAATATTACATCATACTGGCAATGAATCTAATTTTAAAAAGAAGTCGCAAGTGAATAAATGTTGCATGCAATGCATTTTGTACCACAGAAAATAAAATCTGAAGATAAAGTTCGGTGTGGTCTTTTTCGAAGTGAATGATAATAGAACTGCGC
This sequence comes from Pollenia labialis, assembly GCA_949318255.1. NCBI lineage: Eukaryota > Metazoa > Arthropoda > Insecta > Diptera > Polleniidae > Pollenia > Pollenia labialis. Next base: position 57,164,043 of record OX439143.1, read on the forward strand.
ACGCACAATGCAAGTTGTGCAAAAAGGTGTTAAAAACTTTAGGGGATTCTACCAAAGGTCTTTTGACACATTTGCTTAAGTTTATTTTATTAGATTAATACTTGCATACATACATATGTATATATTTAATAAAAAATAAATTAAATATTGTCATACAGCATATAAGTATCTATGTATTTATTTACGATACCACCCAGAAGTGTTTAATGCGAAAATTGTTTTCGTCGGCAGCATATGTTTTCAATAAAATAAGGTAGCTTTTTAAAATATATGTTTTAATACATAATTCTTCCATATTACTTTAAAAGAATACATTAAACTGTTTTATTTTGTAATGAGTTTAATTACTATTCTTCATGAATTTATTTGTTTTAATACTTATCCATAAACATGTATGTATATGAATTTTAAAAATTTGCCTTTATATATGAAATCACGAAAAATCCCGATCCGTCCCGGGATCCCGTTTTTTTGAATAAAAAAATCCCGAATGCCTAAATCATATTGATCTTAAGAAAACTTTTTATTAGGTTTTATAAAACTGTCATTTGCTAAAGCAAAAAGCGAAACTGATCGCACATTCCGTACGTAATCAAATGTTTTTTAGAGGATGTTCGCTCATTTTTGACAATAACTTAAACTTGCTAACGCACATTCTGGATAGGCCTTTAAGTCCTATTATTGCCGTGCCAAAAATTCGTGTTTAAGAATACAAAAAAAAAATTATAAAATATGTACATGTATTAAAAAAAAAATTTGCACTCTTATTTGATTATCCTTATGCCTATTACTTTTGTAACTTTCAGAATTTGAACTTCCCAATAACATATGGTTCTATCTACAACAAATTATTTCTTACCGTCACACAAAGTTCTATTAGGAACTATTAGGTACTTTTTGTTCCACATGCATGTGCCTTAACGTTGATCATCAGAGTTATATCTCTTTTTCGACTCGATTTGTGCAAAAACTAATGAAGTAGCTTGGATATTTTAAAAAGGAAAAAAATATTTCGGGACTAAATTTAACTATGTTATTCAAAAACTGTCTTTAAGTTAATTGGAAACGGACTAAGTAAAGCGATTAATAATATTCAACCTTAGTTTCCATAAAAGTAGGGTTGGGACTGTTGGGAATTTATGACCAATTTGGCAACTCTTTTATTAACAATGTGAACGACGCTACTATTATTCTGTATTTTTTTTTTAATTTTGTTCATTCCTTTTTTATACCTTCTTGAATAATAACGTTTTATTTTGTACTTGTGAATTAATCATTAATAAAGAACTGTTTATACTTTTAAATTAACACGAATATTAAACAGGTACATACAAATAAATTCTTCTTGTCCTAAGGTCTCGAGTTGTACTTTGCTATAACATATGCATACATACATATATTCCTTTAATTAAGTCTTTTATGTTACAAAAAAAAAAAAAGCACAAAATAATAACCTTCCATAAGAATATGAACAAAACTTTATATACATATAAAAAAATAATTTTTTATACAACAAAACAAAAACATCATTATTAAAACATTTAAAATAGATTTATTGATTGAAAACTCATCATTGTTGTATTCTACACGGGAGATGTACTAAGGAAGGACGGAAAGCCCCAGTTCACAAAAAGGCACTAAAAAATGAAAATAATAAAACATAAACCACATGTATTTTTATCATCTACTATAATCATTTTTTGAACAACAACATGTCATATTAGCGGCAGGAAGTTCAGGTTTATTCGAGTGTGTAGGTGTAGTGTAGTAATAATATATACCCCATACAGGGAATGGTGGGGGTGGTTTATTTGTTAAACCACACACAAAATATGTACATAAAGGCTGTATATACTACAAATACTAATAAGAACGACAATAAAAATATATCTATAGCAATATATTTGTGGTTGGTTTATTGCTAAAACATTATAGCAACCCTCTTTTTACATGTCTGTATAGCTGTTCCTTAATCTAATGCTTTAAATAAAATATGGTCAAATGAAAATTGACAGTCCACTTGCTACTTAAGTTTTTTTTTGATTAAATTTGGTTTTAAGTTATGAAGGCAGAGGTTTAAAAATCAATAAATAATTGGTATTTTTAAAATTTAGCAGGTGTTTTTCGAAATTCAATATTTAATAATTAAAAAATAAAATGTACTTACTAAGACTTCATAACAGATTTCCCTCAGTTCCTTCTCCACTCTTTCTCTGTACTCGCGGGCGAGCTGTTGTTTTCTGGCGGAGGCTTCGGTTTTTTGCTCAATGGAGGAAATTACTCTCCACGATGATCTAAAAAGAGTAAAGAAAATTAAAAAATAAAATAACTCGCAAAAACAAAATAATAATGAAACACTTAAGTTTGTAATTATAAGCACAATTTATGAAGTTAAATATGAAAACACATTCACAATAGAAATATAAACGTCAAGTTTTCTGCCCAACTTAATTTGACATTTCTTTGATTCAGTGTGCGACAAACTCAACCATGGCACAGAATTGAGCAGCGCTTTTAGATTGTTAAAGCCTTTTACGAAAATGAGCGTTCAAATCAAAATGCATTTCGTGCACTTCGTGACACACACTTTCTCCTCAGTGTATTCGTTAACAAGAATCACGAGTGATTGTTGGTTGAAAGTACGATGCATCTACAAAAGTGACTGTTTGCTGGCGACGTTTGTTGGGCTGGCGACGTTATCGGGCCGCAATTCTTCGAGTATGAGGTCGGACAAGCAGTAACCGTGAATGGTTTTCGCTATCGCGAGATGATAAAGGACTTGTTGCGGCCAGGAATTGAGGATATACACCTGAATGATATGTGTTCCAACAGGATGGTGTCACTTGCCACACAGCCAACGAAACAATGGCCGTGTTATCTAACGTCGTGGCGATGTTAATTGGCCGTCACGATGATGTGATTTGAAACCGTTGGACTTATTTGAAAGATAAAGTGTACGTCAATAAGCCAATAGCAATTCAAGTGCTAAAATATGAGGTAAATTATTGGCACATTAACGAATTTGAACCAATTGAGTTTAATTGAACAATAATGTCTCAGTCATTAAAAATATGGATCATCGTATAAAGGTATGCCACTTAAGCCGCGGCGAGCATTTGCCCGATATTTTGTATTACATATAATTGTCATAAATCTTTCTATCATAATAAAATACATTAAAATAATTCAATAGGGTCTATTCACGGCATACGATATCGTACAAAATTGATCGAAATTTTTTATTTTTGTATCATGACACTCGATATCGAAAGAAATGTATCGTAATTTGAGATTATGGCATTCGATATCGAGTAACCAAAGACATTGCATCTCTCGAATTTTCATTCGATACGACAGGGTCTATCGTATGCAAAAAAATGCGATATGTAGTTTACTGGATACCATGGTATATTTAGTGTAAGGTATGTTCATTAATAAGAGTTGTCATTATTTACAATGTCAAATTATTTTTTTTTTTTTTGATTTTTGAAGCTTGTTTTATTATTTGTATATTTTATTTCTTATTTCTTTTGTTTGACGTTATATGAGTTTTAAAATTTAAACCAAAATTTCTAATGACTGTACCTTGTTTTTATTCTACCATGATGGATACGATAGTTTTCTCGATATCGAATGCGGTGATTAGACCCTGAAAACTTTCTGATTTATTTACAATTAACATCGTGCGTTTTGGTTGGAACACCCTTTAATTGAGATTCGTTAACAAGATTGTTTAAATAACTTACAGAAAAATTAATTGATTTTGTGTTTTTAATTCGCCTTGTTTGATATTTTCTAATTAAACCAAAACAATAGTTCTTTTAACACTTTGTGGATTATTTTATAGCCTGTCTTCTCAGTTATATATGTATATTAGGTATATATGTACATATATTGGGGCTATAACTTTTTTACATTTTTCGCAAATATAAAAATGGCCCAAGCTAGACCACTGAAAATTATTTTAAAAAAATGGTATTCATTTTTCAATCATTTAGGGTATTCACGTCACAAGTTGCACTCTTGCAAAAAAGCAAAAGTGCAAACACATACCAACAACCACAAAGAAAATTATTTACGCACAAGTAATTGTCTGTGTGGTTGTTGTTATATTTTTGCACTTTTGCTTTTTCGCAAACATTAAAAATTAATATACTTTTTTAATGGAGATATATTACAAAATCGATTGTTATTCCAAAATGGCCCGAAATTTTTTTTCGTAAAAAGCAGAACACCCGCAATCGTGTAGTACTGAGGCCAAAATTTGGTTACATACATTGTATATACGTATGTATATGCAAATAAATGTATACTTGTTGCTTTAACTCCTGAGGGGAGCATTAGGCCGTTGTCGGCTAAGATGATTCGTACAAAAGTAATTTGATTTTGTATTTACTAAACGTACAAAATCGCAAAAAGCTTAACTCTTTGTTTTGGAAATAGAAAGGCAAATATTAAGGAACATTCACAATATGAAACAAATAATAATAACGAAAATAAATTATTACAAGAACTTACAACAATTTTGGTAAGATTATTCTTTTAATTTTTAACTAATTTTTTATTTTCTGTCCCAATTTTTGTACCAATAAGTAAAATCAAATAAAGGAATTTAAACACTTATTTTCGTAATACATAATATGGCATAATTTTTGTAACTCTTTTTTTACATACCTGCGGGCACCAACAACATTTTTGTAGGCTACTGAAAGTAAATTTCTTTCCTCGTTTGAAAGTTCAACACCGGTTTCTGTGACAGATTTCATAGCTTGAGCCATGTCATCGTATCTAAAAAAAAAAACAAATAGTATATTTTATTTGGCATTTTATCTTTTTCAAATCATACCTTTCAGATTGTTCGGCCAATTTTGCCTTTTGGACCAATTCCTCTTTATCGACTGTTGACATTTTGATGTGTTTTTATTGGTTTTTTTTACTTAGAGTTTACAAAAAATTAAAACAACGTTTGTTTTTATTGGGTAAACGGTTGCCCCACAAAATTTTTTTAATACAATACGAGCCTAGATAGAGATTATATAATAAGGAATCTAAAACTGAATGCGTCGCTCACAGTATGACTAAATCTGAAAAAAAAAAAAGAAAAATCAATTAATTATTTAAGTTTTACTAAAATATTTGCAATGAAATAAATACATACATATACAATCTACATACATTTATATACTAATATATTTACATATATAAATATATATGTATATATATGTACATATGTATTTATTTTAAATAGCTTAAAATAAGGTTTTTGTCTAACTTTCCGAAGTTATATTGCCAGGGCATTACACAAAATAGAAGCCTCAAAGCAAGTCAAATGTCGACGCAAGACTCCGTCTAGGAAACTGAAAACTTCTAGAATCCGGTCACGAGCATTAGCACACATAATATGTAACCCCCTAAAGAAAATCCACAAGTTGTACAGGGAAAGAATTGAAATGTATGCTTTAAAATAAACGCAATTATTACAATACAATAATAGAGTAAATATTACTGGGACTGCAACTATTACTTGTAACTTTTTTTTTTATAAAAAGTTATAAAATAACAATTTGTTTTCAATGTTTCTATACAAAATTAATTATAAGTTTAATTATTTTGTTTTTATTCATTTTTAAACAACTTTAGTTTTTTTTTAAATTATTTGAGACTTTTTTTATCGGAAGAGAAATAAGTTATTTGTATTTTTAAACGAACGAAAAAAAACTAGCATAATGAAGAAAAAGCACCAAATTTTGTTACGAAATCGCCTATTTAACATGATAAAGTTTTTTATTATTATACCCTCCACCACAATTTGTTGTAAAGAGGGTATATTAAGTTTGTCATTCCGTGTGAAACTTTTTTATTATTCATCTCAGACCCCATAAAGTATATATATTCTGGGTCCCTGAGTGATTCTAAGTCGATTTAGGCATGTCCGTCTGTTGAAAACACGCTCACTTTCGAACAACTGAAAAGAAATGAACAAACTTGGTGCCAAATTGCTTGTAGTTATCCTAAGCAGTTTGGGATTGAAATTCAGCAAAATATGGAACCACCACCTAAAAAAAATGATACTTTTGTTACAAAAAATAACATAAATGGTGAAAAAAGGCACGGAATGAGATAAGATTTTGCAAAAATTTGTTTTATTCGACTGGAAATCACGCTGTAAAATTTCGTGAAGATCCGTCTATAATTTACCCTAGGCCCCATATAAACACTATTCCCGGAAAAAAGTTTAGTACGCCTAAAACCGTAAAAAAATCATAACAAAATTTGAATTGAAACTGTTACTCAAGCTAGTTTAAATTGCTAAATAATTTAATATAGATCTAAACCTCAAACCAACCAATTTTAATGCTGATGTCTGTTTTTATAAAGATTAATTAATAATAAATAGACATCATATTATTAAAGATTCGGCACAGCCGAATATAGCACTCTAACTTGTTTTTTAGCATATTGTTCTGCTTGTAATTCCTCACTGAAATCACATAAAAAGGATTTAAAAAACATGCCGAAGCCAGTCGCTACAAACAAAATCATTCTATCTATCATCTAAAAATTTTTATTTGGGAATTTTTGGGGATTTCTTATTTTTAAAAAAATTTTTTAAATTTGGTAAAAAAAAAACAAAAAAAATATAAACTTTTTAAGGTTTTATTTTTTAATTTGGGGATTTTTTTTGGGACAAGGGAAAAAGTGGGAACTCGCCATACAAAATGCATGTCTTCCGTAAGCAATATGGTAGGCGAAACTTTTACGTTTTTACCTTACAAACCTGCTTCTTAGGAAGCTTCATTTTTTATTAGGTATATTCATACATATCCCACCATAAATACTAAAGGGTATTAACTCAAAATTTTCAGTAGAAGCAAGACAATTTTTAATTTTACATTACAGGCATATGAAAAAGGATTTTTAAACCAAACTTTTCATTACCAAAAAAGTAGACGAAATAGCATGATAGTTTTACAGCGGGTAGATATGCATATTATGTGTCGATTTCTTCCAAAAAGTGATAAAATAAAAATTTTGAGTTAATACCCTTTAGTATTTAGGGTGCGATATGTATATATATATCTATGTATGTACCTACATAAAATAGCATACTAACCCTTTCAAAAAATATTATAAATTTCAAAAAATTAATTGCCTTTAGTCGAATTTTACATTTAAAAAAATAAAGAAATAAAATAACAAAAATATGAATGAATTTTTGAGAACTTAAAACTCGTAAAGATGTTATTACCTAATAAATGTCAACTTAAAACTTTGGAGCTTTTATTAAATTTTTTCATTACTTTCAACTTTGTTTTTAAACATTTTATCAATAAGTTAAGTTCAATGGCTTATTTTTTGTACTGGTATGTATGTACAATTTATGTGTATAAGAAAAACTATAAAATATTTTTTGTGTTAATATTTTAACAAACGAATAATTTAAGCAAATATTTGTTTAATTTTATTTTTAAAAACAAATCACATTTAAATATTATGTTAAGACGTAATACTAAATTGTTAAATAAAAAAGAGCAACAATAAATAAATGAAGTGTTAATCAATTTAATTGCTTGAATTCATTTATATACAAATCACGTTTAAAGAAGAAAAAAAAAACAATAATTAAAACATTCGCATTAAAATGTTCAAAGAAATATTAAATAAATGACATAAGACTAATTCACTTAAAAGACTTGATAATTAGAAGAAAACTCTTTTATTAAAATGTATAATTATGAATATAAAAAAGTAAATGTATTCAATTAATTGAACACTAAAATAAAAGTAACAGAATTACATATTTATTCTTTAGGTTAGGTTATTTGGTCCATTGTGAATCCCTTTAAAGTAATAAAAAAAGGAGACAGAGGAAAAGAAATTAAAACAATGGCCTCTTCATCGATTTTGAACGAAGACTTCCTTCGTTCGCTTAACTTACATGTAAAACAAAAAAAATTTTTTTATAGTTTGTCTTCATTCGGAAATATATGAACTTATTTCCTCATTGCCTTTGCTCCTTTCAAAATGCCTGTTGGTTAGCCGTCTTATGCAAATGATAAAACTGATGATGGCTTATAGTTTGCACCCTGAGACGTTCCTTAGATCATCTTAGTAATAGCTGCCAGGACATCTAGCCCTGTATACCATTGCCAAAGGACTGTGGCAGAGACGTTGACTCTAAATCGTACTAATAATAAGTTTGTACTTTAATCATGTACATATACAAAGTGCTGAAACAATGCAACTACATATGTGTTTTGTTAATTTAAACGTTTTGTAATGTTAATGATGCAATGCACAATATTTAAAAAAAAATCTGTATTGTGTACAAAAAATTTTTGTTAGATAGTTTTATTTATTTATCAGAGTTCTAAATAACTAACATTTAAGAGTCGACTATTCTGTATAGTTTTATTTTTGTTTTGTGCACATCAACAGTGAAATGTCAAAAAAGCATTAACTATAAAACCGATACCCTGATTGCTTTTTTGCAGAGTTACTACTACGGTGTTGTTTTGGAATTACATACATATATGCATTGCATATATTTTGTACTGCGGCGTTATGAAACACTATACAAAGCAATTGATGTTTTGGAAGTCAGCCACAATATGCTAATCGGTCTTGGGTTTTTCCACTTCTTCGCACAAGCTGCAATAGTATGGGAAGCCCCTATTGATTTTATAAATCATATAACTACCTGATAAACCAATACCCTATGATGACACCAATTGTGATTATAAACCTACTCCTTTTCATCCCAAGAAGTGAGCTAAAGTTGGCAGCGAATTCTATAGACCGACAATTAATTCTACTATGTACTCCAGACCCTGTTTGTCCTTTCCAAGTCAGCTCTTCAGCAATTGTATTGCCCTTGTCATCGCAATGTCCAGGAATCCAGCCTAGACTGACCAAGTGACCATTAAAAACACATTTGCAGTCTCGAACTAGCTTCAATTTGCCAATACTATGTCCAAATTTGTTTCACTTTTACATTGAATTTTACACTTCAAAATAATGTTGGTGCATAAATTTTAAATTTTGTTCTGTTAAACACACTGTGCAGTTGTTACATTTCAGTAATTTTCTTCTTTTTATTTTGTGCTTAGAAAAAAAAAATATAAAGGCTTTGTGATCTAAATATTGTTTTCCTTTTGTTGTACATACACTTAAATGTTCATAAATATGTACATATAGATACATATGTATGAATAAAAAAGTTGGCTTTATTAAAAAAAAAAACAATAAGAGAATAAACCATACCTTTAATAAGTTCAAGGTGTCTATACACAATGCTATCATGTACAACTAGTATGCATGCGTTTTTTCTTATCATTGAAAAAAGGATTTATGGCCTCAAATTTCAAGGTATTTACCAAGAAGAAAAAAAAAGTATTAAAATGACAGGCAGTCTTAAAAAAAGAGCATTACTTGATTAAAATCATCTGGCAACACTAATTTGTTCCTTTATAATTTACATTGGAACAAATCTAGTTTACCGACGCAGCTCCAAATAAAAAAACAAGTACGTAGGGTGATAGAAAATTGAAAAATAAGAAGAAAAAATTAAATAAAAAAATTGGCGCAAACGCTTAGTTTTCGAGTTATGGACGTTTTTAGTTTTCATAGAAATGTGTAATTTTTCCACTACATTTCTAAAGGTATATGGCCAATATTGGTATCATTTTGAAGGTTATGACTAGATCTTTCCGGATATATAGAATTTATTTAAAAATTTTTAACTCTTAAGCTCACATTACAGTTTTTGTGTACTTAGTGTATAAAACAAATATTTAAATAAAAGTGTAATACAAATTTTATAAAGTAACAAACACCAATGTCGCAAACATACACTTCATGTTTAGCCGCCCTTCGGCCGGACGCATAGATTTTCTTCTCTGTGGTATAACAAACACCGGCTTCGCTAACTAAAGCTTCTCTGCATAGCCGGCCTTCGGCCGGGCGCAGGGATTTTCTCCTCTATGGTATAACAAACACCGGCTTTGCTAACTAAAGCTTCTTTGCATAGCCGATCTTCGGCCGGGCGCAAGGATTTTCTCCTCTATGGTATAACAAACACCGGCTTCACTAACTAAAAGTTGTCTGCACCTAAAAAATGCTTAAATTAGCCTAAAGAGGAAAATAATAAGCGAATACAAAATACATATTTGCAATCGTGAGCAATTACCTTTAATTTGAGTACCCACACATATCACTAAGTAGGCGGGGCAGTTTTTTAATTCCAGGGGGCCACACGGGCCTCACCGCCCTTAAATTTTAATTTTTTCTTTTTTTATTCTGAATTGTGTGGCAAATTTTTTTTATTTTTTTTTCGTAGCCCTTCAGCCAAATCACATATTTCTATGAAAAGTAAAAACGTCCATAACTCGAAAACTAAGCGTTTGCGCCAATATTTTTATTTAATTTTTTCTTCTTATTTTTCAATTTTCTATCCCCCTAGGTACTTTTTATTTTATTTGGAGCTGCGTCGGTAAACTAGATTTAAGCCTTTACATTTTTCATCTTTTGATTTTGTAACATTTGCATATAATTTTATAAAAAAGTTCGGACTTTGGCAAAAATCGGCCAAAATAATGTCGAACACCGATTATCGGTCGATTAGCAATTTTTGGGCACTACATACTGGAGCTGTGCACGAGATTGTCTTTTGACTCATGCAAGATGTACATATGTATGTATCACGAAGCATTAAATTCTTTATTATAAGTGTTGATCGACGTTTTACTGATTACTCGTAATAGTTTCCTATATGCAGGCGTTCAAGGTCATTATAATAACAACTGTGATCAAAAAAGGGCAAATTTTCTGTGATAATTTTTTAAATTTACATACATTTATTTTAATATACCTACATATTAAGTTTTGTGTTGTGTCGTCCACAAATACAAAATACTGTAATATAATTTAAAGATGATGTAAACTGACGAAAAAGATTATTATTTTAATAAAAACTCAATCCCTGAAGAAGTTGGAAAGAATACCAACGAAGCGTCGGATTTTATTGAAAATGAAATAAATAATCTTTTATTTGCATTAAATTAATGACCTTGAAAGCCTGCATATAGGAAACTATATAAAATCTTAAAATTAAGGCAATTACTTATATAAAAATATTACTGAGTACACACGCAAATTTTATATTGCACCACGCTCATTCTGTCACGTGTAATTAATATTTAAAGTAATCACAAGCGATTTACGCGTAAATCACGCGTGACACGAAAAATTTACATTACTTACACAACTCTATCACACACAATGAAATTGCAATTAAATTTTTTTATCAGTATGAAAAAGAAATAGTTTTTATGGAAAATGCTAATGTATTTCATTATTGGGTAGGCGTTTTGAAAGAGGCGCACGCAAAAGAAATTTTTAAAAATTAAAGCAACCCACACAAAATTAGTTTTTTATAAAAATAACCGATAATTGTTATAAACATATGTATGCATGTAGAAAATAAAAGCAAAATTATTATTTAAAGTTATTAACGTTTAAGTTGTTTTTCAATAATTATGATTTCGTCTCAAAGCTCGTTTCTGAGATGTAAATAAACTCTAATTCTTAATTTAACTTAGGAAAAATCGGCTTCGGGTTTTACTTGTATTGTGTAACACAATGTGGGTATTCTTGTCAAAAGTTGCACCCTTGCAAAAGTGCAAACACAACAACAACCACAAAGAAAATTATTTAAGCACAGCTAATTGTCTGTGTGGTTGTTGTTATATTTTTGCACTTTTGCTTTTTCGCAAGGGTGTAACTTGTGACGTGAATACCCTTAATAATTAACAAAAAAAATGAATTTCTATTTTGGCATAAAGTTTAATACATAATTTGTTTTGAAAACCTTTATTTTATTCTGTATTCATAAAAATTTTTAAATTTATTAAGTGTTCACAAAACAAATTTTGTATGAAAATTTTTAAACTAAATCATCGTTTATGAATACGGGGTAGGGTATTCACTCGGTTAACCGTTAATTGGTTAACCAATTAATTACTACCCGATTAACTAATCGGTTAATTTAAAATTGGCTATTGTCGACACAAAGAATAAAATTTTGCACTAATAAAAGCATTAATCAAAAATAAAATCAGTTTTAATTAAAAATTTAACCAAGTGAATTAAACGTTAAATCAAGCAAAGTAAACGTTTAATCAAGTGAATTAAACGTTAAATTGATATTGTTAATTTGTTTATTGGTGCAAATTAATATTGTCAATAAACGTTTAATACACTTGATTAAGAGCCACTTTTTGGGTTTGAGATTAAAGTTAATTTTATTCTATAATTAGATAATTTGCGAATTAAGTTAATCTAGCATAAATTGAATTTGATATTTTTGGGTTGTGGCTTAAACGATGTAGTGCTACCATACTGAGCACAAATAAATGGCAATATTTTTTTTGCACATGTAAACTTTTTATCAAAGCAAGATGGATGTTTTCAAAGAAGAAGAAGAAAATATGCGAATTTAATATTTTTTACAAGGTAGAAATTTTTTACGTTTAAAAAAAATATATTAATGAAAAAATATAGAAAGGAAAAATTATATAAAAGTATATATTTTATTTTTAAAATAATTTTTTGTTTATATTTTTGCATTAATTGTTTATGTTAAACATATGTATGTTGACAGTTTAAGTTAAGGTTTAAACCACCATCAATGGCCGCTTAAACTAGCAAAAAAGTTTAAAAAAATACAACTCAAAAAGTAAATACGGAGATTAAAGTTAATTTAATCGCTAATCTCTAACCCAAAAAGTGGCTCTAAAAGTTTAATTCTTAATTAAACGTTTAATTCACTTTATTAAAACTGATTTTATTTTTGATTAATGCATTTATTGGTGCAAATTTTTTTTCCTGTGTAAACGATGTTACAAAATTTTTTAATTTTTTGTAGTTTTATAACCAAGAAACGGATTTTTATGCAAATGCATATTTGTTGTCATGAGTCTGAGATTACCAATACTAAATATCTTTGCAAATCAAGAAATTTTCAGTGAAATGGCTACGATTTGTTAGTGCATATTTTACTTTGAATGCATATTTTTGCATATATTGCATATTTTTGTTGCAAATTTGTTTATTTTAAATCATAAAAAGTCATCAATGTTTTTTCCAAATAATTTTGTGGATATCTCGAGCAAATTTTTGAAATTCATACCTTTAATTAATTGTGAATAAAAGCGAAACGCGTTCATCGATTATCATGATTTATGTGTCATTTTGTTTGACTTTACGTGAAAGTAATAGGACTTGACACTTTTTTTTTACCGTTTTGGATCTTTTATGAATTAAAAATAAAAAATTTTAATTTTTTTGCGCAAAAAATATTTTTTTTTTCATGCATTTATTTATAACTGCGAAACTGCTGCTTATGTAGCGAAACGTTGTATGAACAGATTAAAGGAATTGTAATTCTTAATTTTTTTCAGCTTATTCGGACTAGTGGTTCTCGAGTTAAACAAAAGAGCCTAAAACGTGACAAATGCCCCTATACGATACTTACTACATAACTTCAAATTAATTTTTAAATTATTATTTGAGCCACCTTGACCAAACTAATGATGCAGAAGTTTTTCTTTTTGGGTCTTCTTTCATAAACAATTATCAGAATTGAGTCCCGAATCAATCACCTGAAAAATGTTGTACTGTCTAATGCAAGAAAAAACACATTTTGGGAGAATAACAAAAAACTCAACTACTATTTATACGTGTTTGCAAGCAAATTTAAAACGCTTTTTAAACCCATTAATCCTTAAAGTTTAGAAAATTTTTCTAGTGCATATCTACACAAAAATACCTTTATAACGATATACATATGTAGTTATGTTTCATTAAAATGGGTGGACGACAAGATACTTAAAAATCAACCACAAAAAAATTGTTCCCGTATTTATATATGTATAAGATTTTGAGAGGTGCTGCCAACTGAAAACAATGTTTTTTGTCGGGATATTGAGGAATCCAAAATCGTTAACGGACACTTTATAGGCCTAATAAATTTATGTTGACATTAAGTAAGTCTGAGTTAATACGGCTCATGTCTTGGCGTTGAAATGATTCATGTCATGTTGACGACATGTGTTTTGTTTTTTGGTCGATAAAGTAGTTATTAACAAATATTAAAGATTTATGACTGTATTCATAAAAATTTTTTAAACTTAATAAATGTTTACAAAACAAATTATTTATGAAAATTTCGTTTAACAAAGATTGTAAAATTGAATAATCATAAAGGCAGACTTCTGTAAAAAAAAGTTAAACTAGTTTTTTTTCATAGAACAAGTTACATGCAAAATATTTTGACGCGTTTGCGCCAGAAAGTTGGTTAACATAGAACTTTTCAACGCGTTGTGTATTTTTGATACGTAATCAGTTGACAAAAAAAAAAAAAAGAATAATTTAACAAATTTGTGAATCATGAAGAAAAAACTTATTGAAGAGGTTAAAAAACATACAATATATATAAATAAAGCAGATTCAATAAAATAAAAACAATATTGATATATTTTCGAGTTCGTTTTTATGTACAAACTAGCTGACCCGGTCCACGTTGCTGGCCCTAAGCAAACATTAGTGTTGTATTACCACACGATTTAAATTGAGCATTTAACGAAATTTACGGCCTTTAATTAAAAATCCATGGAATACCTATCATAAAAGTTTTTTTACAGAATAATAATATTTAAGGCAAATTGGAAATTATATTAATTTATTACTTCATCTTAAGGCCAGCGCCACCAGCTTCATCTTTCACAGCTTTCATGAGGATGTCGTATGGAAATTTTGTTCGAACTGATTCCCTTAGGGCTTCGCAAAAACGGTGCAACTGTTTTCCGATTTTAGATAAATAGAAAAAGTAAGCGTGGTAAATTTTTCTTTCGATGAAAACTTAAAATGGATTAATACGAACATTTGAAAGAAAAATTAGTCAAATCGATAGAGCCATTTTCTGATTTTAGGTAAATCGAAAAAAGCGGGCGGGGCAAAATTTTCTTTCCGTTAAAACCTAAGTTGGACCATGGCGATCATTTTATAGAAAAAATCGTCCATATCGGCCAAGCCGTTCTCAAATTATGCGCTTAATAGAAAAAGTAGGCGTGGTAATTTTTTCTTTCGAAGAAAACGTAAAATGGATTAATATGAACAGTTAACAGAAAAATTAATCAAATCGATGGAGCAGTTTTTTGATTTTAGGTAAATCGAAAAAAGTGGGCGTAGAAGTGAGCGGGCAAAATTTTCTTTCCGTAAAAACCTAAGTTGGACCATGGCGATCTTTTTAAAGAAAAAATCGGACATGCCGTTCTCAATTTATGCGCTTAAAAGAAAAAGTGGGCGTAAAAGTAAAATGGATTAATACCAACATTTGAATGAAAAATTTGTCAAATCGATGGAACCGTTTTCTGGTTTTTTAGTAGTCAGTTAAAAAGTCATGCAAAGATGGCAAATTGACTACTGCCTATGTTAAAATAATGAGTCGTCGACAAGGAAAAAAGTCACTTAATCAACTAGATGTGGTTATAAAAAAAACAGTTTGAAGTTACTTATAAATGTGTTTGAGTTCCTACAGGGAGGTAATACAAATTTTTATTGTAAAAAAATATGTACATACCCTGCCGTCAAATGAGTAGCTAACTACAAAAAAAACCAACTTCAAGTTAGCTTGTATAGACTAACTTAAAGCCAACTACTACGCAATGCAATATTTACATTAACCAAAGTGTATACAAATACTGTGAGGTAGTGCTGGAATACTATCGATATTTATCGATAGTTCAGATTTCACTATCGATATTACTATTGACTGAATGTTTGTACTCGAGTATATTTGTATTTCGAATAATAAATATGATTGCTAACTTTATAGCAAGTTACAAATAGTGAGTTCTAAGCCAACATGTAAACAACTGACTTTTCGTTGACTGAAATTTAACTAAATTATAGTTAATTTAAAAAAACCAACTTAAAGCTAACTTATAGTAGTAAGTTTATAGCTAGCTTCAAAAGGTTAACTTTAAGTTAACGGATAGGTAACTAACTTAAAAGTTAATTGAAAGTAATGCAGAGTCGGACAATTGACTGCTTCCTAGGACATCGCAATGTTAAAATAGTTAGTTAATTTCATATAAAATTAATGCAAATGTCAACCACCACTACTTGAGAAATAGTTAGCTTTCAGTTAATTTAAAGTTAACTGAATGTCCGACAGGGTATGTACATATGTATGTATGTATATATGTTTGTAATCCTTGAAAACCTCATAAGGAATTTTAATCTATTACAATTGTTTTTGTTTTAGTCCTTGATGACATTTTTTTAATGAATTGTTTATGAAAATGCACACATGCATATACTACATACGAATGTATGTATGTATTTAAATTGAGTGCATGTTTAGATGTGTTTACAGATGTGTGCATAATAATACCATTTTGAATAATAAGATGTCATTTGCAGTCACCATTCTATCGTTATTGTTATTCTTTAACCTTTATTTTGTTTTTTCTTACATCAATCTTGTCGTCTCTTTTAATTTTCTTTTACTAAACCCATGAATTTGTTTGTACGTACATATGTACTTGTAAATAACAACGTAGAGATGATAATGAATCATAAAAAATATTTGCATAATACAAATATGTATGTATGTATGTATGTATAATGAATGTATTAATTTTTTTTTCGCCCACCTAACAACCCACTTGTTGTTGTTTTATTTTCTTTAATTGCATCATTCATTCATGCATACATACGATTATATTATACAGATACATACATACATACATATTAAACAAGTAAGAAAGTATAGTCGGTCAAGCCCGACCATATGATACTCTACACCACAGTATATAAGAACAAAATTTTGCAAGTGTACCCTATTTAGGACCTAGGGCATTCATGGACCAGCCAGAATAAAATTATGTTTTTGAGTTAAAGATTTATATCGTTAGCAAAAATGCAAAAAGGCGTAACTAACAAATACATATACATATGTACAGGAGAAGTAAAAAACTTTTTAAAATGAAAAACTAGAAATATGTCAGAGAAACATGCATTGATAAGTCATCATTTCTTCAAACAATTTTGAAAGAACCTCATTTCATTTTATTAAAAAAAAATGTGTAATTACGTCGTTTTACATATAAAAATACACTTGTAATTACGACCCCTTTTTTTTTGTTAATAAAAGCGTGATTTTTTATCGCAGAAGTGTAAAGTTTTGTCAAGACATGTAGTTTAATAACATTCATAATAATCAATTAAAAACTCGATTTTTAATTTTTGTTAGTTACGCCTTTTTACATTTTAGCTAACGATATAAAATTTCTTTATTTAAATATAAAAAATGAAAAAATATATTTAAACATGAATTAATATTTAAGCCTGGTACTCTGTTCAACATTTCACGTGAAATGCTATCAAAACGCATAGGAAAAAAACTTGTGAAAAAGTTCCGAAATGTTTCTGGCAACATTTTTTTACAACTGCGAAATAATGTAAGCTGCACTTATTTCACGTAGAATTTTAAGCAAAAGCAAAAAAGTATGAACTGATTATTAAATAAGAAATAAAAAATTAAAATAACACAACCGGTAACATTTTTTTTATCCATATTTACTTTCTTTTTTATTAAAAAAAAAAAATAATTTTTAGTAAAATACATGTGGGGTTTGCTTACATACGCAAGACAATGTCGCATACTTTGCAGGAATTGTAAAATTGTACAAACTCGCATGATAGGTACATATCATTGATGCATGTCAAAATTTTCGTGTGATATAATTAATGTTGCTCAACATTTTTTACCAATTTTAACAGAGTACTAGGCTTTAAATAGAATTGGTGAAATTGGCCATAAGGGATTTTAGGAATGGGGTTTATATGGGACCTCTGGTTAGTTTTGGACCCACCAGCACAACATTTTGTTATGACATAATAGCTGTCGTAAAAGTCATTGTCGCCAATTTGTATGGAAATACTAACATTTATAGGGTATGTACATATAAGTATGTGAATCGGAGTTATGATCATACATAAATGGACCCAAACCAATAAAATTTGGTAAGACGGACGGACATCGTTATCGACTCGGAAAGTGATTCTGAGTCGATCGGTATACTACGGTCTACGTCACCAATGCATAATACCCTCTTCACTATAGTGGTGTGGGTATACAAATTAAAATAAAGGTTTTACGACATCCCTCTTCACTGAATCGCTATTTTTGTCAGCATTGTCATTTCAAAAGTTCTGCCAGTAGATTTTATAAAAACTCCAATTTTAACTGCTAATTTCATTAAGTTCAGTTATAATTAACCAGTTAACAATCAGGGAATTCACAAGGTGTTTTATTGTGTCATATTGGTTTTATTTTAATTAATGTCACATTCACATACACGAGACATATGACACAATAGAAAACTTGCCTTCAAATGTTTTTTGACATTTATATTAGCGGAATTCATGGTTCATATTAAATTTAAAATCCTCTTAAATATGCATACTACGATTTAAACTAAATAAGTGGGAGCGACCAACTCTTCTGTATTGTAAAAAATTTCCATTTTTAACTTAAGAAAAGTTTATACTTTATTAAAATAAAAATACAGTATATGCCAGCTGTTTCACACATGTAAATAAATGCACTTACAACATCTATAGTATAGTATTGTAGATTTTGTAGACATGGTTAATTTAAACTTTAGGCATTTGTTGTTGTCGTGTTTTAAATTTACCAAGGTTTACCAAAGCTACAAAATTCACGAGGTCTCTAAAGCAAACCGTGAATTCCGCTAGCGATATGTAGTTATTTTTATTTAAATTTAAGTTTATTTCTAAGATATCATCTCTATTTTATTATTAGAAATAGAGATCAGACACAATTGCTTTTCACTATGGCGACAGTTAACTTTTCAGCGACAGTTTATTAAATCAGCTGACCGCTGACAAAAAAAAAATTATCAATATTTAAAAAAACATATGAATAAATTGTACAATTTTCGAACAAACGATATATTTTTAAACTTTTTGAAAATTAAAAAAAAAATTAAATTGTAAAAATAAAATAAAAACTCAATTTTATACACACTAATCAACAAAATTCAAACATATGGAGAAAAGAAACGTCTACGTTATCAATACCTTTCGATTAGCGCGACATTAATTCAAAATTGTGTTATTTTTTTAATCGGTTCATCTTTGTTTGTCTTTTTTAAATGCCTTCTATTTTCCGTTGTGCCGGTGGGCGTACATGCGTTTTGTTTTTTAATTTAGTATGAATCTTTCAAAAGCAAAAAAAAAATAAATTAGCTTTTAACTTGGCAACAATTTTTTTTAAAAAGAAAATATAATTCTAAATGAAAACTACTACATATGCATGTATATTCATTTGTGTGCTTAGGATAAAATTCTTTCTACAAAAGAGAAAACAGCAAAAAGTGTATTAAAAATTAGTTGTTTATTCAGCAAATATCAGGGGTGTCATGGAAATCGAAAACGTAAAACGAAAGAATTTGGCAGTTTTTTTTATTAAACTTTAAATCTTATTTTTACAATTTTTGTTAAAAAATTCTGTTTAATAGAGCATTATCCGTATAATAATTGTCATAGAATTTCTTTATTACAGAAATCTTATTGAAAAACGACTCTTAGGGCCATTATTACAACTTGCCAATAGTTAAAAGTCGGATTTTGTCGGACCGATAAATAGCTTTGCATTATAAAACCTTCATTTATTATGTTTTCATCTATTAAATATTATTATTATTGAAAATAACAGCAATTAAAAATGGATGTTGTAATAATGCAAAGCTATTTTTCGGTCCAACAAAATCCGACTTTTAACTATTGGCAAGTTGTAATAATGGCCCTTAAAATTCTTGTGTTTAACGTTTACGATTTCCAGTACACCCCTGTATACGTAAAAAATCATTCACAAGCTAAAAGAATTTAAACACAGTAGAAACTCGATTATTGCACGCAAAAAAGACCGGGCTCGGTGCAAGCCTTAAAGTTGTTGCAAGTACCATTTAGTACTTCAACAGAACATATTTGATAATTTCATTAAATTTATTTGTTAATGGTTCATTTTTCTGAATACGATAAAAAACAAGTTTTAGCTATTGCTTTGATAGAACACCACTCATTTAAATTCCTTAAAATATCAGCTATTTCTTTAACTGTATGCACTGAAACACTCACCTTTGCCATTTTGCACACAACACTAGACTGACACATATAAAATTCAACTCCTCGTCAGTTTTCTTCTACGACAGGACACACAGTACTTTGTTCCATATACAAAAATAAGGTGAAACGAAGTTGTTCCAATGTTTAAAAAAAAATTACTGTACTGTATTCGTATCCAAATAATTTACATATTGGAAGAACCTTTTTTTTTTGTTAAATGCGTTTCGCTGCTGCTAGAGGTCGCTTAACTTGTCCTAATTTTTAATAACATTTTACAAACTTAATTCATGTTCTAGAAAAAAAAAGTTATTAAACATTTATTTTAAAGAAGTACCAAAAACTTTTAAGTTAGTATGTATTTGGTAAAAAAGACATTATTCTTTGATATCCCAACATACCATATCGTAATCAAACTACAATACAATTTGAGAATAAGCTTATACTATGTATTAACAGTGCGTTCTTCCAGTTTGCGAAAAATCGCATTAAGTTGAGAAATAATTTTATAGTTTTTTTTATAATAATAAAACTAAATAATTTATTAAATAATTTTTAATAAATATAAATTAAAAAAATGTAGAAGAAAAAACAAAGATTTTTATTTTTCAACGCAAAATAATATAGTATTTGTGAAGCTTATTCTACAATTATATAAAAAAGCTTATAAAAATATTGAGACGATTAAGCTTTTCTATACAAAAGTTAATTTAATATTAAATTCGTAAGATTTTTCTACAATTGCAAAGATAAGCTTATATAAATCATACATTTGTAATATTTTAACGAGGGTTCCGTTTTGATTTTTCTGCAATTGTTACGATAGCCTTTTTCAATATATTCTAAACTCTTTTTCAAGCTTAACGCTTGTGTTGGTAAGCTTATTATAATATTTTTCTCAAGTCATTTGGTTTGTTGGGATGAGCCCACACTTTATTTTGAGTATGTATTGGTAATGTTCTGGATGAATTTTAAAGTGTTGCCGTAACTAAAAAAAAAAAAGGTATACAAAATTTTTGATGTACATACAAATAAAAAAAACTGAGTAAATACTTTTTTAAATTTTCTCTGCCGTTTAATAAACCAAGTGTCCGCCATTAAGTATCAAAAAAATAACCAACTAACCACATTTTAGTTCTAACTTAGAGATATATGATCTTTTTAGAGGTCCAATACCCATTTATTATTTTTTATAATTTAGTACTTTAGATTAAAAGCTATAATTATTTTTCTGTACGATTAAATAATCCAGTTTTCTTTGTACTCTGTTGAGAAATTAACGTTCTAAAGAAATGAGCTTCAAGAAAATCTCTACAGTTACATATTAGACATTATTATACAGCCGTACAAAAATGCAGGTTGATTTTGCCAAAAATATGAAAAATGAAAATCGTCAATATTTACTATAAATTTAAAAAACTGAGTGCACCGTTTTTTCAGAATTTTTAAAGAATATATCCCTCTATAACTCAACATCTTAAAATTACAAATTTTCAATTAATTCACATAGAGGTTTTGTTTTTAATTTTAAAATATTTTTTTAAAAGGGGTAATTTCATAAAAACGGAGTGGTAATTTCAGAATGTAAAAAATTTAAAGCATTTCATATTTATGCTAATTAGATCAGATAAAACGAGTGAAAACTCTTGAAATAGTTTTTTGTTTTCGATTAGCATAGATCTACGACGCATATCTCACACAGAATGAGTAAATTTTACATATTTTGGATAGTTGCTTCGAATTCTTTTTCGCCCATTGAGGCCAGTGATCGACTTGACTCTGGCGGACTACTTGCGAAGGCGAGTGTTGCGGAGGTTTTCTATTCGTTTTTGCTTGGATTGAACCTTATAAAAGTCGACGTGTAAGGGTGGGTTAAGTTCTCATCCTGCATAGAGATTCGCTAACTCCTAGGCGAAATATAATGGACCTTGATTTATTTGCATTCGCTCTTATAAATCAACTAAAAGTTAGACGTTGTTACGTCTAAATAGTAATTCTTAACCAAAAAATATAAAATAGCACTATAATAAATTTGCTGGATTCTGTAAAAAATAGATTCCCTTTTCGCTCAATGTAGCCCACAAGTAGAGTTTTTTTCCCGGAGTTTTTCGATTAAATTTCCCGGGATCCCGCTCCATATAAATAATACAAAGTAAATTTGTTTTAAATAAATGAAAAAAACTTTTTTTAGCGTAAGCGTAAGGGAACTTGTTTACAAAGTAAGTTAAAGAAATGCCTAAATACTACAAAAATTAATTAAAGGATGAAAGAGAAACTTGAATTATTATTACCTTACGATTTTATATGTAAATTTCGTATCATTATGCTCTAGATTGAAGATAAAAAGATAACATAAACATAACAATTAAATTCATAAAACAATAATAAAAAACAAACAAAAATTGTGGTACTCAAGTTATGAGATCAAAAAGTAAATTCATAAAATAGATAAAATATTTTAAATAAATATGTTTTATAAGTATATATATTTTAAATAAATATATTAACATTTTAGGAAATAACATTAAGACACACTCAATGCGTTTAGAAAGTCGGCAAAGAGTATATTTCTTATTTTATTTACTAATTACCATGTTTCCGAAAAATTTCGTTCACTTTTTTACCGAGATTGGACAAATAGTTTAAAGTGCAAAAGATTAGAGTTGTTGCATATTTCTAATTCACAATCCGAAGTAATTTTTCTTTTTTATAAACAACGTCTATATCAGTCAAATGTATGTCAAGGTTGATGCAAAAAATAGCAGCAAACGGACTTCTTCTTACAAGATCCACCTAAGTATTGTGGGACATCCCGAAATACATAAATAATTTGTGTAAGTGGCCAACAAACAACAAAAAAAAATGTAAAAAAAGTTTCCAAGTATAGAGATCAAAATTGTTATTGTTGCAAGTATGTACATTAGGGGTATAACCAAAATAAGAACCTATCATTACGGTATGGGCAATGTTATACTGATATTAAAAATCGATATCAGCGGTCATTTCGGTCCAAAAACCTTCGGCACCGAATGCAATTTCTAAAACACCTAACATTTTTTTTTTTTTTTAATTTTTATTACAAAGTAAAAAAATAATATAGTATTTGTGAAGCTTATTCTACAATTATATAAAAAAGCTTATAAAAATATTGAGACGATTAAGCTTTTCTATACAAAAGTTAATTTAATATTAAATTCGTAAGATTTTTCTACAATTGCAAAGATAAGCTTATATAAATCATACATTTGTAATATTTTAACGAGGGTTCCGTTTTGATTTTTCTGCAATTGTTACGATAGCCTTTTTCAATATATTCTAAACTCTTTTTCAAGCTTAACGCTTGTGTTGGTAAGCTTATTATAATATTTTTCTCAAGTCATTTGGTTTGTTGGGATGAGCCCACACTTTATTTTGAGTATGTATTGGTAATGTTCTGGATGAATTTTAAAGTGTTGCCGTAACTAAAAAAAAAAAAGGTATACAAAATTTTTGATGTACATACAAATAAAAAAAACTGAGTAAATACTTTTTTAAATTTTCTCTGCCGTTTAATAAACCAAGTGTCCGCCATTAAGTATCAAAAAAATAACCAACTAACCACATTTTAGTTCTAACTTAGAGATATATGATCTTTTTAGAGGTCCAATACCCATTTATTATTTTTTATAATTTAGTACTTTAGATTAAAAGCTATAATTATTTTTCTGTACGATTAAATAATCCAGTTTTCTTTGTACTCTGTTGAGAAATTAACGTTCTAAAGAAATGAGCTTCAAGAAAATCTCTACAGTTACATATTAGACATTATTATACAGCCGTACAAAAATGCAGGTTGATTTTGCCAAAAATATGAAAAATGAAAATCGTCAATATTTACTATAAATTTAAAAAACTGAGTGCACCGTTTTTTCAGTATTTTTAAAGAATATATCCCTCTATAACTCAACATCTTAAAATTACAAATTTTCAATTAATTCACATAGAGGTTTTGTTTTTAATTTTAAAATATTTTTTTAAAAGGGGTAATTTCATAAAAACGGAGTGGTAATTTCAGAATGTAAAAAATTTAAAGCATTTCATATTTATGCTAATTAGATCAGATAAAACGAGTGAAAACTCTTGAAATAGTTTTTTGTTTTCGATTAGCATAGATCTACGACGCATATCTCACACAGAATGAGTAAATTTTACATATTTTGGATAGTTGCTTCGAATTCTTTTTCGCCCATTGAGGCCAGTGATCGACTTGACTCTGGCGGACTACTTGCGAAGGCGAGTGTTGCGGAGGTTTTCTATTCGTTTTTGCTTGGATTGAACCTTATAAAAGTCGACGTGTAAGGGTGGGTTAAGTTCTCATCCTGCATAGAGATTCGCTAACTCCTAGGCGAAATATAATGGACCTTGATTTATTTGCATTCGCTCTTATAAATCAACTAAAAGTTAGACGTTGTTACGTCTAAATAGTAATTCTTAACCAAAAAATATAAAATAGCACTATAATAAATTTGCTGGATTCTGTAAAAAATAGATTCCCTTTTCGCTCAATGTAGCCCACAAGTAGAGTTTTTTTCCCGGAGTTTTTCGATTAAATTTCCCGGGATCCCGCTCCATATAAATAATAAAAAGTAAATTTGTTTTAAATAAATGAAAAAAACTTTTTTTAGCGTAAGCGTAAGGGAACTTGTTTACAAAGTAAGTTAAAGAAATGCCTAAATACTACAAAAATTAATTAAAGGATGAAAGAGAAACTTGAATTATTATTACCTTACGATTTTATATGTAAATTTCGTATCATTATGCTCTAGATTGAAGATAAAAAGATAACATAAACATAACAATTAAATTCATAAAACAATAATAAAAAACAAACAAAAATTGTGGTACTCAAGTTATGAGATCAAAAAGTAAATTCATAAAATAGATAAAATATTTTAAATAAATATGTTTTATAAGTATATATATTTTAAATAAATATATTAACATTTTAGGAAATAACATTAAGACACACTCAATGCGTTTAGAAAGTCGGCAAAGAGTATATTTCTTATTTTATTTACTAATTACCATGTTTCCGAAAAATTTCGTTCACTTTTTTACCGAGATTGGACAAATAGTTTAAAGTGCAAAAGATTAGAGTTGTTGCATATTTCTAATTCACAATCCGAAGTAATTTTTCTTTTTTATAAACAACGTCTATATCAGTCAAATGTATGTCAAGGTTGATGCAAAAAATAGCAGCAAACGGACTTCTTCTTACAAGATCCACCTAAGTATTGTGGGACATCCCGAAATACATAAATAATTTGTGTAAGTGGCCAACAAACAACAAAAAAAAATGTAAAAAAAGTTTCCAAGTATAGAGATCAAAATTGTTATTGTTGCAAGTATGTACATTAGGGGTATAACCAAAATAAGAACCTATCATTACGGTATGGGCAATGTTATACTGATATTAAAAATCGATATCAGCGGTCATTTCGGTCCAAAAACCTTCGGCACCGAATGCAATTTCTAAAACACCTAACATTTTTTTTTTTTTTTAATTTTTATTACAAAGTAAAAAAATTAAAACAAGCTTAACTACTTATACATTATTGTTGTACATTATAAACTTCAAATTGAGAGTTCGTGTTGATTTGCAGAACGGAAAAATGTCTTAAACAACTTTCACCGCCCGCTCAGCGCATATATTGTGGGAACATCTAAGAAGTTAATATTAATAATAATATATGTATGTATTTTTACGTTATATTTTTGTCGCATAAATTGTAATATAAATGTTTATTGTGGGTATCCTTCCCTTGTACCGTTTTTTTGTTTTTTTTTTTTAGGAATGCAAGGAATCGCCATTTCTTAAAAAAAACACGAAATGCAAAGACCAGCATGGCTTTCGACATTAGAATTATGGATTTCCTGTAAAACTGAAAAAAATTATACCTTTTTGAACGCTCGCGAAAAAAGAAAGGCACATTTCTTCATATTTTTTATGCACTATCTCACTATGATAGGTCCTTTTTGATATTTGCAAAAAAATGCAAATGGTTATATCCCTAATGTACATAGTACGTAATGAGAACAATTTTTGTTTCGCAAGAATGGAGATGTTCAAGTAGCGCGTATATGCAGGAATCGAGTTTCTACTGTACATTGTTTTAAGGAAATATAATACAATGGTGAGAAAAAAACACAAGCATTAAATATCGATGAAAGAATGTTTTTAAATTTTATTATAGAAACATTTTATGAACTGGAGAAATAGTTGTGCAATTATACACTGGAGCTGTGCGCGTGAGTGGTTTTCCATTTCACAACAAACACGGATGTTTAAGTTAAAATTAAGAATATTTTTAGATATGAAAAAATGTAGTTTTAAAAACATAGCATTCTCAACAAGGGAAAGACAGACGGAGGTCTGAAATGCATTTATTTTCAACTTGCTTTTAAACGTCATTCTCAAAAGTTTTTCAATTTAAGACAGAAAGCCTATTATCCTCCATTTCCTGTAGAGGCCAAAAGCGACTTTAAAAAATAATACATTATTAAATAAGTTAAAAATAAAAACAACTGATTGCATAAAAACCTATTGTCTCAATATACGGTTTATATAGTAATTATAGTTCGGGTGCCCCGGTGGGCCAGCTGGTAGTGAGTAAGCTAGTCTATCAGTGCGGGGGTTGCGTCAGAGACACTAATCTTTTGCAGACAAGCGTAGAGTTCGCGGGATAAGCTTAGCGGAAAAAATGGGCCGAAACAATATTTCACTTCGTCTCCATCCGAAGTACAAAATTTTTTTTATTAAACAGACTTTCAGGAGTTCCTAACCCTACGTGTCCACATGCAAGTGTATACGTATTATTAACGAATAATCAAGAAAACAACCGATTGGCTGAAAGTACAAAAATAGTGTGAATTTTAGTGAAAAAGGGTGAGTTGTTGAGTTTTTCGAACTTGTTCTTACATGTGGAAACGAGGGGTTAGTTACTTCTTTTTATTTTTATATAATTAGACGTGAAATAACCACAATGCCACAGCCGTAACGATGACCGTAGAAACCAAGATTGAATTGGTTTGTATGGTATGTTTATGTCGTTTTGGTAATACAGTGGTTATGGTAATACAGTTTGGTATAGTTATGTCACGTCTAATTGGACCTTTAAAAGAGCGTTATGTGCTATATATTGATTACTATTACTGAGCTCAAAATTGACACTTTATTTAGGCACGCTGGGCACTTGGCGTTTTAACATAATTCGGGTACGCTGAATCCAACCATTTTTTTTAGGTTAGCTCTTATTTTTGAGATATGCCGATATTTCGAAAATGGAAGAGGTTGCACATCATATATTCGCGTAACTCAAAAACGGTCTAGTTTATTGAAATTACTAAAAAAAAAAACCGAAATTCCGCAATAAAATTTCGTTTAAGAAAAGCAAAACAGTCGTTTTAGAAACATAATTTTTTTTGGAAAAAAAATAATTTTTTTATCAAAATTTCGAAATTTTTGTTTTTCATAAAAAATTAGAAAATGCAGCAAAGCTAGGCTTCTAATTTTTTGCAGACATATAAAAAACGAAACTGCAAACAAAACAAGCCATAAATGATTAAAATCTGTTAGCAACTATTAATTCACAAATGAATTTATTTAAGAATTTCATAAAACGCAATATTTGTATGGGAGCCCCCCTAAGAAGTGCAGATAAGGGCAAGTATGTCTCGAGAAAATGTATATTGGTACCCGAGTTATGTTAAAACGCCATGTGCCCGGGTTGTCTATTTTTTTAACTAGCACAGCGTATTCAAATTTTTTATGTTTTAATGACAGAACGGTAATTTATATGCATTGTTACAAATAAGGTTACTTCTGCGATTGGAATAAAACTGCCTAGCTGCACTAAACAGTTGCACGCTGGCAACACTAGTTGGTAGTGCTTGCAGATATTTCATTGCTAAAACCTTTAAGTCGTTAAATGTACTTGCGTTTCAACACTCAAATATATTAATGCTTATTTACAAGAAATACGTAGTTCCTATTCGAGAATTTTTTAATCTACCAGTTATTAATAAAATTTCATTTCAAAAAGTCTGACAGAAAGAATTTGTCTATACGTTAATTGAGTGTAGCATTGTGATGGGTATTAGCCTAGGAATAAAAATCCTTAAAATAGTTTTACTGTTATTTTTCAATTGATATTTTTTCAGTAAAAAATAAAAGTTAAAATTTTACTTATATTTTTAAAATCTCCTGTAACGGTCTCTGCACTTCCGTTTGAAGAATTAAGTCCAGCTTTTCCTTTATAAAAAGAAGCTTTAAATTGTTTAACTCTTTTTTATTCTTCTGATATTGCTTGCTTGTTGACCTTTTTTTAGAAACAATACAATTTACCACAACCGAATTTTGGGAAAGTTTTAGTTGATTATTTTTGCATGGTTTGCATGGTATAAAAAAAGTTCGGTCTTCGGCAAAAATTGGCCATATTAATGCCGAACACTGATTACTTGCCGATTAGCAATTTTTGGCCGATACTGAAGCCGATTAATCGGTCGTATATATAATCGTATTGCAGAGTTTCTTGGTCGGGGTCTAGATCAAATGAAAGACCGTCTAATAAAAGTTTTGCTAAGCAGCCTACTGTAATTTTTTTTAAATAGAATACATTCCAAACCAATATATCATAAAACCATTATATGCAAATTAAATACTGAGACACGTTTTCCGTGTTTGGTGGAAATATATCCAAAATTTTATACACGGGCATAAAGTTATGTAAAAATAAAAACAATTTCTACAACTTTTTAACACTAAATACTATTTCATTTTTTTCTTTAGCATATAAAACTTACGCTACCAATAAAATTGAAAAGAAAAAAGTTTTAAAAATTTTATTTTATATGAACTAACAACAATATTAAGAAAGTTTAAGGCAAACTTACTCCAGATGAAATTATAATAAAATTAAAAAAAAAAAAAAAATTTATTTAAATTTTAAGTAGAAAAGGGTGTGTGTAAAGCACACACAGAAACAAAAAAGTAATAAAATATAGAAAAAACCGACTTGGGAAAAATAATGCAAGGCGTGGTTTTATATATAAAAAGTGTTTTAAACTTTAAAAATATTTAATAATATATTTTTTTAAACCCTAAACAAATTTGTAGATACACATAAAATTTACATATATTTTTGTACCTTGTGCAATTTTTATTTTAATTCTTAAGCACCATTAAGAAAATGAATTCTTTTTTCTGGATTTAAACACCAAAAAATTATTTAATTTTTATTTTACGAAAAAATTTAAATTTTCTTTTAACTAATTTTTAACTAACTAATATATTCAAATGAAAAACTATATTTTTTTCATTCTTCTTCTGCTTTATTTTGTTGAGAGACGGAATGTAATTGCGATTTGTTTTTTTTTTTTTTTTTTGGTATAATCTAAATTTGTTGGTAATACTTGATTATGATTTTTTAATTATTTATTATGTTGTAAGTTAGCACTTAAAATTTTTATTGCAAATGTCTGCTGAAACTATACATATAAAATTCTCTGTTTTCTTCAATCTGTTTGTCTTTTATTTTTATTTTTGTTTGCGAGAATTTTGTGCTAATAGACCAACGTTACCGACAAGACTTAATGGAATTTTAGGAAAAATTTTGCACAACCCGTAGACACTCGTTTTAGCCATAACCTTAACTCGAAAAAATGAGATTAATACTCTAACCGAGTTATAAAGAGCGTCAGGGAAAGACAAGAGAAAATATTTTGCGGAAACGAAAAGAGAGAAAGAGAGCAAATATATCCAAAGAGGATTTTGGTTATAAAACGCGCGCAGTAATATTTGGCAAAAAAGAACTTTATGGTATATTTTTGTTATACGGAGGTATTTAACTAACCAAACAAAGGAATATAAATTCTGCTGGTTTTTTCTAGAGCCGGGGCAATAAAACTATGCCTGTGTTTGGTTTTTAGGTTGGCAACATATTTTTGGTTACAAAGAAAAAAAAAAACAGTTTTGCATTTAAAAAATGCAAGACAGTTTAATAAAAAATATGGCTCTATATACATATTTCTAATTGCTCATACTCTTAGTTGAAAGAAAATCTTAAGTTCTATAAATTTATAACAAGGATGTACATAAGTATATTAATGTAAAAAAGTCCTTAAAAGGAAAATTCATAAGTTTTATAAACCCCATTTTTCTCTTTAAGCGTTAATGAAACGTCGTGGGGTGGGAATGGCAATTGAGTACTTGTCTAGTGCAGCGTCGCATTGCCAATAATAATAATGTCGTTTTGGCAATGTTTTTAATACATATTATAAATTAAAATTAGAGTAATGTGAATGTAAGAAAGAAGGGAAATTAAGTACTTTTCATGTCAATTTTGAAAAAAAAATCACTGAAATAAAAATGAAGAATTTTGGCATTAAACTTAATTTTTTTATGGTATGTTTAAAAAATAGTACTTTTTTCTAAATGGTCCCATCCCTGATGTGCTCCACTTCTAGACGCCAAAGTGTCTATAAATTATTTAAAATAAAAAGACCATGCTTTTTGTATTTTTTATGCATACATATTTTTAAAATTAAAAACTAACAAAAAAATTATTTAAAAAAAAACTAATTTTGTAGAAGAATATTAAAAAAGTATTAAGGGATGGAAAGAGAAAATGTTTAATAGACAATTAGATTGTGAAACCCTTTTATTTACTGCCTATTTCAATAAATGCGAAAGAATCTCGTTCGCACAACTACATGTAAAACAAAATGTTTAAACAGGCCTTAGCCCTTTTCCTGTACCAAAAGAATTAAACACTTGTGGTATTTATGCACAATATAGAAAGTTCATAGGTACATTTGTTTATTCTGTTTATTTCTTTTACATTCCATTTATGTAATGCAAGTTTTTAAATGATTTTTATATAAAATTATAATATACTGTACATTAAAAAAAAATTAACTTAGTAGTGTTGGGCACTTTTGACCCATGTGTACAAAATGCGTAACTTTTTTTGGTACAGGTACGAAGAAGCCTTGAAATTAAATATTATATGTGGAGGGCTCAGAGTTGAAGCAAACCATAAATATTAAAATATTTTGAGGTTGGGTAAGTGAACTGTTATTAACTTCTGGAGCCATTGACTTTTGAAAAAAAGTGGCATCTCAGCTCATTTTGTTCTGAACAAGAAATAAAAAATTACACCAATTCAAGTAAGAAACTTGCGTAACCAAATAATTTTTCTCTCTTTCAAAAGCAAGACGTTAAACTCAATATAAAAAAACTTTTCCGGGTAAAAATAGTGTTCGGAACGCATGGGTGAATCGAGCTTTGTTTAAACTCTGCAGAGAAATATGTTTATATGTACATATACATATTTACTATTCAATAAAAAAAATAATTGCTCATAATTTTCAAAAATTTCTTGGACTAGTTTTTAAAATAATAAGCTTTAAAAACTGTTTGAACAATTTGGACCCATGAATCCAGGATAAGAGTTAAAATGTCATATACATACATAAGTATGTAATATTAAAATTGACAAAAAGCATTTTTAAGCTACATAGTCTAATTAATCATCCCAACGTTAATAAAATTTCCCTAGAAATTTGTTCACTTTTCCCTAAAAAATTATGGGGAGAAGCCAAATTTCGTGGGAAAAAACTGTTCATTTTTTAATCACGATAGGCAAGAACTTTTTTTAACCCCTTTTTATAAAAGCCACTTCTAATAAAATTAAGCTTAAAAATTGCACTTAAGTTAATTACAAATAATCACATACAATTACAAGAATTTAGAGATATTTAATTAAAATTAAAAAAAATGCTTTCTAAATTTAATTAGAAAAATTAAAACTTTATATTAAATTACTTATTTTACAGTTTTTCAGATTCTCAAACAATAATGTTAACATTTTTTTTACCATGTATGTATATTAGGGATGCCAATCGGTATTGAATTTTTAAAATCCCGGTATTCGGATTTTTAGGGATTCAAGATCATTGTTTTTCTTTAAGATACGATTTTTTTTAAATAAACAAACATTTTTTATTTATTTATGAATTTTTTTAAAGTTATTTTATTTATTACATTTGTTTTTATTAAAGAACACATTACAAAACATATATGTATGGGCATTTCCACAGAAATGATAACCGCAGCCAAAAAATCTATAAAAGTATGTTATTTTAACCTATTTTTATAGGGAATCTATCAACTTTCAATAATGTTAACAAAATTTACATTTATTCATAACACACTTAAAAATAATCAAATGCAAAGTCGAACAAGTGCAAAAGTTCTGTATTGAACATTTATATTGCACGTTTTGTTTTGCTAAATGATCTTAATGGAAAACATTATGCATTGAAAATTAAATAAAAACAAACATTTTTCTACATAAAACTTGATACATATAAAATTCCCGCAAAATCCCTGGATTTCGGGATTTTCCGTTTGGTATCCCTAATGACTATAAAAACTTGTTTTGTTATTTGATATTATTAACTTTATACAAAACTAACTTACTTTGTTGTAATAGCAAAAGTTTTGTGATAAAAAAGTTAGTATTATCTTTTTAATTTTTTTTTTAATACTAATTAAATGTTAACAACAATTAACCTTCATACAATAGAAAAAAGTTTAGTTTTAGAATTTTTTGAAGTTAAATGAGAAACTTTATACATAGTTGCAAATTTTTCTAACAAAAAAATTTTTTAGAGTTAAAGAATGAATTTGATACATACATACATATGTACATATAATTAAAAAATCGGGAAAAGTTTTGCGTATTTTTTATAATTAAAAACATACAAATGTTTTATTATTTAAATTGATCCTAAATTATTTAGATACACATAGATATCGTCACCTAAAAGACAAAACAACGTATCATTTGGCTTTACCGAATTTTATATGTCCTTATGATTAAAGTAATTTTTAAAAGACACATGGAACAATAATGTTCCTACCAGCACAAAAAAATGTTATGACATTAATGTCCGTTTTCTCATTACGCGATTATCTTTTTTCTCGATGTCTCATTTGCTTATATTTTGTTGCAAATCTAACCAGAACTCATCTGCCAATTATTTATTTTCCTTTTATTTGCCATACAGATAAATTCAATCAGCTGACTCCCAACTTTAACATGTCCTTTGAGAAAAAATGTTTTCTGTCGGTATATTGAGAAACCCAAGACCGTTAACAGACAGCTTTTCGGTCGAATAAATTTATGTTGACATTAAGTAACAGATAGTTTGTCGATAAATTGAGAAATGGTCAAGTGTTCTTAGGGACCTTTTTTATATGGGCCCAAAAATTACATTTAAAGCAAAAACGAAGTCAATTATATTTTATAATTTTGTTGCTGCTTTCTACAGAAATTCATATTGAATTTTTAAATTTATCTTGTGGTGTTGGAAATTTAAAATTTTTATCATTAAAATGATTTTCAAAAGGCAAATTTGAATATCAATCAAAAATGTTACAAGCATTTTAAATCAATTTTGCTTGCGAAGTAATGGAAGTTTAAAAACATACATATTCCATAACATTATCATACGAGAGCGGTCTTAAAATTGCCGATCTTGCGTATAGATAGTTTGAAAAACATACTTTGGTGAAAAATTACAACCTTATAAAACATATGTTTCATTTTTTAAGAACCCCGTTATCGGATATTTTTTATCCATCAAAAATAAACGATCTTTGTAAATATGCTGACATCACGTATTGACCAAACATTTTAAGACAAGAAGACAGTTTAATTTGGGGGCAGTCTGTTTTTTGTGATGTGCTTGGGATAACTTTTTATTTATTATCTTTAAAATAGAAAAACCTATTAACAGCGAGTATTAAATTAACTTATTGCATCGATTTTGTGATGAAATTTAGGGAGAATGGCCGCATTTGACATAACTGCGGTGACCAAGTTCTTTGAACTAAAGTACAAATTGTTTTATTTACTGGCTTCAGCACCCTCGAATTAGTTTCTGTTTCCAAACTTTAATTATACCTCCGTGGTTCATGATTTGCCAACACTTAGTGATGGAGTATCTTTAAGGTTGGTGGCTTTTGTAAGGTGCTAGAATGTTGTAAGTGTAAACAGTGTAACGTAGCTATTGAAAAGCGCTGGGAAGAAGATATTATGTTGTGAAATATGGAAAAGTTATCCTAAATTTTGTATGTTTTCTTTGCAAGCTCTGCTAATTTTAGTATCACCCTCGTACCATACCGCATGATAATACTAACCTAAAGGTATTAGGTGTACAAAACGAACAACCAATAACAAACTAACATTTAATATCCATAGGTGGTGGTAGTTGGTTAAGCATTTCAATTCTATAAGTTTTTGGTTGGTTAGATTGTAAAAAAAAGATTCGATAGAATGCGATGAGAAAACTTGTTTATACAATATTTAGGAGGTGTAGTTAGGCCTGCATATATCACTTAGTCTTTATTTTTTTTTATTTTAGGTCAGATGGCGACCAAAGCAGTTTGGTTTAACATTTTTGTAAAGGTATTGAAATGTAAGCAAACAAAAAATAACAAATTAAATTTTGTTAATTTCCATGTTTTGTTTTTTGATACTTTAATCCGCTTGGTATTGAATTGAATACCATAAATGCTGGCAGTATTTTCTACACTTGTGATTTATTTTATCTTTGGGTTTTATTTCATAATATTGTACTCGATATACCTTTAGTATGTTGTTGAGCTTATGGGTCACTCCGTATTAAATGGAAATGATAAAATATTTTACTTGAAAAAAAAACGTTAAGAAAATGTATGCTGATTATTAGATCTAACAATAAGCTCTTAAAACTTTAGCAAAGAGTTTATTTTATTTTCTAAACCAATCCGGGGTGTGCTGGAAATCTTGCGTTTTGCGTTTGCGATTTCCAGCACACCCCTGAACGATTGTAGCTTAAATTAATTTTCAAAGTTGTGCCTTTACTATCAGTTGCTTTTGCAAGTGTAGCAATACTTTAAATTGCCATACTAATGGCCGTTTTCTCATTAGGCGATTATCTTTTTTTCCGACGAAAAACTGCAGATTAAAAAAATTTGGTTTTCTCAATGTGTCATTTGCTTCTTTCTTTTCCTTAATTTACCAATAACTTATTAGTCGTTTTTTTTTGCCGTATTAATAAATTTAATCAGCTGACTTCAGACTTTTACAATTATTTTGAGAGATGTTGCCAACTAAAAATAATATTTTTGTCAGTTATTAAAAAACCAAAAACAATAACGGACTGTTTATATGTGATAGAGTAAGTCTGTTCCCGTACTCTACATTCGAAAAATCTATCGACCCTGTGAGAAAAATATCATTATTATTTTTCTTGTACAAAGCCGCTCATACTTATTCTTTGTGTAGATTGCGTAAGTTTTCAAAAACAGCTGTTTGTAAAAAAAACAAGACAAATGAAATTTTCTGTTTAATCAAAATAAAATAAAATTTCCCAGCGATAACAAAAATGTGTAAAGAGGCCTAATAGAAAGCATTATTTAGCAGACACAAGCCCTCCTCGCCGCATTCCATACTTATTTATTTTTTACACAGGTTATCATTGGGAGCAAGCCCTTCCACCCTCCTTTTAATAACAAGTAGCGAATTTGTAGATGCTGAATATTTTGGAAGGTCTATCAAAAAGAAATGTATACCTTCCAGAAGGCATACTTCTGAAGGCAGAACATCAAACAAAGCGAATCTTTAAGAAAGGAGTATAGAGGCCTTCAAAAAGGAGTGCCACTTACGGTCTTTTCAAAATTTACCGCTGGGAATTGTGTCACAATTTGTGTAATGCTAATAAAACAGTGTTATTTAAAGAAAAACAAAACAATAATACTATAAAAACTGTAAAAAAAAAAAATGTAAGTGCATACATTGACGCATATTTATTTGTTTTATTTAATTTTAAGGGAAGCTACCAGTCGCGGCCACACACGGCAGTCAAAACACTGATGGTTTTTTTGGGCTAGAAATTTGGTTTTTATTGTGAATTTTTGTTGTTTTTCTCATTTTACCAAACTTTACCCAAAAACTAAAGTTTTAAGTGTTGCCATCTGCTACGATATTCATAAAAAAAGGAGACTTTGTATTAGCATTTTCAATTTATATTAAAAGCTTTATGGAATAACTCATAAGTTTGTGTTTGATGTCGGTTCTGTGTTGACATTGTGGACTCTGTTATGATAAAGTTACTGTTTTCGAATTAAATTAAGTGTAAACTTTTTATAATTTTCCATGTTATTTCCATTGCTATATTTATAACAAGCCTTAACTGTTTTTAATTTAATGTGTAAAATTATTTTCCATTCGAATTTCCACACACGTGAAGTATGAAAATTACAATACACAAATAGCTTTTTAAGTCGTTTAACCATAAAATTGGGTCAAGTCTGATTTAAAATGTAAAATAAAAGTAAATTTAGAAATAAAATTAAAATTTGTGCTCAAAACAAGGAAAATATCAGGGTTAAAAATAAATTATATGTTTAAATAAAAAAAATAAGAAAAACAGGTAAAGGGTTACAATACAGTTTTTTTTAAAGCTTTTTTGATTACAAAAT
Source organism: Pollenia labialis (assembly GCA_949318255.1). NCBI lineage: Eukaryota > Metazoa > Arthropoda > Insecta > Diptera > Polleniidae > Pollenia > Pollenia labialis. The sequence goes on from OX439143.1 coordinate 57,200,827, forward strand.
ACTAACACAAACTTACTGCCTATTTCCGATGTGCAAAATTATTTATTCTTTCGTACATCGACATTTAAAACAATAATAAAGTTTTAAGAATTTGTTTTTGTTTTTGCTATCAAATAAAACATAAAATAATTATTTTTGGTTTAAAGTATATTTGTTTAAAGAAAACTCCCTAAAACATTTATTAAAGATTTTTAATAATTGATATTAGTCATAAAAATTAAAACATTTTATTCAAACCTTTTTACACTCTTCGTTACTGGCTTCGTTTTTTCAGTTTTTTTTTTATTTCTTTTACTTATGCACGTAAACACGAAACACTTTATAAGGATGTGTACATTTGTTGCTTTATTTTCTTAAACAAAATAAGAAAAAAAAACTCAATAAAACGAAAAACTTTTGCTTGAGAACTGTTTCCAAGTATAAGTGCACTTTTTCTATAGTTCATATTTAATCTTTATGTATAGGAAGTTTGTGTGTGTGAGAGAGATTTTATATATGTATGTAGCCGGGAAAATTAGTAATTGCGCAAGGCACTTTATTGATTTTCTTTCATCATCATTATTAACATCATCCTTATTCACATACACAGAGAAAATGTTACAATAAGCTAGAAAACACAAATGAGAAGACTAAATTCGGCCGGGTCTACGAATCTACGACACACAACAACCACATTAGTTTGAAAAAAACGACGTTAAAACATAAAGAAAAAAAACAGTCAGTTTTAAAATATTTTTAAACAAATATTTAACTATTAAAATTTTTGTTAGCTGATTTTTATTTAGTCTACCTGTACGTATAAGTGATATAAATTTTCAAATTGTAAAATAAGCAGTGTTACCACTTTGTGGGTAATGACCCGAACTCGGTGTAATTTTTTCTGTGATGGTAGAAAATTTCTTTTATGTATAGACAGGTGTAATTTGAAATTCTTCGTTTAAAAATCATGCACAGTCTTCTCAAACAAAGCCAGTTTATTTTGAAGAAAAGATTTCCATCGTTAAATGAGAGACACAGAAATAAATACAGCTATATCTCTACTTTTGTAGTTTATCTTAATAGATATTTTTTACTTAATTATATGATATTTTTCTTTTCAGTATAAACCAAAAAGAAAAAGATGATATAGTGCAAATCCACTTCAGGCTTAGGAATAAAACCAATAAAATACATAATTGGAGATTGTTTCAACGGCGGTCTTAATCTCTCAGGTGAAAAGGTTGTTCACAACCCTTAAATTGTGTTATTCAAAAAGGAGCTAATTGCAGACTCTGGTTTCTTTCCTGCAGACAAGCATAAAGCTTCGCGGGATAAGCTAGGAAATTATAAAAAAAAAAAAAAAATAGAGTTTAAATTGCTGGTAAATGCCACACAGTATGAATTAGAGATTGTTGTAGTTGTTTAGATCAAATGGGAATTACTACATTTGAGATACTCGAATATGAAACAAAATTTAGTTTTTTGGATTTTTTAATATGTACTGATTTTAGGCTACTTCGAAAACTTTTTGCTTTATTATTAATGATACTGGTTGTCTGGTAGCAGATTAATATTTTCAAACTTAAATAAAAAAAGTAATAACTGACACAAAGTTCTATTAAGAGCATTATATGCGGATTTTTTTTTAAAGTATGTATGTCTTCCGTCGAGTTGAACACACTGTTTTTTGAGAATTTTCCAAAAAAATAATGGTCCAATTATCTCATGCGTGGATAAGGCACACCAAACAGTTACCCTGGGGCAATGCAATGGTTTTTGATGTTTCAATAGAGGGTAGCGGGTTCTTGGCAGTTTTGCTTGTTGACTTGGCCGTTTAAGTGAAAATGTACTTTAAACAAAATTGTCGACAAGCAAATACGTAAGAATCATTACTCTTGAAAAATTTCTCCACAGCGAACTCGCGATGATCACTCGACCTCTGCGACATCGTGACTGATAAATCCGCACAATCGATAATTCCAACGGCGCCGCCCTCCCTCCGCACAGTTTATTACTTTTTGAAATAATCGTATTTAAAAATTCGGGAAAAAAATTTGCATAATAGTATAAAAGCAACAAAAGTAGCACTCTCCAATGGAGATTCCTGTACGATGCTACCTTTTAATATTACTTATCTTTTTGGAATTTGTATGGGAGCTATATATTTTTAAGGGTTTTGTGTATTGTATACAAATTGTATATGTGACAGAAATATGTCAGAAATATGTATGTATTAAACCTACTCCCCATTATTTCTGTGGTATTCTGAAAAGACGCACATCATTAAATCAACTTTGCTATTCATAAAGACCCAGAATATACTTTATAGGGTAAATAATGAAAATTGTAGGAATAACAAACGGCATGACAAACTTATATATACCCTTTTACCTTCGGTGAAGCGTATAAAAATGGCTTAATAGTGGGAAAACAAAAACTCCAAGAAACGTTAGTTAACATTTTAGATATTTTTTTTTGTTTATTTAAATACAATGGGGGCAATAAATAAACATAAAAACACTAATTAAGAAAATTTCAACGTTACAACACAATTAACTCATTAGCGCCAAATGATCCCATTCGGAAACATTCACGAAGAATTAGATAAATAATAATTGAAAAAATTTAATCAATAAAACTTTATTTTTCGAAAATAGCTAACAATCTTTAAAATTAAAATTGGGAGCTAATTGGTTAATGCAGTATTTAAACATTTGTTTTTCGAACATTTTTAAGAACTTGATTGAAATTTGGTTAATAAAAATGGCCAACGGCTAAACGAGATGAAAAATATCTAAATCTAGCCACTAAATGGCTAAAATTAAATTTATCGGTTTCGATTTTTTTTAATCATAAGAAGTATTATTGCCAAATTATGTTGTTTTTGCTTATTCTGTTAGGGGCTAGGTAAAATTATAGACTGATGCTGCCTATTTTCAAAATTAATCTTCTGAAGCCTTCTACATTGAAATGTTAATTGTGCGTTTGACTGACGTGCGCACATGGCTAGATCGTCTTAGAATTTTACAAGGATTCACATAATATACATATTTCGACACGTTTAAAACGATTGACCAAAAGTAATTCCGAATCATTCAATTTGTCCCCGATTTATGTCGTAGTTTACAATTATTTGTATGTGTTTAAAACTGTGGCAACACTTCTGAAACATCGAACTTTTCTTAGAGTCTCTGAATGAATATATTGACAGTACATACATTCTAAAATGTGCTGCAAATACGAAACAAAAATCTTTGTGATCAGTTGTCACTTTTTTCTTGTGAATTCAACATTAAAAGTTAGATATATTCTATTTGAAATACTGGATTTTCTAATGTTTACTTAATATTACTAACGAAATTTAAAATAATTTAATTTTGTAATTAAATTTTTATAGCGAAAAAAAATTCGCAAAAAAAATTTTTTTTTTATTTAATAAAATTAAAAGAGGTGAGTCTATGTTTGATTTTATTATTGCCAGCAATCTTTTGATCTGTAACAGGGGGAATACGCCGACGTTCAGAACTAGGGATAGGGAGGCAGTGATAGATATAACATTGACGAACTGTAGGGAATTAGTAGAGGACTGGAAGGTGGCTTTGGATTTCTCCTTTTCTGACCATAGTCGTCTGTCCTTTAGGCTAGTGTTTGAGAGGTCGAAAAGGTGTCCGTATAGGAATCCGAGGAGAACGGATTGGGATTCTTTTTTCGGGTCTGGTGCAGAGTAACCTCAGAGTTACTCCGAATTGGGGGTCGACTCCGACCGGTGTGGAGCGGCTGGTGGGCATGTTCACGGGGGTGCTAACCAGTAGCTATGAGCGATCCTGTCCGCTGAATTTTCCGGGCAGACGTACACAGCCAAGATGGTGGACAGTTGAGTTGGGGACTCTAAGGTCCACTGTCAGAGGGCTGTTCAATAGAGCGAAGTATACGCGTAGGGAGGAGGATTGGAGTAACTTTAGGTTGAGTTACAGGAAGTATAAGAGGGATATAAGAAGGGCGAAAAGGGACTCGTGGATCAAGTTTAGCGAGTCAGTTGAGTCTGTCAATGAGATGTCTAGGTTCAGGAGAATTTTATCCAAGGACCCAGTAGTCCCTGGATATATTCAGAGACCGGACGACTCATGGGCAGAATCGGGCTCTGAATCTCTCTGTCTGCTCATGGAGACTCACTTTCCGGGGTGTGTGGACCCTGGGTTGGGGGAACGTGATGCTGGTGGAGACCCCTTCCCTGGGTTGGGCTCGGGCAGTGGGGAAATTGGAACGGTGGGAGATATGATAACCTTGGATAGGGTAACATGGGCGGTAAATACCTTTGGGTCCTACAAATCGGCGGGACCAGATGGTATCTTTCCGGCGATGCTACAGAATATCGGGAAATCATCGCTCATATTGTTGGTGGAACTGTTTAGGTTATGTGTGCTGAATGAGTACATTCCTAGAGGGTGGAGAGAGGTCAGGGTAGTTTTTATACCCAAGGCGGGTAAATCCGGTCACTCTAAACCCAAGGACTTTAGACCAATCAGCTTATCGTCTTTTCTTCTGAAGACGCTGGAAAGACTGATTGATCTATATCTGAGGACGAAGATTGACGCCGGCATCATCAGCGGCGCTCAACACGCCTATCTCAAGGGTAGATCAGTTGAGAGTGCGCTTCATGATGTGGTGGGTTATGTGGAGCGAGGATTGCGAAACAAGGAATACACCTTGGCGGCATTCCTGGATATAGAGGGCGCCTTTAACAATTTGAGGATAGAGGCTATTAGGCAGGCACTGGTTGATCTGGGGGTTCCGCTGTTCCTGGTCGAATGGATAACTAGGATGCTTGGTAGTAGGGTTATTCACTCGGACTGGGGAAGGGAACGCGTGAAGAGACTGGTGACTAGGGGGACCCCACAGGGGGGAGTTCTCTCTCCCTTATTGTGGCTCTTGGCCACTGAGACTTTTCTGAGACTTTTTGACAGAATGGGTCAGAAAGTCGTGGCCTACGCGGATGATGTAGTTTTATTGGTGTCGGGCAAGTTTCTGCCGACAATAAGCGAAGTCATGCAAGGGGCGCTGGGCGAACTGTCGGCATGGGCGAGCGATAAGGGACTGGGAGTTAATCCGGAGAAGACGGAGCTTGTTCTTTTTACTAGGAGGTACAAGGTGGAGAATTTTAGGCTACCGGTACTGGGAGGTGTGGAGCTTGGACTATCGGATAGTGCTAAGTATCTGGGAGTTTTTCTGGACAGCAAGCTGTCTTGGGGAAGGAATGCTCAGGAGAGACTAAAGAGGGGTCTCAATGCCTACTATGCTTGCAGATCATCAATAGGTAAGAGTTGGGGACTCCGGCCGTCAGTAGTGGGATGGCTGTACACTTCGGTGGTTAGACCCATTCTTACGTATGGATGCTGTGTTTGGTGGGAGTCATTGAGATTGGCTAGTCGAAGGAACCTTTTGTCTAAGGCTCAGAGGTGTGCTTCAATTGGCATGACAGGTGCCATGAGAAGTACTCCTCAGGCGGCCCTGGATGTCATTCTACATCTCCTGCCTATTGAGCAGTATGTGATGGGAATGGCAGCCAGGGGCCTTCTTAGGCTGAGGGAGTTAGGATTGATGGGAAATGTCACTCAGGGTCACGCACGGATCCTTGGTGAGATTGAGGCTGGGGGCTACTGCCTGGGATTGCCCGGCTCTACTGATTACGTGAGCACCAGGGTGGATTTTGGGCGGGTGCCGGAGGTAATAATGCCTACTAGGGAGAGCTGGTCGGGTAGGAGCAGATTATTTGATGGATTTGCTATATTCACTGATGGCTCGAAGATGAGGGGCACGGGTGCGGGGGTCTACATCGAGGATCTGAACATCAGAATGTCATATAGGCTTCCCGACGACTGCAGTGTTTTTCAGGCGGAGGTTCTTGGGGTCTTGAGGGCCGTGGGACTGATGAGGGACAACATTGATAGGGGCTCGGAGGTCACTATATATGTGGACAGCCAGGCAGCTCTTATGGCTGTGAGGGGCTGTTGTGTGAAATCCAGGCTGGTTGATGATTGTAGGAGGGCTCTAGGGGGAGCCTTAGGGGAATATGCGTTGAGGCTATGCTGGGTGCCTGGTCACTCCAACATAATCGGCAATGAGGTGGCTGATGAGTTGGCGAGACAGGGCTCGGAGATGGATGATCCTGACCGGGTGGAGGCAGTTAGGCCTCCAATTGGCTTCCTTTTTGGAAGGATCACGGAATGGATTCTGGAGGCGACCAACCGGGCCTGGGGGAGCCGAATGGACTGCCGTGTATCAAGGACACTGTGGCCGGTACTTAGGAGGTCCGATTCGAAATCGCTGCTGGGCAAGAGTAGGGTCTGTGTCAGGACCTTGATAGGGATTATCACGGGCCACTGTATGATAGGCAGGATGGCGGTGAGAATGGGATCCGACTTATCGGATGTGTGCGGGTTGTGTGAGGACCCGGAGGAGCTGGAGACGGTTGAGCATATTCTGTGCCACTGTCCCAGGCTCCAGAATAGCAAGCTGAGGTGGCTGGGCAGTAGATTCCTGGGCGAATTAGGGGACGTCTCGGGGTGTGGACTCGAGGGTCTTATAGGATTCGTAATGGGGATGACCTGGCTGCGCGAGAGGAGACGGGGCGCTGTCCGCGTGTAGTGGGAATTTTGGTTTGGTCTTTGCTACATTTCTATATCTATTTTCTTATTCTCGGGCTGTCATTCTCTTTTTCATCTACATTTTCCTTTTCACCTTATCTATCCCAATTAAGGCATCGCAATGGACCATATTGGTCTCTGGGTGAAGGTGTGGAGGAAACTTCACACCGGCCTTTCTACCTACCTACCTACCTAATAAAATTATAAGCATGTAAAATGTTAATGTGGTAAATTCGTACAAAATTCTCAAAATTTTCACTTAAAACTTAACGCATATAAAATATAGTTTACAATATTATACTTTGTATTAATACATGTCAAAAACTCAAGTAATGTGTAAAAGTCTGATAGTGTGAATGCATGTGTGATGAAAAAAAAGTTTGACATCCCATACGACTTCATCGTTTTTTGAAACATTTCGAAACAATAAATACTTTTCATTGGAGCAGGGTTGCATTTTATTTCATGTGTGAGGGAGTGTTAACACTTTGTATGATGGTGTGAACACAAACTGTTATGTTACATTGGATTTTTTTAACAGTCGCAACAACATTAGATTTCTATCTCACAAAGTATTATGGAATATGTAAGACTTGTGAGATAGTGTAAACTAGCCTTTAGAAAAATCTTATTTTCAGGGGTGTGCTGGAAATCGCAAGCGCAATACGAAAGGATTTGGAAGTTGTTTTTAATAAACTTTAAAACTAATTCTTATAATTTTTTGTTTAAAATCCTGTTTAATAGGGAAATATTTGTCATACAATTATTTTATTACAGAAATCTTTTTAAAAAACGAAGTTTAAAATTCTTGAGTTTTACGTTTGCGATTTTACCCCTGTTTATGTTTTGTGTGTTTTCCTTATGGGGCAAATGTGCGGTTACCACACGACAGGCGTTTAACATTTTAAAATAAATAAAAATTTTACCACACAATTGATCGACAGTCATGTAGAAACAGCAGAAAAGTTCATGTGCAAACAAATATTTTTTCGTCCTACGTTCCTATTTTACCTGAAGTATTTTTTGTTCAATATAATACATACCAACATCTTTATTTATACCACCTGCAAAGATTTACGAAATTTTTTGAATTATTTTCAGAAAGTGTGCGTGCTGTGCGCTGTATCTACCCAAATAACCTTTACTATTTGGAAAACATGTAATGCTACAAATTTACTCGCTTGAGTGATTTTGAAATACAAGTTAACCGTTGTTATCACAATATTTATAGAGTTGTAGGTTATGTTTTGATTTATTGGGAATTTTGTTTGTTTCTTTTTTTTCTCACCATACTCCCACTACTTATACAAAACCTTTTTATAACAAAAAAGTATTTGAGTTTTGTACACAAAGCTATTATTAGCAGCTTTATTTCATCTCGAAGCAATGTTGTCAACTCTTCTTGATCAAAAATGGCTAAAAATTATTTTATTATAAAAAATAACCAATATTAATCCAAAAAGTGACAACATTATAATGCAATTAAATTGGATATTCAAAATCATTTTCTTTATACATACTTGATTTTTTTTATTAATATATGTACATACATATGTATAACTTTCGATAAATAAAACTTTAAAAACGCAAACGTAGATAGCAACGTTTTTCATACGTTTTTAAAATATGAGTAGTGTTTGAGATCGTTTTTTCCAATCTTAAATTTATCGTTTTAAGTTTTGTATAACATTTTATTGCCTGTTTCATACTATTCGACAAGACAATGGGTGTAAAGCAAACAATGTTTTTAAAAAGCAATAAGCATCAATTTAATGTTTACTTTATTATTTGACATCAAACACAATTCTCAAACGTTTTTCAATTGTTTGATTTTAACATTTAAATTCAAATTGATAATGAGTTGAAAATAAACATTTGACATAAAATGTTTTATCAATTTGATGGCAAATTGATATCAAATGTTAAATTCAAATCAAAACTAAACTTGGCAATACTAAAGCGAAAAATAAATGTAAACATTAAAAATGGCGATTAAAGTTACATTTTTACTTCGTGGTTAAATGTGTTTTACAAGTGGACGAATTATTTCTTGTGAAAAATAAAAATTATTTTGTGTAATTACAATGATTAAGAATACGAATTAAAAAAATAAAACGGCAAAGTGAAGAAATTATAAGTTTGTTGTATGATCATGTTGCTACAATCCTCAAAATAAAAAGGAGCCAATTATTTCATCTTTGAAAGAATAAGAGGACGGAAAGAACATTATTACATCTTTTAGCTGTGTTGCCAAATGTGTATCTTACAGTTTATTTACATAAATAATGAATTTTAAGTAAAAAAAAATAAAATATTTTTATTTATGTTCCACATTGTGTTATAATCCACATTTGAAAATTACGTTTGTCATTACAAATCCAATTACATTTTGCAATTGGCAACTCGCAATTACCAATTAATACTGTACTGTTGAATGTCGATTAACAATAATTGCAAGTTATTGTTTTTTAAGCAAGTGGTAACATATTTTTTTCGTTCAAAACATCCAATCAATTCAAAATAGGGGGGGATGCTTTTTTACCATGGGAGATAAGGCCATGATGGCTTTATTGCTATAATGTCATATTTAAAATTTTGCGAAATGAGAGATATAGCCATATTTTTTTTCGCAAATGAGAGATAAAGCCATATTTTTCAGAATATTGTTATGCATGGTGTAAACATTCTGTAAAAGGGGAAATCCTTAGTTATCATTGAAAAACATTTTTTTATTCTTGTGACGCACGCAGAAAAACTTTATTCAGCGAAGCCACCTGCCGTGTCCTACTGGAGGAAAAAACCTCTAAGCAACAATCATTGCCTTACTTATCGGATTTAAATTAACATCTATTTCTTGTTTAATATGTGTTTGCTGGATCTTTTCATATTTTCTTCGTTAAATCAATTTTATCTACTCGTGGAAAGAAAAATTCTGTTTTATATCGATACTTTCTGTCAAGTAGATGTTTCATGATTAGTTTTGACTTTATTTTTATTGTTCTAATTTTTACAATTATGTATACAATTGAAAGATTCGTTTATTTTTGTGCATAGAAAAAAATTCAATAAATAATTTTAATTTAAATAGTGAAAATAAAAAATGTTGAGCAATTTTTTATAATAAATGTTAATTAAAAAAAAAAAAGAATAGGCAGTGATGCCGTATTCCTTTAAATCTATTACTTAACCCATATCGTCCCAGCGATTTTTTTTACGAGTAACTTTATAAAACTTGGTGGTTGATAGATAATTTGGGACTACAAAACACGAATCTGTAGTCCAAATTTTTTTTAGATTTCTTGTTTTTGAGAAAAATGGTGTTCGATTAATCGAACATTGGGCACTATTTAGCATTTGTGTTTTAAAAATTTTAAATTTAAAATATTTTATTTGTATTTATTCTGTTATATTTCTTTTTTTTTAATTTTTTGTTTAAAAATTTGGTCTTCTATCTGTTTTGTTTGCGTTATGATTCTTTTAAAAAACTTACAGTTTCTATAGGTATAGAGAGTAAGAAAATAATTAATAGACTTTGAAAAATCCATTCGCGCAAAATTGAAATGATTCATTGAATGTTAAAAACATTTTTATTTCTATTCATTCTCCTTGTTAAAACCATGTTTTTCTCTAAAGTAAAAAATAAATTCATGATCAAGGTTTTTTGCAAGTTTATACAAAAAATGTATGTATTAGCATTTTGACTCACACATTAAACAATGAAAAACAATAAAATGCATTAAAATAGAACTAAAATATATTTGTTATAAATATGTGTATGACATGCCTACAATAATTGTTTACAGTATCTAAAAAAAAAGAGAAAGAGAGAGTGAACCCAAGGCGAATTCATGTAAACGGTGATGTCGATACTACAACAAGTAACAACACCAAAAACACAACACTGTATTTTATTTGTTGCTTTCGTTGGTCGATATGTCAAAAACACAAGTAACTTTTGACATTCCTCTCTTTAATTTAGAAAGAAAAGTGCTTTCAACGCCACCTGAAAAATTACATCGCCTTGAGTGAACCTAAATATCTAGCTTTATGTCATGGTCAAATAACTACAAGGTGGCAGCACTAGGTGTTGTTGTACAACAATACAACAAAAATAGGCGAATTTGTTTGTGCTGTCAAAAATTATGTGCAACAACGTTGCCATTGTTTCTCTTTTTCGACAAAATTTGGTAGGCTAAACCTTAGGGCAACGTTACATCTTTAATAAATACATACATATGTATATGTATAACAAAAACGAAAAAAAAAAGATTAAAGCTATTTTAAAATATTAGTGGTTATTTTTGATACTAATAGGATGAAAGAAATCAATAAACGTGTAAACGTCGTCAAGTTCATAGCTCATTTGCATAATGAGAATGAAAATATTGAAGTCTAAAGTTGGGATCACACGATTGCCGCAATGCACCAATTTTTACACTTTTTAACACCCCAATCGTGTGACTGCAAAACCAAATGGTTCATGTACCAATCGAGGACAATATTGTGATTACTTTTACCAATCAAATGCAACCCTGGTGCTGCAATCGTGTGACTGTTTGTTGTGCAACCGCGCGACAATAAAAATTACAAAAATGCACCAATATTTATTAAGCACTTGTGCGGCAATTAAACAAAACAATACGCGCCGATATTTGCCTTTTTTAATAAATTTACTTTTTGGTGTTTCTTTTAGTAGGCAATGAAGATAATATATGGGCATTTCTCTAATGTCGAATGCGACATTCGTACGCCTTAAAAGTGAAAAAAAACATATACCAAAACATTAATTTTATTTTGACAAAAGGCGAAACTTATAGCTCTTGATTAGCTCCATAATTTGTGCTAAATGTTGGTTTTGAGCAATTGTGCGTTTTCAAGAAAATTAAAAAAAACCAAGGCATTTGCATGCGACAAAAACAGAAGTCGCTTTTACGGCAAACAGTTCAAACACTGATTTCAGCGAAACCTGATGAAATATTTTAATGCGACTAATTTTAAAATGTTATGCATTGATGTATCTTAATAATGCTTTTTATTTGATTCAAAAATATTGTGTAGCATATTTTTAATTTAATTTTAATCACCGTCGCACGCTACATGTTGCATGCGACATTTTGTTCCATCTTACTTTTATGTTTACGTTTTTACTTTTTATGTAATAAGACATCCGTTAGATGATTCTACTTTATTTTAAATACATTTTATATATTTATTTTCCGACCAAAAATTATAAACTTAAAAAAAATATCGTCAATAAAGAAAAATACAAATATAGAACAAAAACTAACTTAACTGAAAATAGTATTGCTATTCTCAAATAAAGTTTTTTATAATGAAATAAGCTATCTTGCTGCTTGTAGTTATTGGCCATCGCAAATAAAGATATTTTAGAAAAAATTTTTTTTTGAATTAATGCATTTTACACTTACGATGTCGCACGCTACAAATTTAAAATAAGTACCAAGAGAAAAGCACTGATTATTTTCCAGCAAAATTATTAAATTTGCAACAAAAATATCTGTTTGTTACTAATATTTGATGAGCATTGTACAAATACCCTCGACGCACTGATAACAAATGTTCTTTTTCAATGTCGCACGCTACATCGAAATATAGGGTAAAGCAAAGAAAATAATTGCCGTAACTGGCTATCGCATCGTTCCGTTTGCATTTTTTTATATTGTTTGGATATAAACCGAGATTTAAAAAGCAATTGTCAATGCATAATGTTTCCCATTAGGATCATTTAGCAAAACAACACGGTCAATAGAAATGTTCAAAACAGAACTTTAGCACTTGTTCGACTTTGCATTTGAATATTTCAAAGTATGTTGTGATTTACTGCCTGTTTTTAGAAAACGTAAAGAAGTGAGTGAGTGAGAAATTATATTGAAAGCAACAATAAAAAACGAAAATTTGTTTTTGTTTTCAATATATTTTCTCACTCACTCACTTGCTTACGTTTTCTAAAAACAGGCAGTTAATGTATAATTTCTTTACATTTTTAAAAGTTGATAGATTCCCTATAAAAATATGTTAAAACAACATACTTTTATAGACTTTGAATTTTTTGGCTGTGGTTGACATTTCTGGAGAAATGCCCATATGTATTTATTTATTATGCATTTAAATTGTTTTTTTTAATTATTGCTATTAACAAAATATGTACGTATGTATATATGTTAACAAGCATATGTGACGCGCAAAATAGAAAGGGACCTAAGGGTAAAAACTGGTTTTTTGGGGGGGGGGGGGGGGGCATGGGATCTCATTCGATGCTCAGATGTTGTCCACATCAAAAAAAAAATTGATTTTTTTTTACCCTTAGATCCCTTTCCCAATGCGCTGTCACATATTTAGCTTTCAGTGCGAATATTTTATTAAAGATATTAAAGATATTGTTTAACAGACTGTTCATTTTTGAAATTTCTTAAAAAATTCAAATAAAACTATTCAACAAAATTTTGTTTAAATTTGTTTATACAAATTAAATTTTTTTTAATGAACAAACCAACAAAAACTTTCAAACAGATAAAAAAGCACCCACAACAGCTGTTTTCGCAGTTAACACAAGTAAGAACAATCGTGTGACTGTGCTGCGGCAATAGTTGTAACCATTTCGCTTTGTACCAACCAGAATATTTGATTGGTGACATTTCATTATTGTGCGTCAATTAAGCACAATTAAAATTGTGTCATATTGGTGCATTTGCGGCAATCGTGTGATCCCAGCTTAATACCCCTGACAGACATAAAGTTTACGGTTTACTACGGTTTTATATACTATTTTATATTGGCAGACTTGTAGTACGTAAGATACCACATTTATACTACATACATTTTCGTAGTATATAAACCAGGAATATACCACTTCGTTTCATGGTTTAGTTGTAATTTAGGTTGACACACATGAAGTATACCAGCTAGTATAGTATACAAATCCTATGTCTATCAGGGGTATAAGGGGAATGTTATTTTTGGAAGGGCGAATAGGAACAGAAAGCTTAACATTACGAAGTATGTATTCTGAAATAATTTCGTTATTTAACAAATTGTGCATTAAGGAGAAATTTAATTTATCATATTTAATACATTTTTTTTACAGTTTTATACCCTTAATCAGCCGTGGTGTATGAAAGGATACTACGTTTATCATTCTATGTGAATCTTTTTTTTTTAATATTCATCTAAGATCCTATAATGTACATGTATACATTCTGAGTCTTTTTAGTAATTCGAAGTCGATTTTGCCGTTTGGGTTTCAAATTATTTCTTGTTCTTTAAAGATGTTTTATTAGGAAAAAGTGTTATGCTAAGTGTTATGTTAAGCGGACTGCACTGATTGTCATTAAATTTCAACAAAGCCCTTTTTATGTCGCCAAATATGGTGAAGGTCGGTCCATAATTTACCTACTGCCCAATGTTAACTCAAAATTTAAAAAAACAGCTATAACTGGTAGTTGATTATAACTGAACTTGCTGGCATTAGCCTTTATATGTATCAAAAATAAAAAACTGGTTAACAAGTTTGTTCGAATAGACAATTTTGATTGGCAACGCTGATCTGCAACAAATAAAACAAAAAATATTATGAAAAAGTTACTAAAAGATTCATACTTAAAATTTTAATGTTTTTTGAATTAAAAACAATTGTTGTTCCACTTTTTCTTCATTATAAGTCCTTTGGAGGTTTAAAAAAGTGGCGCACAAGTACATATCAAAAATAAAAGCATTTTCAAACGTATGACGTGGTCACATACATAATTATTTTTGTTTTTATTTATTATTTAAAAAAAAAAACTATTAGCACAACTAAAGATGCATATATAAAAACCAAATACGATTAATTTTTTGCAAATATTTTAATATTTATTCACAATTTTCATTTAAAAACCGCGCAAAAATTATTTTTTTAACGCAAAACCATTTTTTGCAAGACGGTAAACGTAAACATTGGGGTTCTTACCAGTTATAACATTTTCAAACTTGTCAACATTTAACATCTAACATTAACTTGCGATGATGTTGAAATGTTCTCATAAGAAATACATAGAACTAAAAATCGAAATTTTTTAACATCTTTATAGCCTTTTCACACTTGTCAACATTTAACATTAATTTTCGCAGATGTTGAAATTTTCCCATACGAAATACATTGGGCTAAAAATCAAAAATTTTTAACATCTTTAAAATATTTCATTCTTCATCTTCCGATTATTTTAGTGTAATCACTAGAAAAGTGGCAATAAATTCTATAATTATTATGGTATCACTGACAAAATGGCATTTGGTTCGAAAGCAGCGTTACCATTTCTCAAGTTTTTCCTTTTTTGCAAGCCTTTATGCTATGTTCATACGGCGATAGAAACCACTGGGTTTCGATCTCTGAAACTAGATTGCCAAACATGCTGGTCATACGATTTATTCCTGTTTCATTTTTACATTTTTTTTTTTTGTATTTTTAGTGTGATTTTTTTTTTAAATAGATAAAAAAGTAAATAAAACTTAAGAATATATTATTTAATACTTTTATTAATATTACTACATTATAATTATCACTTTATTTTATTAAAAATCAATTTTTATTTTGTTTTTTCTTTGTTTTGATATTTTTTTTAAAGCTAGTTCAGATAAACTAACGATAACTGTTATCAAATTTGGAGATGATAGTACATTTTTCCTGTTTCGCAGCCTGTTTCAAAATGAAACGACCTTTTTCGCTCTCTAAATTTTGTATGGGAAAACAAGTCGTTTTTAATCATGTTTGGGGCGCGAAACAGGAATAAGAGAGCGAAACACGAATATTGCTGTCCGTGTGAACATGGTATAAGTTACATGATTTTTTTTAATTATTAAACAAAATGAGTAAAACTTGATGCTGTTCCAAGTAGTTCTTAGGAGACGGCAAATTAAATGTCCAATTTCCTTGTTAACACCATACGTCCATCTGTGGACCTGTATTGCGAAATAATTGATGAAGGCTAGTTTACACGGTAATACAATGTTTTTAGACTTTGTAGAATCAAAATAATATGAAATTCTCTCCGTGGTTAAAAGAAAAAATAAAAGTCTATTGTAAGTATATTTTATGTTTACACGGATGGAATAAGTAAAATAAAAAATTTTAAGAAAAAAGGAGATGGTTACAGTTTCACAACTTTTACAAAAACAACATTAAAATTTCCTGTATGTTGTATAAAAATGCTATATTCTCTGTTAAAATACACCTCTGGTATTATAAAAATACATCAGTTTAAGTTTTAAAATGGTTAAGAAAAAAACATTTACCGACCGCTTGTCAGATTCTGTATTCGTATTCTCTCTTACTCAATACATTTTGCTTTTACATGATAAGATTTTTCTGATTCTACATCATTTTATGCAATGTCGTTTAGACATTTTTTGATATATTTTTGACATAACCTTTTAAATTTGATTGTCATTTCTTTGACATTAGTTATTTGCGTAAAAAGGCGTCGCAATGGACCATATTGGTCTCTGGGTGAAGGTGTGGAGGAAACTTCACACCAGCCTTTCTACCTACCTACCTGCCGAACGGTTACACCGAACTTTTTAGCAGAGTTGTGTTTTTCTCGTGCAATTTTTATTGACATTTTTTGACCATTTTTTACACAAACAATTGTTATTGACATCTTTATCACTTTTTACACAAACAAAATTCGTGTTGTTTTTCTATTAATGGATTGTCGCAGACCTACTAATTTGGCCACGATTCTTCTCTTTAACGACACACCCACTGATTTTATGTTGACATAAATATTTTAAAGAAATCAGCATAAACCAGCATCTTTTGCATTTGGAAAATTTTAAATAATGAATACCCTGTCGGACTTTTACAAGCTAACTCAAAATTAGGCCGACTATAGCTAACTCATTTTTAACTAACTTCAGAAATAACTCAAATCTGAATCAGAAACAAACAAAAATAAAAAACATGAACAATTTAGTTGAAACTTTATTTTGTTGAAAAATTTTTTTGTTTTCAGTTAACAGAGAAAAATTTGTGAAGTTATTTTATGCACCACAAGCTAACTTCTAATGACCAAGCTTGTGGTTAGCTGAAACTTATGCAGAGTAAGTGAGTACTGACTCGCTCTGATGACACAACGTGTAAAAACTGAATAGAGTTTAACAAGGGAAATGAGCTAGCTTTTTAGTCACCTGTGACTCATTTCTGGTTGACAATAAGTTAGTTTTAAGATAACTCAAAGTCCGACAGGGTATTTATGAAAAAAGAATCTGTATTAATAATTTATTTAAATTATTACAAAATAATAAATTATGTCATAGATTTAAAATACATATGTAATATATGTTTTTAGGCACGTGCGTGTTTTGTTCATTTCTTGTTAGAAAATGTTTCTTTTCTATTTATAAAAATAGAGAAACTTTTTATGTAAAACACAAGTGTTTAGTTTGGCGTTAACTTTTTAAAGTGATATTTTGCAGGAATCATAATTCTATGTAATCTATGTTATTCCAGTAACTGAAAGCTAATAGATAACCAACCCTATCTTGAAAAATTCCTAAAAAAAATTTATGGCGAAAATCAACAACTGTTTACTTTTTATTAACGATATACGTAAATAATTTGCAATCATGAAGTTAAGTTGTGCCCCACCAGTGTTACCGTTATGCGACTAAAGTCGCATTTTTTCCCCTTTTTGACTGCCGTGCCACGTTTTTGACCCCTTTGTTTTAAATCCCCTTTTGTATCATTTTGTAGTTTTTTGTGCCCCTTTTGCCCCTTTTTGAACCAAATTTTTTTTTTCTGTCAATCAATGAATCCGAGCTCAATTTGAAGAGAAAATAGCATCTAATTTGGAAAAAATTAAAATAATTCAGGAAGGGCTATCAATTAACAATAAAATTTACCTAAAATTTCTAGTATATGTATTAAATATTATGAATAAATGAAACCTTAATTTTCAAAACGAATCATCACAAATTATATACATATTTAGTTTCATCCACGAAAGATATTGTATTAGAAATTTTTAAAAATTTTTTAAAAAAAGAGTATGTTATGCAAACAAATATAGAACAAATTGATTTTGTTGATGTTCTGCATATAAAAGAAACTCTTAATATATACATCGGCCACGAAGCCGAGCTAGAAATGTGTACTAACAACATCTTAAGTAGTGATATTGTAGAAATTAAAAACAACATTTTACTTTTTTACCAAAAGCTGTGTGTTAGCGATAAGAGGCTGAGTTCATTAAAGGTTTAAGATCCAGTATTTATTAAGTGAGCTGAAGACATAAATTACTTTGAAATTGTTACCGTTTTTATTGATATAATTACTAACCCAGATGATTTTGTAAAAGAGTTCAAACTTTTAGAAACCAGATCAAACGATAAAAGCTATGAAGCAATTTTTAAAATATCTAAGCCTGAAACATTTTGGTACGAAATTGGCAATTTAAAAAACTGTTTGGGTGACAATTTATATCCAAACTTGTATAAATTTGCTTCGTATGTTTTTACTTTACCACATAGTAGTGCATCCGCTGAGCGGATTTTTTCTATGTTAGCATATTTAAAAAATAAAGTGACAAATAGACTGAAAGTAGATACCTGTCAGTCTATGTTATCCGCTTTAAGTTTGTATCAAAATGACTTGGAAGATTGGATTCCAAGCGATGAATTGATTAATAAATATAGATTTACGTTTTCAAAAAAATAGATATTTAATAGTTGAAGAAACAACATAACACTGCAATTTATAAAAAAATGGATCTGTACCTGATATTAACTATCTTCCTATCAATACTTTTATATGCTTTTTCCTCGAGGTTTTTTCGTAACTTAATTTTTTTGGTAAAAAAGTAAAATAATCCAAGTGCCAAATATTTATGTACATATACTTACATATATACATATCTCTATCTATTTAAATGTAAAGTTTTTTTTTATCAAATCATATTATGAACTATTTTTTGTTTTTGTAAGTATTGTTATTACACTATTTTTAGCTCGTTTTATTTACAAGTAATTAGTAACTGTTTTTGTATAAATAATTGAAATAAAAATTTTATTCAACAGTTCATTATCGTTTACTTGCAAAGTAAAGCCCCTTTTTTCTCAGAATTCCCCTTTTTGTGACACTTTTTTTTTTTGAAAATCCCCTTTTTGTGCCCCTTTTTGAAAATTTTGAACGGTAACACTGTGCCCCACCGTCTCCAACTCTTCATCTGAACTGAAGGATGCATACGCCCTTATGGTAAATTTACAAATGTTTCTATTATTCTAAACAAAAAGTCCGGAATATTAGAAACACTAGTAGCAGCCCAAACAATGGGGTTTTTGCAGAAGAACTAACTTTTTAATAATTTTGGCCAATATGCAAGGTAGCAGCGGTACCCAAATAACGCAGTGGCAGAACTCAAAATAGGAATGCATGTTGCAATAAGAGAAAATAGCAATAGGGAGTTAAAACGCAATAAAAAAATTCTAAATTGTTGACTATGTATCTTATATATACATAGCAGTATTCTGAACTTCAGGTAAAAATGTAGTAACTATTTTGAAATGCGATTAGATTATGAATTATACATGCAAAACCAAAAAAATTTTTATTCTTATTGATTCACAACAACACAGAAAAACATAATTTTCTATTCATTACACAACCTGTTTTTTTTTAATAAAAGTGTTTCTTTAATGAGGATATTTTTAATAAAAATGGTCACATTTAATATTCACTGTAAATTTCCAAATGGCATTTGACAGGCTTTTCGGTCATTTTTTCAGTAGCTTAAGTTAACTAAGCCATATTAATATGTCAGACGTATGTACATATGTACATATGTATATGTATGTATGTTAATTGTCAAAGAAATAAAAAGCTACTAAAAGCATGGTATAATAAACACGGTAGATGTTTTAGGGAGAGTTGTCAATATCCATCCATTGAATGTCAAACAACGAAATCTTATTAAACTGCAAATGTTTAACTTTTACAAATATCGCATTTTTTAAACATTGCAAACTTACTTTTTTATATAAAGTTGTATTTTATGTTGAATAAAATTTTTATTTAAAATTAACTTTTTTTATATTTGTTAGCTAACAATGTTTCAATTTCAAAATAATTGATTTTTATTTTCTTATTTTCTTTTGTTTAGCATTATAGCTAAAACGTATGTACATATATGTAAGAATATTATTTCTTAAGCATCTAGGTATCCTTCTTGTTCTTATACCATTACAAAAAAAAAACCTTCCTTTCTAAAGCATTAGTTACTTGTAGGGTGCATAAACAAACATATGTATATAGAACAAATTTCAAATAAATTTTGTCGTTTAGTTTAGTTTAATATCTTTTAGAACGAAAACAAAAATCGGCCGGTTGTTTTACTAATTTACCAAATAAAAAAAAAAACATTAAAAGGCGTTCACGATAACATGCTTTAACAAATTTCCAATTCAACAACTATCGAGTCGGCGTAAACTCAACTAATACTTTGTTTATTCTGAATTTCAAGCGTTATATCAAAAATTTATCTTTAAAAGCCGGCTAATTTAAATATATTATTTGTATTTTTATGTGTAAAAAAACGGGTTGGTTATGTTAAAATTTTTAATACTCGTTTATGATAGCGGCACAAAGTTGTTGGTTGGAAAGGGGATCGTAACAGTGATATTAAGTGTGTATTTGTGTATATGAGTATGTGTGTATGCCAGCATAAATGAGTGAATCATAAAAAAGATATCTCTCACTAAACAACAACAAATAGGTATTTGTAGTTTTGTAGCTATGTATGTAAAAAGCATGCTTTAATTAAACATAAAACGCGTGTGGGTAAAACACGTACACACATAGCAAAGATCACCTTGTCCTGTTGTTCTTGTTTTTATATAAAGAAAATACATAATAATGAATTAAAAGAAAAAAAAATAATTTTGTTAGTCCTTCAAACTGTATACATAACTACTCATTATAGGTAGTTCCTTAAAACTTTAATTGTTTTGCGAGAGATTATTCTCTGCGTTTGGCAGACAGACTGTTAAATATTCTTTTTCATTAAGTTACAATGTATGTGTAAAGAAGAAGAAATATCACAATGCATCCATTTTACATTGCATTTTTACATTTCTATTTTGTTATTTTCTTTTTTTTTATTTTTATTTTTATTTTAATGAGAATGACATCAGAGAAATTTTGGCGCCGTTAGTTTTTAGGTCAATTGGCAAAACCACATACCAAAGTAATGTTAAAGTAAAGAAAAATTAAAAAAAAGCCAAAAATGTTTAAGTGCTTGAGTTTAGTGTTTTTAGTTAAAAAAGTTAGAACATATTAAATTTAATTCATACACTTAAATAACTAACCGTTGTTATAAACTAACAAAACAAAACAAAAATATCTTATTAACCTCCTTCTTCCCCTAGTATACACTAAGAAACACGGCAAACAATTAAAAAAAATTAAAAGAAATTAAATGGAAATAATATGCGTCATACGGTCGGTTTAGCTCATAATCAAATATATGTATATATTTATGTGTATAAATATATACATATGTACATACATATACTATATGTATATGCAAATATATTTATTAGATATTCATGTATGTAGGTATGTATGTACATATATAATGCAGAATATTAATGTTTTTGAAAAAAAGTTTTTTAAAATAATTTCAAACAAATGACAAACGTTAAAACAATTTCTAATTAAAAAATTTAAGATTTAAAAAAGAGAGAGATTTTGTTTTTTATTCAAAATGTATAACTCTTTTCTTAATACAGACAAATTACTATCGGATTGCTCAAGAATGCATTCTTTTAAGTAAAATACATACGTTTATATTAAAAGAGAATTAAATGAGATGATGCAGAAAAACTCAACTTACATGTGTGTGTGTGTGGAGATGTGTGCAAAGGAAACAGAGATGTTCAACTTAGTATTATGATATCTCGATTATCATGAATTAAAAAATATATGGATGATTATAAAATTAAACATAAATAAGTGATATTCTTTTACACAACAAAGAAAAAGACAGCTTTATCTGGTAGAATTCAAACATTAAAATTCTTCTAATGATATACCTATAAGCAAGCCAGCTCAATTTACTACACCCAATGTAAAAGTTATTAAAAAAAATGTTAGAAAAAGCATGCGCAAAAAATAAAATCGTTCAAATCGTAAGAAAAGACTCCACACATACAAATAAATTTTTCGAAAAAATACCTATACACTAAAATATACATACGGCAATATTAATAAATAGGGATGCCATTTTTGGGAACTTTATCGCGTGTAATGCATTTGTTTTAAGGAAGAACTTCCAAGTCACGAAGAAACAAATAGAATAATCAAAAATGCATTTAAGTTCATACTACGTGAGAATTTCTCCTAATTCTTAAAATTAAAATTAGAAATTTTAGTTTTTTTTTTTTTTAATTTTCAGGTTTCAAATCTTGTAAAGAGTGCAAGACTTAAAAAAATATCAGTCGAACCTTTATTGAACTTTTGAATCATTAGTTTTTATTATTATTTTTTTTCGTTAGTTTGCCCAGAATATCTTTGAGATTTATATGAAATTACCATTTTTGTTTAATGATTAAATAATTGAAATCTACGTATGTATGTTAAGATTAAAAATAGTCTAGACTACAGTATCAGAAAATATGAAGTAGCGAGAGTATCTAATGATTTAAAAATGGTTACAACCAAATCCCTCCAAAAACGCTAATTATATCTTGAAAAGTACGTTTGGCACTTCATTTGGCGAACTAGTGCTGAGATTTTTCTAAACTGTTAGGTCCCTATAACGGTTCAAGTAAGATAACTGGTTGTGATCAGTTGTGATTTTTGTTATGTTTTTGTTGACCGCAATATAGCAAAGTTGTAAACCATAATACAAAAGTTAAAAAATTACAACTCAACTCAACTGAGTTGAGTTTTGAACCGTAATAGGGACCTTAAAATTGTATTTAAACATTTCTGCTTTTAACAAAGTTTTCTGTTGAAAGAACGACGCTAAAGTTAAAGAATGGCCCAAATATTTAACGGGCCTGGTTGTGTAAGGATTGGCTTAAGCGCCTAAAATCACAGGATGTGTGTTAATTAAGGCCCTTATTATATAAAACGCAAGGCAACGCCAAAGAATTACATTGAAATAAAAAACAGTCATAAATATTTTGTAATTTTTTGTTGCTTTCTACAGAAATTTTTTCTAAGCCACAAGTTATGAGGCGTTTGAAATTTTAAAAGGCAATGTGAATTTCTGTAGAAAGCAACAACAAAATAACAAAATATTTATGACTTTTACCGCATTTAGACAATGCAATTAACGCCTAGTTTTTTTTCTATTTTCTTTCAAAGTAGTTGCTACGAAACTCTTTTCACATATACATTTAAATTTTTTTCAAGGATTTTTTCAACTTTTTCAACCTCGTTTCCTTCCCTACACTTCTTGCTTACAAACAAAAAGTTACATGCGAAAGTTGCGGCGTTAATTGCATAATGTAAATATGGTTTTTTTTGTAATTCTTTGGCGTTGCGTTTTACATAATTAGAGCCTTAATCTATTACAAAAAAAAAAAACGAAAAACACGTTTACGCCACAACGCCTTACACAATCAGACCCAATATTTTAATAATAATTGCGAAACAAATGCTTACGCCAAACGAGGATTATTAGGCACAAACGACCAATTTAAAAGAAATGCCAGTTTCTTAAAAAAACTTACTGGAAATGTGTTTCCTTTTCCCTAAAAAATGTGTTGGGTAAAGCAAAATTTCGAGGGAAAAAACTGTTCACTTTTATTTCACGAACTGGGTGGCGATTTTCGTGTATGAACTAATGAAAAATTCCTTCTCTTGCAAAACTTAATAAGTATTTTTTATAAATTCTACACTTTTAATCAGGTTTACCGGGTTTTATTTTGATCGTACAAAAAACAAAGTATGTTCAAACGTGAGCGACCAATATGATAATGCACGAATTTGTTTGCACTTATATATTTACAAATAAGCCTCGGATTGCAAATAGCTCTCAACTGTTTTTAATTAAGAGTAAAAGGCAATCAAAGTTGTAACTTGATTGGAGTGTGGAAAACAGTCTAAATAATAATTGATTTGTTTATTGTTTTGTATCGTTTTATTTTTTATGTGATATATGTATGTACATATGTATGTATTACCAACAATTGTTATTATCCACTACGATTTTTTTAATTTTACCTACATAATTAGCCAAGAAGAAAGCTACATCATTAAAATAGTAAGGATATTCACGTCACAAGTTGCACCCTTGCTAAAAAGCAAAGTGCAAACACATAACAACAACCACAAAGAAAATTATTTACGCACAACTAATTGTCTGCGAGGTTGTTGTTATATTTTTCCACTTTTGCTTTTTCGCAAGGTTGCAACTTATGACGTGAATACCCTTAGTGCTACTAGACTTTAAGACAATGTTCATCCGCCAGATTTTTCAGATTCAATCGTAAGAAAATTTCTTTTGATTTTTTAACCATGAAATTACTGAGCAAAGACTATAGTTTGAACAACTTAAGACACCTGTTTAATTTAAAGAAGTAAAGGCTGACTTCATAAACGCAGTTTGCAAAGCAACACTGAAATGTAAAATGTTCATAAACGCAGTGAAATTAGTTTTGGCAATGCCTCAAGTTCATTATTGCATGGCAATACTTTTTAATGCGCAACATTAGTCAAATTTGTGCAGTGGTTTTACTTGTGATGCTTTATACATGAAAATTTTTTTTATTTATGTAAACACAAACGAAACACAACAAATGATGCAAAGTATTCATGCGTTCATAAATGTGTCAAAATATCATTGCATTTTTTTACAATGCAGTGTTGCCACAATATATTGCTTTGCCTTGTCTACGCATTTGTTTGCAGTGCTGCATTGCAAACTGCGTTTATGAAGTCAGCCAAAGACTTGACAAAGTTTATTATGCCGCAAATAACCTGTGATAAGTCAGAAAAAGTAATGTGTATCAAAAATATTAGTTTTTTATAATTTTGAATGCATCAAAATTTATTGTTATTAATTAAACGTTAACAAAATATTTATATTAAGGACTTTATTACATATTCAGGGGTGTGCTGGAAATCGCAAACGCAAAACGCAAGAATTTGGAAGTTGTTTTTAATAAACTTTAAACACAATTTTTATAATTCTTGGTTTAAAATCCTGTTTTATAGGGAAATATTTAATATTTGTCATAAAATTCTTTTATAACAGAAATCTTATTAAAAAACGACGTTTAAAATTCTTGCGTTTTACGTTTGCGATTTCCAACACACCCCTGATTATAAATTTTTCAGTAATATATACTTTAATATAGAATTACACTGATATTTTATCAATAGCTTTAATTAAAAAAAATGCATAACTCCATTTCAAAATAGCGTTTTCTTTTTTCTGGTTAATAAATAACAATTTCCCTCTGCTTTCAAACTTCAAAGATTTTTAGCATAAAATTTGGTTAACTTTGTTATTAATAACTGCAAGAAAACTTTAAAAGTATCTAAAATTTTGCGGTTTTTTTTTAATTGTTTTCTACCCCTGTAAACTAACAAGAAATCGAGTTACGCCTTTTTGTATGAACCATCGAAATAAAGTCTTAATTTAGCTGAAAAGGTCATGAGATTTTTCTTAGATTTTCATTTTATATCCTTCCACAACCGGAAATGAATTGAACATATTTAATCCAATAAAATAAAATATATTACTCCGCATAAATTTCAATTATGCTGTAGACATGTAGTCTCCTGTTTATATTTCTGCACATCACGTACATAATTCGAATTTAAAAAATCCCCTGTCTTTTGGGACAATATATAAGAAAAAGGTGAAGGTTGGCAACCAAGTTGGAACTACAGCATAGAGGTATAGTAACAAATAGATTGGATGAATAGATGGATCAAACGATATAGAAATATATTTATACACACACAAACTCACATACACATTTGGAATAGAAAACGCAAAACTTTTACCAACACATTGGTGGAAAAAACAAACACACAGATACTCATACTTGTCGTATCATTTATAGATGAATGAGTAGATATGAATATACACAGCGACAAATGTATACCTCTTCATAAATACATACATATATATTATTACAGACATACTTATGTGTATTCTTTTTTTTTCTTTTTCTTAATAATTTTTAAGCAGTCACATTTTTTTAATAAAATTACTGAAAATTAATCAATAGATTTTTCCTTAAAATATATCTGTTAATATTTTATATTTAAAACAAGATTATTAATTCACCGCTTTTATAGAATTCTGTTTTTTTTTCTTTAAATTTTAATTTTGTTCTTTTTTACAACCATAAAAATCTTTTTGCGTAGTATTTTTATCGATCGGCCGACGTAAACGAATCGCTAGGAGGCTCAGGTCGTGTGGCAAGAATTTTTTTATAGATTATATTTTCAATTTTATTATTTCTTTGCACTTTTTTAGTTTTTTTTTTTTAATTTAAGACACCAGATTTTTTTTATAAAAAGTATTTTTGTTATTTTATTTTTTAACTTTTCTTGAAAACGTTTTCTTTAATTAAACAGTTTTTAATTACATTCAATTATTTCCACATTTTTTTGTGTGTCAAAGTGAGTAAAAAAATATATTTTTGTTTTTAGTTGGGAATTTTTTTACTTACTTTTGCTTCAATTGAAATGACGACGACGACTACAACCAATACAACGAAGACAAACGACTAAAAGCGACAATAAGAACTCAGTTTTTTTTTTCATAAAAATTCATCTAAAAAATTTTAAACCGAAATATATTGGAGCGACTCTCATACATGCAAAAAATATATAGAGAAAACTCTCTCAACTCGAAAATAAACGTTCTCTGTTCGGTGCAAGTGTAGAGACAATAAAATATCTGTAATGGGAAAAATGTATCTGAAAACTATGGTTAGCAACTAAAACTTAGGTAATTGGACAAATTTTATAGATACTCTTTTTTCGCCACTCGCGATTCGACAATTTTAGAGAATAATGGCTCATCGAGAGGAAGAGACCAATTACATTACCATGCGCTTTTTATATTTAAAGCTGGCAGTACTATCAATTGTCACAATGAAGACTTTGTCGACAATGTTAACTTTGCATGATTTTATTAAGATTTGGCGTTTTTTTCTTCTATATATGTACATATTTAAAAAAAAAACAATACTAAATAGTCAGTTTTTTTCAGATTTAAAACAAAAAATATTTTTCAAATTATTTTTTTTAGAAGTATACTTCTTATATTATAATTATAAATTTAAATTAAACTAAAATTAGTATTTAAATTTATTTTATTAATCGTTTCTAAAGTTTTGTTGCTTTTTCTTTCTGTGAGATAAAAGAAAGTAAGAAAACTGTTGAAAACATAAAAACTAAAAAAATTTCTAAAAATAGTTTCATTTAAAACTTAAAATCTTTTAAGAATGTTATATTAATTTCTAATAAGAACGAAAAAATGACTTGTTATGAGATGGGAAATTATTTTTTGTGTTACTTAAATCTACAAGTGCGACGACAACTTTTTTGAATTTCTAGTAAACTAAACATCTGTTTAAAGGAATCGCAAAAAAGTGAAATTCAAACTGAAGAAGTAAAAAATAACAATAATAACAAATAAATAAAAATAAAATTGTGAAGTTCTTTGGAGAGTTTTCACCATTAATTTTACCATCATAATTATGGTCATAGTAAGGGCGAACTGCCTATTGTGGTCATTAACTCATCTAAAAGGTTAAAACAAATTTTAAACTTAACGTTGATCGCATTATTTTGGCTGCAAAATAAATACAAGAGCCGAACGTTATAAACTGTATATTGCCAAGCAGATGGAGTTAAATCTTGCTACCAATTTGTAGATTAGAAGTTCATAAAATTCTTAATGCTTTGTGAGTCCGATTTTGAATAAATATATTGTATTTCATCAAGATCAAGAAGCGATTACTTATGTGAAACTAACTCATGTTTCCGAGACTCATTTGGAATGCATCTTAAGGATATTACTTTACCTGACCTTTTTTACTCCAATGCTACAATTTATATGTATGTAATCAGAGTTTAAAAACACTTAAAACAAATAAACGTTTCTCTGTTTGTAATCTTCGCACACAATATAAATACTGTACCTATCCAACTCAACATATATGTATATAGGAGAATATTTCATTAAGTTCGGTTTTTCGTAAAAAGCCAAAAACTTCGTTGTGTTCGGTTCGGCATATTAACGTTCGTTCGTTTCAGGTGTGCTCAGCACCTTTATGGATGGGAAACAAAACAAAATTGTTTTACAAAAACAAAAAGATAATTACTTATGTACGTGTTTTTAAGAAAACAAAAACCCAATAAAAATGTTTTACAAAAACAAAACATGTATGTATGTATATAATACACACACATTCTATTTGTGCTGTGGTCGTGCAAATTGCCAAGCAACAACAACAACAATTCTAGTGATAATCTTTGCTAAAATTTTTTGTTTGTTCATTCCTTCGGCAATGTACAAAAAAAACACTAAAGAACATTAAAATATAATGTACGTCTACAGGATCACTACAATTGTTCTGTTTTATAACGAAAACAGAGCACCACATAATTTTTGTTTCTTTAGTTAAAATAGAAATCGTTTACGGGTGTGTGTACGGTACACTAAATAATGTTTGGTTTTTTTCAAACACTGGTGTTAATCTTAACAGCGTAGCCAATAAATCAATTCTTTGTTTTTTTTTTTTTTTTTTTTTTAAGCATTCGATATCAATCGAAATTACAATTATGTTTAAATGGAAAATTTGATCGATATCGAATGCTGTAATTTGGTTCCTTACAAAATGATACAAAGTAAATGGTTTTGAAACGTAGAATAACGTTTTAAACGCCGCTTGCGTAGTGGAAGAACGTTTTAAATAGCATCGCGATTGTGGATATGAAACGTTTTTCCACTAAAACAAACTTATAAACTGTAAATTTGCATGTTATTTTATATTCAAATTTCTTGATATTTTGATACAAGTTGTTATTATTATTAATTTGAATAATCTAAAGAGAAAATAAATTGAAAAAATTAATAGTCTTGCTTGTTAAAAACGTTTTTTTGCTCTCCTGAAAAATAATTAGTTTGTAACTTAAAACGTTATTCGCGGTATTCAGTTGACAACATTGAAAAAATATTCGTTAAACAATAAATTACGTTTTTTTTTTTTGAAAAATACATTTAAATCATTATCTAAAAACTGTATATGCGAAAAGCATGCTTTCATTTCTTTAACCTGATAAGTTAAGAAACCAAAGGAAAACGTAAAAAAAAGAATAAAAAAGGTTGTAAAAATATAAATCGATTAAAAATTTTATATTCTCTCTTTAAGTTTTCATACCATATTTTGTTCATTTTCAAGTGGAAATAGTAGTTTAGGAATAAAAACGTTTTGACGAACAATAGAATGTGCAAAAAGAAAAGAAATACCACGTGACATTGGAAATTCATAATGCATCATCACACTTGGTAACGGCAAAATTGACACAAACACCAGTAAACCAGTTAACTAGCCAGCTTGTAAGCCAACAAACTCATACACCGACAGATTCAAAAGTAAACTTAATGATGGCTAAGAGAGGTAGATTGCATTTTTTTTTGCAATTATTAGTTGGTATAAGTCATATTAAAATCTGTAGATCTATCTGCATATGTATGTAACTAATTTACAGCAGCCATCAGCGGCAGCAATTGTAGCCGTACAATAAAATTGCAATACCCGCAAAAGCCACGAAGAGTTCAGGGAATACCCGAATAAAAATATATGATGCATACAATAATGTACACCAAAAGAATATGGAAGAAGAAATAAAATAATTTATCTCAAATAATACTACAGTAAATAAGAAAACAAACAAAAGTTACTAAAAATAAAAGTTTAATACATAAGTAAGAACAAACAAATAATAAAACTAAATATAAATTTGAAGAAGGTAGTTTTTTTTTATAAAGAACCTAATGAAGCAAGTGATCTAGGGAGCTTTTTCTAGAATAGAAGGGGAAATAGACATAAACTTGAGATCTTGTCGAATAAATAATAAAAGCATATAAAAAGAAAAAAAAACATTGTTAATTAGAATACCTTAAGACTATTTTACGCTATCACACAAGTCTTACGTATTCCATAATACTTTGCGAGATAGAAATCTAATGAGTTTTGTTGCGATTGTCAAAAAATCGTTTGTGGTTGCACTATCACACATAAACATGCTTTTGTTAAAATGCAACCCTGACGAAAAAGTATTATTGTTTTGAAAAAGTTCAAAAAACGATGAAGTCAAATTGTTGTTCGTAATACTTGTCATTTTAATGACACATTGCATTCAGACTTTCTCATATAACTTGAGTTTTTGACATGTATTTATCAAACCCGTATACAAACTTCTTTCCCAAATAGTGATCGTAACAATATTATTATGCAATTATTTAAATTATATTCCGTACTAAATTTTTGTAGCTGCCATGCAAATACCACTCTCAAAAATAGCTTTTAAGTCCACAACTTTCTTAAAAGTTAATATGTATTGATATCGTATTTGGCTACAATAACTCGAATAATTTGGGACCGTAATTATTATTCCTATTTTCATACAAGTCAGATAAAAACTGTTATTTTTTTATTAGGGAATAATATTGGGAATTTTTGGCGTGACTTGCTGTTAAAAACAAATATTTTATGTTATTTTAGAAAAAATGTGATTTTTTTTTTAAATTTGATCAAAACGTTATAATCATTCCTCGCTCGTAATTAACGTTATTTTTGTTATGTTAAGAAATTGTATGCTATATTACTGTACCGTTTATTCCTGGAGTTTTGTGATATGTTTTCTAATTTACTTTATTTTAGTTAAATTTTAATTTTAGAGGAATATAAATTTTAAGGGTCAAAAGAGGTAAAAAAGTAAGCCCCCAGGAGAAAGGTCCAATGTGTTCTCTTTAACCCCATATGAGGAGCCGCAGAAAAAAAAGTAACTTTTGATGGTTTACACATTTCAATTGATATAAGGACGAAGCCTGTTGAAAATGGTTCGAATCGGTCCATAATTTCAAATGGCCCCAATATAAACTTTTTCCCCGAATAGTCTTTGTACCCATAAACTATGGATCTCATTATATTGACAGTAAGACACGCTTGGAGAGTGTATTTTATTATGAGGTTAACATTAATTCTTTGTGTCGAATATTACTTAGTTATCAATATAAATATGTTACGGCTGTAGTGACAGGTACTCGGGATAAACTTAAACTTAAAATTATAGTTAAGCTAAAATACTGTAATTCGTTATCGATCAAACTTCATCAAAAGAACTCTTTTGAGCCCACTTAAGCGACAATTGCAATCTGAAGTTTCACTTATGTGGCTTAAAAGCACTTGGCAAGGTTATATGAAAATTAACTTAAACTGGAATCTAAAAATCGTACTTCAATGTTGTTCAATCCAAATTTATTCAATAACAAAAACATATAATAATCTAATCTATTTTAAAGGCATTTTCGAAAAGATAATAGTATTTTCAATAAAACTGTAAAGAAAAACTATTATTTTATTAAAAATATAGATGAGAATGTATGTATATTTTAAGTACTATGTTTTTTTAATAAACTTGCGTCAACAATTATTGGAATATAGTTAATACCTACATACATACATATTAAGGGTATTCATTTCAAAGTTTTTTTGGTTGGAAAAATGGAAAAAAGAAAAATTACACTCTTATTGACGTCAACGGGTTTTTTTATTTTTTTTTTGTAAAAAGTACAAACTGTCAAAAAAAATCTGCCAAATAATTCGTGGAAGTAAATGATTTTTTCAATATGCCAAATAAGTGTAAAAAGTGAATTAAATAATTTATTTAATTGTCACATCATTAACTAAAATTGATAATATTTACGAAAATAAGGGTATGTAAAGATACATTTTCATGAAAACAATACAATATAAACTTTGAAATATTAAATTGCAGAAATGTTTACTTTATTCATTTCATTTCTCTTTTTTAATTCTTTTTTAATAACGTTTTTTATTGAACTCATTCTTAATATGTGTTTTTTCTTTTTGAAAGTTAAATGATAAAGAAGTTTAGTTTAAAATGTTGTAACTATAAAAAATAATTTTTAAAATTAGAGTTGTACAATTCAAAAGTTTATAAAAAGAGATGTAATTTTTCGTACTTTGTATTAAAATGACGTTTATAGTGGAAAATTACATCTTTTTATCCTGACTTTTTTACACTTGGTTTTAGTTTGACAAAAATGTAACTTTTGGTGGAATTTTTTTCTTGTGGTTGTTGTAATTACATTTTTCCACTTTTCCATTTTTCCAACATATAAAAAAACTGAAATGAATATCCTTATTATGTATGTATGAATATAAAAATTTATAAAAATAATGACATCAAACGGATAAATTATTTATTTTTTAATTCATGTATACTTGCGCATACATTTGTAATTATGAACATACTTATTTAAAAAAAAAAAAAAATAAGCAATTCATTCATTAATTTTCGCTTTAAACAATTAAGAAACTGAATATGATAAAAACGTAAATTGAATGACTGATAAGAATTTTAAATATGTGATATTGTACAAAAGTGTCTAAGAAGGATATATGTATGTATGTAGTACGTAAATTTTAACTGAAACTGATGTTTGGTATTGATTGATTTCTTTTATTTTTTTATTCCAGAATTCTTCATCGCAGGCAGACTAACTGTAGAACAGCCTAAAACACAGTATTTTTTTCCTTAAATTTTATTTACATATATTCATAGTTTATTTGACTTTCGGCCAATATATCTGACCTGACAATAATTTCATGGATTTAGTTAATAATTACTCGCGGTTTTCACCCTTGATAGTAAATTCCCTTGTAGTCCTTGTGAAACTTATTAATATAGTTAAAGTACTAAGATTTACAACACTACAACAGCAAAATATATTAGACTAAAATTTCATTTAACTGCGAATATGAAAAGGAAGGGGCTTCTTAATAATGTATTCCATCCTTTGGACCATATACATATTATCAAAAAGATAAAAGTACCAATTTTTTTCGTTTTTACATAATAAAAAGTACCCTATATTTCAATCTGGGCCATATGCTATCTCTGTATGTACCAAATTTTTGGATAAGAAAAATAGTATCAAAGGTAAAAGAGTTTTTAAGGATCCCAGAAAGTACTGTATAATAAAAAAGGCTCTAATCTGTATGTATTTTTTGTGTCTTAAAAAGTACCAATTTCGTCACTTTAAAAGTACCTTATAGCTTAATCCTGACCTAATGCAAACTGCATACCAAATTTATCAAGAAACCAAAAAATACCAATTTTCCATTATTTCCCTAATAAAAAGTACCCTATATTTGAAAATTTTCATTTACAACTTGTGTTTTGGCGCTTATGATCTGCTAAACATTTCATACTAAGGCATACATAGATGGCGTAAAAGTAAAGGCGTATATACATCGACATGCGTACATACATATGTTTGCAGATCAAATTATAAATCATATGCCGGTTTCAAATTAAAAATTTGACAACGAAATACAAGAAAAAAATTAACGCAACTCCAAACAAAATAAAAAGTACCTAGGGTGATAGAAAATTTAAAAATAAAAAGAAAATATCAAGTGAAAAAAGCGGCGCAAACACATAGTTTTCGAGTTATGGACCTCTGAATTTTTCATATAAATATGGGATTCATTTCTGAACGTATTGGGCCAATATGGGTATCATTTTAGAGCTCTTGAATATATCTTTCTGAATATACAAAATTTATTTAAAAATTCTTAGCCCATTAAGAAGCGGGTATGAGTTTGCGAAAATACAAGAGTTTTTAGTAAGCATTGTAATAACTATTTTGGCACTATGCGCCCCACGATTTGGAAAAGCAACAAATAATAACAATAATAATTGTCATAACTATGGAGAAAAGATTTAGTTCGCGAAGCTGTTGTTTGTTTTACCATAGAGGAAATCCTAGGCTAGACAGAAAATAATTCTTTAGCACATCGGAAATAGACTAAATATGGGATTCATTTCTGAACGTATTGGGCCAATATGGGTATCATTTTAGAGCTCTTGAATATATCTTTCTGAATATACAAACTTTATTTAAAAATTCTTAGCCCATTAAGAAGCGGGTATGAGTTTGCGAAAATACAAGAGTTTTTAGTAAGCATTGTAATAACTAATTTGGCACTATGCATAATACATAATAATAATAATTGTCATAACTATGGAGAAAAGATTTAGTTCGCGAAGCTGTTGTTTGTTTTACCATAGAGGAAATCCTAGGCTAGAAAGAAAATAATTCTTTAGCACATCGGAAATAGACTATTAGTTACAAAAAAATTAAAACAAAAAGGGTATTCATTTCAAATTTTTTTTGGTTGGAAAAATGGAAAAAAGAAAAATTACACTCTTATTATTTTTTTTTTTTTTTGTAAAAAGTACAAACTGTCAAATAATTCGTGGAAGTAATAGATATTTTCAATATTCCAAATAAGTGCTAAAAGTGAATTAATTGATTATTAATTGTCACATCATTAACGGAAATTAATAATATTAACGAAAATAATGGTATGTAAAGATACATTTTCATGAAAGCAATACAATATAAGCTTTGAAATATTAATACTATGTATATTGCAAAAATTTTTACTTCATTCTTTTCATTTCTTTTTTTAATTCTTTTTTAAATTTTTTTTTATTGAACTCATTCTTAACAGTGCAGCCACACGATCAAGATTTTCTTGATGGTATTTTTCATAACTGTTTGTCAAAATTTCCAAAAATTTTAAGTTGCGACGTAGGCTCCATTCAATTTTTGAGCAATTTACTTTCAAGATGTCATCAAGACAACAATTTATAAAAGCAAACGAAAATTTTGCTCACTAACCTTGAAATCAGCTGTTTTCTTGAACGTAAATTGAAACACTCACTGGAAAGAGAATTTTTAAGGCAAGTTCCTATCAATTTTTAAAAGTGCGAGTGTATTGGTAAAAAAGTGTGAGTGTCAAGTTAGCGAAGCCGGTGTTTGTTATAGCATAGAGGATAAAATCCTTGCGCCCGGCCGAAGGCCGGCTGTGCAGAGAAGCTTTAGTTAGCGAAGTCGGTACTTGTTTTATCAAAGAACAGAAAATCCTTTAAAAAATATGGCTTTATGTCTAATTTTGGGAAAAAAAATGTATGGCGTTAAGTCTCATTATGTACTCAAATTAAAGGTACTTTGCTCAAAATTGTAAATATTTTGTTTTATTTTGTATTTTTTAATGTTTTATGTTCGATTTAAAAAAAAAAATTTAATTTTTTTTGTAACTAATAGCCTATTTCCGATGTGCGTAGACGGCCTTCGGCCATGCGCAAGGATTTTATCCTCTATGGAATAACAAAAACCGGCTTCGTTTTCCTGCATAGCCGGCCTTCGGTCGGACGCAAGGATTTTCTGCTCTATGGTATAACAAAGACCGGCTTCGCTAACTAAAGCTTCTCTGCATAGCCGGTCTTCGGCCGGGCACATGCATTTTCTCCTCTATGGTATAACAAATACCGGCTTCTCTAACTAAATCTCCTCTGCATAGACGGCTTTCGGCCGCACAAGGATTTTCTGCACCTAAAAGATACTTAAATTAGCCTAGAGAGGAAAATAATATGCGAATACAAAAACAAAATGCATATTTGCAATCGTGAGCAAATAACCTTTAATT
This sequence comes from Pollenia labialis, assembly GCA_949318255.1. Lineage (NCBI taxonomy): Eukaryota > Metazoa > Arthropoda > Insecta > Diptera > Polleniidae > Pollenia > Pollenia labialis. The sequence continues at coordinate 57,236,226 of OX439143.1, forward strand.
TAAGTACCCACACATATCACTAAGTGGGCGGGGCAGTTTTTTGGGTCCAGAGGCCCCACGGGCCTCAGCCCCCTTAAATTTTAATTATGGTTTTTTTTCTTTTTTTATTCTGAATCGGGTGGCATATTTTTTTTTCGTACGTCCCGTAAAGTGCACTTCATCCAAAAATTAACTTTTTAAGCTCTGCCTACATGAAATAAATATGTTTTGTTTGCTTATAAAAAACGTGGTCTTATTATATTTATTAAAATGGGAAATACTGCTTTTAAATAACTTGACCCTTTTTTTAATTAAAATACCCTTTTTTACCTTTTTTTGACCCTTTTCGAAAATATCCAACGGTAACCCTGTTTGATTCTTATCCGGTTTAGCAAGTGTTAATGGTTTAAATATCAACAATTGCAACAACTCTGCAGTTCTGCAGACACAAACACACACTCCTTTTCAAACTATAAAACAGAAATCAAAGATTAAAAATAAAAAAACAAACGAAAGATTAGAGATGGCAACACAGTTTAAGAATAAGTCATCGGCAATTTGTATAGAAAATTACGTCATCGCGTCACCAATATACAAAAAAATGTATAGAATAAACCACGAAGAATGCGAAAAAACTATACAAAAAAATATGTGAATATTTAAGATAAACTATTTATAACTTAAAACTCTGCTGCACAATAAACCACACTAGCTTTAGTAATTACTTGTAAATACAGAAAAATAATTTACACAAATTCCGGTATTGAAAGGATTCCCACACTAATTTTCTCCAAAATAGCATTACTTTTTTAGTTGTCGTTTATCTCTTTCTTCACCGCATTAAATTGGCGTAAGAGCGAAATACATACATAGTTAATTTTACACAAAGTTTAATTTTATTTTTTTCGTCATTGTCACTCATAACTTTCCAACTTTTTTTATATTTTTGGTACTTACCCAGTTATAGTTTATTATAAGCACAATTTAATAATTTTTTGTTAATTCAGTTTGCAATAAATCTCCGAATGAAATTTTGTTTTTCTTCACACGCAAAATTAATCTTCAGCACAGACGTAAAATCTGCAAAAAAAAACGTAATGCGAGCACACCTTTTTAAACAGTGATGCCAAGTTTTCTTTATGCGAAAGTCATTTTAAAGGATAACAAAAAAAATTATTCCGAATTTGTTTTTAATGTTTAAATAACGTGAATATAAAAAATTTTAAAATACCTCAGGCAATTAAATGATATAAATTGGTCATTAAATGGCATTGTCGATTGAAATTTTATTACAGAAATAAAACAGTATCCACCAAGGTAAATTTGCACAAGGTTTGTCAGCTGTTTACCTAAGTTGGAACACAAACGTCACATTTCGTGTATAGTCCCCTTTTAAAATGTGACAGACAGACGAATTTGTTGGTAAGGGGGCGACGCTGTATGCGTGACACACTTTACTTTTTTCCTCTCTCGCCAACAAACTTTATCTGTCTACCTTCAGTCTGTCACATTGTAAAAGGGAACATATGAGCCAAAATTTGTACATGTGTGCCAAGGCGAATTCAAACAGGTAAACTCATCTCTACAACCAAGGCAAATTCAAACAGGTAAACTCATCTCTACAACTACAAAAAGCCCCATGTATTTTGTTTATACAATTTTCTGGTTGGTTGTCAAAATTTTTTTATTGCAAATTAAAATTATCACTTTTTTATAAAAGAAATTAATAAATTCACTTCAATCATTCGCAGTTTTGAAATTTTTTTATTATAAAAATAATATTTTTAACACTTTTCATTCAACTTCTTCTCAAAACAAAATCATATTTTGACGATTGACCATATTTTTTAATTCGCCGTGGAAACAGCTGATGAACGGATGACGAGATGAGTTTACCTGTTTGAATTCGCCTTGTCTACAACTACAAAAAGCCCCATGTATTTTGTTTATACAATTTTCTGGTTGGTTGTCAAAATTTTTTTATTGCAAATAAAAATTATCACTTTTTTATAAAAGAAATTAATAAATTCACTTCAATCATTCGCAGTTTTGAAATTTTTTTATTATAAAAATAATATTTTTAACACTTTTCATTCAACTTCTTCTCAAAACAAAATCATATTTTGACGTTTCACCACAATTTTTAATTCGCCGTGGAAACAGCTGATGAACGGCTGACGAGATGAGTTTACCTGTTTGAATTCGCCTTGATGTGTGCGTTAAATTTATATGAAGACAATTTTGACAATTCGGTTCATCTCGGTTATTTTTATATGAGTCTACCTTGTGTTAATTAATATACATTGGTATCCACAAACAGCGTTGCCGCCAAGGCAAATTTAAAAAGGTAAGTGCAAGGCGAATTCAAACAGGTAAACTCATCTCGTCAGCCGTTCATCAGCTGTTACCACGGCGAATTAACAAATATGGTCAAACGTCAAAATATGATTTTGTTTTGAGAAGAAGTTGAATGAAAAGTGTTAAAAATATTATTTTTATAATAAAAAAATTTCAAAACTGCGAATGATTGAAGTGAATTTATTAATTTCTTTTATAAAAAAGTGATAATTTTAATTTGCAATAAAAAAATTTTGACAACCAACCAGAAAATTGTATAAGCAATATACATGGGGCTTTTTGTAGTTGTAGAGATGAGTTTACCTGTTTGAATTCGCCTTGGGTAAGTGCAACTCTAGAACAATTCGCCTTGGTTGCGCGGGGGCGTTTGGAATGAATTTCTTGTTTGCTAAATTTCCTTTAAAAATAATTTTTGGAACAAATCTGCTGCCGTATTCTGTAATTCGCTTAGCTAAAGCTAAATCTCGATCGCTAAAATGCCTTAGAGAATACAAAATACAATATAAATTTTTTTTTAAATTTTTACGATTTCAATGCTTAAAAAGTATTTTAAATTTCCTTGCAAACACACGCACAACCACGTATAAATAGTAAAAAAAAATTTATAGTTCATTACGATTTTCTTATCAAAAAATTATTTTTTTTCTTACAATTTAAACCTAAAAATTTTAAATAAGGTGCATTTAATTTTCTGCAAAAGTTATTTCTATGTCTTACATAAGAACTTTAACAGGAAGAACAGAAAGACAACGCAACTGGGAAGGACAACTTAGGCGCCGAAGAATTGTCCGTAACCAAAATGACGAAAATCAAGATGGTAATGTTTTAGTCGCTGGATTTAAATCCGCTTTAAATATTTTAACCATAAAATTTGATTGTCACAGTTGCGGTTCAATGGATAAAGAGTGCATTAAGTGCAATGCAAAACATTTTTCAATGTTATCATAATATATGGGCATTTCCATTTTGACGTGTCGTGATATTTGTAGCACAAAATGTAAAAAAATTAAATGACGAAGTCAAATTTGTAAAAAGGGTTTTTATATATAAGGTTTTGATAAGATAAGCAACAAAATGCTTTTGGAGCTACCTCGAATAGCAAAGAAAATTATTCTTTATATTTTTAATGCTATTTTACGCCTTGAATACTACCCTCAAGAATGGAAGGTCTCCTTAGTAAAGATGATACCAAAGCCAGGAAAAGATCACACAAAAGTTGAGTCATATAGGCCTATTAGCTTATTGTCTAATATATCAAAGCTGTTTGAGAAGCTCTTAGCGTCAAAATTAACCCCAATTTTAAATGATAATGGGTGTATACCTAACCATCAATTCGGTTTCAGAAGAGAACATAGCACACAAACCCATCGAATAGTAAACGCCATAAGAAAAGCCTTTGAAGAAAGAAAATATTGCTCCGCTCTCTTCATCGATGTTTCTCAAGCTTTTGATAAAGTCTGGCATGTAGGCTTGTTACATAAATTGAAGCTAAACCTACCGGTTAACACACACAAGCTGCTAGAAAGCTACTTGGTCGGTCGAAAATTTATTATTAAAGAAGGTGATTTTGTAAGTTCTCCTCAGCCAATTGAAGCTGGAGTCCCTCAGGGAAGCATCCTGGGCCCACTTTTTTACTTAATATATACCTCGGACATGCCAACAAACAATTACACCCTAACCTCAACTTTTGCTGATGATACAGCTTTTCTAAGCGTACACGAGAACAGTCGTGAAGCATCTCGATACCTGCAGGATCATATATTTCAGCTCGAACTATGGTTAAAGCAATGGAGGATAAAGGTCAATGAGCAAAAATGCGTACATATAACATTCACTTTGCGTCGGGAAACATGCTCCCCTATTAAAATCAATAATCAACTAGTGCCTCAACAATTGCATGTAAAATATCTCGGTATTCATCTAGATCGGCGTTTAACATGGAAATGCCATATAGAAGCAAAATTAACCCAAATGAAACTAAAAGCAATTCAAATTAACTGGCTTATTGGAAAAAATTCAGTTCTTAGTCTCGATTGCAAACTACTACTTTACAACGCTATTTTAAAGCCAATATGGTGCTACGGTATTCAACTATGGGGCACTGCCTCGGCTTCAAATATCGAACAAATTCAAAGGCGCCAAAATAAACTTCTTCGAATAATCACAGCTGCCCCTTGGTATGTTAAAAACTCAAATATCCACAAGGATCTCAATGTGCCACTGGTAAGGACTATTATTACGAAGTATGCGGTAAAATATTTAAAAAGGCTAGAGTTGCACCCTAATCCACTAGCTCGAAATATTTTAAATGATAGTGGCCACACTCGCTTAAGAAGAAGAGACACTGCAGCACTTACCCATTAAGATGAGCGATAAACACCTACATATGTGAACAGAACCCGTGATGAAGAAAATTTTTGTCTGGCACTGGCAGAACATAAAATAAATTTTTAGGATAAGATTTGATTAATTATTGTTAGTTCATATTTAATATATGAAGATTCAATAAATAAATAATGAAAAGAAAAAAAAAAAAAAAATATATACAAAGTAATGAAGTAGCTCTACATTCAGAAAAAAATTAAAGTAATCGACGCTAAGGAATTGCAGATATAAGCAAAAATCTGCCCTGGCATGACGTTAAAAAAACGGAAGTCGGTCTTGATTGCATTACAAAACTGAAAATACTGCGAATTGAGCAAGAAGTTTTGTACAAAACCTTTTTTAGTAAACTTAGAACTTATATAGATTTATTTTTCAAGCTATCAAATTTAAAAATCTTTGCTCGTTTTAAAGTAAATATGGTAATTTTCAGCTTAAAGTCTACTTTTTTTAATGTAACGCCAGATTGCAAATAAGGTTGTATGTATTTTCGGACCATGTTGTTCAATCGTTATCCCTTTTGTTACTTAATGTAGAGCTAGTTGCGCTTTACACCAAAATATAAAAAAGTAAACTATACATAAAAATTTTTTTGAGAAACAATTTAAAATACTTCTGGCGTTACGTAACAAAAAGTAGACTTTTCGCTGGAAATGCCCATATTTACCTTGTGTTGCCATAATGATAAAGTAGTATTGCATCCGCTTATTAAAAATGAGTTCTTTAAATCACTTTATGATGGACTTTTCTCAAACAACGCAGATATTAAACGCAAATCAAAGAATTATTTTAAAAATATACGGCAATACAATGCAGCGTTTGCTATGGTTAGCTCAGAAGCACAACTTTCAGACACAGTTACAGGCGGCGTTTATCATTTCAAAATTCACAGTATTTTTTTATCATAAAGCAGGTCCAATAACAACACATCACGGACAATCACCACGTTATGTGCAGTTATATTTCTATGATGTTGAGGAAGCGAGAAATTGTAGAATGCAAGCAAATCAATCATGTGATGATAGTTTGATGCACAAAGAAAATTAAATATTATTGCAATCATTCTATTTTAATACCCACACTACCATAGATAGAGAGAATAATATGCGATTGTTCTGAATTATGTAACAGATAAAATGTTGGTTCTGGGCCCCCTTAAGTGTATCAATCAATTAAGTCCATAGTCTGTATTTCTAGATTGCAGTCGATTGTGTCGACTGCTGGCCAATACTAGTAAAATTGAATGTACCACGCAAGGCCCATCTATCAGGTCTGCTTACTTGTACAAAAACAAAAAACGATTCTTTTTAGTTGTCAAAAATTTACTACCACATATACAAAGCAAAAGGAAAAAACGTGTATGTGTGGCATACTATAAACGTATACATGCACATGTAAACAACTTTTGACAACTAAAAAGAACATAAACAATGATCATCAGGCTTCTTGCGCAGACCTTTTCAATGGGCCTTGGTACCACGAGTGATAGAAAATTCAAAGATATAAAGAGACAAAATGGCGCAAAAGCTTAGTTTTTGACAAGGCGAATTTAAAAAGGTAAGTGCGACTGACTCTACAACTACAAAAAGTCCCATGTATTTTTTTGCGGCTGTCAAAAATGCTGACAATGCAAAAATTGATTGGAAAACAAAATGAAATTTTTTCTGGGTTATAAAAGAAATTATTCAATTCACTTTAATTATTCGCAATTTTTCTCAGAAATTTTTTCGGTTTTTTTTGGCGCAAAACATAAAAAAAAATTATATTTTGACATTTACGTATTTTTATTTAATTCGCCGTGGAGACAGCTGATGAACGGCTGACGAGTTGAACTTACCTGTTTGAAAAAAACTACTTTTTTACAAAAATAAGATGTTTTCTTAAAATATAAGATTTTTGTTTGGTGAAATTAAGATTTTTTGCTGAAAATTTCAGGCAGCACTGGTCTAACCTTCCCCTGCGGCCTCACGATCATAAACAAGGCGAATTCAAACAGGTAAACTCATCTCTACAACTACAAAAAGCCCCATGTATTTTGTTTATACAATTTTCTGGTTGGTTGTCAAAATTTTTTTATTTCAAATTAAAATTATCACTTTTTTATAAAAGAAATTAATAAATTCACTTCAATCATTCACAGTTTTGAAATTTTTTTATTATAAAAATAATATTTTTAACACTTTTCATTCAACTTCTTCTCAAAACAAAATCATATTTTGACGTTTGGCCATATTTTTTAATTCGCCGTGGAAACAGCTGATGAACGGTTGACGAGATGAGTTTACCCAAGGTATATTTATAGCAGGTAGTCTCGGAAAGCCAGCTGTTTATTTTTTATTTGCTTGTTTTGCAATACGAACTGTCAAATGTTGTATAGTAAACAAGTAAATAAGTTTTTTGTCTTTATCTTTTGTCATTTTTTGTCTCTTATTTGCTTTTTGACAGTTTGTATCGCATAACAACAATAAAAAGCCCTATTGTTTGTTTTATTGTACAATTGTTGTAATCTCGCGGCTACCTGCTATAAATATACCTTGAGTTTACCTGTTTGAATTCGCCTTGATCATAAATTTATAAAGGCAAACATGTAATCAGCTGTTACACTGAAAGTAAAATTGCCAAGCAAATGGAAAGGTGAAATTAAAAGCAATCTCGTGGTCAATTTTAAAAGTGTGAATGTGTTACGCTTTGTCTCCACATAGCAGTTTTTATTGCTAAGTACAAGCAAAAACGTCAGCAGAACAATGGAGCAATAATTTCTAATTATATTGCTGGAGACCACTTGAAATTGCTTTGCCATTAATTTGCAATTTTCACCGCGAGTAGTTGTATAAAGTTTTGTGGCTGTATTTATGACAAATGTTTTATGTTGTGTTTTGAAGTGGTTTTCAAATGTTCTTTTTTTATTAATATTCTAAATTAATAAAATAATTAATTGTGCTTATTTGCGTTTGAAACAAACCTAAAATTGTATTGTTCTATTGAAAAAATAAAAAATTCGCCGTTAGCTTTTGTTGATATTGACGATTATTTAAAAATATAATATAAAATAATATGTATATTTAAAAATATAAAGTATACATACTTATATCAAATTGTTCGGAAATGTCCGCTTGGCGGCTTTTTTACTAAATAAACACACAAATAAATAAACAACCGTACACAGAAATGACATGTCAGATAAATGACAACTGATTTGACAACAGATTGCTAAGCAATAATTGCTCAAGCAATCAGAAGAGCAATCATTGCGCAATGGATTGCCACTCATGGCAATATGCGGTCTATACGTCGCAAATTTAATGGAGCAATCATGGAGCGGCACGCTTTGATTTTTGCTTAAAGTATTTTTTGACGTAAACTGAGATATAAATTCTATTTTTGTTGTATTTGTTGCTGTAATGATGCCACCTACTTCTTCCACCATGGGTGAACTAGATTTAAGTCGAATTTCTTTTTGTTTGCTTTATTTTATTTTTGTTTGCTTTATTTTATTTGCAGAATTTTAGCAACAGGAAAACAACCTAATTCTGACAGTTCGAGTTTTAACTGCCAATTCAACTTTGCACAGCTAAAGGCCGAACCATAATGTGCTTAAGTTCGCTTAAGCAAATGTCCGAATACATGTTAAATATATGAGGCAAACCATATTGAACTTAATGCAATTTTCGGACATTCCGTACGGAGTCAAATGTTTTTTATTTTGTTTTTTAAATACATTTGAGAGACTTTTTGTTAATTTTGACAGTAGGTTAAGCAAGGCTATGCATATTATGGCTAGGCCTTAAAGCGGCCAATACACTTGTAATATTATTGTATATGATATTCGCCATATTATTTCCATTTTGTCCTATATTATGCAATAAGTAGCACAATTGTTTCATTCTTTCAATAAAAAGGAAAACATAACCTATAAATAACATAAACAGCATTGTACAATGTTGCCCAAGGCGAATTCAAACAGGTAAACTCATCTCTACAACTACAAAAAGCCCCATGTATTTTGTTTATACAATTTTCTGGTTGGTTGTCAAAATTTGTTTATTGCAAATTAAAATTATCACTTTTTTATAAAAGAAATTAATAAATTCACTTCAATCATTCGCAGTTTTGAAATTTGTTTATTATAAAAATAATATTTTTTACACTTTTCATTCAACTTCTTCTCAAAACAAAATCATATTTTGACGTTTGGCCATATTTTTTAATTCGCCGTGGAAACAGGTGATGAACGGCTGACGCAAGGCGAATTCAAACAGGTAAACTCATCTCTACAACTACAAAAAGCCCCATGTATTTTGTTTATACAATTTTCTGGTTGGTTGTCAAAATTTTTATATTGCAAATTAAAATTATCACTTTTTTATAAAAGAAATTAATAAATTCACTTCAATCATTCGCAGTTTTGAAATTTTTTTATTATAAAAATAATATTTTTAACACTTTTCATTCAACTTCTTCTCAAAACAAAATCATATTTTGACGTTTGACCATATTTTTTAATTCGCCGTGGAAACAGCTGATGAACGGCTGACGAGATGAGTTTACCTGTTTGAATTCGCCTTGGGCTGACGAGATGAGTTTACCTGTTTGAATTCGCCTTGATGTTGCCAACACATTTCACTTTCTTTTCGTTGTGCATAAAAATCAAAAGTCGTTTGATTGTTGCCAATATATTGTGCCATCTTCGAATATCACAAACACATTGGCGATATCATTGTCCAATACGTAAAATTGAACAATTTTATTTCCAGTGTATGAGCCGCTTAACCCCAGGTCTACACTAAAGATAAATATCTCAGCAAGTTGGCAATAACATCGGCAGAATAACAGCGCAATATTTCGAACTGCTCATCTTATGTTAAAGGCATGGGAAAACGTATTTATGTTAACTTATAATTTGAAAAAAAACAAGGAAGAAGGTACAGTGTAAAAACTAGCGGTATTTTTTTTAATATAAATTCTTTCTTATTCGACTTTATTATTTAAATAAACATATATTAATTTGATTAAACTTGGTCTTTTTATTATATAAAAATATTAATTTTTTTTGTTAAAGTAAAATTATTATTTTAATACAAAAAGAACTCAAAATTAAACAAATTTGAATAATAAAGATCGAATAAGAAAACAATTATATTAATAAAAATAATTTTTGTAATTTTATTTAAGTTAATTAATTAAATTCTTTTATTACAATTATAATTAGCTCTCATTTCAAAAATTTAATTTCTTTCTTTTGCTTCTTTATGTTCATTTGACAACCAGATTTGAAGTTTTATGTAAGCAATAACTGTCAACGAAAATGCACTTACAATTATTGCAACATAAATTGCCGGCAATAAATATGTACAAAAATTGCTGTCTACATTAAAGATAACACAATTTTGACATTTACTGCAATATATGTCGCAATAATTATCTCTGGTATAGACGGGCAGTAATGATGACGTAAGCCACCTTTTAATTTTTTTTAATTCGCTTATGGGTGAGAGAGGAGAGAAAAAAGCATATTCTCTTCCCCTCTCACCAATAAACTCAGACTTTCTGAAAGAAAACTTTCATAATGTGAACCCAGACTTTCTTTTGTACCATGTTGAAACAAACAGGTGGCAATATTAACCCTGCAGACACACGTTCAATATCCCTACGTCTATACCTGAGATAAATATTGCGACATATATTGCTGTAAATGTCAAAATTATGTTAACTTTAATGTAGACAGCAATTTTTTGCACATATTTATTGCTGGCAATTTATAGTGCAATAATTGTTAAGCAATTTTCGTTGACAATTATTGCTAACTTAGTGCCGGTTCACACACGTCAAGTTTGACTCGTCAAGTCTTGAGTTTTTAGGAGAGAGGAGAAAAGATGTAAACCAGCACATATACAAAACGTCATTAGAATTAACAATATATTAGGTATGAATGACTTTCCGAAAAAACGATTAAAAAATTGATTAAACACGTAATGGTGCAGCTAACCTAACCTGGTGAGAGTCGTTCATTATTGGACAGCTTCAAAACTGAAGCATTTATTAACGGTTAAGTATGGGGTGTGTGCATAATTGAAGTCAACGTTTGCAGAAACCGTATCGTTTGCCCTGGTTCAGGAAAACGCAAGAAAATTTGCAAAGCAGAAGTCGTATAAGTTGCAAAGACTCCATGTAACTGATGATGATGAATTAAAGTAATACGACATTTGGCTACAATGATGGTAAAAAGCGTATTTTGAACATCGACATTGGTTCAGGATTTTCAATTATAAGTCCTGACTTGGTAAGGAGAGCTGTCGAACCGCTAAGCGGAGTGTGCTTGCGAACAGCTACAGGAGAGCCTGCTACTGTCTATGGCAAAACGCGCGTGGTGTTAAGAATTCCCAATATTGTCACTTTTCATGAGTTTATTGTGGCCGACATTTTAACTAAGTACTGATTGGAAAAGATTTTATGATTAGTCATAGCATATGTAAGTCTTAATATGGGAAAACAAATCATGTATTTGTGTGATTATGAAATACCTTCTTGCTTGTACTCGTCTGGAATCGTCACCTCATAAAAAAAGTGAAAAAGCTGTTGCTCATCTAAGACAGCTTAGTAGAATGGAAGCTAGGCACAGTACGAAGGCAGATAGAAGGGAATGCATTAGTGAAGGTCGCTCGTTGAAGGTAGAGCCCAATAAAGATTGGATAACGGCGCAAAGAAGAGAACCCATATATGCCAAGAGTATAGGTGGAAGACAAATGTTTGAAAGAAACTGCCCAAAGCGTATGGTAGTAAGGGGCAAAATAAACAAAGGCTGTGCGTCGATACCTCATTGCAATTGTAATGCACTACCTATACCAGAAGATAAGCAGGTATCTTCGTTGGAGCGGAGAACTCCTTATAAACTTAGAAAGTCCGTGCGTGGCCGTAGGATGCTAGCAAATTCAAATTTTCAAAAAATCCAATTTGAAATTCCCAAAAATTTCCCGGGATTAATTTAAAAAAAATGTCCCGGGATTCCCGGGAATTCTGTCCCGCGTATAAATTAAATATTATTATCTTTATTCGGCCTTTACTGCGCGTCTATACCAGAGATATAGACATAAATTGCCGGCATTTAATATGTACAAAGAATTGCTGGTTGCATTAAAGATAACACAGTTTTGACATTTACTGCAATATATGTCGCAATATTTATATCTGGTATAGTCAGGCAGTTATAAATGTGTTTTATAATTAAAGAAAAACTACATGTTGCGTGAATAAAAAATCGTAAGTTAGAGTGACCAAAACAATTTTATTTTTTCAGCAAAAAAAAAACATAACAAGCAAATTTACCTGAAAAAATTTAATTTTATACCTATTTTTATAAAAAAAAACGAAATATATAAAAAAATATTTGTTTTTAAATAAAACTTCATTTACTGTTTTATGTATCCACGGAAATTAAAAATAAAAGAAAAGATAAAATAAACGGTGGGACTAAAAGTGGTGTAAAAGTCTGAAATTAGCAGAAACATGAAAAAATTAAAAGTTTGACTATTTTAACAATATGTATTTTTTATTCCGGCGTGTGGGCAAAAAATTGATTATTTCCTTAAGCAATTGCAGCCAGCGATGCCAGAAGGGCAGATTTATCTGCATTTTGAAGATTTTATCCCCAAAATTGTCAAAATGCAGATTTTTGGATTAACATTGCAGATTTTTTAGCTTGGTGGAAACTTCTTTACATTGCACTATAGGTCAAATGAGCTATTTCACTGGCCAAAAGTCATAAAACTCAAAATATTAGGTAATGTTAACTGGAATGTGTTGAGAACGCTTTGTAAGAAAAAAGTGGAAAAATTAAACAAAAAAATTAACCTTTTTGGCACCGCTGTGCCTTTTACGTCCCTTAACCGTACGGAGACAAAGCCGCATAAATACGGAATGCCTGCAACACTCTGATCTACACCAAAATTTTACCAGCGGCATAGATTTCTGTGCTCTGTCGAAGAAAAAAATTCTTTTTTGGCGCTTGGTCCAGCTTCTTGAGATATGGGCCACTAAGACTTGAGTATATAATCGGTCATATCTCAGCTATTTATGCTCTGATCTGGTTCCGGTTAGTATTATTTTAAAGGTAATTTAAACTCTATAAATCTGTATATAAATATATTAATTTTTATTAACCCATTGGGGGAAAAATTTAAAAAATAAGATTTTATTACTTCACTTTTTTGGTAAAAATCTCTTTCCACGATTAGACTTTCACAAAATGGAAGGCGTGGACGTCCGATTATCGCAGCACCTGTTTCGATTGTGCTTGGCTTTTTTTCTAATGCTAATGTGCCTTTAAACCATCTGACATTCTTACTACGAAAATCTGATAGCTTTCTCCGGCATTTATCCCACTTTAAAAATAAGTATTTCCAAAAGTTTCTTACTTTTTCCTTTAAATCAGTGGAAATGTTATCGACTCCAATTTGGCTAGCAATATATCCATACACAGCATCTTGCTTTTTTTCTTTGGTGCGTGGTTTAACCCAGACTTCGAATAAATCAATATTCGGCAAAATGTGTTTACCTGAAAAAGTGGTAGAATTAGAAAACCGCAAAAAACCACAAAACCACATGATATGTTCCAGATTCAGCACGAATTAACAAACAAATTTCAATTTTCCTTTCAATTGCCCAACGTTGCCTACTCTTCATAAGCTTACATAACCTCAAAATTTAACATTTTCGGCGACAGATCTAAGGCAGCATGCAATATATTACGATTTATACACAAAAATAACGATACAGATAGATTTTTTGATAAAAAATATCGAATACTTACTTATTAATTCGTTATTCATACTAACACTTTGGTTTTATTTTATCTTTAAATGTTTAAAAGTAAACACACCAAATGAACACGTTTTCAATGCCACTTCAATAATTCACATTTGACAGCTTGTCATGAAGCTGTATAATTGTTGTTGCAAAAACCAAATGCATTTTTATTTGCTTTGATGTGTTTCTTATAAGGTTGCAACACAAAAGAAGTGATAACACAATGTGCGAAATTTGACTTTTGGCCAGTGAAATCGATCGTTTGACCTATGGTGCATTGTCATGATTGTACTATTTCCACATCTTGCATTGAAAAATAAATATAGTATATCAACCATTCATGGAAGAACCGTGTGGAAATAGATTCATTAGTAGAAAAATTATTCACAAAAGATAACGTAAAAATTAAAAATTCGCATTGTCTTGACACGCGAGACTTATGTCATCATAATATGCATATGGACGCATATATTCATATGCACTTATAAATATCTTCAAAAGTTGCAATTTTTTATTTCTTGGAAATTTTCAATAAGAACCTTGAAAATTTAAATAACATGTCAAGCAATTAACTTTTAATTTGTTGTTTAAATTAACAAAGATGTGACTAATCCTAACTCAGCCTGAGTAATTAAATTTGGATAGATATTTTTGATGTAATAATATCCATAAAAATCTAACAAATTTTTAAAACTTTTCTGTGTTGAAAGTTCAAAAAAAAATTTCCTTTTTTTATACCTTATACTTCGAGGACCACTCATATTTACCACAATGACATTTAAAACTACCATCGATTTTAAATTCGGGAACATATTTTGAAATTAATTGTAATATCTTTTTCTAAATAGACTACATAAAAAATGTAATAAATGTGTTTTGAAGGTTTATTAAAGATTTTTAAAACCTTGGCGCAGATTAAGCAGATTTTTTGATAAAAAATTATGGTTTTTTGCTGATTTTTCCTCTAAAAGTTCTGGCAACACTGATTGCAGCTTTTGGCTCCTTCGCTCCAATTATAAGGGATACTTATCCGTTTCAACGACTGGGGAAGAAATTGCTGTTGGGAATTAAAAAAATTTGTTTTAAAGTAAAATATTTAAAAACTGGGAATTATATCCTTCCGAAGATTACTTTATATTATATTCAACATTTTTTATTTTTCGAATTTATTCTATGAGCTAAATTTCAGTTATGTATTTTATAAAACTTTTTTGTAATAGTCATATTCCTTCAATTTTTCAGAAATGACTTTTTACACTAGCAGACTATTATATTGTATTTTCTTGTCACATTTTACCTTAGCTTTCCTTTGGAAAGCAATGAGGTATATTGTATGTAAAGAAAAATTTACAATTATTAGACACCAGCAGAATGTAATGCATTTTCTGGCCCGCTACGGCCTTCGTCAGCATTCTTTGTCACAATTCTTTGTGCCACACTGGATAGTGATACTTTATAAATTTTACGTATTACGTCTTCAGCTACTACTACTACTACTATATTCTGTTCCAGGTCTTAAAGTTAACATATTACGCCGATACAACATTCAGTTGTATGTTAAGTACTTTTTTGTGTATAATTTTGGATTGGATTGATCGTCTAAAACACCAAAATTTGACAGAATTTAAGTTTATCAATACTTAATTCAAATGCGTAAAAAAAAAATTAAAAGAAATATGCATGTCGACTTGGCATATATTGGAATTAAGCTGTCGATATTGGACGAAAAAATTGCGCCATATATTTTTTTATTGGGCATCTTAATATCTATTAAGTACTCAATAATATTGTGTAGTCTATAGGTTCCTTTAACTTCATGTTTTTTTACTGCACTTTATGTTGGTTGTATACGTAGAGTTATAGGGCCCATACACAACACCATCATGATTGTGCCAGCTGATTGGCCGTGTATGAGCTTGTGGTGTGATTGTACCAGCTGATGCAAGGTATATTTATAGCAGGTAGTCTCGGAAAGCCAGCTGTTTATTTTTTATATGCTTGGTTTGCGATACGAACTGTCAAATGTTGTATAGTAAACAAGTAAACAAGTTTTTTGTCTTTATCTTTTATCTTTTTTGTCTCTTATCAACCACTTTGCTGTTTGACAGTTCGTATCGCATAACAACAATAAAAAGCCCTGTTGTTTGTTTTATTGTACAATTGTTGTAATCTCGCGGCTACCTGCTATAAATATACCTTGAGCTGATGGTGCTTTATCAAAAATAGTTTGATATTTTTTTGATTGCACCAGCATGATTGTATCGTGTGCTGTAAAGTTAGCTCATAAATGTTAAATCGTCAAGGCATAAACATCAAAAAATACAAAATTTAAAACATGAATGCCAAAGAAAAAATATTTTCGGGAGAACACGTTTTTTTTTTACTCCTTATTCGTTTTAGGATAATAGCAATAATAACAGCAGCACACATTTTATCGTTATTCATTACAACCTCTTCCACCAGTGCTGCCACTTTGTGGGTAATTACCCGAATTTGGTATAATTTTTAATGTCGTGGGTAGAGCGTGGGTAATTTCTCTTAGGTGTAATTCAGGTGCAATTTAAAATTCTTGGTCAGATGCCCAAATAAAATAAAGATTCGATATTAGGCATTTATTTCTTTTTAAATATTGTTGATACAAAATGCACAGTCTTCTCAACCAAAGTCTTGGTTTCTTTAAAAGAAAAGTCTGCAATCATTTAATATATATTTTCAAAAGTTCGATAATGAATGTCGCAAGATGGACTCTTTGATTTCGATAAAGATTTAAATTTTGTTAATCTGAATTACGAAAGGGACAGTTGTATAAAACCCTGTAGCTCATTTGTTTACTAAATAAGGTATACAGAGTATTTTTAAGACCATGAAACATAAAATGGTAGACAACACAAAAACATTAATTTTAATGACAGATTAATGCAAGGCCTTGAAGTCTAATTGACAGTTTATTTTCTCTAAATCAACACATCGCCTTTATTTTTAAAAAAATAAGTTGCGTCATTTAAATCATGAAGTCGTCGATAAGTTGCGAAAACCGATGGCTGATTTCCAAAGTAAATTTTGATGATTTGTGGCGTTGTTCAAGCATAAATCTATTCATGATAATGCGCCTGAGCAAGAAGTGAGAGCAGTATGACAGTCCGTTTGACAGCTAACCTTTCGTAAACTCTATCGGGCTTGAAAAACTCCCATTATAAAGGATGCCAATGAGCATTTTGAACCTTCCCTAAATGTATGCAACCAGGAAGTTAAACTCATTATTTTAGGACTTTTATTTTAAGTTTTATTAATAGTAAATCTTTAATTTTATTTTTGTTAATTTGTTTTTGTTGGCAAAAGAGAATGAACTTTAATTATGTTACTTGTTTTTATATTTTATAATTGAAATCCATACATTTTTGTTTTTAATTGTAATATTTATTTTAAAAGTAGAAAATAAATTTTTCAGTCGTTGCCAGTTTTTAGAAGAAAACACATCAATTCCTAACATTTTTAAGTTACAATAAGAATCTTAACAGTTTGACTAATATTAATCTTCTTTCAATGAGTTTGTAGTGTTTTGCTTCTTTGTAAATGTATTTTTATTAAATAAAACTTCAATTTTATTTTAGGTGCAATTTCATTTAAATCGGGTAATTCTGCTTCATCTCGAGTGTCATTTTGAATTTTTCTGGTCGTATCACTGTTTTCCACACAATTTTTGGTAAAAAATGAATTTTGTACCAGCATGCTGGTGTGGTGTGTGCTTCAAGCTTAATTGCACAATCACTTGATTGTACAATCATGATGGTATTGTGTATGGGCCCTATTACTTTTGTATAATACTGCAATGTTATATATAAGTCCCGATTCACACAAGTCAAGTCAAGTCATGAGCTTTTAAGAGAGAAGGGAAAAGAGAATGCCATTTCTTTTCCCCTCTCTTCTAAAAACTCAAGACTTGACGAGTCAAACTTGACGTGTGTGAACCGGCACTAAATACTCAAATCCCCATAATACTTAAAAATACAACACTTTGGAAATGAATAAAAAACATGTGTAAATATGCTAGTGGCAACACTATCCCGCCAAAATTTACGTTAATTTTTCCGCCACTTCTAGGTAGATTTAAGTGCACTGCAGTGACTGCGTCATTCAATTGAAAAACGCTGAACGCAAAACATTACAACATTTGTAAATTAAACTTAATAGTTAAATTAAATTATATATTGCTTTCTTCACTAGTTGATTTAAAAACAAAAAAGTTTAATAATGATGGCCGGCAAAGAAAACATTATTGACAATATGGATAAATTTTCATTAAAGGTTAATATTATTTAAACATAAATGTTCTGCTTGTTAATTTTGTAAATTTGTTTCTATATCAGAGTCCTCGTAAAATCCTTACGGCAGTCAATGCGGGTAATTTGCGTAAAATGTCTATTGGTGATGATATACAAACAAATGGTAAAAGTCAAGATATAAAGGAATTAAATGGTAGTGGCGTTTTGGACAAAAATGTTGCAGGCACTTCTTTGGCCAATAAAGCTGCAGTACCATTTGATCCCAGCATCGAACCTTTATTAATGGATAATCCAAGACGTTTTGTTATATTTCCCATACAATATTTGGATATCTGGCAAA
This sequence comes from Pollenia labialis, assembly GCA_949318255.1. Classification (NCBI taxonomy): domain Eukaryota; kingdom Metazoa; phylum Arthropoda; class Insecta; order Diptera; family Polleniidae; genus Pollenia; species Pollenia labialis. Next base: position 57,254,370 of record OX439143.1, read on the forward strand.
TGTATAAGAAGGTAAGTTACTTTAAATTATATTGATTTTCTTGTCTATAAGAACCTAAAATTACTAAAACAAAAGTGACGGTGATGACGTTGTGGTGTTTTTTTCTAAAGACTACAGAGGAAAGAAATACGCGGGAAAATTAATGTTGACGAGTTAATGACTGTGTTTTAGTTAATATAGGTTGTGAGGGGGTCAGCATTTGTATGTCATTCCATCTGTAGAAATTAAGTAGTATGTTCACTTATATTTCCCACCATTACTATAGTTTTGGCGGTTTTCTGTATTTACTCTTATAAACTAATACTTGCTCTTTTATTTGTTTTCCTCTTGCTTTACATTTATATTACAAATATCTATTTATATTTTTTTTTATAAGATTTTAGAATCTTTATATGTAACACGTTTTTTTGTATAAGTAATTAAACATATGTATGAAGGTATATGACCGGCAAATGTTTTTTTGTATTGAATGAAGGGTGTTGCCAAATTTATGTTTAAAATTGTTTTCCTGGAAAATAATTGTGTAATTTAATACAAGTTTTATGTACCTATCAGGAGGGGTGTGCTGGAAATCGAAAACGTAAAACGAAAGAATTTGGAAGTTGTTATAAAATTCTGTTTAATAGAGAAATATTTGTATAACATTTGTCATAATATTCTTTTATTACAGAAATCTTAATCAAAAACGACTCTAAAAGTTCTTGTGTTTTCGATTTTCAGCACACCATGTATGTACATATTATTGAAATAGAAAAAAATACTTGAAATAATGATGTAATTTAATGTGAATTTACAATAAAGGAACAAATCTAGTTTATCGACACAGCTCAAAACAAAAAAAGTACCTAGGGTGATAGGAAATTGAAAAATAAGAAGAAACATTTAAAAAAAATTGGCGGAAAGGCTTATTTTTCGAGTTACGGACTACATTCCTAAAGGTATATGACCAATATTTCTGTAATTTTGAAGGTTTTGACTAGATCTTTTTGGATATATAGAATTTATTTAAACATTTTAACCCTTACAGTTTTTGTGTACCTACTAAGTGTATAATTTATTTAAATAAAATGTATATAATATCAAACAATGTTGCAAACAAAAACTTCTTGACTATGGTATAACAAACACCGGCTTCGCTAACTAAAGCAATCGTGAGCAAATTACCTTTAATTTGAGTACCTACACATCACTAAGTGGACGGGGCCCAATTGAACAAATTCAATTTGGTGTCTTTTTCTTAAAAATTTTGCTCCCGAAAAGGGTGGCTTGTTTTTTTATAAAAAACTCATGCTTTTCGGGAGCAACATTTTTAAGAAACAGACACCAAACAGCGATGCCAGAAGTGCAGATTTATCTGCATTTTGAAGATTTTATCCCAAAAATTGTAAAAATCCAGATTTTTGGTTTTACTTTGCTTGCAGATTTTTTAGCTCGGTGGAAACTTCTTTACATTGTCATGATTGTACTATTTCCACTTCTTGTATTGATAAATAAATATAGTATATCAACCATTCATGGAAGAACGTGTGGAAATAGATTCATTAGTAGAAATTTTATTCACAAAAGATTACTTAAAAATTAAAAATTCGCATTGTCTTGACACATTAATATTGCCGGACATATGTCATCTGATTTTACGTATATATTTATATGCACTTATTTACAAATATCTTCAAAAGTAGCAATATTTGATCTCTTCTAAATTTTCAATAAAAAATTTGCATTGTCTTCACTCATTAATATCACGTAATAATATGCATATGTACGTATCAATATATGATTATATATTTGCGGAATTCACAAGGTAGTCATAAATTTGTAAAGTTATATGTCTTAAAATAATTACAATATATGACTGCTGTGAGCAGCCGCTTATAATTTACATTTATTCTACACAGTTATGACGAATCAATGACACAGCATTACAATTTTAATTTTGTTTGAAACACAACAGTATTTTTTTAAACAATTGTAAAATATTATTTAGGACATTATGACGATTGAAATAGTGTCAATATTTGATTTCTTGTAAATTTTCAATAAGATCCCTGATAGTTTAAATAACATGTGAAGCAGTTAACTTTAAAATGTTGATTAAAATAACAAAGTTGTGATCCTTACTTAGCCTGTGTAATTAAATTTGGAGAGATATTTTTAATGTAAAAATATCCAAAAATTATCATCCATGTTCTAAAAATCGAACAAATTTTTAAAACAATAAATAAAAATTGGGTTTTTATTTCGACCTTTTCGTAATGGAATCTCAAAGAAATAAATATTCAAGCTCGAGGTCATACGTTTTTTTTAATAAATGTTTTTTGACCTCGAGCTTGAATATTTATTTCTTTGAGAAATTTTTAAAACATTCTGAGTTGAAAGTTCGAAAAAATATTTCCTTTTGTATACCTCACACTTCGAGGACCACTCATATTTACCAGAACGACTTTTAAAACAACCATCGATTTTAAATTCGGGAACATATTTTGAAATTAATTGTAATATCTTTTTCTAAATAAACTACATAAAAATGTAACAAATGTGTTTTGAAGGTTTATTTAAGATTTTTAAAACCTTACGCAGATTTTGCAGATTTTTTGATGAAAAATTATGGTTTTTTGCTGATTTTTCCTCTTAAAGTTATGGCAACACTGACACCAAATAGCATTTTTTAAAAAAAAGGCACTTTTTTCATAAAAACCCATTAAATCGGGCGGCATTTTTTTTTATTTTCTTCGGAGCTCCGTAAACTGCACTTCATTTAGCCAAATCATGCATTTCTATGAAAACTAAAAACGTCCATAACTCGAAAACTAAGCGTTTGCGCCAATTTTTTTTATTTAATTTTTTGTTCTTATTTTTCAATTTTCTATTACTTTTGGTACTTTTTTTTACCTTCTCTATATGTTAAACCAAGGCAAATTCAAACAGGTAAACTCATCTCGTCAGCCGTTCATCAGCTGTTTCCACGGCGAATTAAAAAAAAATGCTGAAACGTCAAAATATGACATTGTTTTGAGAAGAAGTTGATTGAAAAGTGCAAAAAATATTATTTTTATAATAAAAAAATTTCAAAACTGCGAATGATTGAAGTGAATTTAACAATTTCTTTTATAAAAAAGTGATAATTTCAATTTGCAATAAAAACATTTTGACAGCTAACCATTAAATTGAAAAAACAATATACATGGGGCTTTTTGTAGTTGTAGAGTTGCACTTACCTGTTATGAATTCGCCTTGTGTTAAACAAAAAGGTACATTTTGTTTTTGTTTGATTTTTTTATTGTTGTTATGCGATATGAACTGTCAAACAGCAAAGTGGTTGATAAGAGACAAAAAAGAAAAGATAAAGACAAAAAACTTGTTTACTTATTTACTATACAACATTTGACAGTTCTTATCACAAACCAAGCATATAAAAAATAAACAGCTGGCTTTCCGAGACTACCTGCTATAAATATACCTTGTATGTATGACTATAGCTCTGTTCCACATGCATAACGAAACAGTCCGAACTTGCACAAAGTTACCCAAAAGCGTTCCACATAACAATTTTTGTGCAATAAAGAGAGTAATTGAGAGAGTAATTTTTTTCATTTCCTGTACAAATTTGCACGAACTTTTTCTTTGGGTAAGTTCGGACAAGAAAAAACAATCAATCAGCTGTTTTTGTTTACATATGAAACTGATAAATAATTCAGGAATTTTACAAGCAAAAGGAAAAGTTTAGTTTTAATTAAAAAACATATTAAAAATCAAAATGTAAGGTTTTTGTGAAAAATGAAAGTGGTTAAAACGTTATTGCATACATATTTCCCTTTATCTTTAACATAAAAAAAACAAAATATAAAAAATAACAATGATTCAAATGTTTTAGTTTTATAATGTTATGACTTTTAAGCGTCTTAAATCACTTAAATAGATCTTAATTTGAAAAGTAAGCAGCATTAGTATTTGAAGATGTTCAAAAATTGTTTTTTGCGTTCCAGCAATTCTGGGTAGTTTCGGCAAATTTAGAGAGTAATTTTCATTTTACTCTTATTAGTCCGAACTTGCCCGAGATCTTGTGGAACACACCTTATGTTGCAATAAAGGAGCGATATGCTGTAACTTGTTTGTCATTTATATTTAAATGTTTGTCTCCAGGCGAATTCAACTACAGGTGGTGTCGGAACTACAACAATGCAAAAACAACAGAAACAACATAGGGTTTTTAGCATTGCATTGTTAGTGCCATTAGCTTGAAATGTCAACGATTGTTAGCAAAACACTAAAAAATCAAAACAAATAAGCTCGAACTGTCAAAATCAGATGCCGTTTCGACACCACCTGTAGTTAATTCGCCTTGGTTTGTTTTTTACATGGGGTCTTCACCTGCCAATTTTTGTCTTAAACGTCAAACTTCATATATAAAATGCTGACAAAAATTTCAAGGTAGAAGTACATTACACGCGTTTATTCGTCGACGTTTGTCGTGCGCAGAATGAACTAATAAAGTGACCTCACAAGCGCAGATGTTTGCAGTGATTTTCTTCGTGTGTGACGTTTGGCGTAATTTTTTTTTCTCTTATTTACATTTTTTATAAAGGCATTTTGACATTTGCCGTCTTAATTCTAGCAACAAAATGCCTGTTGTTTTTCTATTGTTTCATTGTTGTAGTACTGAGGACACTTTGTTAATACATTTTGGTCGTGCGTTTAAAAACTTTAGCGCATGAAAAATTGCAAGTTACACAACGAGCGTTATAAACGCCGTTCCTGTTAGCAGTTTTTTATTTGTGCATTGAAAACGGATTCGAAAGTGTATCAAGATTTTTTATTGAATTTATTCTTTTTATATAAATATTGTCAGCCCAATTATGAATAAAAATTTCCCGGGAGTTTTCTCCCTTCTCCGATTTTTCCTATGTTAATTCTATTGCAAAAATGGGAAAAGGGAAATAACTCCCGGGGAATTTTTATTCATAATTGGGCTGTGTATGTTTATAAAGCTCTTCAATGAGTTTTTTTTTTACAATTCGCAAATTTGTTAAATTTTTCTTTATTGCAAGCTGATTACTTGTCAAAAATACACATCGCGTTAAAAAGTTCAAAGTTAACCAACTTTCTGGCGCTAACGCGTCAAAATATATTGTATGTAGCAAGGCCTATCCAATAGGTCTGCTTACTTCTACAACAATACAACAATACAAAAAACAACAGGCATTTTGTTTGTGTAAAATTCCTCGCCATTGTCAAAATCTTACTACTACATAGGCAAAACAAAAGGAAAAATGTGTTTTGTGTGCATGTATGTGTGGCAAAAAACCAAAAAAGTAAACAAAAATATACACGTATAAGGAAAATGTAAACAACTTTTGATATCGTTGAGGAAAAAACCAAATAAACATCTGGCTTCTTAAGCAGACCTATTGGATAGACCTTGGTATGTAGCTTGTTCTATTAAAATCAGGGATGATCAAGTCGGTACAATTGTACTTTTTTCAGTACTATTGGCATTGCAAAAGTACTGAAAATTTAAAAATTTATCAGAGAATTGCTGAACAAACTTTTTCGGCGAATATGGAACAAATTTTTCAATTCTTAAAAAATTGGTTAATTGCCAAATATATAAATATTTCAAATAAGTATAAAAGTGAATTTTAATGCATTGGATGTTTTTTTTAGCTACACGAGAACTTTAAATGGTAACAGAAGACAATTTTGTTCAATTTTGGACCACTTTTTCTAAAAAATCTGGCCGTGTGGCGTAAGTGTTGGCTTGAATATTGGCTTCCAATATACAAATGATTTAACATAGCTCCATAAAAAGTTATCCAGATGCGTTAAATCGCACGAACGAGGGGTCAGTCACAGAACAACTTCCTGAAATTGTTCTTGCTCCAAATACAGCAATTTTGCTTATTGACGTAGCCTTTTATTCACTTATCACTAAACACAATTCTTTGATAAAAGGGCGCGGGAACAGGTTTATTTTTTCAAAGTAAATTTCCTCAATTTGGAAGCGTCGTTTTAGACTCAAACAATTCATAATGACTTGCCAAATCTTACTGAACAGAAATGTCTACATAGTTTGACATTCTCAGCTCTCAAAGCGTAGTTACGGATATCAATAGTGACAAATAATTTTGGGTTTAAGTACAATAAGATTTGAAAAAGTACAATTTTTTACTGAAATAAGTACAATTCAATCATCCCTGATTAAAATACACTAGCTTAACTTTTTTTGACAGAAGTCAACAGAGGGCGCGTGCACTAACGCGTGTTATGTATGTACTTCTACCTTAATTTTTTTTATATTGACTTTGACGTTTGGGATGTATCCGTTGATGAATGTATGAATTCGCCTTGGTACATAGGGTGACAAAAAATTTAAAATTAAAAGGAAAATATAAAGTGCGCCAATGGCACAGTTTTCGAGTTATGGACCTTTGAATTTTGCATATGGGCATTTCCAGCGAAAAGTCTATAAAGTCTATTTTTTGTAACGTATCGCCAGAAGTATTTTAAATTGTTTATCAAAAAAATGTATATGTAAAGTTTACTCCCAGCAAAAAAAGACATGCAAAAGAAGTAGTAAATGCATGGGTTCCGCGGATAATGCACTGGTTCTTTTTTGGTGAAACATGCATGATGTCATTGGCGAGCATGGGTTCACATTTAGGTAAACTGCTCGTCATTTAAAATATTGCTTAGAACCAATGAAAGTTCAGTGATTAGATCGGGGTTTTCATTGATCGGGAATATTAACTGAAATGAGTGTAAATGAAAACCAATGAATCTTTAATGATTTTAATGCGTATTTTCATTGGTGAATTATATTAATTTTTATATGCATTATGGGAATGTATTATAAATTAATTTAAGCGCGTCCGAAATTTGTTTGAGTTTTAAAGCTAGTGATAGTTTTTTAGGTACATCTGACTACCCGCAGAAAACGAAAAGTAAGTAGTCAAACTATAGTCAACTCTGACTTTTGGCCTCCTAATGCTATTATTCATGAATATGTTTATAATAATAATAATAATAATAATAATAATAATAATAATAATAATAATAATAATAATAATAATAATAATAATAATAATAATAATAATAATAATAATAATAATAATAATAATAATAATAATGATAATAATAATAATAATAATAATAATAATAATAATAATGATAATAATAATAATAATAATAATAATAATAATAATAATAATAATAATAATAATAATAATAATAATAATAATAATAATAATAATAATAATAATAATAATAATAATAATAATAATAATAATAATAATAATAATAATAATAATAATAATAATAATAATAATAATAATAATAATAATAATAATAATAATAATAATAATAATAATAATAATAATAATAATAATAATAATAATAATAATAATAATAATAATAATAATAATAATAATAATAATAATAATAATAATAATAATAATAATAATAATAATAATAATAATAATAATAATAATAATAATAATAATAATAATAATAATAATAATAATAATAATAATAATAATAATAATAATAATAATAATAATAATAATAATAATAATAATAATAATAATAATAATAATAATAATAATAATAATAATAATAATAATAATAATAATAATAATAATAATAATAATAATAATAATAATAATAATAATAATAATAATAATAATAATAATAATAATAATAATAATAATAATAATAATAATAATAATAATAATAATAATAATAATAATAATAATAATAATAATAATAATAATAATAATAATAATAATAATAATAATAATAATAATAATAATAATAATAATAATAATAATAATAATAATAATAATAATAATAATAATAATAATAATAATAATAATAATAATAATAATAATAATAATAATAATAATAATAATAATAATAATAATAATAATAATAATAATAATAATAATAATAATAATAATAATAATAATAATAATAATAATAATAATAATAATAATAATAATAATAATAATAATAATAATAATAATAATAATAATAATAATAATAATAATAATAATAATAATAATAATAATAATAATAATAATAATAATAATAATAATAATAATAATAATAATAATAATAATAATAATAATAATAATAATAATAATAATAATAATAATAATAATAATAATAATAATAATAATAATAATAATAATAATAATAATAATAATAATAATAATAATAATAATAATAATAATAATAATAATAATAATAATAATAATAATAATAATAATAATAATAATAATAATAATAATAATAATAATAATAATAATAATAATAATTTTTTTTTTTTTTTTTTTTTTTTTTTTTTTTTTTTTTTATTTATTTATTTATTTTCAAAAAGATTTACAATTCATTTGCCTTGGCACCTTGCAAAGCCATAGTGGCTTGTCTGCAGGTTAAAAGTTAAACAAGATTGTACTTAAAATAGTTAGTATTCATTGCAAGTTTAAAAATGTTTTCTTAATTATTTTTTTTATTTTATTTGGGTTTGTAGTATTTATGATGTCTGTTGGCATCATATTAAATATTGTGGGTAACATAACGTTGAGCGTGCTTTTGCCATAATTGTTTTTAAACTTCTGGGTGATGTACCTTCCATCAGCTTTCCTTCTCGTGTTGTATTTATGGTCTATCTTGTGTAAAAATCTGGTATCGTTGTAAAATTCGATGGCTAGCGTTGTATAATAGATACTTTTAACATTCAACATACGTTCTTCTGTAGCTATTTTTTTGTTGTTGACACTTGATGTTGATGGGTTGTTTCCCGAAATGTTGTTATTATTTAGAGCATTTGCACTGTTGTTATTGTTGTTTGCATTGCTGATTGTGTTGTTATCGGTGCTTTCATTGATTGTGTTATTTGTTTCATGAATGTTGTTGGTTGTGCTATTCTCTGATATGTTGTTCGTATTGTTTCCGATATTTGTAGTGGTGTTGATCATATTTGAGTCGATAGTTTGTATAGCTGTATTATTGGTTTGTATCGTTTTTGTGTTTCTTTTTTTAAGTATTTTAATGAGTTTGTTTTGGGTCTCTTGTAGGATTCTACAACGTTTTGAGTTCCCCCATGCCGTTATTCCATGGCGTATATGTGATTCGACAAGCGAGTAATAAGCTTGTCGCAACACAGCAATACTAGAACAGTTTTTTAGTTGGAATAGCATATATGCAGCTTTCCTCAATTTCTTTCTTACTTCATCTATATGTTCATTCCAAGTAAAATTGTGATCTACATGCACTCCTAGATATTTGTATGTATTTACTAGTTCGATTGAAGTACAACATTCGCCATTTTCGCATACAATGTCGCGTAATTTGTTTTGGTGCAGACATTTCGTTACATGATATTTTAAGTTTATGTCCGTATATAGAATATGGGGTGGTTTAATATGCATGACTTTAGTCTTTGAAGCATTTATTACAAGACCGTGATCATGACACCATCTAGTTGCTATATTCAGTTGGTGCTGCATTATCTGTTTAGCCCTTTCGATATTTTTGTGAGCTACAACAATTGCTGTATCATCAGCATACGCAAAGGTTTTGCTCATATCAAGAATGTTCATTAACTCATTTGAATAAATAATGTAGAGTATTGGTCCCAATTTTGAACCTTGCGGAACGCCATAGCTAAAATTTGTTTCATTGCTTAATTTTGTTGAGACTTTAACATAATACTTTCTAAGAGTTAGGTAATTTCTAAACCATTCTAAACATTTTCCTCTTATACCACTTTTTTCGAGCGTTTGTAAAAGTTTAGTATGGCAAAGAGTGTCAAATGCTTTACTAAAATCAATGTATAGCGTGAGACAGTGATGGTTTTTGCTAAGTTGCTCATTGATAAAATTTGAAAAATTGCCAAGAAGTTTATTTATATTTTTTCCCTTTTGGAAACCAAATTGATTGTAGCTAATAATGTTATTTTTGTTAATAAATTCAGTTAGTCTTTTGCACACAATCTCTTCCATGATTTTTTCAATGACAGGTAGAATTGCAATTGGTCTATAATTGTTGATTTCCGATCTTGTGCCGCTTTTGTAAATTGGTCTTATTATTGATACTTTAAACATATCTGGGATTGTCGCAGTATCAATTATTAGGTTAATGAGTTTTGTTATAATTGGTGCCATTTCAATAGCGTTGTTTTTTAGATCTATTGCTCTTATTTCATCAACTCCTGCGCTTTTATTTACATTAAGTGTGTTAAGGATGTTAAAAATCTCTTCTTCGCTAGTGTTTGTTAAATATATTGAATTTTGTAGTACATTTGAAGTGTTGTTTATTGTTTTGATTTGACAATTATGTGAGATTTGGTTGACGTTTTCTTTGAAATTAATCGCGAAATTGTTACATATGTCCGTTATGTTTTGGTTTTTAAAATTTTTAATTATTGTTTCATCCACATTATTTGTTTTCTTACCGATAATTTCGTTTATAAGTGTCCACGTTAATCGTATGTTATTTCTATTTTCAAAGAATTTATTTTTATAATAATTATTTTTTGCGTATTTCAATTTTTTGTTCACTATTTTTCTATATTTTTTATATTCTTTTTCGAATTCTTTATTGTTTCGATATAAGTACCATTTTTTATAAAGTTTATCCCTAGTTTGACAACATTTTGTCAAGTATTCACTCATCCACGGGTTTGTGATTCGATTCTTTTTTAGTTCACTATTTATTTCTGAGTTTTTATAGATATTTTTAAATATATTATATATGGAGTTAAACATGTCATTTGCATCTGTTATATTATTTAATTCGTGCCATTGGGTTGTACGTATCTGATTATTTACTTTATTTTTGCATACTCTTTTATTTTGTGTATTTTCTGTAAGATTTGGAATTATTTCGTGTTCTGAGAGACAACATACAAGGGTAAAGTGATCGGAAATATTTGTTTTTATAATTGAGGCATATGCTTTTGTGTTTATGTTTCTGGTTCTAACAAAGAGATGATCAATATTAGTACATGTGTTCCTATTTAAATCCTCTCTTGTGGTATCATTAATTAAAAGTTGTAATCCATTTGCCAATATCGCATCAATGTAGTGGTTTGTTATGAAGTTTTTTTTATTGAGGTCAATATTCATATCTCCCACCAATATAATGTTTTGGTGTTTACTTACAGTGTTAAGCATTACATCTATTTCTTCCACAAATATGTTCTTATTAAGAGAAGGTGGTCGGTAAATTGCAAATAAAGAGAAAGTACTGCTTGTTGTTTGTATGCTCACGTGGATTGACTCAAATGACGTAAAGTTGGTTGTTATTATGTTGTGTGATATATTCTCCCTCATATATATAGCAATTCCTCCTCCCTTGCCCACTCTATTTATGAACGTCGGATTAAAGCCTGTAATACTGTAGAATGCTCCCTCATCATCGTTTATGTTGGTCTCAACAAGTATTATTATTTTGATATGTTGTAATATGTTATGAATAGTAGCTAAAAAAGGTGTAAAGTTTGTACGAAGTGATCTAATGTTTAGGTAAATAAGTGAAAGGGGATAACTTAAATAGTCTTTTTCTATTTCATTAAAATTGTCTAACGTTTGGGTAATTACATTATTCATGTTTTATTTGTTTTTTATTAACCTTAAATGTTTTCGAATTAAGCCATGAGTTCTATGTCGGATGCACTTTTTATTAATATTGCAGACGAGTTTTCATCTTTCTTGGCGAACACAATTCCATCGCGAGTCCACACATATTTCCAACACGATTCCTTTGCTTTAATTTTAGCTTGCCAATAATAATAATAATAATAATAATAATAATAATAATAATAATAATAATAATAATAATAATAATAATAATAATAATAATAATAATAATAATAATAATAATAATAATAATAATAATAATAATAATAATAATAATAATAATAATAATAATAATAATAATAATAATAATAATAATAATAATAATAATAATAATAATAATAATAATAATAATAATAATAATAATAATAATAATAATAATAATAATAATAATAATAATAATAATAATAATAATAATAATAATAATAATAATAATAATAATAATAATAATAATAATAATAATAATAATAATAATAATAATAATAATAATAATAATAATAATAATAATAATAATAATAATAATAATAATAATAATAATAATAATAATAATAATAATAATAATAATAATAATAATAATAATAATAATAATAATAATAATAATAATAATAATAATAATAATAATAATAATAATAATAATAATAATAATAATAATAATAATAATAATAATAATAATAATAATAATAATAATAATAATAATAATAATAATAATAATAATAATAATAATAATAATAATAATAATAATAATAATAATAATAATAATAATAATAATAATAATAATAATAATAATAATAATAATAATAATAATAATAATAATAATAATAATAATAATAATAATAATAATAATAATAATAATAATAATAATAATAATAATAATAATAATAATAATAATAATAATAATAATAATAATAATAATAATAATAATAATAATAATAATAATAATAATAATAATAATAATAATAATAATAATAATAATAATAATAATGATAATAATAATAATAATGATAATGATAATAATAATAATAATAATAATAATGATAATAATAATAATAACCGATCGGATATTGTCTACTTACCATCTCAAAATACTGCATCAAAAAACTAGAAATATTTCCTACTGATAATGCAATAAATATTGTATACCAAAATGTCCGTGGTCTTAACACAAAATTAACATCACTTTACGCAAGCAGTTTCGATTTTACACACCACTTTATTGTTTTAACAGAAACTTGGTTGAATGACAAGAAAATTATTCATAATGCCGAAATTTTATGTCCGAAATACCAAATATTCAGATATGATCGTCCTCACAAACTTGGTGGGGGAGTCCTTATTGCCGTACTAAATGCTTTTTCATGTGAACGCATTGAATTTTCGCACAATGACAATATTGATTTTGTTGCCGTCAAAATTAATCTTCCAAATGGTGTTTTGTTTATTACTTGTTCTTACATTCCTCCTAACTCTTCCTCCGATATTTATGATGCGCATATTTCGGCAATTAATACAGTTTGGTTGCAATCTAAGCCATATGATATTTTTGTCGTTCTTGGAGACTTTAACCTTCCAAATATATCATGGAATTCAACTTATGAACTAAATTACTTAATTCCTACTGTATCAAATGAATTTATTAAATCACTACTTGACTTTGGGCTCTTTCAAGTTAACTACTTGGATGGATTCATGGTGAAGTCGATTCATCGTTCCTGCTTAGTAAAATTAACTTTTGGGTTCCAAATAGGCCAACTCGTAACTTTCAGCTCATCAGTCTTAACTACTACAGATCCGTTTATGCTAATAATGACTCCTTTCGTCGCATTTGTGAACATTTTTATAAACTGTATCATATTATAGATATTTCTGAAAGCAATGATATTTTAAAAAGAAAACTAATTTTGTATTTAAATAGTTAATATATTACACCTGTATTATATTCTTTAGTCTGTAAGGATTTATAATCTATAGACCAAATAAGTAAAATAAATAGAAAAGTAAAATAAATGATGTTCTACAAAGTAAACAATGTATGTATGTACATGTACTTATAAGTAGAATTGCAAATTAGTTTTCACAAAGTACTTAATGTGATTTAATTGTTATATTATTAATATTTTAATAACAATTTCATTATTTTCATCAAGAATTATGTACATGCATTTTGCAAATATATGTACATATACATATGTATATTAAAAAAATTTAACTCGACCATTAAAGTCAATTGTATAGGTATAATATTCGTCCTCTTTCAATCCTAAACGAATACCAAATTATAGTGAAAAATTGTTATTCCTAAAAAGAGTTGAATGGGTGCATTGCATGAGTTCACTTATTTAAAATTTATTCGAATCTTGGAAGGCATTTTAAATTCATTCAAGTAGTTAAGTGCTAAAGAAGTCATTAAAATACCCCTTCTACTTGAACAACTTCCAAGGTTTTTTGCTGGGCTGTTTTATATGTTGTTGTAAAGCGCAACTAGCTCTACAAATATTAGCAAAAGGGATAACGATTGAACAACATGGTCCGAAAATACAACCTTATTTGCAATCTGGCGTTACATTAAAAAAAGTAGACTTCGCTGAAAATGCCCATATTTACCTTAAAACGAGCAAAGATTTATAAATTTTATAGCTTGAAAAATAAATCTGAATTAGTCCAAAGTTTACTAAAAGAGGTTTTATACAAAACATCTTGCTCAATTCGCAGTCTTATTCAGTTTTGTAATGCAAAAATGTAATGTCAAAATCCACTTCCGTTTTTTAACGTCACTCACGCCAGCGGATTTTTTTGCTTATATCTGCAAATCCTTAGCGTCGATAACTGTAATGTTCTTTCTGAATATAGTGCTACTTCATTACTTTGTATATATAAAAACCCTTTTTACAAATTTAACTTCTTCATTTAATTTTTTTACATTTTGTGGTACAAATATCACGACACGTCAAAATAGATATGGCCCATATATGAAATTTTCATATATTATTCAAACAGCTTTAGTTAGCGAAGCGAAGTTAAACTTTATTGGAATAAACTACAGTATTTACCTTAGCTTATTTAAATAAAAGCTACTTTTTAAAAAAGAATTTTTACTTTTAATTTTTTAAAACTCGCATTCGTATTATCAGCAATCATTAAAAACTCAGTCAGCCATATTGTATTTAGAGTGACGTCACTTTTTTCGAGTTGATACCCATATTGTGGAAATGCATTAAAAATAACTAGTCCGGCAAGTTGTGTGTGCCCGCCATATTGGATTTGGAGTGCCCACTTTATTTTTCGAGTTGTTCTTAGCAATTTGATACCCATATTGTACATTTACTGAATTATAGATTAAAAATAACTAGTCCGGCATGTTGTGTGTGCCCGCCATATTGGATTTGGAGTGCCCACTTTATTTTTCGAGTTGTTCTTAGCAATTTGATACCCATATTGTACATTTACACCTAATTTACATGATGAATTTTATGACGTCCAATTTTGGACGTCATTTTTTTGTTTAGTTGCAAGCGGTGTAGAGAAGAAAGAGGAGTAGAAAAATAGACACGATTTCTGTTTTCTCTTGCTCTTTCTTCTCTACCCCGCTTGCTATTAAACAAAAAATTACGTCTAAAATTGGACGCCATAAAATTCATCATGTAAATTGAGTGATGATTCTAAACCGACATTGATGTGAGAAAAATGATATGAAGCAACAAGAAGAAAACTGCAAAAAGTGGAAAAGGGAAACAAAAAATGTCTAGTACAGATCCAAGGTGAATTGACTAGAAGGTGGGGTCAAATCAACATATGGTGTTTTTTTCTGTGGTCGACTTGTCAAAGTTTGTATACAAAATAGTTTTTTTATGTAAACAAACCTATTTTTTTTACTAGCAATATTTTTGACAACCCGACCACAGAAGCTGTGTTGTTGTAGAGTTGACCTCACCTTCTACTCAATTCACCTTGGTACAGATAGTCATGTACGACACACTCTACCTCTACAACCCCTCACCAACAAACTTCGTCAGTCTGCCTTCCACTTGCCACATTGTAAAAGGGGACTAAATTTCTTTAGAAGAAGCATAACAAAAAGAGTACTAAAACGGGCGTGGTGGTACCGTGGTATTTTTGAAAGGAAAAAGTACTGAAAATAGTACCATAGTACTGAATTTTCCATCACTGTTCTATGCCAACATTTTTCAGCTTCGATATCTCATGTTGAGTAAGGTTGTTATTCCTATATAATCAGGGATGTCATAGAAATCGAAAACGTAAAACGAAAGAATTTGGTAGTTCTTTTTTTTTTAAATTTTAATCTAATTTTTAAAATCTTTGTTAAAAAATTCTGTTTAATAGAGCATTATTTTTATAATAATTCTCATAAAAAATTTTCATAACAGAAATCTTATTGAAAAACGACTCTCAAAATTCTTTCGTTTTACGTTTTCGTTTTCCATGACACCCCTGAATAATTTATAAAGTTAAAAGAATAACGACTTAAATTGATTTAGGCAATAATCAAAAAATAATGTTTATATTGTTACGTTTTTCCTAATTGTTACGTTTTGCCTTTAATAACCGCGTTTCGGTTTACTCCCTTTATAATAAACCGTTGAGTTCTTTTTATTGCAAATCCAACAAAATACACGCACTTTTTCAATTTCACAATTGTTAGTTAGTTTAATATTTCCAAACAAACAAAACCAATTTTTCATGAGTCACCCGTTTTTATATTTCATAACTATTTCTAGACTTTTCCCGAACCTCCCTGTAATATCTGGTTATTATGTATGTATGTTCTAAATCCATTTCTATAAATGACTGGGAAATTCATGTAGTACATAACTTTTACAATCTAAATATACTTTTAGGCGGCAATACAGTTGTGTTGAAAATTATACATGACAATTTTAAGTTAGTAATATGACATAAAATTATAACTTAAAAGATAATTGGGTACGTTCATAAATGCAGTTGTTGCGCATTAGTATGCAATGATGCCGCAGCTCTGCAGCAAATGTTGGCAATTATTGCATCAGTTAATTTGCTGATGCAATAACTTTTAACATAATAGAAATCGTTGTACATACATACATATTTTTCTTTTTTGATGCTTTTTCTTGTAATTTATAATAGAACTTTTATTTTTAGGTTAAATATTTTCAATAAAATTTGCCATCGCTATTGTTGATAACATTTTAAGTGTTGTTTTATGTTCGCTTATAAAACTTTTTACATTTAGCTCGTGTTCAAAAAGTCAAACTTTGCACAGCGGTTGTGCAGTAAACAAGCATCAGCATCACAAGCGCAACTGGTGATCACGCATTAGCAACGAAATTTTGCATCACTGCAGCAGTGATGCACAGTTAAGCTATGGCCACACTTATCAAATATTTGACGAAAAAAACGGGACCAACAAGCAAACTAAATAATCATTTCCGTCAATTTCAATATTTATTTAGATTATAATACCACATTTTACAAAAAACAACTTTTTGCTATGCCTGGTAGTATAATTAGTTTATTTTGTAATATTAAGAACATGTTAAATCTCAATAACTTTTGGCAAAAGTAGGGGGTTACGCTTATTTGGTCAAATATTTAATAAGTGTGACCGTAGCTTTAGATAATTTAATTTTAGTAACAATATACTATGTTGTAATCCTGAATTGACTTAGGCGGTTATGCCAAAACAGTCATTTAGAAAATTAATATAAGTTTAGGTTTTTAGGGTTAACTGCCTTCCTATAACAGACACAAAAATGAAAAATTTTAAGCAAATAGGTTTAGGCACGCGGAATACCATGTTACAAATAACTCAATTGTGACCTAACTCGAGTTAGGATGTTATAGGTTGTGACCACAGAATTGTCAAAACACCTGGTAGGTTTTACAAGAAAAATAGAAGAACAAATAATTATAAAAAGTTTAATGCAATTAAATTCGATTACCTCATAGTATGTATATTAGGGCGGGTCGATTTGTATGGATGAAAAAAAAAATTAAAAATCGTATAGCAAAAACGTAATCTACATAAAATTCTACGAAAATTCTCCGAAGAAACCATGGGTCTAAAACAAAATCCTAGTCCGCGCCTCTCGACTTGTTAGTGCTTAACAAAATTGATATGGATGAGTTCCAAAACAAGCTAAGTGACAGGGTGGCAGTATAATGATGCAATTACTATGTTTCGATTAAACTCTTTAATACAAATCTGTGGTTTTCATGGGCAACCGCGTATGTCTTAAAATAATTTTTTTTTTGGAGAGCCGAAAAATACATTATAGATCAAACTATTGGCTAGTTATTCCACCTTTTGAACTTTATAATTGAGTTAAAAAAAAACCACAGAAATGTTTGTTGCTTGAAGGTAGTCATCATGAAAGTCATACATTAGAAAATGTTTGTATCGATCTCTTTTTAAAATGGCCGAACTCTCCTAGCACTGGGGTACAATCGCCGCATACAATATCGAGAAAAATTAATCGAAATTATTTATTTTGGTATCATGACTCGATATCGAATAAAATTTATTGAATTTGAAATAATAGCATTCGATATCGAGTAACTCGACATTACATTTCTCTAGATTTCATTCAATACGCCAGTTGCTGTCGAATGCAACAAAATTCGATAGTTTATTCGATACGATAGTATCGAATGCGGTGATTAGACCACTGTTTAGAGGGTTCTTGGTATTATCCGAATTAGCAATTTTGCTGCAAATCAAGTGCAACACAAATGCTATTTAAGTTCGAATTTCAAGTTTCAAGGGTTGAGGTATACTTGGGTTCACTTTATTTCAATAGCATTCTCCAGTAAAATGGGAATTTTAAATCAATGAATATTAGAAAAATATTTTGAAACTTGTTGAGTTTAGCTATTGATTTAAAACGCATTTCTTAAAGTCAAATAATGTTATAATGGTTTCTGAAACACATTTAACCTCAAAACAGGATTGTTTTCAAAATTTGTTCGATTTTAATATCAGTTGAATTCGATTTCCAGATTTCTTTGTTTTTTTTTTAAATAATTTAATTTTAACTCTTTTGTTGATTACCTTTTAGGCTGAGGCATCTTTTTGGACCGTTGAAGAAGTAGATCTCTCAAAAGATAATTCTGACTGGGAAAGGCTCACCGACAATGAGCGTTATTTTATCTCACATGTTTTGGCCTTCTTCGCTGCCTCGGACGGCATTGTCAATGAAAATCTTGTCGAACGTTTCTCACAAGAAGTACAAGTGACAGAGGCACGCTGTTTTTATGGCTTCCAAATTGCCATGGAAAATGTACACTCTGAAATGTATAGTATTTTAATTGATAGTTATATAAAAGACCGTGAACAAAGAGAATACCTTTTCAATGCCATTGAAACCATGCCAGCTGTTAAGCGTAAGGCGGATTGGGCTATGGATTGGATTTCCTCGAAATCTGCGAATTTCGGTGAACGTATTATTGCTTTTGCCGCTGTGGAGGGAATCTTTTTCAGTGGTAGTTTTGCTTCAATCTTTTGGCTTAAGAAACGTGGCCTTATGCCAGGTCTTACTTTCTCCAATGAATTGATTTCACGAGATGAGGGTTTACACTGCGATTTTGCAGTACTGATGTTTAAACATTTAACACAACGTCCCAGCCGTGAAAGAATTATTGAAATTATTTCAGAGGCGGTAAAAATTGAACAAGAATTCTTAACAGAAGCTTTGCCCGTCAACTTAATTGGTATGAATTGTAAATTGATGTCTGAATATATTGAATTTGTAGCTGATCGCTTGTTGGTGGAATTGGAAGTGGGAAAGGTGACATTAAAACATTAGTTTATATTGTTAAATAAAATATTTATGTGCCTTTTTTTATAGATTTACAACACCAAAAATCCTTTCCCCTTTATGGAAATGATATCGTTGGATGGTAAGACCAATTTCTTCGAACGTAAAGTTGGTGAATATCAAAAAATGGGTGTAACTTCACATCGTTTAGACAATGTATTTACATTAGATGCTGATTTTTAATTAACACCAATCATATCTCACATTATTTGCTTTATTTTATTTTAATTTTGACCTACTCTATGAGTGCCTGAGAAAAAGTTTTCATTCCTTTTTTAAATTTTAAACATTTTTTGTAATACATACATATTTTCCTTAAGTTTTAAAACTTTTTCGAACACAGAGTGGAGTATTTACCAAACTTGACCAATTTATTTAATTGAATTTTATTTTATGTCTGTTTTCTTCTTTAAAATTGTACACATTTTTTTATTTTGACTTATGATTTGAGCACCTTAAAATTTCATTGTACATATTATATTCATCATTTATTTTCATTTTATTTTATACATACATATAAAGTTTTTATAAAAAATCAAATTAATTTAAACATAATTTATAGCTGTATTCATAAAAATATTTTAAATTTAATAAAGGTTTACAAAACAAATTTTCTATGAAAATTTTCCTTAATAAACGTTTGTTAAATTTAAATTAATGAATACGGGTGACATAGTTTATAAAAATATATAACTTTAAATTTCTAAAAATATACATACATGTTGAAAAAAATGATAAATAATTGTGTTTTAGTTATTTTTAGTATTTCAAAATCATATTTTTGATGACCTTGTTTTAATATACCAATGAATACATTATATTTGCTGCCATTTTTTTGCACTTCATTTTTGAATTTTATAGTTGTAAGTTTGTTACATCCGCATACATTTTTAAAAATTCTTTATCTGTAGCAGGGATGATAAATGACATTTTTAAAATTGTACTTAATAAAGTAAATAATTGTATTTTTTTGACCCAAATTGTACTAAAGCCCAAACAATATTTAGTCTTAAGTATTTTTCAAAAGTCCTTCCCTGATCTAATTATTATTATATAAAAACCATAACACTTATCATGACAGGGTTGCATTTTCGTAAATTACTAAAGACTTTGTGGGATAGTGTATAACAACGGCCTTAACTAGTTTTATTGTTGGAATAACAAGAATATGTACATAAATACTTGTACTATACTCTAATTCATATATGAAATATACCTTTGGCAATTAAGTTAATATGTAATAAGGAATTTTGACGAAATCGTTTAGCTTGTTTTAAGAGTTGATACTGGAACAACGCAAAATACGTTTAACCGGGGAACAATACAAAAATATACTTTCTATGAAAGTCTGGGTTCACACTATGAAAGTTTTCTTTCAGAAAGTGTGAGTTTATGGGTGAGAGAGGAGAAAAGAAAAGCATGTTCTCTTCCCCTCTCACCAATAAACTCAGACTTTCTGAAAGAAAACTTTCATAGTGTGATCCCAGACAAATTAAATTCCTTTTGGATTCGGTATCCCGCTAAACGCGTTTTACCATACTTTAAAAAATAACCTAATAACCTAACTACATATATCCCGTATTAAAGCATTTATATACTTATGTGGTACACTAGCATTTACCCGTGAATTTTTTTTTTTTTTTTAATTAGAGCAACATTTAAAGAAAACGGTTTTTTTAATAAAGAAAGTATAGAAATTTCATTTAGTTTTCTACATCTTTACTTATTTTATGCTAAAATATTTTTATAAACACTTGATTTGGTTGCCACCTTTATGTTAAACAGAGAAAAATTGTTAAAAAAAAAACGTGTAAAAAAAAGTATAAGTTTTATCACTGTTTTGTGCCTCAAATGTACTTAATTTCTTAATTTGTTTCTTGCCTTTGTGCTAAAGAGCAAAGGTATAAAGTTTGCGCAAAATTATTTTGAAAATAATATTTAAAAAAAAGTATCATGATTCGTACTCATTAATTTATCCCAGTTTTTCCCCTCAAATATAATTTATTTGTTTGTTGCCATTATGTTTAAAAACTTGGGTTTCAAGGTTGCGCAAAATAATTTTGAAAAAAGCCTGCTCATAAAAAGGACCCAATTTTAAATTTAATTAAAATCTTACAAAAATTAGGAGATCAAAGTTCGATTGGTTTAGGAAATTTTTTATCAAATTTCTACATAAGTTTTTTTTTGTTTATAGTGTAAAATAATAGCAACAAGAGATATTAGGCTGAAGTAAATGTTTTGTCTTAATTAAAATCATTACAGCGTTTACATAAAGGCGTTTTTTTTCACTGTTTTAATCACATTTTAAAATGATCGCCGACGAATGTGGTATGAAAAATGTACCTTTTGCAATTCTCTGATGTCTGGAAACATTAGTTCATTTTTCAATTATCCAGCCCTTGACCAAAAAGTTTTATTTTAAATCGTTTCCAATTTTTAAATTGTACTAAACATGGCGTTGGAGTACTTTAGTACTTTTGCAATGCTAATAGTACTGAAAAAAGTACAATTGTACTAACTTTATCATCCCTGATCTGTAGGCCAGCTAATTATAGAGTGGTACAGAATAACAATTCTCTTGACACCAATAACTTGTTCTAAAAGGTTGTTTAGAAACAAAATTCTCTGGGAAGGAATTTTTAATATGTATGTACATATGTATGTATGTACTTCCCAAATTTCA
Organism: Pollenia labialis; assembly: GCA_949318255.1. Taxonomy (NCBI): domain Eukaryota; kingdom Metazoa; phylum Arthropoda; class Insecta; order Diptera; family Polleniidae; genus Pollenia; species Pollenia labialis. The sequence continues at coordinate 57,276,500 of OX439143.1, forward strand.
ACTTGAGTTGAAAATGATAAAAAATATCAAATATTTAAACCCAAATTTTGGGGCCTAACATAGACAACAAGTATTACAAAATTCGAGCCCAAATATTATATTGGAGAGGAAATGATGGGCTGAATTATGAGCTGCATTCAACAAACAATTTTTGCTGGCTATCGACTATCGAATGTAAATTTTGTATAATTAGTTGACAGTACTGTCAAATTTCGTAGTCCGTCGAATTTTTTAACTAAAACAATTTTGCTTTCGATGCTTCAAAAAAATTAAAAAACTTGTACGTATTTGTAAACTAAATGCAGATTCTTACTTTTTTTTATTTCATGAAAGTCTAAGGTCGTAAGCAGCTATTGGAAAAGGTCGGTTTGTCGTTTGAGAAAACGTTTGATTTTAAATCATTTTCAATTTGAAATCAAACCTCCGTGTTTGTTGGGGAGATTGCTTTCAATTTAACAGCTGATTACATGTTTGTTTTTTTGATGACATCATGCAAGTATATTGCTTACAAATTGAGTTTAGCCTACGTCACAGCTTTCAATTTTTGTAAATTTTGACAAGCAGTATTTGTAAAAGACTATCAAGAACAACTTGAACGTGTGGCCGTAGGGTTAAAGGAAACCGTTTTTTTCCGTATTGCTTTTTATTATAATTTGTAAGAAAACTGAAACTTTTTTGTTGAATATTTCTAATAAAATTTCTCATCGCTATTGTTAATTGGCGGCCCTATGCTCCTTCCAGGAGTAAAAGGAACAAATATATATGTATATATATATATATATATATTGTTAATTACATTTTTATTATAATTTTATGTTCGCTTAACAAAATTTTTAACTAAGCTCTTGTTCAAAATTCAAATTTTGCACAGCTGTTGTGAAGTAAAAACTTAAAAATGTCGAAGATCTTGCTAGTTGAACTTTTTTATGAATTCGTAAAAGCCAGAGTGCCGAAACGTACACACATTATTGAACTTTTATGTGAATGATGCTGCTAATTCATCCTCATGAGGTTAAGGGAAAAATTTAATTTTCTCACTCATGAAAAGTGAGCAAACAAACAAATTTTTCAGATATGAATAACATATTGAAATTCTTTGCAAGGAAAAACAGGAGGAAGTGATTTTTTATTGTTCGAAATAGAGAGCTGACGTTTAGAAATGGTTTTTATTTGTTTTCGATAACTTATAAAAAACTTCCGTTCATTTGAAACAAATAGTACGAATCAAGGATAATTCAAACAGGTAAACTCATCTCGTCAGCCGTTCATCAGCTGTTTCCACGGCGAATTAAAAAATATGGTCAAACGTCAAAATATGATTTTGTTTTGAGAAGAAGTTGAATGAAATGTGTTAAATATATTATTTTTATAATAAAAAAATTTCAAAACTGCGAATGATTGAAGTGAATTTATTAATTTCTTTTATAAAAAATTGATAATTTTAATTTGCAATAAAAAAATTTTGACAACTAACCATAAAATTGTATAAACAAAATACATGGGGCTTTTTGTAGTTGTAGAGATGAGTTTACCTGTTTGAATTCGCCTTGGTACGAATACACATAACAAATTGTTCGAACTCGTAAATTATTTCTTTTGAATCGAAATACGCGATAGCCCCCCAGGCCTAAAGCTAAATAACGAAATTCCCATTTAAATTGTATTGTTATTTTTATGGATATCGAATGGCGTAGTTTGGCTCCTGTTTTAAAAATCACTTTGTCGAAGAAAAAAAAAGCACGCGGAAAAATTTAAATCAAGTGATTTGCAGAACAGCACAAAATAACCTGCGTGACTTTAAATGCATTCTTGGTTTAAAATCACCCTGATTTCCGAACAGGCCTAAATGATATTTTGCATTTTCGTTTCTTATTTCAAAATTTGGACTGAGTTCTAATTTATACAATTTTAAACTCGTTTTTGTTTTAAACTTAACCGTGTTAAAATTGTACAATCAACATATCTGTTCCAAAGTGCACCAAAAAAGTTGTTAAAACGTACACAACTAGCAAATTAAACCGTAACACTTGCTACATTTTTGACTGTAAGGCATTTTAATGTTTCGGAACTGAGGGGGGCTACTCTATTGCAATGCGAAAGAAAATGGTAGCAAATCTAGCGATTGGTACTCTTTAATGCGGTTGCACATTTGTCTTTCGCATCTATTAATTTTTTTCTTTTCGCAAATCATCACTATTTATTTTATTTAAATTTTCCAATTTCAAATATTTTTACATACATATTTTAGCAATTCATTACTGTCAATCTGCGCCATCTTTCATTTTGTTGCAGTTGCCAGTATTGCTCCATTTTCAAAAAATTTTGCGAAAGTGATAGAGAGTACCACGTGGGCATTAACCTTTCGCATCAAAATTGTTTTCGCATCGCAATAGAGAGTAGCCCGCCAGGCTTTTATATGAAACTCGTTTTATAAACCTTATGTACATATATCTGTGGCATTTTGACAAAACATCTTTAGTCAAGAGAAGACAGCAAACAAGGTTTTAAAAGATTCGGTGAAAAAATAATTTTTTATTAAATAATAAAATAAACTAAAATCCGGCTGACGACAATGTCAAAGCCGTACGTAAATTTCTTTTATTTTATTTATTTATTTATTCTTTTATTATACATACATACATACAAAAATAAAAATGTTTGTAACCCAACAAACACGAAGTCAAACCTTTGATATGAAATGACTTTATCATTTGACATCAAACGCAATTCTCAAACGTTTTTCAATTGTTTGATTTAACATTTAAATTCAAATTGATAATGATTTGAAAATAAACATTTGATATCAAATGTTTTATCAATTTGATGTCAAATGTTAAAATCAAATCAAAAATAAACTTGGCAATACTAAAGCGAAAAATTAATGTAAGCATTAAAAATGGCGATTAAAGTTACATTTTTTTCCTTGTGGTTACATGTGTTTTACTATTAAAAATAAATTTTAATATAAAGTGAACAGTTTATTTCTTGTAAAAAATAAAAATTATTTGTGAGAAATTACAATGATTAAAAATACGAAAAAAAGAAAAATAAAACGGGAAAGTGAAGAAAGTTTGTTGAACGATCGCGGTGCTACAATCCTCAAAATAAAAGGGAGCCAAGTATTTTGTCTTTCCAAGAATTAGAGGACGGAAAGAACACTATTTCATCTTTTAGCTATGGTACCGAATGTTTATCTCAAAGTTTATTTAAATAAATAATAAATTTAAATTAAAAAAATTAAATAGTTTTATTTATATTCCACATTGTATTATAATCCACATTTGAAAAACATTTGAGAATTACGTTTGAACCCCGGGTCTCCACGTAGCAATATTTATTGCGGCAAACGTCAAATTTGATTGCTCCATAAAATTTGCGACGTAAAGACCGCATATTGCCATGAGTGGCAATCCATTGCGCAATGATTGCTCTTCTTATTGCTTGAGCAATTATTGCTTAGCAATCTGCTGTAAAATCAGATGTTATTTATCTGACATTTAATTTCTCTGCACGTTTTTTTATTTCAAAGCAATTTCACGTGTTCTCCAGCAATATAGTCAGCAATTATTGCGCCATGGTTCTGCCGACGTTATTGCTTGTGCTTAGCAAAAAAAATTGCTACGTGGAGACCTAGCGGAAAGCAAGTTGAAAATAAAGGCATTTTTCAATTTGAAAATAATTTCCCCTTTTTGTTGAGAACGCTATGATTTTCAAATGATTTTCAAATCATTATCAAACGTTTGTCGTTTGAGAAAACGTTTGATTTCAAATCATTTTCAATTTGAAATCAAACCTCCGTGTTTGTTGGGAATGAATTATTGAAAAAATAAAGAAATTACTGCTACTACTACTACTACTACTAAAAAATAAACTAAAAGAAACATTTCGTTTATAATACAAAATTTTTAAAACGTAAACAAAAAAGGTATTTTAAATGAAAATCCTATGATAAACGACCTTTTTCGGCTTTTTAAATTTGACTTAAGATCAAAATAAAAACAATTAAAAGTGCACTTCATAGCAAATTTCATTGGCATGCTTTGTTCCAAAGAGACATTTATGTATGTATGTATGTGCGATATAATGAAATTAACTGGTTTTTTTTTATTACAAGCATTTTTGACAGTTTTCACATGCTTTCCTTATCGTTTTTAAGTCCTTATTTCTGACATATGTATGTATACTTGCTAAGAGACTAAAGGCCATTGTTATAACGTGTGGTTACCCTACAAATAATATTGGACCACCTGATCCATTTTGATAAAATGGACTACTCCATGGACTGGTCCGATATAATGCAAGCATGGACCATGTCATTGTTAAAAAGTGTTTGTAGTGAGACGACATGTCAATCGTTTTTAACGACATGTTTTCGTTTTTAAACGAAGTTAAAACTAACCCTCTTGTGTATATAATGGAGTAGTTTTAAAACTACTCCGTTGTAGTGGGTTATATGGTCCTGCCCTAGGACATCGTAATGTTAAATAGACCATGTTTTTTCCATACGTTTGGGTTACTTTTGGACTATTCCTAGTCCCTTGTGGACTACTCATTACACGCGTGTTTGAACTATTATTTGCAGGCTAGTTAAATGTGGGATTTTGTTGTACATACATATGTAGGATAAACTTGCCTTTAACTTATAGCTCAATTAAGTTTAAAGCAAATTTGTAATAGTGAACAACTTTCATAAGTGGAACAAAATCCTACCTTCAACTATCTGCAAATTGAAATAATGGCCCTAAATTTTGTAACCAGGAAAATTAATTCGATGCTTTTTAGTGGTTTTCAACCCCTGACTTTTCAAAATCAGTTAATAAACATAACCTATTGATTTGTGGTTTGCACAGCGTTACCACCTTTAAAAGTCAAAATTGCACTTGCGATTTCCATTTCCATTTCATAGCCCTCACCGCAGTATTAACAGACATGTTTTCAATAGTGTTTCCTAGTTGGGACCCATATGCACTTATAAACCAGGCAAAACAGAATAATGTTATCATCTATATGAAATTTGTTTGTCTCATATAGTGGATTTAATGAGGGCGCTTATATGGGACCTATGGCCAGTGTTGTACCTACTAGCACAAAATAAGCTATTGTAAAAGTTACTGTCGTTAAATTTCTATATCGATACCGGCATTTATAAGGAGGTTATAGTATTAAAAGCTATTCTCGAGAATGGTATTTATATGACAGCCATGGTCAAATATGGGTCGATAAAAAAAAAACAAGGATGATGATTAAGGTGAAAATAAAACATCTTTGGCCCAAAATTTATCTAAATTCTCACAAAATAAAATGGTTTATGTGCACAAACGCCCAATAACTGAACGCAGTTTGTATGGGGCTATTTGAAATTATGGATCGATTCTCACCGTTTTCAACAATCTTCGTTTTAATGACAATTAAAACTTATGTAAGTATATACCAAGGCGAATTCATAAAAACGGTGGAATCGATACTACAACAAGTACAACATCAAAACACAACCAGGGGTGTGCTGAAAATGGAAAACGTAAAAGGTGTTGCCCAGTAGAAAGCTTACTACAAATTTGTTTCTAAATAGTTTTTGTTTGTTGGGTGCTTTCGTTGGTCGATATGTCGAAAAAAAACAAGTAACTTTTGACATTCCTCTCTCTTAGTAAGAAACCAAAATATGTGTTACATCCGCACAAACGCACGGTGGTGTGGGTGTAAAACACAAAAATAACCCTGGAGGAAACCTGGGTGCAAGTGTCTCCAGTTTTGTCGACTATTTTGGTAATATTGTCAACGAAGTGTCTACACTGCACTACATTTGCCACTATATTTGGCGTTAATACGAAAAAGATTATATCAATAACAACTGAGAAGTACAATTCCTATAATTCCTATGATTTCGTATTCGTACAAAAAGTGTAGACTTCATTTACTACAATGAATTGAATAGTGAACAATTTATCACTGAATTCAAATCCTTATATCGCTCCATAATTGCAACATAGTCGAATCTCAAAAAAAAATTAAACTTGGCGAAATGCGGTTTAAGTTTTTAAAATGTACCCTTATATACAGATTTAATAAACTATATTTTGCTATAACTTCTGTTCAGTTTCAGATAAAATTATTTTTTATAATTAATTTTTTTCATATTTCATAAGAAGCAATGAAGGAACACTTGCTTAAGTTACCTAAAATTTTTGATTTTTTGAGAGAAATAACCCACGCTCTACCGACTGCAGTAAAAGTTACACCCCGAATTGGGTTTACCACAAAGTGGTAACACTGGGTTTGTATTTTCTTAGGAGCATAAATATTTATCAAAATTTTTCTCTCACTCTCACTTAACTACGCCTTAAAGTATGCCACCATAAAATGGCATTGAAACGTTTAAAAACGTGCCAAAAGTAACACGTGAATTGAAATTTTTTAATTCATATACTAACTCACTACCAAAACAACAACAACAATACTATAAATAAAATCTATAAATAGAGAGAAAAAGAGATATGTAAAACAATGCCGGTAGGTTTCGGTGTTGCCAGAAAGTGCTAAAATGATGAACAAATATGATGAAATGTTCTTCAGAAGTGCTTAATAATTACTATATGTACATATGTATGTCAAGAAATACTTTTAATTTGAAGAAAACATTCTTCACAATGCAAAATAACCCCATGTGTTCGTTGATACAGTTTACTTTAACACACATTAAATAAAGAGTTGCGCCATGTACTATATATTTTTACATTGCAAAACTTTTTGAATAGTGTGGAGCAAAGCGACAATATTAATAGCAATAAAGTACTTTATACTTTGGCGTTCGGCATTTCAAATTGATAATTATGTATTTGATGTACCTTATAGACTTTTTTTCCTAAAGAACAGATGATAACGATTAGGAGCAGATTACGATTAGGAGCAGATTACGATTAGAAGCAGTTGTGATACCAAAAACAGAAAAAATTTTTTTATTAAAATCAAATAAAATCTCAAAATTCGTTTTTTAAGATACATATATTATTATGTGCAGTCGATAAGTACCTTAAGAATGATCCTTAGTTTACGTTATTATGTATCTTAAAAGGTTAAAATTTGAGTTGTATTAGTTATGCATAATTGGAATTCACTTTAATAGCCTATTTACACTTGAGCACATCTTAGAGGAATGCGTGGAAGATGTTGAAAATGGAATTTTTTAACTAGAAATGGAAACATATTTGTTATGCATAAAAGCAGACTTTTGATTTAGATGTGTTAAAATTAAATGTTCAGTTAACTTGTATTGGTGTAATTAAGCGGTTCAGTTCGTTACCAACTAGGGTTAGGGTTCAAAAAGCTGGGTCGCGGGACGTATCGGGATGGATCGGGATTTCATATATAAAAGCCAATTTTTAAAGTTCATATAATTATAATTTAATGTTTATGTATAAGTATGTACATATTAAAACAAATTAATTCATAAAGAAAATTAAACTGATTACAAAATAAAACAGTTTAATGTATTCTTTTAAAGTAATATGGAAGAATTATCTTTTAAAACTTATATTTTAAAAAGCTTTTAAAAAAATTAATGACGTCTGATAATCGATACCTTATTTTATTGCAAACATATGCTGCCGACGAAAATTCTTGAAGTTATTTTTGACACGGTGACTAACGTTTATTTAAATATAGTTGTACTATGTATTTAATAAAAAAAATTAAAAATCCCAGGATCGGGAATTAAATTTTTAGAATAATCCCGCGATTTCGGTATTTGGGCTTTCGGGATTGGCATCCCTATTACTAACAGAAGTGGTTACATTTTGTAATTAATTACTTACAATTACATACAATCAGTGTTGGGCAAAATACATGCGTTGCGGTATTTAAAATACGAAAAACAAAATACTTGCTGGTCATGTATTTAAAATACAAAATACTTTCAGGTTATGTATTTAAACGACGCCACTTTTTTTGCCGCTCTTTTGACATTTTTCTTCAATAAGGTTTGCCATTTCATGATGGAAAGATATACGAGCTAACAACAAGTCAAAATAATTAAAATTTACTACCGAAATTCGGAGTCAGTTGCCTCTACGTTAAGAGCGCTACGCCCAATTTATGATCGTTATAATCGTCCTACCAGATCAACAATTGAGTGTCTAGTAGAAAAATTTGAATCCACAGGCACAGTGCAAAATGTTCCCGTGCCAGTGAGACAAAGAAGTGCCCGTAGTGTCGAAAGTATTGCTGCCGCTGAGGCTTCAGTTGAAGAAAGACCAAATGTGTCTCTCACACGTCGTTCTCAAGAGTTGGGCATCTCTGTGACGTCATTGTGGCGAATTTTGCGAAAAGATCTTGGCCTACATCCTAACAAGATCAAATTGACGCAAGAACTGAAGCCGCTTGACCACCAGAAGCGTCGTATGTTCGTGAATTGGGCTGAGCAACAACTTGAAAATAATTCGGATTTTCATCGAAAAATCATCTTCAGCGATGAGGCTCATTTCTGGCTGAATGGCTTCGCCAATAAGCAAAATATGCGTTATTGGCCAGACAGCAATCCACATGTGCTCCATGAGTCATCATTGCATTCGGAAAAAATTATGGTTTGGTGCGGTTTATGGGCCGGCGGCGTAATTGGGCCGCACTTCTTCCGTGATGAGCAAGACCCGCATGTTACTGTGAATGGGAATTGCTACCGTTCAATGATAACAGAATATTTTTGGCCCCAATTGGATGATATGGACTTGGAGGCCATGTGATTCCAAAATAACGGTGCCACAGGCCCCACAGCGAATGTCACAATCAATTTATTGGAAACCAAGTTTGGAGAACATGGTATCTCACGAAATGGTCCAGTCGATTGGCCGCCTCGGTCGTGCGATTTGACGCCGTTAGACTATTTCCTGTGGGGATACGTCAAGTCTATGGTCTATGCCAACAAGCAAGAACGTGAAATTGCAGCAGTATCGGCCGATTTATGCTTGAAAATCATCGAAAATTGGGTTCAGCGTCTGGACTTCTGCAAGCGTGCCCGTGATGACCATGCAAAAGAAATCGAGTTCCATACATAATGGCATCGAACGTACTTCCACAGGAATAAAGAATTTCATTGATATCCAAAACCGTTCTTGTTTTATTTAAAAAAAACTTTTGTAGCGCTCTTATTGAAAAACCCGATACATGTATGTATTTAAAATACGAAATACATAATTTTTATTCAAACCGAAAAATATATTAGATAAAACTAATTAACAAAACAATTGTTTCCTTTCATAAATATCAGATTTTTGAATGTAGCATCAGACAAACAGTTTCTTGTTGGAGTATAAATGAAACCTGCTGAAGAAAATAATATTTCTAGAGGTCCTGATGAGCACAAACTTGTATTAAATTCTATGAATAATATTTTTATATTTGGATAGCTGTCAAGAGTGATAATGTCTTTGCTCTTGTCACTGAGGAAACTGACAAATTCTAACTCCAAATTTGATGTCCTAGATTCACCATCATTCCTATCTACGAAAACAAGAAAATCATCGTCTTCTTTACTGGTGCTTCTACTTCTGATATTTCCATATTCTGATAGTAGATCAAAATGCAAACAACCATCAACAAACTGACAAAATATATTTTGTAAACTGTTTTTAAAATACAAAATACTCCCATTTTTTTATGTATTTCAAATACAAAATAAAAACTACTTCTAATTAATACGATTTTCGTATGACGTGCTAAATTCCCAGTTTTTCATATTTGATAAATACACTGAAATTTATTGTTGAGGGAAAGCTAGCTACTTCTATTTATTGTATGTATTTAAAATACAAAAGACTTGCACGTCATGTATTTAAAATACAAATACAAAATACGTATTTGTATTTTAAATACACTACCCAGCCCTGCATACAATCAAGTTTGTTAAGCTCAAAAGAACTCAAAGGTTTTTTATAGAGAAAATAAACCTAAACGCGCCGTATAAAGGAAAAACGTAACGTATGTATGAGTGAACATTACGCCGTTTAAATTTTTATTACAAATACGTTATCTACATCAAACCCTGTTACGTGACTATTAACATTAAAATAGATCTATTATTTAAAAATAAAACCAAAAAATTTTTTTTTGTAAATATCAAGTAGATTAGTCCCCTTAAAAAGTGTATTTTTTGTTTTTTTTTTTGGGCAAAGTTTGGGAACAGTTTTTTAAAAATTGTATAAAAAATGTCTCTCATATTTTGTAATTCATAAATATCAAGCTGAAGTTGAACAAGATTTTTACAGTTTTTCTTTTCATATTTTTTTTATGCAATTTTTGACTTGATTGTTTTTTTTAGAAATACATATCAAAACAGAAATTTTAGGTTAACGTTAACATGTAAAAATAGAATTTTATTAAAAAAAAATCGATGTGTAGCCACTAATGAAAGTTTAAAGGAGAATTAAAGAACATTTTTAAAAGAAAACATTTAAACTGTGAACTGTGGCAAAGGAATATGACCGCTTTCTCACACGCAAAGTTTACTTTGCAAAGTCAACAACAAAATACACATACTTTTTCAATTTTTCGTATAGTACAATTATATTGCAATGTGTGTTATACTTGAAGGTGGCTCAATATATTGGCAACAATCAAAAGACTTGATTTTTATTGCTCAACGAAAAAAAGTGCAATATACTGTGAAATATGCTGGCAACATTATACAATATTGTTTTGCTTATATGTATGCTCTGTTTTTTTGCATAATATAATCAAAAAAAAAAAAAAAACAAGGCGAATAACATATACAATAATATTGTATAATGGACGGGGCGCTTGTAAACTCGTCAAGTTTAAAAGAAAATTGAAAAGAGTTTGTCAAAGCAAACTTTGCGTATGCGAATGCGGCCTACAGCATTAAAAATTCTAAAATGGCAGCACTGGTTGGGTTGTATAGTATGCATGGTGTAATCATTAAATGATAAGAGAAACAAATAATTGTGGTGTGGTAGTATTTGTAAATATGTAGATACATACTCTTAAAAAAGTTTACAAATCAACAGAACATACAAACTTTTCGAAATATTTTACCTTTAGTTTATAAAGTGCAGTGAAACTGAGCAAAAGTCTTACAAAAAACCTGTGTTCAAAAAATTTATACAAAATAAATTAATAATTAAAAAAAAACCTATGTGTAATATAAAAAAATACTAAACGCAGTGATTTCCAAGAAACAAATTCATTAAGTTAAATTTTTTGGGTTAAAAACAAATATTTAAAATTAAAAAAAAATACTTATGTAATAATTGTGTAATTGGATAAAAAAATAAAAAAAAATAATTTAATAAAAAAAGGAAAAGCGAAAAATACGGACTTGATTAATGGTCTTTGTAAAGTAGAACAAATATCATTAAGTTCACTTTTTCCCCTTGGTGTCACGCAACTAAGGTAATTTAACTATTTTTAAAATTATATTATAATTTTATAGACTAAAGAAATTTTACCGATAAATAATTTACAATTTCGCTTTTGCATACACATAAAACATGTTCGTTTCAAACTATTGATTTAATGATTTATATACTTTTTTTATTGTTTAGCCCCAAGTGCTTGTTTACTTAAACCCCACAGAAGTATGCATTGATTTTTTTTTTGTTTCTCAGCTAACCTAGAAGTATGCAGCAAGGTCTATTGCTTGTTTTTTTTAATAATTATGTCAAACAATAGTGTGTCTCTGTGTGCGAGCGTCTGTATTTGTGTGTGTGTGTGTAGGCGAGAGGAAATTATATTTATATAGGAGATACGATTGTATTAGATTATAATTAACAATCACGTTTCCGCACGTTTACAAGCATTAATAGTGGTTATTACAAAAAGGGGTGATTATTTCTATTTTAAGTGGCTCTTAAGTTTTGTTTTAAATTAAACACACAAACTAATTAAGGGTTATTGTTAAATGTTTTTTAGCGTGACAGGGTATTAAAATAAGAGATTTTATTCCAAATTAAAAAAAAAAAATCAATAAAATAAACCAAATCTTGTTACTAAAAATTATTTAATACATAAATACTTTTTATTAAATTTTACAAATCGGTACACACATATGTATGTGACTTTAATGGCGAATAAATCACTCATGGTTTAAACGCTGATTTAGTTGAACTAAACTTGAATTTATATGTAGTTTAAACTCAACAACTATAAATCAGTGTCCCATGTATTATATATTGTCAAACAAATAACATGTGGCAGCACTACGATAAATCTTATCAAATTCGTATGGTCTGTATTGGTAGTTTAAACGCCCAATTTTATGCGTTTAAAGATGGTTTATATGTTTGGTGATTTATAGATTTGTTGGTTTAAACACATTTTAAACCAAAAATAGAGTTTAACTTGCTCTGATTTTTTAGCCCTAAGTCTATAAAATTAATAAATCATTTGACAAAACAACCTTAGTTTAAATTTTTAATTTTTTTACAGTGATAATTTTTGGAGATAAATTTAACTTTTATCAAAACTATATGTTTATAAATTCTCAACCGAGAACTGCATCATTCAAAGCTATCATACAGCCTGAAATATTTTACTACCTAATAAATCCTAGATTCTGGCCTGAACACATTGATTTATGAATATCTTTACAGAGAAAACCAAAGGCCAACACGGTTAACTTTCACTTCCGCTCATTTTTGTAATTGTTTTTGTGAACAGTCGTCATGTTGAAAATAAAAAACTTAGAATTTTTTTTTAATGGTAAGAGGTGATGCGTTTGTTATGAGTAATTTGTTGATTTTTTATATTTTAAACTAAAAAAATATGTATGTGGTATAATATATTTCCCCCATGAGGTTTGCCATTGTGTAAAACCTTTTTTTTTTTGTATACAAAATATACAAGCCAACATGATTTTTTTAAAATGACTGCAATTTCATTTTAAAAGGAACTGTTTGAAAGAGATAGTTTAAAATTAAGCAGTAGTTGGAAATAACACAATTGAAAGCAGTATTGACCTGCACTGGCTTTAAATTATGTTTGAATTTATTGAAAAGTGAATTTCGCAGATTATGAAGATTTTATCCCTTTATTTATAAAATTATTAAAGGTTTATTAAACAAATTTTTATAGAAAATTCGTTTAATAAACCTGAATTATTTTTCATGAATAAATTGCTTTAATGAATGGTGTTGGTATAATTACTTACATATTTATAAAGGTGTTTTTTTTAACCTCATAGAACTTAAATTTGTAAAAATAGCACATAAAATTAAATTTTATTAAAAAATATCTTTATTTGAATGATCAAAACATGGCATTAAAATTTGAGAATGATACTTACATATCAAATATATGGGCACTGCGGCAATTTTTGATGAAGCGCATTCTGGTCATTAAATTTTGAAGAAATAAGGTCCGATGATGCCCTCAGCGTGAAACTGCAACAAACGGTGTATTTTGCTGGATGTAGTGGAGTCTGTAGGGTCTGTTTTGAGCCTCATCGAAAACAAAAAAAATATTCTATAAACAGCATATTTAAAAAAAAATTTTTCTTATTAACACGAAATGTTTTGATAAATAGGGAATTTTTCACAAATAGAAAATTTTTCGCAAAACTTTTCGTAAATAGCAAATTTTCAGAAATGGTTTATAAATTGTCTTTACATACCAGTAAAAACTTCGCCTACAATTTTTAATCAAAATAATGGTTCTATTCGTCAAACTCATCGTGTACTTCTTATATTTTATGGCGTACATAATCGTCCTTCAGAGCAGCTAAGTCGAAGAACATTATATCGTTTTCGGACCTCATTTACTGTTACTGATAATGTGCATCCCGTGATACGCCGCACAGTGAGCACTAAAAAAGCTGTAGCCGCTGTACAGGAAAGCATTGAAGATGATCCTAATCAATCAATTCGTCGCCGTTCGTAGCAACTGGGGATGTGCCCTTCCACTTTATGGAAGATTTTACAAAAGGATTTTGGCTTAAAAGCTTTCAAGATTCAACTTGTGCAGGAATTAAAGCCAAACGACCATCGCCTATCCTGCGGAAGGGCTGAAGCACAAATTGATATTGATTTTGACTTTCCATTTAAAATTTCATTTTAGGTGAAGCCCATTTCTGGTTAAATGGGTACGTAAATAAGCAGAATTGTCGCATTTGGAAAAGCTTTTGTCGAAACACCATTTACATCCACAGAAAATTACTGTATGGTGCGCTTTATGGGCTGGCGGAGTCATTGGCCCATATGTCTTCAAAAACAATTACGGTCAGAATGTAACTGTCAATGGTGAACGGTATAGGAACATTATTCGAACTTTTTTCCTACCTCAATTACGTGGCATTAACCTTGTTGAAATGTGGTTCCAACAGGACGGAGCCACACAGCGGGCGCTACAATTGATTTACTCAAAGAAACTTTTGATGAAAAAATAATTTCACGTAATGGCCCAATTAATTGGCCATCAAGATCGTGGTTTTTGGCCCCATTGGATTATTTTCTTTGGGGTTATGTTAAGTCTTTTGGCCACGTCGATAAAAGACAAACAAATGAACAACTGAAAATCAACATACAAAGAGTTATCGACGAAATACGGCCGCTAAGGCGGCGAAAAGTAGCCGAACATTGGTGTTCCACATTGAGTCTTCTACACATGGCAGATATCATATTTAAACATAAATTTCATAAAATTTTCTTTCCAACAAAGCCGTTGATATTTAAAATATATCTCCTTGTTTTATTATGATTTAAACTTGTGTCACTCTATAAAAAACACCCTTTATATAGATTCCTTGTTTGAATGTTCCTCTTTTTTTTGTCTATCCAGAGTTTTTTGAAGCCCACTGATGGGCTAGAAAGCTAGAAATCGGCTTGCATATAGTAAAATACCTAGGCCAAATCCTAACGTAGCCGGATTTTTTGACCTGCGAACGGAGAATTAAGAGGAAAAAGGGGCGTGACTAAAACAAGCCCCCAAAAGACAAATGACGCTTAGAATTGCCAAGCTTATGGGCAATCTGGGGATTACCTTAAAGAAGTTTTACTTCTAGCCTAGAGGGACAGGCTTGATAGCTTGTTATTTTATAAATAGCAAAAGTGTTTGCAAAAATTCCTGTAAATAAAAATCTATATCTATATATATAAAAATGAAAAATGTTTGTGTGTTTGTTTGTTTGTTTGTTGGCTTATAGACTCCGAAACTACTGAACCGATTTTCCTGAAATTTTTACAGTAACATCACGTGAGCCCTAAAAATAAAATAGGCTACTTATTTTTTCGATAGGGGCAGGGTAATTGGTACCCCCATAGGATGCCAATATTAATTATCGCATATCTTAAGAGCCGCTGGACGCATTTTGCTGAACTTTTTGTAGTAGGATCTTCTGAGCCCCAAAATTGAAATAAAATAGCAGCGGGGGAAGTGGTTCCCCCCATAGGACGCCAATGCTTAATATCGCATATCTTATGAACTGTTATAGTGAGAATGTTCAAACTTTGTGGAATTCACTCTTATGGTATACTACACTTTTGAAAATAAAAATAAAGCGGGTAGGGGAGGGGGGGGGGGAAACCTCCCATAGGATGCATATATTAAATATCGCTTAACTGAAGAACTATTAAAGGGGGAGTCTTCAAACGTGGTTAAAGCTACTACTATGGCAAACTATAAATTTCAGTATAAAAATGGGCGGGGTAAACAGGGGAGGAGCAGTACCCCTCATAGATAGAAATATAAATAAGAGCCACTGCACGCATTTTGTTGAACTCTTGGTAGTAGGATCTTCTGAGCCCCAAAATTGAAATAAAATAGCAGCGGGGGAAGTGTTACCCACCATAGGACGCCAATGTTTAATATCGGATATCTTAAAAACTGTTATAGTGAGAAAGTTCAAACTTTGTAGAAGTCACTCTTGTGGTATACTTCACTTTGAAAATAAAAATAAAGCGGGTAGGCGCAGGGGGAACTACCTTCCATAGGATGCATATATTAAATATCTCTCAACCGATAAAGTGTTTAAAGCAGTGTAGCGAAGCGCACCGGGTTAAGCTAGTATGTATATAAAAATGAAAAATGTTTGTATGTTTGTTTGTTTGCTTGTTTGTTTGTTTGTTTGTTTGTTTGTTGGCTTATAGACTCCTAAACTACTGAACCGATTTTCCTGATGATTCCCGTTTCCTACAAGCGATCGACCACACACACAACACAAGATCACGTGAAGCCGGTAGATTTAAAGTCCAAAAATATCAGAACAATTACGGATTATGCACCTTAAACGTATCTCTGCCAAAAATAATGAATAAGTTGCCAGCAGATATAATAAGGATTACTAATGAATATAAAAGAAGAAAATTGATAAAAAGACATTTTTTAAGTTCGCAATGAATAAACATCTTGAATATTAAATAGATTTCACTTCTGCAGACAAGCCTCAAGGCTTCGCAGATTAGTTCCTATATAATATTAAAGTAAACCACTTATTGCAAAATTATAATGTTAAGCTTTACATTTGTACTTTTATTATTATTATTATTATTATTGTCTAAAAGTAAATAAAGGATTTGAATTTGAAAAAAAAAAAAAAAAAAAAAAATACTAGCCCCCAGGGCTAGTGAAATTTTATTCACTTCAACAGTGTCAAAATTTAACTTCCATGAATACTCTGCTACCGTTTCATACACACCCTTTGTATGAAAATATTCTTTAAGTGAGGTGAAGAGTTTTGCCAAATAAAAGTATTTACAACTTAAAAAAAGGAAACTACAGTAGTTTAATAAAATGCATAAATGTAAAAATTAATTATTTATAACAGAATAAAAAATACGACGCACAGTGCTTTGTTCCCCATATAACGAAGGGACATAAATAGAAGGAGTTGTCAGAAATTTTTTAAATTTGGTAAACAAGCATAAAATAGCTTAGTTAAGAAAATTTTTTGGAGAAGTCGGCCCAAGGAAACGCCTACCTCCCATGTGCCCTAAATGTGTGTAAATTTTCATTTAAATCTGAACAAGGACTCAAGGTCCTGCCATATATCCTTTTTCTTAAAATGCTATAAAACTTACAAAAATTGTCCAATCGTAATAAAATTTGGTATGAAAATTGGTATTTGTTAGATATATATGTAGCAATATGCCAAAAAAATTAACTTTTTCGTTTTGAAGCTATAAATGCCGAATGATTTTTAATACTTCGGGGGTAGAGTCAAGTACCCTACTTGCTTATTAGAGTGCCCCTCACTTGTCCCAAAACGGATATTTAGGGTGGCCCTTAAAACTTGGATTTTTTGACTTTTTATGAATTTAACGCATTATTTATGTTAATAGCTACAAAATCAATGTTTTTATGTGTTGAATAGTTAGTTTGGGTAGTAATCTTCCATTTTTGGTTTTTGTTGGAATAATACACTGAAAAAAACAAAGTGGCAACAACAAAACTTGGAAGTTAGAAAATACTACTTCTTACATTTAGCGCGGCACAAATTGGGCTGAATATTATGGCTTGCCATGCAACACAGTTGTTAATGACATCAAAATCTAAAATTCTTCGGTGGTGCGTGCCGATCGCATTTTTCGTTTACAAGAAAATTAGGAAAATGTAAAAAAAAGGCGAAAAAATGAAAAAAATGGGGTTTTTTGACCTTCATTCACTTATAACTTTTTAAGTAGGTGTGTTATCTTCAAGCACCACCGCAGATATTTTAGTCATCAACAACTATGTTGTCTCCCAAGGCATAATATTCAGCCGAATTTGTGCCGTATTACAAACAGTACAGCATATTTTCGACATATTTTATTAATTGATTAAAAAACAGGGTGAAAAAAACGTAAACTTATGCTACTGAAATTAGTTATACATTAGTTATTAAGAACAAAGACATTAAGGGTCCTCATGATATCGTTTATAAGTCTCGTAATCTGTGCAAACTGTGCATTTTTACGCCCTCGTAAATGAACTGTCAAAAATTGTATGAGAATTCATTTACACAAACTTGGTAAATTTGCCCAACAATTTTGTCTCGTAATCTTGCGCTGTTCAATTGTGCATTTATACAAACAGATCTTTTAATGATTTTAACGTCGTTTTCAATGAAAATTGTGGATTATTGTCTTTAAAACCCCTAAAAACTATAAAAATTTGATCAAAAATCATGAAAATAGCCATTTAAAAAAAAAAAAAAAATTTTCAAGTTGTGGTAAAATTTTTTCAATTGTTTTTCTTGTAGTAATTAGAAAATTTTAATATTTTAAAATGTTTGCTATTTTTCCACTGTAGCACAGTGATATTTATTATTAATTATTAAAGTATGAGTGTGTAACTGTCTGCCGACATTAAATTATTCTAAGCTTTAACGAAATATTTAATCTATCACACAAACATATAAAATACTTTTATTTACACGACATTAACATGCATTCATTATTGTCAAAAAATGTAAAAATGTTATCTTTTAATCTTTTTTAACACAAATAAAACAACAATAATAAATTTAGGTGATAATGAATTGTGAATGTTTAATAAATTTTCAATTTTCGTTTTCAATAGTGATTTAACGTGGTAACGATTTTAGTTTTGTTTTTGATTAGAACTTTATATGGTCTTTGATTAAATAACCACATTCTGTTAATGTTCTCATTTAGGTGGTAGGTTTTTTTTATTTAAGCAATGTTTTTATATTCACCACTAGAAAGAGGGCTGGGAAAGGGGACATTTAAATTCATTTTATTATTTCGTTTGTAACACATTGAAATAATTAAAGTAGACCCATCCATTTTAAGCCGTCTATTTAAGGAACGAGGTCGCAAGAAAAATACTAAAGAAAATTAAATGTGACAAAAATTATTTTGCTATTGAAAATAGGCCAAATAGGTTTATTATTTATGTTTTGGCGTTATAACTGTCACACATAATAAGCTAAAGCCGAAAATATAGCAGAAATATGTTCTGTATATAAATAAATATAAGGTTACCGAACTTAGCCGTTTTTACCCTTTTTTAGCCCCTAAACATTCGAATTTTAAAAATAACGTCTTAGAAGATCGATTTGGGAAGAGACCAACCTCTGGTCCAAATTTCAAGTTTTTAGCTGCAGCCGTTTAGGTTGTGCGATGATGAATCAGTGAGTCAGTCAGCCAGTCAGTAACGTTACAATTTTATATATAGATGTAGATTTCCTTTATACAAAAATTCTTTATCATCGAAAAAAGCTCAAATCAGTTAATTATTTCAAATCGGTCTATTATTTCACCTAGCCGCTGCTCATAAGTCCTCCCAGAAAAAGACTAACTGCCTATTCAACCATTTCGAACGTCAACGTTCGCATAGAAAACTACATTTAAAACAAAAACAAATTTTCGAATATTGTTTTTGTTTAACATATAAATATAATTAACCATAGCCACTACAACTTTGCGCTTCATTGCCATGTTTTCGCTTCAAAAATTTCTGTGTACTGAAGTATGCCGTCAGCGTTCGACAGTGTAATAGCTAAACCCAAAGTATGCCATCATGCATGTTTTAAGACAAGTATGCGTGTCTTATAGCCCTTTAAGGGGTGAATATGTACTTTCGAATGCTACGGATAACACAGGCCAACAATATGAAACTTTTTGTGTGGTCCGAGGTTCCAGAAGAAGGAAGGAAATCTGAATTTGGCGAAAAAATCTTATTTTGAAGAAAAAAATCTTCAAATTTTTTTATAGCAAGAGCAAAAAAGTAAAAATTATTAATTTTTTATAGGAACATAATTCTTACTATGGAAAGTATTTCAATAGAAATACACACATACATACATAAATACATAATTGCGTTAGTTATACAAAATTAGATTAGACGCTTAAATTGTGTATTTCCATAAATTTTTTCTAAAAATGCATTTGACAGCTGAAACGTAAAGAATTCGAAAAATATTGCAAGCAAAACACAAATTTTGGTCTGGCCAGACCAAGACGGCAATCCGTCAAATGAATTGCAATTCGTTTTTAATTCAAATGAATTTGTAAAAGTGAATTGCAATTCATTTGAATTGAATTGATTTTGTATTTCAAATGTATTAGAAAAAATTATTAGCAATTCATTTCCAACTCATTTGAATTGAACTGATTGAAATTTGAATTGATTTTGTATTGGAATGGAATGGAATTGTCAGGTAGCGGCAGAATAGGAATTAAATTATTAGGCGAAAATCCTATAAAAATGGAAAAATTTTGATTATTTGGTAAAAGAAACTTAAATTTTTATCAAATAGTGTGAAAATATTATTATTAAAAATGTGTTTATGTTAACTCAAGGGTTTATATTAATTTATCAGGTATGTTTTAGAAATCGAAATGAAGTGAAATTAAAATCGAATGATAATTTAAATTCAATTATTTACAAAATGACCGTAGAATGAAGTAGATAAAATGAAATATTTTTTATGAACTTGCATTACAGGGTCTGTTTTAAAATTTGGTCGGTTTTAAATCCAATTCATTTCAATTTATAGAACTCGCCCGAATTTTTCAACAAAATAGTTCATACATTGCTCTATTTAGAATGAGTTTGTTTCAAAATATTGTACGAAAATTAAATCGAATAATGCTAAGTGTTACAGATGTCCAAAAATTTATTAACGTAATCAACAACTTCACTTATTTACCACTTACACAGTTGCTATAACATATAACTAAAAGAAGATACTCCACCAACAAAATCTAATAAATAAATATTTTAAACAAGATGCTTCGATCGATTCTCTATAGGAAATTATATTCAGAATCATAGCAGAGGATGGAATGTCCGTGAAAAGTTTCAAAAAATCCAAAGTCCAAAGCCCGAAAGTGAAGCAACAATTTGGAGCTACATTGACAAAAAGTTTTATTTAAAAACTAATCTTTATTAACTCAAGTACTATTTTTTTCTGAAACTATCAAAAAAAATCTCGTAATTTATAAAATTCTGGATTTGGAATTATTCGATTAATAGATTAATTTGAAAATTGTATCAATAGTATGAAATAGGAATTAATTAATTTTTTGAATCCCAAGAAAAACTTTGATAATAAGTTAAAGATGGAAAATATCGATTAATCGAACAAAAATTAAACCCGATTAATTGAACACCCTAGTAATAGTACACTAAAGGTACAAATACTATTGAATGTTGTGAGGTTAGTGAGTGCGAGGGTTGCGGGTTCGATTCCCGCCAGATACTCTGGTCTGTTTCACAACAACGGGCTGAAAGTCTAAGTTGCTATTACTCGGTTAATTAAGTTACCCCCATATTCATAAAAAATATTTTCGATTTATGAAAGATTTATTGAACAGATTTCCTACGAAAATTTGTTCAATAAACCTCTTATAAATAAAAAATATTTTTTATGAATTTGGGGGTTAGAATATAGGGTACGTTCGTAAATGCATCAAAACTGTGAATCACTGCTGCAGTGATGCAAAATTTTGTTACTGATGCGTGATCACCAGTTAAGCTTGTGATGCTGCTGCTTTTTTTAACAACTGCTGTGCAAAGTTTGAATTTTTGAAACGAGCTAAATGTAAAAAGTTTTATAAGCGAACATAAAACAACACTTAACATTTTATCAACAATAGCGATGGTAAATTTTATTGAAAATATTGAACCAAAAACAAGAAAAAGCATAAAAAAAGAGAATGTACCTATAGTTGAGTAGTCCACTTGCAAACATCAATTATCAGTTTTTTTTCAAGTGAAATACCAAGCAATCAGGTATGTTCTACACTCACAATATTATTACAGTAACGGACTGTAGTTTATTTAAGAAATATTCCGTTCAGTTATTTTTAAATAAATAAACATTTAAAATTCCAAGCAAATTTAGTTTTAACTGATTCTAACAGTTATTCAAAAAACTAAGTGCATATTAATACTGATTTTCAGTTGCAGTTAATATTGTCCGTTGATTGAGTTAAATTCTTCTTTATGTTAAAGTAAATAAAAATGTAATTTAAAGCAACGAAAAGTTCATTTAATTTTTACTGTCAAAAATTCAACACCATATTCCGTTAAATCAAATAAATATTCAGTTATTTTGTAAAATTTTACTGTCAAAAATTCAACACCATATTCCGTTAAATCAAATAAATATTCAGTTATTTTGTAAAATTTTACTGTCAAAAATTCAACACCATATTCAGTAAAAACGATTAAATATTCAGTTATTTTATATAATTTTACTACCAAAAATTAATTTTTACTTATCTTTAAAAAATGAGTTGCTTGTTTTGTGTAAGCAATACCCATTTTCTATTTGTTAAAATAATTTAGTTAAATACATCAAATTTTAAAAGTAAAATAATTGCGAAGCCATATCGGTCATGCTGCTGGTGTCTTATAATTGAGAGTTCTTCTGTATACAACGTGGTCAGTGCAACAAAAGTAAAACAAACGTCTGTAACTGGGTAAGTAAATAAAAATATTCTCCCTCTCTCGCTTATAAGAAAAACAAGCGGACAGGTGTATGTATGTATGTCTGGTATTTTTTAGAAATTCGGCTCTTTTGTGAAGTAAACGAAAATTTAATAACATAACTGAATATTTAATTGTTTTTACTGAATATGGGGTCAATTTGACAGTAAAACATTGACAGTAAAATTTTAATAAATAACTGAATATTTAATCGGTTTTGCTGAATATGGTGTTGAATTTTTGACAGTAAAATTTAACAAAATAACTGAATATTTATTTGATTTTACGGAATATGGTGTTGAATTTTTGACAGTAAAAATTAAATAAACTTTTTGTTAAAAATAAATTAAAAATAGGTAGACCGGGTTTTAATTGAACTTTCATTTATTTTATATTACAATTTCAGTTAATTTTACGTACAGAATATTGTGAGTGTAGGTTTAGACTCGAATTAAAACCGAAAAATTTTTTGAATCCGCATAAGTCATAAATTGGTGTTCTCAAATCCGCATGTTTTTGTGTATTCGAAGTTTTTGTTCGAAAAAACTTTTGTTGAACTAAAGAATTCACGGAAATTTGCTAACAGCGGCATGATAGCGAAGCCTACTATTTATTATAAATCGTTAAAGCTATAAAGAATCAGAAAACTTAAACGAACAAATCGCTTATTTCGCGAACATGGCTAAAATTCGTGAAAAATTGCAAAATTTTAAACAAACCCAAAAACTAAGAGATCGCTTAATCGATTAACAAAAAAAATTAGCTTAATTACATAAAAATCAACGAAAAAGTCGACTTTAAATGTATGTTCCTTTTGCGTTTTAGAAACAATATATTTTTGACAAAATTTTTTTGTTAAAAATGTTATCACTAGGGACCGGATTTTTATGCAGTTAATACCGAGTTTTATGCACATAAAACATACACTTAAAAAAGAAAAATATGCGCCATAAATTGAAAAAATATGCACTTTAAATTTTTCTTAACACATTTTTTAAACATAAAGAAAACATTAAAATAACATAACACCCCTAAAAATTCAGTCTCGTTAACGAAAATAAGGTACACCAAAAAAGCAGAAGTAAAATATAGTAAAACACAAAATATATGGTAAAACAATAATGTAAATTAAGTCACTTGTTAGATAGATATTTAAACCTTCATATAAAATTAATTAAGAACAATACTCATTTTCATATACATTCATTTTCCACGACGCTGTTTTCGTAAAAATTCAAATTAAATATGCTAGCAGTTTGTGTTATTGTTTTGTGTCCTTCATAATTCTAAAAACTTTATCAAGTTTGATACGAATTTGTTTACTTAAGTTACCCTTAACTGCATACATTATATTTATGAGATTGTTAATTAATTTAATTTGCATTCTCAATGGATTTGATTTCTCTAATTTTACAATAGTCTCAGAGATAAAACCGTAATGTGAAGACTTAAAAATTATCCGAAATTTTATATTTGCTAAATTTGTTTTTTTTGTACTGCATTACCATCATTCCATCACATCCTTGAATTGTTCAAAATTTTCAGCATAATACACAACTGATTTCAACCACTTTCCCCTCATTGTTGATACTTCTCCTAATATGCGACTAAACGCGGTGTGCTTTGCAAAATATTTTCTCCCCATATTTTCCCAAAAATACACCAAAAATATGCAATGTCAGCAATGTATGCAAAAATATGCATTTAAAGCAAAATATGCAAAAATATGCACTAACAAATCGATGCCATTTTATTTAAAATTTCTTGATTCGAAAAGATATTAAGTTTATGTTGATCTCAGACTGACGACAACAAATATGCATTTGCATAAAAATCCAGGCCTTGGTTATCACATATTACAATAAAAGTCGATTCGGTTTACTTTCACCAACCCATATCTACTCTAATTGAAAACGAATAAAAACATGTGGATGTGAAATGCGGAACACCAATAATGCTAAAGTAATCCACTTTCGAGTGGATTCGGATTCTAGAACACACCCGATATATAGAGTTTTGCTGGAGTATTGAGTATTTAACCAGAAATTGCGCATTACTTACCGAGTTTTAAATTGATAATGGTTTAGGGAGGCATTTTAAAAAACACATAAAATGGCGTCTTTTATAGAACTATTATTTTTTTTTACTTAGCGGTGTTGCAATTTTAAATTGTATAAACAGTGAATTACATTTTTATTTGCGAATAGCTAAGTGCTGGTTCGCAATCTTCAAGTTTTAGCCATCAAGTCTATAGCTTTTGGGAAAGAAGGGAAAAGATAATGCCATTTCTTTTCCCCTCTCTCCTAAAAACTCAAGACTTGACGACACAAACTTGACGTGTGTGAACCAGCACTAGCTCACGAAAACAATTCCTGATTAACGACCCTACAAGAAATGCATAACCAAAACTAAAAAAATTACTATTACTATAACACTATATTGGTCAACACTACCGGTCATATAACTAGTAAAATGACCGGTAGTCTTCTTGTAGGGGACACTATTTGCAAATAAGATTTAAAGCATTGCCACACTTTTAACCGTTTTACGTTTTTATTTCGATGTGGCACATTCATACGACAACAAAAGTAAAATTAATTCAAAATTGTTGAAATAAAATTCACAAATACACAAAAATTTTAATTTTTCATTATTCATTAAAAAATAAAATGTTTTTATACATACAGCGCTACCAAATGCATAAATTTTCCATCCGGCATCACATAAAAATAAGAATTTTCAGTAACAAAAGAGGACATATAAAATGTTAATCGAAAATAATTTTTATTTGCGAATAGTCTACGTATAAACGTAGTATATGTAAGTAACTCTTATTAAATAAAAAATTTTTAGTATTGTGGTTATTTTGTATTTTGTTATGGTTTTGTATCCAAATTTTGATATTATAATTAGGCTTAAGTTCATCAAATTTAATTTTCATTAAATTATTTTTATGAAGAAAGGAATTTTTACAACATGAAATTAATTAAAATTTATTGATAATTTTTCATTCTTGACTGACCTGAGATTCGAACCCAGGCGTTTTACGGACAGGTTACCCTTACATGTTTCGATTGCAACCACTCAATCTCTTAAGAGGGGTTTGCCGTTTAGCACTCGCTGCCATCGACGACTGCTGGCAGTCAATAGTCAAACATCAATCTTTAAACCAAATTGTATTTAACCTTTGGTGGATCGAAATTTGCTTTTGAATGATTATCTATTTTTAATTGATTTTACATATTCTTCCTTACTTCTGTTTTTTCGTACTTTTGTCAAGAATTTTTCTTGAAGTCCAAAGTACATTTTTTGTTTTTTTTTTTTCTAAAAACAATTAAATATTTATGGGTAATTTCACCAATTCTATTTAAATATTGAAAAATCGGCCGCTAATACCATGAATTTGTTAATTTTTATTTTATTTAATTAAAACCTGGGGCCTGAGTCTGGCAGTCATGCTCGAGTACTTTCTCGATTCGAACGCAATTTAATGTCTAATTATTTCATTCAATACTGAACGAATCGGAATTATTTTTTCAGTATTGTATAGCATTAATTTGATTTTCACAATACTGAAAAAATAATTTCGATTCGTTCAGTATTGAAAGAAAGAATAAGAAATAAAATTTCTTTCGAATCGAGAAAGTACTCGATCACGACTCGAATTGCATCCGAACCCACTAGCTCGAAATATTTTAAATGATAGCGGCCACACTCGCTTAAGAAGAAGAGACACTGCAGCACTTGTCCAATTAGATGAGCGATAAACACCTATATAAGTGAACAGAACCCGTGATGAAAAAATTTTTTGTCTGGCACTGGCAGGACATAAAATAAAGTATTAGGTTAAGATTTGATTAATTATTGTGAGTTCATATTTACTATATGAAGATTCAATAAATAAATAATGAAAAAAAAAAAAAAAAAAAATGTTTAAATTCAGAAGTTTTTGCAGATTCCAGGCGCGGATTCATGGGGGGGGAAATAAGGAAATTTCCCCCCCCCCCCTAAATTCTAAAAATATATTTGGTTTCTCTCGATAATACAAGAATTCCCAATAATAATATTTATTATATGCACAAAATTTTAGGAAATCCCAGCAAAGTTTTTTTTTGTTTTTTTCATTGAATCTAACGAAATTTTCAATAAGTATCCAAAACTTAATTCTAATAGTTATTTATTAGATATTTCCAATGAAACATCTAGTTTACTGTATTTAATTCTTATTATTCTACATTCAATCCCAGCAGGTGGCATCTATTTACATATATCCAAAGAATAAACGTTTGACTTGAAAATGCGTGCGGTTGAATTATTAATAAGCCTTAGTATATGGGCATTTCCAGCGAAAAGTCTACTTTTTGTCACGTAACGCCAGAAGTATTTTAAATTGTTTCTCAAAAAATTTTATATGTATCGTTTACTTTTTTATATTTTGGTGTAAAGCGCAACAAGCTCTACATTAAGTAACAAAAGGGATAACGATTGAACAACATGGTCCGAAAATACAACCTTATTTGCAATCTGGCGTTACATTAAAAAAAGTAGTGATAATTCCCATATTTACCTTAAAACGAGCAAAGATTTTTAAATTTGATAGCTTGAAAAATAAATTTATATAAGTTCTAAGTTTACTAAAAAAGGTTTTGTACAAAACTTCTTGCTCAATTCGCAGTATTTTTCAGTTTTGTAATGCAATCAAAACCCACTTCCGTTTTTTTAACGTCACGCCAGGGCAGATTTTGCTTATATCTGCAAATCCTTAGCGTCGATTACTGTAATTTTTTTTCTGAATGTAGAGCTACTTCATTACTTTGTATATATAAAAACCCTTTTTACGAATTTGACTTCGTCATTTAATTTTTTTACATTTTGTGCTACAAATATCACTACACGTCAAAATGGAAATGCCCATATGCAATATTTCGATAATTTTTGACGGAAACACAGATTTTTCGGGGAAAACCCAGATTTCCTTATCTTAAAGATATTTCAACATACAACAAAAAATTATAAGGAAAGCTTTTGTTGGCTTTGTTGTAAACGCATTTAAAGAGGCTTCAAAGGATATTGATAATGACGTTGATGTGTAAATTGATGCGAAGGCACTATCATCAATAGTTCTAAAAGCTTTGACAAAGTTTAGTCTTGACCTAAAAAATTGTGTAGGAAATGGAACAGATGGGTGTCCTCTGATGTCATCAGAAAATGGAGCTGTTATAAAATTCTATACAAATGCAAAACAAACGCCTTGCTATTCTCATAAATCAAACAACTCAATTTTAAAAAGCAACAAAATGCCATTAATACAATAAGTTGTATCATTTGTAAAATAAACGACAAATTTTTTTAAATATATTCATCCCAAGCGAAACACAGTTTTAGCAAAGTATTTGGAAGCCAAACTTTCTACATTATGCGAGACAAGATGGTTTACATTTTACACCTTGCAACAAGTGTACATCATGTAGTAGAAGCTTTGGAAAAAATATCTGAGTAAAAAGCTAGAGACACTTTATCAAAAACCTTATATTAAGGAACTCGCTTAGTACTTTTGAATTCATTTACGGAATAAACATATTAAGTGTGATACTTATTGTTTCAGAGCCGCTTTGTATCATATTACAAAAGCACGATATAGATCTTCAAAAAGGATCAAGCCTTATCAAAACTTAAATCATGTGCCTTGAAGAGAAAAGAAATAAAGCCGAAGAACTATTCGAAGCGATTTTTGAAAAAGTTAAAGTTATCTGCGTTCAAATCGAGGTTCCAATCACATTCAAAATGTTGAAGATTACTACCGAGTTGTAGGGTACATTGAATTTATTTTAGAAGATCTCAAAACACGTTTCCCAATAGATCTCCTAAATGTATTGAACATACCTAAACTTCTACCTCAAAGTGTAATCAAGTCAAATACAGATACAAACTTTTAAAATCACAAGTAGCTGATGAGCTGATTATGTTTGATAAAAGAGATAGATAAACACCTACTAACATCTAAACTTGAGTTTGAACTGTTGCATTTGCAACAAACATGGAAAATATCTAAAAATCTATCGGATAACATTGTAGATGCTTTAATAAACTGTGATAAAGATATCTACCGAAATCTAAGAAAAATATTTAAAATTTTCGTTTCAATGCTCGTCAGCAGGGCAAGTTTAAAATGGCACAAAATGGCAAAAATAAACATGTTATTTAAGAATCTTTTTTTTTATTAAGTTTTTTTTTGTAAGTACAATAGTATGTTTCTTCAAATTGTCAAAAAAAAAAAAAATTCTGGGGGCAAAACGCAAGAATTTGGAAGTTGTTTTTAATACACTTTTATAAAATTCTGTTTAATAAAGAAATATTTTTATAATATTTGTCACAAAATTTTTTTATCAGGGAATTGTTATTAAAGAACGACGTTTAAAATTCTTGTGTTTTGAGTCTTCGATTTCTAAAACACCCCTGATAATTTCCTGTTATCACATAAAACAGTTCTATAAATGAAAAACACTCTTTTAACATCGCAAGATGTAACTGGAGCATATTTGAACACTAAAAGTTCAGATGGAGAAAGGTTGTCAATAAATTCATCCGTCTCACTTTCATTAAAACAAAATTGTGAGAAAATCGATTAAAACACTTTTTTAAAATTAAAATACCAAGCCTTTTATAGATTTTTCAGGAGTATTGAATAATTTACCACATGTATTACGATCTTAAACGTTTTTTAAACTTTTCAACAAAATCTTTTTTACTGACATCTTGTATTATTTTCTTTCGCACTATCAATTAAGCCAAAGCTTTCATTCATAGAAATCCCTTTCGTTTGTAACTTCAAGAGGCTTCAGCAGATGCATTGAAAGTACTTTATGCGTCCGATTTTTGCATTATTCAGTTAGCATATCGAATAGATTCTGCCTCATATTCGCTAAGGTTTTTTTAATTTTTTTTTCTATGTTGCAAAAAGGTATTCTTTAGCAAGCTGGACCAAAAATTGCTTTTTAAAAAAATAATTGAAGAAATGGCAAAAATGGCATATGCCATAAAAAACTTGCCCTACTCGACAGTAATGCTACGAGAGAGAAGTCATTTCCTACCCGTCGTCTAAAAAAAGCATGGCTCAGATCAACAATGACAGAAGAAAGACTGTACTTTCTAAATTTGCCTCACGAGGAAATCATAAATTGCTTATTTAAAAAAATTAATTTATATTGAACTACTCTTATATTTCATTTAACCTTATTGTTGAGTTTTTTTAATTAATATACACATATTTATTTTAATAAACTTTTAAAAACAAATTTTTTCCTTTTTTGTATAAAAAAAAATTTCCCCCCCCCCTAACGCTCGAGCTGGATCCGCGCCTGCCAGATTCCTATATGTATTTCGGCAATCGAATAGAAATTTGAGTTTTCCTGTCTTCTGTAAACTCAATTATGCTTAAATTTGGTTTTAAAATCGTTTAACAATCACAATTATACAAAATTCAACTATAAGATAGAAATTTTGTTACAAATGACCTTCTATATAATAGATTAACTTTATTTCTGGAAAAAACCACAACAAAACAGCAGTTTTTTGAAATAAATGTTATAAATCAGACAAAATATTTATAACACTATCATAAATAAGATCTATTCGCGTGCATCAATTTTAAATACATACGTGGTTGACGCTATTCGGATTGTTGTTTTTATTCTCATTATTTGTCGAGGCGAAAAAAGTTGTGTTTTTTTTTTTGTTGAGATTCTTAATCAAAGTGCAAAACTTTAATTGAAATTTAAAAAGTCATGTATGTATGTAGTATGTATTTATGTGCATATGTATTTATGTAAGTATGCACTTAAAAAAAGGTTAATTTTAAATCTCTTTACCACATATAGAAAAGGGTTTCACTTCGTTTGTTATTTCTACAATATTGTTGTTAGACCCTATAAATTATATACCTAAATATGTACATATGTATATATATTCTGGATGCTTGTCAGTAGCGAAGTTGATTTAACGATGCCCGACTGTTCGTTTGTGTGCTGAAAAACGGTTTCCGATCGCCCAAGATATGATCGGGCCGATGTTGTTCTGTATATATGTCACTTATAACCCCTTTTTGTTAGCTATGGAAATTTAGCCTAATCTATGGCTGAGATATCAGCAAATAACCAAGACTGTCTCTAAGTTTTTTCATAAAATCCCATTGTTTTATAACCATTACCGAATGTAAATAGGAAGTTTTAACCGGTTATTTAAGTTTTGCCCAAGTAAAATTTCCATTTTTCGAATATTAAATAAACCGATTATTTTGGTATAATAAACCGGGTTTTTAAATAATGGGCAATTTATTTACGTTTTCTTTACTTTTGTTGTAATAAAAGTATTTTTCTAATTGAATATTGGGCAAACTTTTTATGAAGAATGTCAAAACAAAATGTAACAAAAGTCCAAAAACAATTTCAGCAATGTAAAAACAAATCGCTTAACAAAAGCCAAAAACAATTTAAAATACTACAAAAAAATGATCAGCTTAAAAAGTAATTTGCAATTCGACAGTTTTCTAAATCTATATATTTGACCTTTTCCGAGAAAAGGGACCTAGTGTGTGAAAATGAAGTTTTGAGAAAAACTGATTTCATCTTGTTCTACACCCTTTTAGGTACCAGAATCCACTCTTAAGTCCAAACCCGTTTTTTGACACACTGGTTCCCTTTTCTCGGAGAAGGTCAAAAATATATAAAAAAAATTGTAACGTTACTGACTGATTCATCATCGTTAAGCCTAAACGCCTAAGCGAAATGAAATTTGGTCTCTCCCCAAATTTAAAAAAAATATACACAAACAAGAAAGAAAGAATAGTCGGTTTAGCCCGACCATATGATACCCTACACCATAGTCTTTAAAAACAAATTTTCGAGAGAATAGAAATCTATCTACGTTTTAAATTTCATTTAAATCGGTGGTCATACGATTTGGCCCATTTTCAATAGGATTGGTCCTTGTGCCAATAAGAATCTATGTGCCAAATTTTATTAAATTATCTCCAAAATTGCGACCTGTACTTTGCGCACAAGGTTACATGGACAGCCAGCCGGACGGACATCGTTAGATCAACTCAGAAAGTGATTCTGAGTCGATCGATATACTTTAAGAAGGGTCTAGGACCAATATTTTAAGGTGTAGCACACATCAGCACAAATGCAAAATATCCTCTCCACCATTGTGGTGTGGGTATAAAATCAAAATATTGCTTATTTGAAAGCAAAATATTCCACAATTTAATATTTGCATAACAATAAACCATATTTAACTACATAGTAGTAAGATATTTTGGGCCAATTTTTTTATCTTGATACGAACATGATTAAGTGGTATATGAACATAATGAATGAAGTTTGCATGGGGACTATCTGATATTATAGACCCATTCTTACAGTTTCCATAGGTTTTTATCAAATTATCTATAAACTGCTACTTTTACTTTCCGCACAAGGTCAACATGGACAGACAACCAGCCAAATGATCGGACGGAAACCAACACTAAAAAAAATTCGATTTTTTCTTACACGATGATAAAATTGTCCCTACAAAAACCCCTACGCGTCTTAGTTATTAAAATCTAAGAAAAAACATTAGTTATAAAAAACAAATTTTATTCGCTTCGTATATATATGTATAGTTTAGTTTGTTATAATAACAAAAAAAGAAATAAAACAAAAAAAAAAAAAAATTATATGGAGATTGAATTCAATGAAAAACCAAGAGGTTTTTTAAAATAAATATCTAAAGTAGAGTTTCTACGCGAGAAAGAATTCCCGGGAATCCCGGGACATTATTTTTAAATTATTCCCGGGAAATTGTTTCCGGGAATTTTCGGGAATTTCAAATTAAATTTTTTGAAATCTTAATTTGTTTGCATCGTTAAAATTAAAAACGAGCAATAAAAATTTTATCTTTACTAAAAACTACCTACAAATCGAACTATTTTTCCTACTCCAATAAAAATTTTTAATTGCTTTAATAATACTAAAAAAATTTCTTAAAAGGAAATTAATTTTACCAAGTTGCTATTAATAACAACTACTAAATATTAATAAGTTTTAAACATTCGTGATCTCAAAAAAAAAATATGCATACATATATATAAACATACATCTATCATATGCATGTGCATATGGATGTAACAATTTATTTGGTTTTGTTTTGGTTTTCTGTGGAATTATTTAATGTACAGTTTTCACAATACAAGTGACTGAACTTGTAGTCAAATTTATATGGAAAACACTCAAAAAACTGAGTGCTTTTCATACAAATTTTACTACACGTTCAGTCACTTGTGTTGTGAAAACAGTACATAAGCTAATTTTTTTAGACTGTTGAATATGTGTATATTTTTTTAAAAAAGTAAAATCTTTTGTCTTTAACTCATTTAATGAAATCATTGTCTTATTCAAAAAATCCCGGGATTCCCGGGAATAAGATTTTTTTTGTTTCGTTTCCCGGGAATAGAAAAAGACCGGGAAATTAGAAACCCTAATCTAAAGTCATGTTGAACTAAATCTTTAAAATAATAATTTTAATTTAACTCAGGTTATTTAATAAATTAAATATGTATTTCTTTTAAACTGAATTTTCTAAAGTGATTATTATTACATCCGAAATTAACGCAGTCTGTTTCACTGTTTTGCGGAAATAATCTTATAATGAAAATGAAACTTAAGGTTGTATATTTTTTTTGGTGGTCTCTCGGCATTTGCGATGGGTAATGCAATCAAAATCTATTAAAGTTACGATAAATTTGGAAATACAACCTCGTCATTATAGTTTTTCATTTTTACTATTTTTATCCAAAAATGTTCCAAATCCATGTTTCAAAATATATTAATTTCAATTAATTGTATGCGATAGTTCTCCTGGTTTAAATGAAATTGTTAAGACAATAATCAAATTTGAACCTATTTTTTTCCAAAAACATTTTGTGGACTTAATATAGCCATTTCTTTAAATACACTATGCTAGTTGAAAAAACAGACAAGTAGTTCTCACCGTTTTTTTTAGATTGGCTCTGGTTTTCGGGATATACCGTTATTTCGAAAATGGAGGAGGTTGCACAACATATGTTCGCGTAACTCTGAATGTTTTCTGAAATTCTTTTTTTTATTTGAAAGTACAATCGTTCCGGTTAATAATGGAAAATAATTTCATTCAAATGGCTGCCACGGCTGGCCATGCAGTAGCATACACGATCGGTGCAATTTTTAAGCACATTATCGGTTGTGTGCAGCTGTATTTCACCAATGGCTTCACTAATATTGTCCTTTAAAGCGTCAATTGACTCTGGCTTGTCGGCGTAACACGGCACCCCACAAATAATAGTCCAACGGTGTCAAATCGCAGCTCCGAAGTGACCAAACGACATCAGCTCTGCCGCTGATAATGCGATCTTCAAAAACAGGGCGCAAAACATCGAGTGTAGCTTCGGCTGTTTGGCACGTAGCGCCGTCCTGTTGAAACCAAATGTTGCCAATATCCTCCTCTTCAATTTTAAACAAAAATTCGTTCAACATGACCCGATAACGATCGCCATTGACTGTAACTGCCACTCCTTGCTCATTTTCAAAGAAAAATGGCCCCATTATGCCTCTGGACCATAATCCGCACCAAACAGTGACTCATTTTGGGTGCAACGGCTTTTAAATGTATGCGTGCGGATTTTCTGTGAACCAAATGCGACAATTTTGTTTGTTAACATATCCGCCAAGATCAAAATGAGCTTCATATGAAAAGATGATTTTTTTTGACAAAATCGGCATCTTCTGTAAGTCGATCGCAGGCCCACTTAGTTAAGCGAAAACGCATTGGATGGTCAGTTGGCTTCAACTCCTGAACCAATTGGACTTTGTATGGCATCATACCAAGGTCTTTATGCAAAATTCGTCTCAATGATGTCTCCGAAATGTTCAATTGTTAACAG
This sequence comes from Pollenia labialis, assembly GCA_949318255.1. Classification (NCBI taxonomy): domain Eukaryota; kingdom Metazoa; phylum Arthropoda; class Insecta; order Diptera; family Polleniidae; genus Pollenia; species Pollenia labialis. The sequence continues at coordinate 57,310,833 of OX439143.1, forward strand.
GCGCGGATCCAGCTTGAGTGTAAGGGGGGGGGGGGGGGGGGGGAATTTTTTTTGATACAAAAAAGTAAAAAATTTGTTTTTAAAAGTGTATTAAAATTAATATGTGTATATTATATTAAAAAAACTCAACAATAAGGTTAAATGAAATATAAGATCAGTTCAATATAAATTAATTTTTTTTAAACAAGCAATTTATGATTTCCTTGTGAGGCAAATTTAGATAGCACAGTCTTTCTTCTGCCATTGTTGATCTGAGCAATGTTTTTATTAGAAGACTGGTGGGAAATGACCTCTCTCTCGTAGCGTTACTGACGAGTAGGGCAAGTTTTTTATGGCATATGCCATTTTTGCCATTTCTTCAATTATTTTTTAAAAAGCAATTTTTGGTCGAGCTTGCCAAAGAATACCTTTTTGCAACATAGAAAAAAAATGTTTAAATTAGCTTAGCGAATATGAGGCTGAATCTATTCGAAATGCTTACTGAATAATGCAAAAATCGGACTTAAAAAGTATTTTCAATGCATCTGCTCAAGCCTCTTGAAGTTACAAACGAAAGGGATTTCAATGAATGAAAGCTTTGGCTTAGTTGACAGTGCTAAGGAAAATAATACAAGATGTCAGTAAAAAAGGTTTTGTTGAAAAGTTGTCGGTAAATTATTCAATACTCCTGAAAAATCTATATGGCTTGGCATTTCAATTTTAAAAAAGTGTTTTAATCGATTTTCTCACAATTTTGTTTTAATGAAAGTGAGACGGATGAATTTATTGACAACCTTTTTCCATCTGAACTTTTAGTGTCCAAATATGCTCCAGTTACATCTTGCGATGTTGAAACAGTGTTTTTCATTTATAGAACTGTTTTATGTGATAACAGGATATTATCAGGGGTGTTCTAGAAATCGAAGACGCAAAACGCAAGAATTTTAAACGTCGTTTTTTAATAAGATTTCCCTGATAAAAAAATTTTATGACAAATATTATAAAAATATTTCTTTATTAAACAGAATTTTATAACAAAAATTAGATTAAAAGTGTATTAAAAATAAAAACAACTTCCAAATTCTTGCGTTTTGCCCACCAGTATTTTTTTTTTTTTTGACAATTTGAAGAAACAAACTGTTGTACATACTTACAATAAAATCTTAATAAAAAAAATGTTTCTTAAATAACATGTTTATTTTAGCCATTTTTCGTGCCATTTTTTATACTTTTTCGTGCCATTTTGCCAGCCATTTTTAACCATTTTTCGTGCCATTTTAAACTTGCCCTTTTCTTAGATTTCGGTAGATATCTTCATCACAGTTTATTGAAGCATCAACAACGTTATCTGATAGATTTTCAGATATTTTCCATGTTTATTGCCAATGCAGCAGTTCAGACTCAAGTTTAGATGTTAGTAGGTGTTTATCTTTCTATTTTATCAAACATAATCAGCTCATCAGCTACTTGTGATTTTAAAAGTTTGTATCTGTATTTGACTTGATTACACTTTGAGGTAGAAGTTTAGGTATGTTCAATACATTTAGGATATCTATTGGGAAACGTGTTTTGAGATCTTCTAAAATAAATTCAATAAGAGGAATGCAACCTACAACTCGTTAGTAATCTTCAACATTTGTAATGTAATTGGAACCTCGATTTGAACGCAGATAACTTTAACTTTTTCAAAAATCGCTTTAAATAGTTCTTCGGATTTATTGCTTTTCTCTTCAAAGCACATGATTTAAGTTTTGATAAGGCTTGATCCTTTTTGAAGATCAATATCGTGCTTTTGTAAAATGATACTTAGCGGCTGTGATACAATAAGTATCACATTTAATATGTTTATTCCGTTAATTAATTCAAAAGTACTAAGTGAGTTCCTTAATAAAAGGCTTTTGATGAAGTATCCCTACCTTTCCACTCTGATATTTTTTCCAAAGCTTCTACTCTATGATGAACACTTGTTGCAAAGTGTAAAATTGAGTCGTGACGGTCCAACCATCTTGTCTCGCATAATGTAGAGTTTGGCTCCCAAATACTTTGCTAAAACTGCTTTTTGCTTGGGATGATTATATTTGAAAAAATTTGTCGTTTCTTCAACAATTAATACAACTTATTGTATTAATAGCACTTTGTTGCTTTTTAAAATTGAGTTGTTTGATTTATGGGAATAGCAAGGCGTTTGTTTTGCATTTGGCCAGAATTTTATAACGGCTCCATTTTCTGCTACTATCAGAGTACACCCATCTGTTCCATTTTCTACACAATTTTTTAGGTCAAGACTAAAATTTGTCAAAGCTTTTAGAACTATTGATGATAGTGCCTTCGCATCAATTGACACATCAACGTCGTTATCAATATCCTTAATATCCTTTGAAGCCTCTTCAAATGCGTTTACAACAAAGCCAATAAATGCTTTCCTAACAACTTTTTGTTGTATGTTGAAACATCTTAAAGATAAGAAAATCTGGGTTTTCCCAGACAAATCTGTTTTCTTCAAAAATTATCGAATAGAATTTTGATTCATATAACAGAGACTTATTAATAATTCAACCGCACGCATTTTCAAGTCAAATGTTTATTCTTTGGATACCTGGTTGGTACCTGCTGGGATTGAATGTAGAATAATAAGTATTTGAATACAGTAAACTAGATGTTTCATTGGAAATATCTTGAATCGTTAGATTCAATAAAAAAAAAACAAAAACACCTTGCTGGGATTTTCTAAAATTTTGTGCATATCAAAAAATTTTGTGCATATACCAAACATATTTTTATAATCCGCGCCTGATTGTTAAGAACGACGGTGAATTGATGTTGATGGCGCTTCACGCACACTTTCTGCCACAGCAGCAATATTCTCGGGTGTACGCACTGTTTTTGGCTTTTCACGCTTTGGTTTATCGATGAGTATGCCAGTTTCTTTCATTTTTTTCACAAGATAACGAACATACGGAGCTGACGGTGCTTCTCTTCTTCCAAAATCCGTACGCAATTTTTGCACACATTCTGCAACATTACCATGATTTTCAAAATAATGTCGCAATATTTCCCAGCGATGTTCAAGCATATACACAACCATATTCGTTCAGCGGAAGGATAAAACTAATTATCTGTCAAATCAGACATGAGCTAAGTGTTACCATTCACGAAATAAGCACTAGTTGAAAAACGTTAGATGGCGGACCCGTTATTATATAATATTATTGTATGCATATGTTATTCGCCATATAATTTCCAATTTGCAATAAGCAGCACATGGTTTCAATTAAAACATGGCGCAAATCTTATTAAAGAAACATGACATATACGCAAAACAACATTGTACAATGTTGCCACCACATACTACCAATATATTGTGCCAATATAATTGTACAATACGAAAAAAATTCAACAATTTTATTGCAAGTGTATGGGCCGCTTAACATGGTGTAATTATGAACAACTGTAGATATTTTAAATAGATGCTTTTCAAAATGTTCTCTTTTTTTTTTGCTTAATGCATTGAATAAAATATAACTCTATTTTTTAATGTTAATCATTAATATTCTGTTTCAATTCTCTTAAGGAATACAAAATTTAATTAAAAAATAAAAATAAGAGAATATTACTCACGTTGTATTTGATCTGTCGAATATCTGTGTTTAAATCGTAATAATCGCAAATACAAAGTATTTAAAAGTTGTTGTGGTGTATACTAGAGCAATTCACATAATAAGTACATTGAAATGGCATCAGACTATTAGTCATTTGTCTACCTTTTTAAATAGTAGAAGTAGTTATTCAAACCAAACAAATAAATAAGTATTACTAAACATTGTTATCAAAAAAATTTAGCTTCTTGAAATGTGAACTTTGCTCTGAAATGACAATTTATTTAAAAATTTACCCAAACAAAATTTTTATCGTGGTAAGATTGCTTGATAACGATTAGTTTAGATACATTTTATTAAACCAAAAAACAAATCCGTTTTAGTCACTGTTGCCAAAGTGTATTACAAAAGTGTTACGTTTACTATTTTGATTTTAAAACATCTATAATATGCATAAGCTTGCTTAAGCTTCTGGCATAAATTAACAAAAAGCCTCTCAAAAGAATTTAAAAAAAAAGCAAAAATAAAATCAAAAAATATTTTATTCCGTATGTCGCACTTTGCTTAAACAAATGCCAGTTTCATAAAATTTACCAAAAAGTTTTCTTAAGTTAAATATGGTTCGGCACATATGAATCACATGTATTCGCACAATGGCATAAGCCAACTTAAGCATATTATAGTTGGACCTTAATGCTGCTTGTAATTTAATATTTTCATTGAATTTTAGTATTTTCAAAATGAATTAAAAAAAAAACAACTCATTCTCATCCATTCAAAAAACTAAAACACTTTCTTTTATTTTTCTCTTTTTAGACACCTGCAAAGGACTTGGACCGTTTTAAAAAAATTTAATTATTACAAATCTGAATAGACTCCTTATCACTTAATTAAACATGTTATATTCTTTAATGTTTTATCTCACAAATATACCACGCTTACACTTATGGGCTTATGCCACCCTTGCATATGTTATTTATTATTTCCTACAAGTGGTTAAGGTAATTTTTGTAAAAATGATTTAAACTCACAAATCGTTTAAAAATTCCAACATTTTTAAAATCTTTTTAAATTTTAGCGTCCTGTTGTGGCCTGTGCAGAGGGTCCATTTAAAAAGTTTTTATATAATTATATACCCACATTAGAAATGAAATATTGGCCAACATTTTGGTGTTTTGAAAGTCGGGCCCAAACAGTTTTTGCCAGTATTATAAGATCACAAGTTTTGCCAAAAATACATTACAGAAGGTAAATTAAAGTTTTTAAAAATATGTATTAATTTTTTTTATTCGAATTATTATTTTTTGTTTTTATTGTTTAGAGAAATTTTAGTTTTACCCGATGGCGGTGAGGTAGCTTTAGACTGGATGGAGGAAGGCTGCAGTAATAATGGGCCCTGTGTTATTTTATTGCCCGGTTTAACGGGTGAATCACAGGCCGAATATGTTAAATGTTTAGTAGTGGCTGCCAAACAATCGGGATTACGTGTGGTCGTTTTCAATAATCGTGGTTTAGGAGGAATCGAGTTGAAAACGCCCCGTTTGTATTGTGCCTCAAATTGTGAAGATCTTTCAGAGGTTGTTAAGCATGTGAGTAAGACAGTGCCTAAGGATAGATTGGGAGCAGCCGGCATATCAATGGGTGGCCTTATTTTGGGTAATTATTTAGTGCGTAAAAGTGAGGAAGCTCGTACTTATTTGGCGGCAGCAAAAATAATTTCTGCTCCCTGGGATGTTCACAAAGGTGGGAAATATTTTTCTAAATATATGATATATGTAATTGATTTTAATTTTTGTAAAATGTGTTTTAGGAACGGAGAGTATTGAAAAGCCTATTTTGAATAATCTTCTGGGTAGACATTTAACAAATAGTCTGTGCAAGACTTTGAAAGGTTGCGAAATTTTTAAAGATGCTGATATTGATATGGAGAAAATTTTAACGGTAACAATAATTCTTTTATTTATTTCATTCTTATAAAAATCTTTGCAAAAAACTGCCCAAAATTAATAGTAACTTTTACAAAAGCTCACAAAAGCTATAAATCAAAAATATCCCTGAAAAGACTGCAAGAAAATATTATGAAAAGACAAAAATATCCAAATTCAAAAATGGCAAAACAAAAAGCCAAATCTAAAAAATCGTAAAAACCAAATCTTTCTAAGAACAATGTGTGTGAAAATAAATACGAACAGTTAAACTCGTGTTTTAAAAATATCGCATGAGCTAAAAAATAAAGATAAATAAAAGAATTGGGGTATTCACAAGGTGTGCTAACATGTCATAATGTTCTAACATTTTACAATGGTTTAAAAATTTTGTTGTTTCTTTGTAAACAAAAAGTGTCTTAAATTAATAGAACTTTGCTTGCTGTTTATTGTACTGTCGTAATTAATCAGTAGACACCTGCGCTGAGCCGCATTAGTTTTTGTAGCCGTCGGCGTTGATGGTATAGTTTTATCCGGCTAATATCCGAATTCAACATGCGGCTAGAAATTTTTGCAACAAAACACTTCCTGCTTAAAATTATATCGGCTTATGCTATGTTCAAACGACGATATAAACCACTTGTTTGGCTCTCTGAAACTAGATTGCCAAACATGCTGTTGATACGATTCGTTCTTGTTTCATGTTGACATTTTTTTTGTGTTGTTAGTGTGATTCTTTTTAAAATATATAAAAAAGTTAATAAAACTTAAAAATATATTGTTTAATACTTTTATTAATATTATTAGCTTATTATTATCACTTTATTTTATTTAACATCAATTTTTATTTTGTTGTTTTCTTTGTTTTGATTTTTTTTGAGAGCTAGTTCAGATAAACTAACGATAACTGTTATCAAAATTGGAGATGATAGTACATTTTTCCTGTTTCGCAGCCTGTTTCAAAATGAAACGACCTGTTTCGCTCTCAAAAGTTTGTATGGGAAAACAAGTCGTTTCAATCATGTTTAGGGTGCGAAACAGGAATAAGAAAGCGAAACACGAATATTGGTGTCCGTGTGAACATGGTATTAGGACTCTGATGTTTGGTAAACAAACAAACGGCCAATTTCACCAAGTTCAGTTAAAACTAACCTTTAATTAAAGTTCCAGTTACCAATATGTTTTGACAGCTATAACTGATAGTTAATTATAACCGAACTTGGTGAAATTGGCCGTAAAAAATGGAAAATAGTCATGTAAGATCTCATTTCATTTATTAATTCATGGATTAAAATTAAAATATTTTGATGTTAGATGAATATTTTTTTTTCATTTGTTTTAAATCAGCTGAGTTAAATTCGAAATAGCACACTAATTTATGAGGGGTTGTTCACAACAGTCGTATTTGTTCATGTTATTATTTTAAGACTTATGACTTTATGACACCTTGTTAATAAATAGTAGTTTCTTTATAATATTTTGTATACCATGCTTTATTTTTTTTAAACAATTTTTTTTACCTCATGCGACATTTTTAAAAAATGGATTTAGCTTTTCGACTTTATCGTTACACACATCCAAGAGCACTGTTTTCACACAAAACCAAAAAAAAAATTATATTATCTCTCAAATAAAACATCGGAAAACTCTTAAAATATAAAAAATCATTAAAATTTAGCAAAAGAATAAAAATTAAAAAAAATCGCAAAAAACACCTAAAAATTATAAGAAAAAAATAACAAAATCAACAATAAATCAAAAACACAAACTTTTTTTAAAAAAAGCAAGGCTTGTAATCACAAAAAATTTATTAAAACAAAAATGTTATAGAATTTGCAAACAATTATAAAAACCAAAGTAATTCAAAAAAAAAAGACTAAATGAAATATTTTAACATGATGTTAATAATTAAAGGGATTTTCTCAAAAATTTTGTAGAAATTGTATTTAAAAAAAAATTTAAGTTTTGCAGAGTAGAAACAAATTAAAATTTACACTTGTGCTAATGGAAAATATGTTTGTTGGCAATCGAAACGAGTTTCAATATCGGATTTTATACTGGTATTAAACTACATATTTGTTATATCGGTATCAAACCCGATAATCCATTTTAAACGAGACTTGAAAGGTATCGGTATCGATTGCCAATCTTGCTAAAAAAATATGCGGAAAAAATGAATTTTAATACAAAAAAATAACGAAATAATAAAAGGTTTATAAAACACTTTTTGATGCAAAATCCGTTTCATAAACCCTTTTTTTAGCCTGTTTTATTTTTTATAAATAAGGCGGCCGTAAAAAGTTAGAAAAATGGCTTATACTTTTTTTCAAATATTTTTCACAAAAATCGCATATAGTAAAAAATTCGCTCTACATGCACAGAAAAATATATCAAAAAGTCTCTTTTAAAAAAAAAAATTTGTTTAAAAATAAAATAAAGTTCAAATTATCTGATTTTTATGACTGTTGTTGTAGCAGCGAGGAATTATCGTGGAATGATTTTATGTGAGATATGTTTATTTTTTTACCGAACGATACAGTGGAGCTTTTAGATAAAAAAAAAATAGCTTTTAGATAAGCCTGTGACAATAAGGAAAAGGTGCTTCTTTAGTCTATTTTTTAAGTTTTCTAAAAGATAAATTTTAAACCAGGGGCCGAAAATAACAGTTATTTTGAATTTTGAAAACAAAATAGAAGTAAATGTCGGAAAACTGATTCAAGTATAGGTACCATATTTATCCCTATGAACTTTTCTATATAAAAATATATTGATTTTTATTGATTTTGAAACAGGTGTGATTGCAGGCCAATGTGACTCAGTTAATAAAGTTGTTAAAATTATAGAAAAAGTGTGATATATTGATTTTTAAAATTTTGATTAACATTTTTTCGATCAAAAATAACAGTTATTTTTGGATATTAATTTTTTAAACAAAAATAACAGTTATATTTTGATTTTTATTATTTCAATCATTTTCTGTTTTAAACTTTACTGGTGAGCTTTTTTTTTGAAAATGTATTCTTTTAATAACATATGTTTTTATTTCAAATGTTATTGCACGTAGAAAAATAAAACGTAAAAAGGAATTTTGATTTAACTTCGTACAAAATAATTGAATCTGTGGGCATAGGTACTTTTAAACATGGAGTTAACAAAGGTGCAATAAACTTAAATTTAGCTTAAGTCGACTTAAGCACTTTTTCCTTAACTACACAAAAATTCAAAATTGAATTTTTGTTTGTCAACCGATTTGAACAAAATAAAAACCAAGGAATAACTCATTTTCTTAGGAATAAATAAAGCTCAAAAATAATTTTTCTATTCTGAGGAATAAATAAAAATGATAAAATAACTTTTATTTCTTAGGAATAAATAAAACTCTTAAAATAACTTTTATATTCTAAGCGAAAAAAAAATTCAAAAAATAATGATTAAAAATTAATTTTTAAAATTGAACTTATAACTGTTACGGTCCCTGGTTATTAACATAAGGAACAACAAAGCTCAATAACATGAACACTTAATTATATTGATTAATTTTCAAAGTTTTTTTGGTTGGAAAAATGGAAAAAAGAAAAATTACACTCTTATTGACGTGAACGGGTTTTTTTTATTTCTTTTTTGTAAAAAGTACAAACTGTCAAAAAAAATCTGCCAAATAATTCGTGGAAGTAATTTATATTTTCAATATGCCAAATAAGTGTAAAAAGTGAATTAATTAATTTATTTAATTGTCACATCATTAACTAAAATTGATAATATTTACGAAAATAAGGGTGTAAAGATACATTTTCATGAAAACAATACAATATAAACTTTGAAATATTAAATTGCAGAAATGTTTACTTCATTCACTTCATTTCTTTTTTTAAATTCTTTTTTAATAACTTTTTTATTGAACTCATTCTTAATATGTGTTTGTTCTTTTTGAAAGTTAAATGAAAAAGAAGTTATAAAAAATAATTTTTAAAATCAGAGTTGTACAATTCAAGAGTTTATAAAAAGAGATGTAATTTTTCGTACTTTGTATTAAAAATTAGCAATTTTTTATGAATGGCAACATCATTTCGTTTGACGTTTATAGTGGAAAATTACATCTTTTTATCCTGACTTTTTTACACTTGGTTATAGTTTGACAAAAATGTAACTTTTGGTGGAATTTTTTTTCTTGTGGTTGTTGTAACAAAAATTACATTTTTCCACTTTTCCATTTTTCCAACATATAAAAAAACTGAAATGAATACCCTTTTAAATTTACATCAAGGTATATTTACATAAGGTTAAATTCGTATGCATGAGCCAAAATTTCTACATGTGTGCGTGAAATTGTTTTTGTTTTGACAATTTTGACAAGTCGGGTATTTTCATAGAGCAGCAATTCTACACTCCCAAATACATAAGTATAGCTTGTGTTAATGTAGCTTGATTTACATTAAATTTCCAAGAGTTTTTCAACAAATTTTCAAATACGAAATACAAATTTTATAAGTTTTAATAATTTCTCTTCAACCAAACATCATCCGTTAACAACAATTTTTAATAAAAATCGACTTTCTTTCTTTCTCCATTTTCTTCTTTTTAGTGTAAAACAATTAAGGAATTTGATGCCTTATTTACATCAAAACAATTTGGTTATGCCCATGTTGACGACTACTATTCCGATGCTACGCTACATAATAAATTACATTACATTACCGTACCATTATTATGCCTTAGTGCTGCTGACGATCCATTTCAACCCCTCGAAGCAATACCCATTAAGCCAGCCGAAGAAAGTACCCATGTAGCCATAGTTGTGACAGCACGTGGCGGCCATATTGGTTTCATGCAAGGATGGTGGCCATCATCAAAGGAGGAGTATATGGGACGTTTATTTGTTGAATATTTTACAACTGTTTTATGTGATAAAATGGAAGAATTTAAGAAAATAACCAACGAAATGTTTGAAAAATATGATGAACGAAAGTATTTATTTCCAAGTGAAGAACTTGATAAAAAGATCGATAGAAAAATATCATCATCGTTTTTGAACTCGGAACAGTTAGAGGAATTGTGTAAGGAAATGTAGTTTAAAAATTCATAAGAAATCGCAGGGTGTGAAAGTGATTTTTTTTAATGTTTAAAACTTTCAATATCCGAAGAAAAAACGAAGTAAATATGTATTAGCATAAACCTTTAGTAGAATTGGTTTCCTACTATATATAGTCGTAACAATACTCTATTTTTGTCTCTTTCATTTTCTGTATTTTATAAACGTAATGTTACTTATTATTAGGTTGTTATACTGTTTCATGATCACAAGATCACGTCAAGATCAAGTTAATATTTTAACTGTGTATTTACATACATATTTATATCATACTTTTTTACAAGTTAGAAGTCAATTAGTGCTCTGTTTGTCTTTTAACAGTGACAAGGAATTAAACTTTGTTCGAAAGTTTAAAAATTTATAAAAAATGTTTTATATTTTTTAACACTTTCAAACTTTTTTAAAATCACAAAATATCATACCATTCCAAAAATGTATCATATAATCAAATTTTTACTGATATTTTATATTTACTTTAAACTCTAGTCAAAAATTATTTAGGCTATAAACTTTATAGTTAACATCTTTTTACTTTTTTTTATCATTTTAAGGTAATTACGTAAAAAACAACAACAAATAGGCTATTTTTAATAAACAAATCGCTGGCTTAACATGTAAGGGCTATAAGTCCACTTTTTTAAAAAATTTAAGGCTCAGTTAGACGGGAGTAATAGTAACAGTAACCTTACCGTAAAAAAGTAAGACCAATCTATTTCTTACAGATTGAGACGTAACATCTTTCTGCTAACTATAATCATTCTAATTGCTTTACTCACAACAAAATGAATCAGCTGATCGCAAAAGCTGTAGCTCTAAGCTAAAAGCTCTAAGCCCCAATTAAAAGTACAGTTTAACCATCTCTCTCAAATTGTCCCATCACATGTATTTTGATTGTTTTTTGTCTCTCCTGTAAAATTTTCAAATATAAGAGCCTTTTCATGTTAAGCTAGCGAAATAAAAACAAAAAATAACATTAAGTAAAAAACTTTCAAGTATGTATATCAAATTGAAATTAATTGATAAAAAAATGCTTGATAATAACTCAAATTAATTACATAAAATGATTACGAATGTGATTCTAAAAGGTTTTACAACAAAAACTATTATATTAAAATTCAAACCTTCATAAATCAGAGCCCTAATTGTGAAAAAGGCAGTAGATATAGAAAATTTAAGTAAAAGTAATAAGTTTCGGCTGTTAAAAGTTTGATGTGGTTAAAATTATTAAATATAATTAAGGGGTTATTCTAGAATTGGTAACAATAATACAACTGTGACAAAATTGTAAAAAATATGATTTCAGTGTCTATTTTAATGCAAGTTTTTAAACTTTCAATTTTGTTACGGGTATTATAATTTTGAAACTTGCATAAAACTTGTATAAAATTTCTATAGATCAAAAGATCCCAGCGGTAACTAGAATGAGTAAATAGGCCTAAAACACTATTATACTTTTTATTAATGCAGGTCAAAAACGCAAGTAATATGTAAAAGTCTGATAGTGTAAATGTATGTGTGATGAAATTGACAAGTATTATAAAAAAAGTTTGACATCACAATAATACTTTTCATTGGATCAGGGTTGCATTTTATTTCATGTGTGAGAGTTTATAAATTGTGTGATGGTGTGAACACAAACTGTTATGTTTAAGTAGATTTTTTGACAGTCGCAACAAAACTCATTAGATTTCTATCTCACAAAGTATCATGAAATACGTAAAACTTGTGAGATAGTGTAAACTAGCCTTTAGCAGTAACAATCCCTATTCGCCGCATTCCATAATTATTTATTTTTTACACAGGTTGTAATTAGTAGCAAGCCCTTGTACACTTCCTTTAATATCAACTTCGATCCCTTCCCAAAGAAGTAAGGAGATCACTAAAAATAAAAAATAAATAAAACTGAACAACTTCCTTTCTCCCATCTTAAAGAAGGGAGTAGCGAATGTGTACTGAATATTTTGGAAGGTCTTTCAAAAAGATATTTATACCTTCTATAAGGCGTACTTCTGAAGGCAGAATATCATGTGAATCGAATCTTTTAGAAAGGAGTACAGAGACCTGCCACATGCGGTCCTTTCAATATTTACAGCTGGGATAAAAAGATAGATAACAAGATTTTCTATTCAATCGTTTCGAGTAACGATATGTTTGTACATATATTATATATAATACAAAATTTTTAAGAATATAGATAGGAAGAGGGAAATGTATTAGAAATAAAAATTAATTTTTAAAGAACTCAATATAAAAAAATTTTTGTGAAATAAGCCTGGTGTTCTCTCTGTTCAACATTTCACGTCAAATGCTGTCAAAACTCATATGAAAAAAACTTGTGCGGGAAATCTGTGAATAAATAAAGAACAAATTTAAATAACACAATAGTTTATAATCCATATTTACCTTTTTTAATCTTCTTTTTTTAAATTGTACTCTTTAGTAAAATACATGTACATAGGTTTAGTTTACATATGCAAAACAATGTCGTCGTAACTTAGGGCGGAGGTTGGTCTGCTAGTGGATGTCTCCGTATGCTCTTGGTATTTATTTTACACGGTTTTCGCAAAGAGGGTAAGATAGCTTGGCAAGGTACAGTGATTTACTTAAGTATAGGCAAAACAGCCATTTCGCATTAAAAGATTGTATTAAAAAGTAGAATGAATATTTTTTATATTAAAATTACTGATTTCTTTATTACAGGCTGATGTATATTTTAAGATTAAAGCAGTTTTGTTCGTGTAGAAAGATGAGATAGTCCGTTGACAGATAAAAAGTACAAAAAGTTCTAAAATACAATGGACAAAAGTAAGCACACTTTTTTTGGGCGTCTATATCTTTATTTAAGTTTTAATAATCTGGCAACAATTTCACTGTTATATTCCCTTATTAATCTTTCATTCAATTAAGTAACTGAAAAGTTGCAAGAAGTTTAGAAAATACTAATTTTGTTTGTTATCTTTTTGAAATGTATCCTAAACAATGTGAAACGACTGAATCTCAGCGGAGAATAATTTTACATTTGCATAACCAAGGCAAATCGTTTGCTGAGATCTGAGAATTAATGGATCGCAGCCGTTTTACCATACGGACCATTGAAAATCAGTTCAAAGACGAAAAAAACTTTGAAAATGCAAATTAACTGGGGCCTAATTCTGGCAGTTGTGATCGAGTACTTTCTCGATTCGAAAGCAATTTTATTTCGGTCGATACTGAATGAATCGAAATTATTTTTTCAGTATTGTGAAACTTAAATTAATGCTTCACAATACCGAAAAAATAATTCCGATTCGTTTAGTATTGACTGAAATAATTAGATATTAAATTGCTTTCGAAACGAGAAATTACTCGATCACGACTGCCAGAATCAGGCCCCTGAGAGAGAACGTGCTCAAATCGTACGAAAAGTAAGAGGTGATCCAAAAATAACAACTTCTCAGCACTGTTGGGATTTGTGGTACAATTGTACACTGGTACAATTCATCCCTTTTTGGTACAATTTAAAAAAATACCCACGAAGTTTTACCATTTCGTTGAGGTGGATTAACTCACTTTTCTTTTCAATGATAAAATTTTTAATAACAGACGTGAACAGAACTTACTAAAATTTCATTATTTTTTATTAATTTTCGGATATTATACTAACATATAAAGTACATGCACACATAAGTATATGTACCCTTGTCCCTGTAGGAGCTTAGGAGTAAGGATCTACAAATCGCCACTTTAGTCGATTGTTTTGGTGACACTGTTAACCAAGTGTCTACATTTTTATCTGCCTTTGCGAAAAAAGAGAAATAGACAAATTTTAGCTTTTTCTTAGTTTCTATACCCACAGCTCAATAGTGGGGAGGGTATTATGCGATTGTGCTGATGTGTGTAACGCTACGAAATAACACTTTCTGAGTCGATTTAACGATATCTCTTCGTTCGGCTGACTGGCTGGTTGTCTGTACATGTAGCATTCTGCGTAACACTGGCTTTACACATGTAAGTAGTGGCATGCCACTGTTGTACACACATTATCAAAGAAAAATTGTTCCAAATAGTCGAATATTATGACATTCGCTTTTCTGTTTACATCTGCCTCTTCCAAAATGTCATTGAAACGTCAACTAGAGACAAATTGCTTACTTTTCAAATTAAAAAAGTACCAGAAAACAAACAAAAGTTACCGATTTAATCATGTAGGCAGAAAAAAAAAATTATTTCTATGGGTTGTGCCTATAAACCATCCTATTACGTTGGCATTTACATTAAATTTGAACCCGACTTATTTTATTGTAATACAAATCATCTTACCATTTTTCATTGGAATTGGTCCATATTTAATGACCAACGTATAAATGTTGGTATTGATATACAAATTGGCGACAATAATATTTACGACAGCCACTTCGTCAAGACAAAATATTGCGCTGGTGGATCCAAAATTAACCATAGATGAAACTATAAACCCCATTCCTTAAATCACTTAAAGGCAAACGAATCTTATATAGATGAAAATAGCTTAATAATAGTCGTCACAAAAACTTTTACATAAATCTTAACCTCATAACATAATTTTGTTCTGGCGGGTCCATGATTGCCCATGGGTCTCACTCTCGATAATTTGTCTGCATATAATGTGGTGTAGAGTATCAAATGCTCGGGCTTGATAACTAGAATTTCTTACTCGTTTTGTTTTTTTTTTTATTAAGAAAAAATTGTTATGAATTCATTCTATGTATGCTTTTTTATTTTATAGCAAAATTTTGGTACAATTTATGTCAATTTGGTACAATTTTGCATTGAGACGGTACAATTTAAGAATAGTCAGATCCCAACAGTGCTTCTCAGGTTGCCGCAGAGATAAAACAAGATTTTGGCAAAGATGTACACCCAAAAACTGTTCGGAGAACGTTAAATGAAGCTGGGTATAACTCACGTGTGTCTAGACACAAACCATGGTTATATACTATTAATCAAAAGAGGACAGTGGACTATGCCAAACAGTTGAAACAAAAAAAAAAACCCCCCCGTTCACGTCAAAAGAGTGTAATTTTTCTTTTTTCCATTCTTCCAACCAAAAAAAAAAATTTGAAATGAATGAATACCCTTATAAAAAATATTTAACGAGTAGAAAAATTTTGTACAAAATTCATTTTGTAAACCAGATATATTTTTAAGGAATAAGGCTACATTTACTTAAGTTCGAAAAATTAAACATATTATTACCCACATGTCAACCTGTAACATATTTCTCAACAAAAAATTGTAATACTTTATTTCAAATCCTATAAACTGTATAACATTGTACAAATACAGAAGGTATTTCCGCTTTTCTTTCTCAATACTTTTTTGTAGTTTTTCGAAATTATTTGTATCGGAATAGTTTGTTTTTTGTAAACATTTGTAGTTAGTAAATTCCTTTTGGTAATTATTAGTTAAAATATTTGTTTTTTTAATATTTTTGGTCCAAATTTCATTTATATACCGACATACTAAGATGCGTTTTGGGCACAACGACTATTTCATATGTTTGCATGAGGACTATGTGAAATCATTAATTTTAATAGGCTTCGATCTTGTAAAAATTAAAACGTATATAACAAATTTAATTAAATGATCTCTAAAATTGAGTATTTTAAATTAAAGACATATCGACCCCTTTGCGCGAAATTATCGTACATATATGCCAATTTTTTGAAATTGAGTTTTTGATGCAATCTTGCTCTACATTCAAAGAGACGTCATTTGACAAAATATTGTATACAATATTCGCCTGTAGGCGAATTCCACTTCTTTGCTCCAAAAATTGAATGTATATTTTCATTTTTATATGCAAGCAAACGCAGAGAAAAGTAGAAAAATGGCTGTCCTGTAAAATATGGTTTTTGTAACATACGATAATTTCGCGCAAAGGGGTCGATATTAAACAGAATTTTTAAACCAACCGTTTCATAAAAAAAAGATAAAATGGCACGATATTTTTACAGCAATTAAATATGTATGCATGTTACGTGTTGATTTTTCCAAAAATGAAAAATAAAACTTTTGAGTTAATACAGACAGTATAGTTGAACAGTGCGCTATATATGTACATACATACATATGTATGCACTAACGAAATTACGAGCTCCACAATATTTTTTTTAAGTTGTTTGATGGTTGATATGTATTAATTCAAATTAAACTTTCTTACATTTTTATTCAAGCTGCAAGTTTATAATCTTTTGTCAATTTAAATTCAGTTTTTGTTTTTAAATTTTACTTACATATATATCTATCTACACGTAGAGAAAAAACACGGTAGAAGTATGTTAAAAAAAAAACATACCATGCTCCACGCAATGGCGACAAACAAACTATTGTTATCAACTATGATCCTGTTTCTTCGACCTTTTTTTATTAAATAATAAATAATTTATTAAAGAATAATATTGTTATCAACGATTTTCTCGGGAGTCAAAAAATTTTTTCATTAATAAGATTTTGTTTTAATATGCTAAATTCCCAATTCTTACTATTGATAAACTAAAATTTATTGTTGGTGGGATAAGGTAGTCCTATGGGCATTTCACTGGTTGTTTAGGCCAGATCATCAGGAAACTATATCTAAAAATTTTAGAAGAGCTACGGATATTATCTACATATGTATATATCAATCGGCAAAGACAAAACAGTTAAGAACACTTTTCTTCTTTGTATGTCAACCGATTTAAACAAAATGTGGATCATTTGTAAGGTATTTGCTTACAGCAGTATATTACTAGCTGACCCGGCAAACGTTGTTTTGCCATATAACTTACTTTTTTTTAGATGTTACAGTGTCAACCGGTTGATTAGCTAAGAAGATAATGGGAGGGGTAGCTTTTACCCCTTTTGGCATATTTCACGTCCTAAATAATAAAAAATATATGCTACAATTCTTTCCAGATGTTACACTATTTGCCTGCAAAATTTTAAGAAAATCGGTTGATTAGTTAAGAAGATATAGGGAGAGCTTTTTCCTGTTTTGCCCTATTTCACGCCCTCCAGCGATATAAAATATACTTTACGACCTATTCCGATTGTCATTGTACACAAAGGACATTACGATACATCGTTAAATAGCTTTTTAAGTCATAATATGGAAAATGGATGGGCATTTTGTTGATATTTGTATTGGAATATATAGGAAAATCTAAATGCCATATCTCCGGACCCACTGGGCCTATTTCGTGAAAACTTCACATAAACCATCTTATCCTTAACGTACCCTGAAATGTTGATTAAAATAGGTCGACCCGTTTAAAATTATAAAATTATAAAAAATAGGCTGGTCGATTATTCGACTTTTTTCAGAAACCGGTTTTCGAATATTTGGCCAGAAAATGCATTACATTCTGCTGGTATCTATACATTTTCTGTAAAATTTACTTCATTGCTAGGCAAAGGAGAGCTAAAGTAAGCCTCGTAACAGAAATATACAAACGAAAATTCTGATAGTGCATAGAAAAAATTACTGGAAAATATTGAAAGAATAACACTATTATTGCAATTTTCTCAATGTACCGACAAACTGCTTTTTACTTAATGTCGACATAAATTTATTAGACCGATAAACTGTCCGGTAACGATTTTGGTTTTCTCAATATATCAACAAAAAACTATGTTTTTAGTTGGCAACACCTATAAAAATACATGTAAAAGTTGTGAGTCAGCCGATTGAATTTATCTGTTTGACAAATAAACGGCAAATAAATAATTGGCAGATGAGGGCCGGTTAGCTTTGCGACAGAAAAGAAGCAAATGAGACATTGAGAAAACAAAATATTTTTAATGTGCAGTTTTTCGTTGAGAAAACAGATAATCTCCTACCCAACAAACACGAGGTCAAGCCTTTTATATGAAATGACTTTATCATTTGACATCAAACACAATTCTCAAACGTTTTTCAATTGTTTGATTTTAACATTTAAATTCAAATGGATAATGATTTGAAAATTAACATTTGACATAAAATATTTTATCAATTTGATGTCAAGTTGATATCAAATGTTAAATTAAAATCAAAACTAACTTGGCAATAATAAAGCGAAAAATAAATGTAAGCATTAAAAATGGCGATTAAAGTGTAATTTTTACTTCGTGGTTAAATGTGTTTTACAAGTGAACGAATTATTTCTTGTGAAAAATAAAATTATTTTTGTGTAATTGCAATGATTAAGAATACGAATTTAAAAAATAAAACGGCAAAGTGAAGAAATAATAAGTTTGTTGTACGACCGTGGCGCTATAATCCTCAAAATAAAAAGGAGCCAATTATTTCATCTGTGAAAGAATAAGAGGACGGAAAGAACATTATTACATCTTTTTGCTGTATTGCCAAATGTTTATCTCACAGTTAATTTAAATACATAAATAATAAATTTTAATTAAAAAAATAAAATATTTTTATTTATGGTCCACATTGTGTTATAATCCACATTTGGAAAACATTTGAGAATTAAGTTTGAAAGCAAGTTGAAAATATAGGCATTTTTCAATTTGATAATAATTTCCTTTTTTTGTTTAGAGTGCTATGATTTTCAAATCATTATCAAACGTTTGACGTTTGAGAAAACGTTTGATTTCAAATCATTTTCAATGTAAAATCAATCCTCCGTGTATGTTGGGTAATGAGACAATGGCCATTAAAGTATAAAAGCTTTTGAGGATTCTAATTTGACTTAGAATACACATTCGAATAGTATGAACATTTGTATAATGAGTGTTGCTCGCCATGAGAAACAAATTTCCAGATTCTATTTGTTAATACATATGTATATACATTTTATGTATAAATCGGCACAGGCAAAACAGTTAAGAACGCGTTCATCTTTTATTTGTCAACCGAACCTCAATGTGGAGAAAAAAATATCAAAATGAAGAAATACGGAAAATTTAATTTTTTTCTTTTCCATGCTGCATCTGATAATTTTTAAATCTTCTATAATATTGAACTTACATATATAAGGCGAAGATTTTTGGTACGTTTTCGTCCTACATCTGGTACTTTGATTAATTTTCGTTAATAGTAGACATAGAAGCATAAAATTAAACATGCAATGTGTTGAGTGGGTGACAATCTATAAAGGAGACCTTTTGATACTTTTTTGTTTTTCAGTTGATATTTTCTGATATTTATTACAGTAAACTTACAAAATTCCTCGCCAAATCGATCCACTAAGACGGAAAACATAAATGATCAGAACATGTTAATTCATATAAACTTGGATGTACTATATTTTCTTTATATTTACATAAAAATTTATGGTCGAATTTTGACCATTAGGCGAACACTAGTTCAAATAAAACTGTTAAGCGAATAGGAATTATAAACACTCAAACGTCTTACCTGTAATTATCAGTGATGCCAACTTTTTGAGAGCAAAAAGCACTTTAAAATTAAAAAAAGCACTATTTCGAGCAAAAAAAAAGCGTAAAAAAGCACTAAGCCATTTTAACAATTTAATTAAACACAAAACAAGTGGCATACCTTCAAAATTTAAAAAAAGGCGATGGCGTTTATGGGGACCATTTTTTTAAGATGAAATAATAAATATATTTACATTTGTATAAACACATTTTTAATTGTATTATTATTATCTTCAATAAAAATAATATCATCCAAATCATGATGATCCATAATTCGAAAAAATCTTGCCTGTTGCAATTACCGCAAATTTGCAATGATCGTCCATTGTTATTTAAAATCGTGCAAAGTTTAATAAAACAATTGGCGTATGATATTATCCAATTATTTTAACCTATGTACGCTTCTGAATAAAAAACAAACATAAGGTGTTCAATAGAAAAATCATGTATGTTTGCATTCTGTTACTTAGTTAAACCTTTTTGCAATAGCACTAGTGGTAGAAGTGCACAACACGCGGTAATTTGCAGACGAGTGTTGTGCGTTTGAAAACTAAAGCGCATGAAAAATGGCAGCTGTTTTTAATTTATTTAACACTTTGCTTATACTAAGTTACGACTTTTTTTGTTTTTAAAGTCTTTGCGTTCTTTTGTACGGTTTCCTACTGCATGTTTTTTAACTTTTCTACATGACTCAAAATCGTTGTTTATTTTTTCCATTCACAATTCCTAATATTTCCAAGCCATTTTCTATTTTTGACACATTGTCTACATCTTTAAAAAAAATGTTTATCGCAAACAACTACATCGTTTTTATTACGATTACTAAATATGTTGCCATCGCTAAAAAGTGAAACGTTTTATAAAATTTCCAAATTGCTAGAAAGACTAGCTCTAACCTCGTAAATAAAGATTTTGGCAAAACTACAACTACATTGAGAGTTGACTAAAAATCAAAAAATTGTAGTCGGGACTGTAAGAAAAGATAAACTCACTGTTTATTGTTGTTGTTTTTGTTTGTGCTTTGATATTGTTACATGTAAACCTGAGGTTTATAATTCTTATTTGCTTAACAGTTTTATTTGTATAATATCTTTAGCTTTTCTAAAATCTTTGGATGAAGTTTTCTGACGATCTGGCCTAAGCAACCAGTGAAATGCGCATAGGAATAGCTAATCCCTTCAATAATAAATTTCAGTTTCTCAATAGTATGAAATGGGAATTTAGCACATTTGAAGAAATCTTGTAAATGCAACTCTCTTTTATCACTTTTTTTTATCATTTGAAATCTTAAAATCTTTACAAGCTTTCTCAAAATTGTAATCCAAATAGCAAAGCTCATCTAGATCATCCTCTAATCGTAGTTTTAAAAAATGGTAGAAAAAAAATTTAAATTGTAAAAAGCACTAAATGCACTAACGAAAAATTTAAAATGCACCAAGTAAGTTCTTTTTCTAGGTTTGGCACTAAGTCCCAATTTACACTAGGGACATTTCTTGCTGGATAGACGAAGTTTGACGGAGAGGGGTCGAAAAGGTAGAGTGTGTAGTACTTGACTATCTGTACTGGACATTTTTCATTTCACTTTCTTACTTTTCGTAGTTAACATACAAGTATTAATTTCTGTCTGACTTCTAATGTTTTATATGTAAACGCTTCAGGTAAGATTAAAAGAGAATTCAAGAAATGTCCGGGAAGAAATGTCCCTAGTGTAAGGATACAATTTTGGCGTTTTGAGACATCAAAAAGCACCATAAAAGTGCCAAAAGCACTAAGTTGGCATCGCTGGTTATAATATAAAAGCTTAAACAAAACACCAACAACAAACAGTGAGTTTTTCTTTTCTTACAATCCCGACTGTTATTTTTTTTAATTATTACATTTTTTTATTTTATTTTTTACATTCTGTTTCACGATTATTAATACTTTGTCTTTATTTAACAATAAAGTGTTAAGCTCCCTTAAAACTTCAAATATGGTTGAATTTAACGAAATAATGTTTTAATAAAATAAAGTTACAACCACACACTTAAATGTTTGTATTATGGTTACTTAAACCATATTATTGCCACCGGCAACCATATTATGGTGCAATTCATCAATCCAAAAGCCATAACCAAATTATGGTTGCCTTCAAACATGTTACGGTTAATATGTAATAACAATAATATGTTTGAAATTATTTAATTTTATTGTAATTATTGATTAAAATACACAAATTTACGTAGTATGTACTATTAACCAGTTAAACAAAAGGAGTGCTAATAAAGGCCGTCGAAGGTTGGACAATTATTTAAATGGGGAAAACCCGAATTATAATTATAACTATTGACCATATTATTGTTAAACCTTTGTACAAATACTGGACATTTTTCAATATTTTCCAGGAATATTTTCTATGCACTATCAGCAATTTAGTTTGTATAGAAAATATTAAAGGAATAAGACTATTAAAGTATGAAAGCATTGTAAATTGTAATTTGACTTAAGGCCCAACTATAATATGCTTAAGTTGACATAAGCAATTGTGCAAATGCATGTGATTCATATGTGTCGAACCATATTGAACTTAAGAAAAGTTTTTGGTTAATTTTATGAAACTGTCATTTGCTTAAGCAAGGTGCAAAACAGATCGCACTTTCCGTACGGAATAAATTGTTTTTTGATGTTATTTTTGTTTCTTTAATTGCTTTTGAGAGGCTTTTTGTTTATTTTTTAATTTTCACCATGAGAACTAAAATTCCCAGGTTCTATTTGATAAAATTTTTTGTTAATTTCAACCATATTATGGTCATATTTATCCATGTTAACCTGCAAACAAAAACATTGTTAAAATTCAACCATAGTATGTTTCTCTTAGAATATGGTTACCTCCAACCATATTTTTTCAGCGTGGATATATAAATCGGCAGAGGCAAAACAGTTAAGGACACTTTCCTCCTCTGTTTGTCAACCGATTTGAACAAAAAATACAAGTTTTGAAAGGTAGTTATTTACGAAAGTGTACAATATATAAAACGGATAAATTCGGTCATACTTATATCTTCAAAACTAAAAGAGATACAATAAAGATTTAATACTTATCGACGTTCATTGGATAACATAAGCGGACAGGTGTCTGGTACTTTTTTTAAAATTCTGCCTTTTGGGACTTTTTTGTCACCCCTTCTATCTTGTAAACCAAAAAACATGGAAATAGAGATTATAACAAATTAAATTAAATTATACCAAATTCCAAACGTATTCAATAATGGGTTCCAACTACAATATTGAAATTTTTGATACTTCAATGGGAAGAAAAAGTATCAAAAAGGGGAAATGCGAGAAATTTTATTTCTTTCTTTTAATTTTCCGTGCTGCGTGTGGTAATTTTAAAATTTTCTCCATTATATTGAACCTGCGTGAACCTATAGAACCTTAATGAAAACTGCTGGTACTTTTTTGTTCTTCAACTGGTACTTTGTGAATATATTTTAATGTTGGTAGAAACATAAAATTAAATATGCATGATTCTGAGTGAATAAGAATCTGTAAGGGGGAGATTTTTGGTACTTTTTCATTCTAAAACCTGTACTTTTTTATTAGCTTTAATATTGGAAGAAGCATAACATTTAATATGCTATGTCCTGACTGGGTGAGAATCTATAGAAGGCAACTTTTTGGTACTTTTTTTGTTCTTCAACCGTTATATCCGTTAGAACGGGACTAAGAAACATGAAATAAAACATGCAAGGTCCAGAGTAAATGAGAATCTGTAAGACTTTTTAAATTTCAATTTAGTATTGTGGTAATTTTGTTAAACTATTTATGGTTTTTAAACCAAATTTTCAATATTTTTAATCAGGCTTAAGCTCATCAAATTTAATTTTCATTAAATTATTTTTATGAAGAAAGGAATTTTACAACATGAAAATTAATTAAAATTGTTATTGACTGACCTGAGTGAGATTCGAACCCAGGCGGCTGGTTACCCTGACATGTTTCGATCGCTACCACTCGATCTCCTCAGAGGGATTTGCCGTCTTACACTCGCAGCCATCGACGACTGCTGACGTCAATAGTCAAACATCAATCCTTAAACCAAATTGTATTTTAACCCTTTGGTAGATCGAAATTTGCCTTTTTTTTTTGAATGATTATCCATTTCTAATTGATTTTACATGTTTTTCCTTTACCTCTGTTTTTTTCTTTTTTTCCTGAACCAAGAAACATAAAATTCAACATGCAGAGGGTAGAGTGATTAAGAAACTATAAGAGACTTTTTAGTACTTTTTTGATTTTCAATTATTATTTTCTTATTTTTTTATTAAATTTAACTTACAAAACTATATTTCAAACTCACGGACTTGAGTGGATGATTATATGGACCGGAGGTTGGTCCCTCTCCAAATCGAACCACTAAGACGCAAAATAAAAAATGATCGAAACATGTAAATTTAAGCACAAATTGTCATAATTCCAATAAATGTCAGAACGTTATTCTGGCTATTTAAAGACAGAGTGGTACTATTCAATTGATGTGCATATGTAGGTAATTTCAATTTTGAAAATTGTTATTCAAACTAAACTTAAAAAAAATATTAACATTAAAGCACTTGCATTGATGATTATTTTCTTAAGTAATTAGAAAAACTTTTAATCAAAATGACAAGATCACGTCGCCGTTCGCGGAAATCAAATCCTTTAAGAACATTACGTTACCAACAGGAAACTCAAAAGGTACGTGCAGCAATAGGAGGCGGAACCACCAATAACATTTTTTTAATTTGTAATTGGTGAGTGCTTTTCCTATAAATTTTACTACACAATCAATCGCCTGTATTGTGGAAACGGCACATAAACGTATATTTACTTATTAGTATAGTTAAAAATGTACAGAAATTGAAGCCATATTTTCACTACCACTACTGCTATCTCAAGAGTTTTTTTTTAGCAACAGTTGAAGTCATAGTAGAAAAATTAAATTTTAATTTATACCAAAAGTTATGCAAAATTAAAAATTATGAAATTCTAACTAACCCTCTGATTCACAAACATGAACAGAAACTTTATACTGAAAATTTTTGATGAAAAACACTGTGATGTTTTTTTTTAATTTCCCTTTTAAAAAATCAATTATGACCAAAATTTACATTCCTTAAAGTAGTTTCACCTAAACTTTAAAATAAATGTATTTGTAAACAAACATACATTACTTGCCATTTTATATAAAAAAAATTTATTATTAACTAACTCAAACTCAATTTTGTGCAATTAATTTTAGCTGAAAAAAAATTATTATTAGAAAAAAATCAGAATAACAAAAAAGCAAGTACCTTTTAATAACTACAATATAAACTTAAAATATACCATAAATAAACTTTTTGAATAAGTAGATTTTAGCAAACGTCAACATTTTAAGTACGAAAACGACTTAAGTAGCTAATAAACAAATATTAATTAATTTTTTTAGCACATATCATTATTAACGAAATAAATTAACACAAACATTGTGTGATTAACAAATTAATTAAAAGCTTTAAACAAAAGACATTTTTGCTAAATAAAAATCATGCTGTTAAAAAATAATTATATTAATTTAGAATAGATTTTAAACACTTTATGAAAAATAATTTTTAATAACATTTACTTAATTTGAAAATATGTAACACTAAACAGCAATATATAAAGTATTAAACGAAAAATATATACAATATAAAATTATGACATATAACAATAAAATTGTATATTATTGTATTATATATTTAATAAAACAATTATTTAAAAAATAACAAATAAAAAAAGTTAACAAGAAAATGTTTTATACCTAAACAAGTAAGAGTGATATGTATATTCGGCAATGCCGAATCTTTTATTATCTTTACCAGTGCAACACCCATTCACATTTTGTTGGATTATTGTGTACTGATAACCAAGTTACTTGTAAGTATCTCATTTGGAAACTTTGGCTCTAGCCGCTCTCCAGATATATGTACATAAAATAAAAAACACCCTCCACAAGGGATTTATGGGTAAAATTAGATCAGGTTGAATTTCTCCATCATTCTTGATGTCCGCGGAAACCCCACTTCAACGGACACACGAACAGACGGACATTGTTAATTCAACTTCGCCTCCCATAAGGATCTAGAATATATTAAAAGACTTTACATAAAATATTTTTGAGGTTAGGAAAAAAAAGAATATTTGAAGGCTCGTGTATGCGTGAATAGCGGATGTTTTAGAGCCAAAAATAGTCCCTACAAGAAATGCATAACCAAAACTAAAAAAATTACTATTACTATAACACTATATTGGTCAACACTACCGGTCATATAGCTAGTAAAATGACCGGTAGTCTTCTTGTAGGGAGTGTAATTACCGGGGACTGTTTGATTGGAACATCTGTAAGCATACTGAAGAGCACAGATTACTAAACAAATATGTCACGAGACGAAAGATTTTGCGTTTTTTTTTTGTTTTTGTCTACGAAAGCTGCTTTTTTTATTTTTCTTTACATCATCTTTTTTGCCGCAATACAATGAACACAAATTTGAAAGGTTGAGATTTATGTATATGCAACAATGTTGTAAAAATTAACTTTTAAGTTTACCACAACAATAATAGGTGCCAAGGCGAATTGACTAGAAGGTGGGGTCAAGTCAACATATGGTGTTTTTTTTCTGTGGTCGACTTGTCAAAGTTTGTATACAAACTAGTTTTTTATGTAAACAAACCTATTTTTTTTTACAAGCAATATTTTTGACAACCCGACCACAAAAGCAGTGTTGTTGTAGAGTTGACCTCACCTTCTACTCAATTCGCCTTGGTTAGGCATATATTGTGTAACGGTACTGTAACTGAACACCAACTTTACACGTTCGCTGCTACACCAACAAAACAGTAATCAAAATTTGCCAGGCAGACACATCTTACACTCAATTTACATGATGAATTTTATGACGTCCAATTTTAGACGTCATTTTTTGTTTGATAGATAGCTTGCTTCCAAACAAAAAAATGACGTCCAAAATTGGACGTCATAAAATTCATCATGTAAATTGAGTGTTAGACGATGTCTCAAGGTGCTCTCTCGAAAACTTGCAAGGATTCTTTCACACTGGAACCCGAACGTGAACCTGCTACTTTATACCCCAACCTTCTTTAATTACCTATATACCTAAGTCTCCACTTCAATCGGTTCTACGCACTGGAACAACTCAGCAACACCAAAATAACACGTAGCGCTGTTGCAAGTAATTAAAGTCAGTTTTTCGGAAAACGTAATTTTTGTGCTAATACCTTTTGTACTACGTCCTTTTGTTAACTTTTGTTTAGAAATTGATGTTTCGTCAGCTCATTAATTGTTTGGTGCATATGCCTAAAAGTCGTAATGAAGAAAAACAACATTGAAGGTTTACACATTAATTAAACCCGATAGATTTTTTTTCACCACTACTTCTGGCATATGTACATATGTATTGAAAAAA
This sequence comes from Pollenia labialis, assembly GCA_949318255.1. Classification (NCBI taxonomy): domain Eukaryota; kingdom Metazoa; phylum Arthropoda; class Insecta; order Diptera; family Polleniidae; genus Pollenia; species Pollenia labialis. Next base: position 57,338,266 of record OX439143.1, read on the forward strand.
ATGTAAATTTTTGTGAACGTTTATGAATGAACTTAGAAGTTAACGGTATTTTATTGAGAGTAAAAATTATTGTTTTGTGCCGGATACGACACTTTTCTTAATTTATTTTTAAAAATTATCTTTGTGTGCTGCGTACGTATGCCTACTGCTGTTTATTGAGTTCTTGACATTTTATTTTGCTTTTGCTTTACTCCTTTTTTTCATACGACAATGATGCAAACCAAGAGTGAAATTTATTTTCTATTTGTCATTTTGTTTTAATTTCACTTGAACTACCTTTTTTTCTTGTGGCAATGAGGTAAAGCAAGATTGAAATGTATTTTGTACGTTTTTGTATGAGGAATTTTCTGCATTCGCCAAGTAGTGGCGTATAGAGCTAAACAATACTTAATAAACTTCAAAATAGTTTATATGGAGCAAAATAAATGCTTTATTTCTCAGAAGTCAAAAAAAATTTCCTGCTATCGGTTTTGGTTTCAGAAAGGAAGAATTTAAAATATATACATACATATGCCCCATACCTAACAAAAAAATTTTTTAAATGGTCGGTAGCCGATTCGGTTTATTTGTTTTCTTCTATACTCTAGACATTTGCTTATCTCTTGAAGGATCTTAACTGTCACAACATTATTTTGGGAATACATTTTTGAGTAAGTGTGTAAAAACTTCGGATTTCAAGCAAAAAACCAAGTTAGAAAAGTATCTAGAATAATTAGTATTGTGGTTATTTTGTTGAACTGTTCATGGATTTTTATCCAAATTTTTATATTTTAATTAGGCTTAAAATCATCAAAGTTAATTTTCATTAAATTATTTTTATGAAGAAAGGAATTTTACAAAATGAAATTAATTAAAATTTATTTTACAATTTTTTTTTTCATTTTAGAGTGCCGCTGGGCTCGAACCAGGGCTTTCTTGAAGTCCAAAGCAAGGTATATTTACACAAGGTAGACTCATTTGGGAGTGTAGACATGCTGCTCTATGAAAATAACCGAGTGGAACGGAATTGTCAAAATTGTCTTCATATAAATTTAACGCACACATGTACAAATTTTGGCTCATATACACGGAATTTGACATTGGTGTTCCAACTTAGGTAAACAGCTGACAAACATATGGGCCAACGAGTTTACCTTGTGTAAATATACCTTGGTCCAAAGTACATTTTTTTGTCTTTATTTTTCTTGTTGACCTTTTTCAGCACAACTTGAAGGACAAATGTAAACGTAGAGCTCGTAAGAGCCCTGGTTCGAGCCCAGCGGCATTCAAAATGAAAATAAAGAAAAACAAATTGTAAAATAAATGTTAATTAATTTCATGTTGTAAAATTCCTTTCTTCATAAAAATAATTTAATGAACTTTAGCCTTATTAGAGTATCTAGGATATATTTGTCGACAACCATCAGGAATATAAACAATCTTTTATTAAATTTACATATTGTGTTCAATTAGTATTACAATGCGCTCGGGATAACGCCAATTAATTAAAACCGCGAGTGTTGATGTTTATCAGATTGTTGACGTCAAAAGACCATGGCATACATAAGTACATATGTATCCATATTTTTAAATGTCTTAAAATAAATCTGTTTTATTTTCTCTCCGATGATAAAACTTCGTACAGCTCAAGGCCCATCTATCAGGTCTGCTTACTTGTACAAAAACAAAAAAACGATTCTTTTTAGTTGTCAAAAATTTACTACCACATATACAAAGCAAAAGGAAAAAACGTGTATGTGTGGCATACCATAAACGTAAACAAACGTTTACATGCACATGTAAGCAAAATGTAAACAACTTTTGACAACTAAAAAGAACATAAACAATGATCATCAGGCTTCTTGCGCAGACCTTTTCAATGGGCCTTGGTACAACTTTCTTCTTTTGAAAAAAAAATAGTTCTCCCTAAGGTTAATTTGCTCAACATTCTCGCACCCGACCAAATCTAAAACCTTCTAAAAGATTTTGATTGCTTCGCTTGGTTTTATTGTTTGCAGATTTTTATTCACATCTTAACCGTCATCATTTGTCACTTCTTACTTCTCATTTTCTTACGATCCGGAAGCGTTATCCAAAAAAATATCTTTATTCTACTCCTGAATAAATGGCACTGTAGAGTCAACCTTTAAAAAGATTAAAAACAAGACTGGTAGTGACCCAAACTTTTACGAGAACAAGGGAGCAACGAAACAAAAATAGCAATATGCAACCACATTTATAAATATGTAATAGATCTTTTCAATACTACATTCTTGAAGGGAACCCCCAATTTGGAACTAATTACATACAATGAATGTACATACACGTAGAGAAAAAACATGTTTAAATATGGTCACCTCCAACCAAACTATATTCAAAGAACATTTTAAACATATTATAGTTAATATAACCATATAATTGCCAGCGACAACCATATTATGGTTAAATTAGTCCTCCATCAGGATTATGGTTGCATCTAAAAATGTTATGGTTAAATATGATAATAATTTGTTTTTAAATTTACAACAGTATTTTACTCTATTCCAAGAACAACAAACTATGGTTGCAAACCAACCATGCTATTGTAAGTGTTAAACTAATTTTAGTTATTATTGATCATAACATGTTTGAAGGCAACAATAATGTTGTTTGGACTTCTTAATGGAGGGGGCTAATTTAACCATAATATGGTTATCGCTGACAATAGTATGTTTATACTAAACATAATCACCCTTATCGTGGTTGGCGTATTTAAAATACGCCTACGACTGTTTGGTAATAGATTAAAGAAAATAAGTTCACCTTCTCTTTAATCTATTACGAAACAGTCGCAGGCGTATTTTAAATACGCTAACAACGATAAGGGTGAATATGTTTAAAATTTTCTTTAGAAATAGTTTGGTTGGAGGTGACCATATTAAAACATGTTTTTTCTCTGGGTGTATGTATTTAAGAAATGTTGAAAACTTTTAAACAAACACTAAGGCCCTAATTATATAAAATGCAACGCAACGCAACGCCAAAGAATTACATATATTGAAAGCAAAACAAAGTCATAAATATTTTGTAATTTTGTTGTTACTTTCTACAGAAATTCATGTAGCGTTTTAAAATTTTTACCGCCATAAGTTATGAGGCGTTTGATATTATTATACATCTTTTATTTAGAATTTACGCAACGAATTCTTCTTCTCGCTAATTCGTAATTTTTTTTTTTCAAATAAAATCTTCTTAGCCTCTTATATGTAAATCGTAATTGTTTGCTAACTACCACTTATAACTCGTAATAAAAACAATAGAAACATGAAAATAATAAAGGTATTCACCTCAGAAATTTTACTCTTGCGGAATTGCGGAATCGCAATACTTTTTATTTTTCACTACAACAAACACATTAAAATAATTTCCTAATACTTTTTATGTTTTGCAAGACCTTTTTGATGGAGCGTAATCGCAAGGGTAAAAGTTGCACAATTCAGCTTATAAACTTCAATATTGGTATCGTTGCCACATTCTTAACAAGTGTATAGTAATATGTGGTTAATTCCTCTTCTACGAATTCGTCATCCAAAATATCTTCAGTTGTGAAATTATTTTGATAATTTTCTCAAAAGTTTAATTACAAATTTTAATTTGGTATTTTTAATAAAATAGATCTATACTTAAGGATTTCATGATAGATGTTTTCAATTTAAACAAAAGATTCATTAATTTAATGATTTACCAAAAATGTCTTAAAACTTTGCTTCGGCATCTTGAATTAATAAACAGTTTTTGCAATCAGTTGACAATTGTGTGCTTTTTTTTAGTTTTTGACAGTTCGTAATATTTCGAAATTGAAATTTCAAAATGTTTAAAGCTGGGTGTTCACGACACCGATAGTGCAAAACCGCAATTCCGCACTTCCGCAAGAGTAAAAATTCTGAGGTGAATACCTCTAATGATTTTTTGTTCACCGCTATTTTTTGCGTGGGTTTTTGCTTGCGTGTGTGTTTATTTTCTTAAGATCAGTTTGTTACATGAATAATTTTTATATACAATTTTTGTATACATATTTTATTTGTTTTTTTTTATCGTTTTAGTAGATAAATTGAAAAACCCCGTTAATTCGTATTTATTTTAACCCCGTTAAATCGAAACCCCGCTAAATTCAAAACCCCTATAATTCGTAAGAAATGGCCAGTCCCTTGCGATTACGAATTATCGGGATTCTACTGTATTTAGTTTTGCAGTAATACACAAAAAATAAACCACCAATTAAATTATGTTCTAAAAAAATATATGTATGTATAATAGATTTCAAAGAAGTTTTTTTTTATTTAGTTAGTATATGTATGTATTCGTAAAAGATTATATAGTTTATACAGCAACATTTTTTCCTACAACAGATTTTTTAAACTAATAAAAAATTACAAAGAGTTAAAGTAATAGGTATACATATTTGAATAATTGTTGTTGGTTTTGTTAATAGTTGCTTTCTGTTTTTATTTAAATAGGTTTATATAACAAAGTAGTAACATACTTCTTACGATAACGATGAGTAGCACTTAGAACCATAACACCATCTTTAATAGATAATGCATATAAATGATTTAACATAACATGATTTGGTTCAGGCAATAAAGTCGGTTCGCACTGTGATTTTATTTTTAATTTATAGAAGAATTAAAGAAGAGACGGAAGTTGAAAGAAATTAATTAACTAAATATGTATATAATTGTTGATTGTTTAACTAACTTACCGACAAAGGTGTGTCCTTATTCAAAATAACCTGCAATAGGTGAGGCGGTAAAATGGGTGGACCCGATACCTTTTCCCATGGCTTTGATTGTGGCACATCCTGCGAATATTCCTTATCAGCATTGTTGACACAATTTTCACTATCTTTCGCTAAAGCTTGAAATACTTCAAAATCCGATTGACGCACCGATACCAAGTTTGACTTTTCACCAACATTATTTTCGACACTTTTCTAAAAAAACAAAAGCATACAATAAATACGAGACAAAATACAAATTTTTTTTACGTATCATATATTAAAAAAGAAAATTAACTAAAATTTATTTGATTGTTAATAAATTTGTTTGTTATTAATTTTGTTTATATTGTAAATACAAAAAAAGCTTATGTATGTATGTATATACATATTTAAAGTTATTTTTTTTAATAAACAATTAGCACTACTAGATATATTAATATTCATCTACAGTTTTATAATACAGTGGTTTTTTAATCGAAAAATTCATATGAAAATTAAGTTTAAAAAAAATATTGTTATGTTTTTCCTTTAATAAACGCGTTTCGGTTTACGCCCTTTAGAATAAACCGTTGAGTTCTTTAAATTGCAAATCAAAATAAATAAACACACACTTATTCAACTTAAAAAAACTTTATTGAAACTAATTATAACGTTCACAATTTTATCCAATACTAGTATTAAAGGACCCGCTACTTCGTTAGCGTCACCTTTTTCTTCGTTGGCATTTCGTATGCCAAAGTTTATTTTTCTAGGTTTTAACTTGTTTAAATTCTAGCATTTAACCCGCTACTTTGTAATTGGGCCTCTTCTTTCATGAACATATTAATATGCCAAAGTATATGTATCTAGGTTTTAGCAAAAAAGTTCCAACATTTTTCATCTCACAGGACTTTGCACCTATAATTTTGTGTTTCTAAGTTCAATTTTATAGAAAATGCAAAAGTCCCACTCGAAGAACACAATAGCAAACGAAAGAAAGTTAATTTCCCGTATTATGCCTTTTTCTCCCCATTTATGTGCCAAAAATTTCAATGTTACAGTGGGAGTCCATAATTTAGTACGTATATGTCAATGAATGGGGAAAATGGGGGAAAAAAAAGATAGATGGCTGACAAAAAAGTTCCAAAATATGTACACGTTTTACGCGTTTACTTTCCAAAAGAACCAAATTTCAAAAAAGTACCAGAACAATGAACAACAATAAGTGTTAAATTTTTGGATATCTTTTAGTTTGAGGTAAGCGGAATCGATCTAGGCCAGCCTCTGTCCAAAAGTCAGCTTTTTAGCTACAGGAGTTTAGGATGTACGAAGATAAGTCAGTCAGTAACTTTACAATTTTATATTATATAGATAGATGGAGAAAAATATTTTGAAAAAAGTAAAACAAAATAGGAACAATTTTAACACCTTAAACGTTCGAATTTTCAAAAAGGACCAATTTAATTTGGTAAAGTTCCAAAAAATCCTTCTTACGGATTTTCATTCACTAAGAAACTTGCATGTTTCATTTTATGTTGCTACGTTCAATACTAATGGAAATTCAAAAAGTACCAGTTGAAATACAAAAAGTACCAAAAACTTCCCTCATAGATTCTTATCCACTCAGGACATTCTACTTGAATTTTATGTTTCTAGGTCCAATACTAACATATATTAAAAAAGAACCAGCTAAAGAACAAAAAAGTACCAAAAAGCCCTCACAGATTCTCATTCACTCAGGAGCTTGCATGTTAAATTGTATGTTTCTAGGTCCAATACTACCGGAAATTCAAAAAGTGCCAGTTAAATACATTGCAGGACATTGCATCTTGAATTTGATTATTTTTTTTATTGACAATTAAACATTATATCCATTTCATATTTAAAGCCTCAGCACCATATAGGCTTTGTAGAGGCTATATCATTTTATCACAAGAAAAAGCTCTAAGTCCCAATTAAAAGTACAGTTAAATCATTTCTCTCAAATTGTTCCATCACATGTATTTTGATTGTTTTTTGTCTCTTCTGTAAAATTTTCAAATATGGACTTCGTTTAATCTCTCCAAGCAAACAAACAAACATTTACAAACCATCCTGTATATATAGTTCACCACAGGTATTGTTGTAGACTAGTAGATTCAAGGACCTTCTAGTCGAATCCAGACCATTCTGTTCGAATCCGAAATTCTACAACTAGCAGATTCAATAACCTTCTAGTGGATCTCAGACCATTTTGTTCGAATTCGAAATTCTACACCTAAATCTAAAGGTGCTATCAGATGAGATGTATTTTACATATGCACTGTCACTTTTCTTACCCATATGTAATTCCGTATGTATGTCAAAATTTCCGTTTTACATACGATTCATAATTTTGCTATCACACCTGGGACCTAATTCTGGCACTCGTGATCGAGTACTTTCTCGATTCGGAAGCAATTTTATTTCAGTCGATACTGAACGAATCGAAATTATTTTTTCATTATTGTGAAACTCAAATTAATGCTTTACAACACTGAAAAAATAATTCCGATTCGTTCAGTATTGACTGAAATAATTAGATATTAAGTTGCTTTCGAATCGAGAAAGCACTCGATCACGAGTGCCAGAATTAGGCTCCTGCTTATGTTTTTCCTTATGACATAACCTATAAATGTAAACAAAAGCTGACTTTTTAACGTGTATAAATTGTTTTAATTATAAAGCTGCTGAAATTATAAAGTTCTTAAAAGTAAAATGGATGTAACAACTGCTAATACAATATATTTTTTCAAACAATTTCGTTTCAAAACAAACCAGCTGTTTTGTTTATGTTTGCCACAGGAAAAAAGAGCGTGTTCTAATCGAAAAATTACATATGGATTTCCACATGTATTTTAAACATACAAAGTTTCATATGTATCACACGATGTGTACAACTTTTACAGATGGAAAATTTGACAGTACATATGTAAAATACATCCCGTCTGATAGCACCTTAAGTTGTACATTACAGTGTAGAAAATAACAATTCAAACTAATACTACATAAATTTTAATTTACAAGACAACTTATAACTAAAACTATAAATAAAGGGTGGTTACATTTTAAGGACCTATGTTGAATGTGAACCACACCTAAACGTCAAATTTTTTTCTGCATTTCATTTGGTCTAACTCAATTTGTTAAAATTATTCAGGCTTATTATGAAAATTGACGTTCAAATCAAAACGCATATCGTGCACTTCGTCATTGTTTCGGTCAATTTAATCGTCCAAATGTGTGTACAATCGGAAAAATTTGAGCAAACCGGGTATGTAGGAGACGTGAAAACAACAGTGCATGCTCGTACTGCAGAAAATATTGTTGCGGTTCGCGATAGTGTGGCTGAAGAGCCGTCCACCTCAACTCGTCGTCGTGCCCAAAAATTGCACCTCTCACGCTCGTCGTTGATGAACATTATGCATAAAGAATTGCATTTACACGCTTACAAGGTGCAATTGTCTCAAGAACTAAAGCCTCTTGGCCATTCCAAACGCCGTCAATGGTCAGAATGGTTTCACGAAATGGCAACAGTGGATGATAAATTTTCGAAGAAAATCATCTTCACTGATGAGCAGTGATGTTAACCGTACGGCAATTACCCTTTTTAATTTTGGGCCGCGAAAGGTAGCAAGGTAATTTTATTTAAAATACAGTATTTTACTCACATATGTAGGGTTTATAATTTTAACTTTTGAGAGGTGATTTTCAATTTAAAAATACATTGATAAATGTTACAACAAAAAAAGTAAGAACATTATGTTTCTGTAAATGTTTTCGCAACACCGATAAGTGCAAAATAAGAAAAATTAAATTACTCTTGTATATTATCAATTTTATATTAAACTTTTTGTTTGTTTAAAAATCACATGAAATAGCCGCAATGTTATAAGTTTTACCATAGTTTTCGGATTATTTTAAGTGCGGGTCAGGGATTAAATGTTTAAATGTTATCCGTATTTGAATCAAGCATTCTGTACTTTATTTAAGAAAATCCGAACTTACCCTACTATTAATACCACTTGCCTTGGTTTAAGTACGGGTGAATTGATTTTTCTTGTGGCTGTAACAATTCAAAAATGATTATACATATGTAGTGCATTCATTCAAAGGGGGTTAACTCAAAATTTATATTTTTTCAGTAGGGACAAGAAACTGGTTTCTTTTTATACATATGTGCTCTTATACATACTACAAAGGGGGATACAATTGTATTTTTTGGCAAAAAAAAACATAACAATCAGGTTAAATGACTAAAACGGGTTTTAAATGTATACTTGTTCACATTTCAATGTTTCGCACTTGAGCATAAAGAGTGTTTTAGTTCAAAATTTTTATTTTTTCACTTTTAGGAAAAAATTCACACGTATTTTTCATATCTGCCCGCTGTAAAAATATCGTGCGTTTTTTCTACTTTTATTGTAATGAAACGGTTGGGTTGAAAACTTTTTTTTATATATGTACCTTTAATATTAATGGGAAAAGGGAAAATACCCGGTAAATAGGGAAAATTTACCCAAATGGTAGGTACAAAGGTTTTATGATTTTATACAAAATGTGATTAGAGTTTATTGTTTAATGTCAAAATAATTTTCGTGGGAATACAAAATTTAATTGAAATGATTTTGTTATTCGTGCTTAATTCCCAATTTTTATTATTTGATAAAAACACTGAAAGTTATTGTTGATGGGATAAGCTATTCCTATGCGCATTTCACTGGTTGCTTGGGCCAGATCATCAGGAAACTTCATCCATAAAGATTTTAGAAAACCTAAAGATATTAAACCAAATAAAACTGTTAAGCGTATAAGAATTACAGAAACAGTTTTATTTGTAACAAAATCAAAGTTTAAACAAAATCATCAACAATAAACAGTGAGTTTATCTCTCCTTACGTTCCCCACTACAATTGATTGGAATTCTTCCAACATTAATTGTAGTTGTAAGTAGGTTAAGAAAAAACAAAATAAAAACAACACGCTTTATAAAAAAAGGGTTGCCAGTCAGTTTTTTTAGGCCGTGCACCTGCCAGTTTATTATCCAAATAATTTTCGTGGGAATACAAAATTTAATTTAAATGATTTTGTTATTCGTGCTTAATTCCCAATTTTTATTATTTGATAAAAACACTGAAATTTATTGTTGATGGGATAAGCTATTCCTTGTTTATTGTTTAATTTAATCAATATTAGCTTCACTAAAAAGCACATACATACGTTCTTCACAATTTTCAACCAATATAATACTTTAATATATAACGACGTTTTTAAAAAAGGAAAAGTAATTTAAAATTAAATTAAGTTTATTGACAGTTACTGATTGTCATATGCACGTGTGTTTTATAACTATAAAAATAAATTCCGAAAAAAAGGAATATACGCGGTATTTATCCAGATATCAGGTAAATACCCGGTAGAATCCCATCTATATATGGCTATTTCCAAAAAAAAAACGTCAACCACAAAAAATGGAAAAAAAAATTTTTCTTTTCAAGATTTATTTAGAGAATTGCTTAATTTTTTTTAATATATGCGTATAAATTAATTGATTCGAAAAAAAGATAAATGGTAAACGAAGTACTACAACTTTTAGCACATACTTGTGTACATATGTATATTAGAAAATATGCATTTGGAACAACAATACCCTAATCTAAGGCATATTTATGATCTGAAAACATTTTTTATTAAGTTTCTTACATATATAAAGGATAATAAATAGCAACATAAAAACATTTTAAGTCATGGTGGAAAAATTGTCCCGTTTACAATGTCCCGTTTACAATTTCTTTAACAATTTATTTAAACAAATGTAATTCATATTTTATTTTGAAATCGAAACCATTTTTAGGGCACATTAGTACGCAACATTTTAAAATTAATCCCAATAAAATATTGTGTCAGGTTTCGCAGAAATCACTGTTTAAACGGTTACCCCTTAAAACCCACTTCCGTTTTTTGTCACGTTTACAATCACTGGTTTTTTGCAATTATCTCGGAAACCACGACAGTAAGCGAAAAATTTCATTTGCGGAAATTAAAGAGCTAATTGAGAGTTAAAAGAATCATTAATTTAAAAAATGAAAATCAGGTTGTTTTTTACAGTGTTGTCAATACAAACGTGTGCGAATGTCCCGTTTACAATCTTGGAAGTGCCCATATGTAAAATGAGAATTGTTTTGATTCCATAGAAAATTTAAAAATTTTGAATTATTACCCTCTTTATGATCAAGTGCGATATGATTTTTCTTCAAATCAACATGAAAAGAAACTTAAATAACCAACTTCTTTTATTTTCCTATAATTTTTCAATTTACAGATTCCATTCATAGAAAAGTAATTTATTGTATTTAAAACAATTACAATTTAATAAAAAAATTGAGCAATAATAAATAAAAACAAATAAAAAAGTATAGTCGGTCAAGCTTGACTCTATTATACCCTACACCGCATTAATTACAGATAACTTTTCGAGGGTGTAGCCTATACGAATGAGACCAATGGGTGATCATGGACCCACCGAAACAAAATTATGCTATTAGGGTAATATTCATATACGATTTCTTTGTGCAAAATATTATCGAAATATCTTTAATTTTAATTTTTTCTTAGAGACGTACCAGTACGAAATTTTGTCATGATATGTGTAGTAGTTAACGATATTATTTAATAAGAAATAAGCCCCCAAAAATTAGGGTATTATTTCATATCTGTTTGTCGCGTTATTTCATTTCGTTGGGGGTTTATTTAATTTTCAAAATTGGGCTTTTATTGCATATGAAACAATGCTCCACACTTTGTGGTATTAAGGTACGTTCAGAGTGATGAAATATTTGGTAGCAAACATCAAATATTTCATTAACGTAGTCTGAAGTTCAGACTCGGAACACAAAATATTTTTCAGTGTCAAATAAAAAAACAGCTGATTTTGAGCAAATAAAAGTATTTGCCTGCAAACAAGTATTTGTTCAATGTGAACACAAAAAATCAAATATTTTAGTAATTTTTGAGCAATCATTTATTTGCCGCTATTAAGAAATTTTTGCGAATTTCCGATAATTTAGCAATTTTTTTTTTACTGAATTTTTGCTATTCCTTATTTTAGGCACATTTAATACATTTTATGTCTTGTTTTAAATATCTAAATTTTTTGCGAATTTTCGCTATTTTTGCCACATTTTTTTTTTTTTTTTGTTTTTTCCCGACATTTTGTTTTTTAACCGATTTAGCGATTTTAAATACATATACATATTTAAGGATTTGGATCCCAGTTTTTCGCAAATTTTAGCCATGTTCCCGTTACCCATTGTCTTCCAGTTTTTTTTTTCTTTTTACATTCTCCTGTTTTAACACTATAAGAGATGCTGAGAGAAACGTCGATAAAAAAGTCGGAATCGTATAAGAATTCTGTCAGATTTATGACCCAAAAACGTATGAAGTGGTTGGTTGACACGAAGTCTGACAGACATGTCGTGGGAAATTTTGGTTTTTTTGTCGACATTTCTGATAGATATCTGACAGAAATCTAATGAAAAAGGCATGGAAAATGTTGATGAGCTAGCCGAGATTCTTATTATGTTTGAACTGATAACTGAAAGAATTCCTTTTATTGCAAAACATTTAAAAGTATATAATTATAAATTTTACACGTACGTACTGTTTTTTTAATCTTTTTATCTTGAAACAGTAAAATAAGAAATGACAATTGTCATTATTTTCACAAAAAAAAAAAATACGTTAGACACATCTGCAAGAATTCCGTCGGAACTCTATTAGACATATCTGTCTAATATATCCATTCGAAATCGATTAGAAATCGCCCAGACAGTAAGTATATTCAATGTCTGACAGAAATCTGAACGAAGTCTCTAAGAATGAAGTCAGACGTTTGCAAGATTCAGACAACGGGAGTGTAGACATGCTGCTCCATAAAAATAACCGACTTGTCAAAATTGTCTTCATATAAAACAAAAACAATTTAACGCACAAATTTTGGCTCATATACACGAAATTTGACAATTGTGTTCCAACTGGGGTAAGCAGCTAACAAACATATGGGCCAACGAGTCTACCTTGTGTAGTTGTACCATAACAAATATTTGTTTTAGTCTGAACGCATGGCAACCATGATTCCAAGGCGCATTCAAGGCGAATTCAAACAGGTAAACTCATCTCGTCAGCCGTTCATCAGCTGTTTCCACGGCGAATTAAAAAATATGGTCAAACGTCAAAATATGATTTTGTTTGGAGAAGAAGTTGAATGAAAAGTGTTAAAAATATTATTTTTATAATAAAAAAATGTCAAAACTGCGAATGATTGAAGTGAATTTATTAATTTCTTTTATAAAAAAGTGATAATTTTAATTTGCAATAAAAAAATTTTGACAACCAACCAGAAAATTGTATAAACAAAATACGTGGGGCTTTTTGTAGTTGTAGAGATGAGTTTACCTGTTTGAATTCGCCTTGGGCGCATTCATCTAAACGGTGGTGTCGATACTACAACAAGTAACAACACCAAAAACACAACAATGTATTTTTTTGTTGCTTTCGTTGGCCGATATGTCAAAAACACAAGTAACTTTTGACATTCCTCTCTCTAATTAAGAAAAAAAAGTAGCACAGCTGTGCTTTCAACGCCACCTGAAAAATGAATTCGCCTTGCATGATTCAATATATTTTATTTGACACTATTTGCCAACTGTTTTTACAAACAAAAATTGCCAAATATTTGAGCTTAGTTTGAACTGAGACTCGTGAGCTAGCAGTTCGAATCGTCCAGTTTTTAAAAACGAAATTTTTTTATTTTTATTTAATTTTTTCATGTCCTAAAAACGATTTTAAAATTATAAAGCTTTTTATTGTCAATTACACATGGTGTTTTCTTTTCTGAAAAAGTGTTCTGTTTTAAAATTGCAACGTGTTCTTTTCTGAAGATGTTCCCCGTAAAAAGAAAAAAATGCTAAATGTTCAACACTCATTTTAATTTAAGGGGCATGTGTGTAGCACTAGATTAACAGCTGGTTTTGTTATTAGCTCTGTTTCTTTACTCTACTTTGGGATCCCTCGGGATCCCAATTTGCACGAAAAGCGTTCCCGTACTTTTAATTTGTGTAAATGAGAGCGGATTTGAGAGAATAAAATTCTTCTTCTTCTTGCACGAAACAGCCCAGAATTTTTCTTCGTGCAAATTGTGTAAATTGTCAAACAGCTGTAAAACATAAACAAAACAAAAAAAAAAAGGAAAATAGTTCATGATCCAAATTCTGGAAAAAGTGTTCTGGAATAAAACAATGTACTTAAATAAAAAGTTTTGTACTGAAGTATTAGGGAAACATAATGTTAGTTATTGTAAAAGTGTTTGTTTTGTTTTATTTTGAGTAAAAGTTGTTTAATTCTAGAACCAATATAAAATTTTTCAAAAGTGGCGCAATTTTTGTTTTCGTTGTAAAGACTGTCAAACCACAGAATTTTTATTTCGTGCTTAAAATTTTGTTTTTTCTGTTCCCGTACTTTCGTGTAATGTTGTCTTTTTATGAGAGAAATTTATGCTTGCTCTCATTTGCACGAACTTTACCCAAAAAGTAAAGAAACAGAGCTATTATATCAGCAAAAATAAATTACATATTTTTTTAGTTCGTCTCTCGTATTTTTTTTTTACTTAGAAATTAGCGGTATAAAAGGCTCCAAATTTTTAACGATAATTGTACTTTATTGTTTTATGCCGAAACTTGTGTTCTTCTGTAAACGTAAAATATACAACACTTCTTAAAAATCAGGTTAACATTTTAAAATATAGCCAGATCCCATGTAACACTTATGGTACACTTTTTTTTAGAAAATAAAACGCCAACAGTATTTTATTTCATTTCGCATGCAGACATATACATATGTATGTACATTAGAATATTTCGGTCCCCATACAAAAAAAAAGTTGAGCCAGTCACCCCATAGGATTAAAGATTAGTTGAAAAGAATTCCAGAAAAAAATTTTTAATTTTTTGCCACGCCTCTGGATACCGCCCTTTTAGTTTTTGTGTACAGCGTCGCTACACTCACAATATTATTACAGTAACGGACTGTAGTTTATTTAAGAAATATTCCGTTCAGTTATTTTTAAATAAATAAACATTTAAAATTCCAAGCAAATTAATTTTTAACTGATTCTAACAATTATTCAAAAAACTAAGTGCATATTAATACGGATTTTCAGTTGCAGTTAATATTGTCCGTTGATTGAGTTAAATGCTTCTTTATGTTAAAGTAAATAAAAATGTAATTTAAAGCAACGAAAAGTTCATTTAATTTTTACTGTCAAAAATTCAACCGCGAATTCCGTAAAAACAAATCAATATTCAGTTATCTTTTATAAATTAATTGTCAAAAAAGTAACTACATATTCCGTAAAAACAAATAAATATGCAGTTATTTTATAAAATTTTAATGTCAAAAATTCAACACCATATTCAGTAAAAACAATTAAATATTCAGTTATTTTCTATAATTGTACTACCAAAAATTAATGTTTACTTACATATTGTTTGCTTGTTTTGTGCAAGGCCCATTGAAAAGGTCTGCGCAAGAAGCCTGATGATCATTGTTTATGTTCTTTTTAGTTGTCAAAAGTTGTTTACATTTTGCTTACATGTGCATGTATACGTTAATGGTATGCCACACATACACGTTTTTTCCTTTTGCTTTGTATATGTGGTAGTAAATTTTTGACAACTAAAAAGAATCGTTTTTTGTTTTTGTACAAGTAAGCAGACCTGATAGATGGGCCTTGGTTTTGTGTAAGCAATACCCATTTTCTATTTGTTGAATTTTTGACAGTAAAATTTTACAAAATAACTGAATATTTATTTGATTTTACGGAATATGGTGTTGAATTTTTGACAGTAAAAATTAAATGAACTTTTTGTTAAAAATAAATGAAAAATAGGTAGACCGGTTTTTAATTGAACTTTCATTTATTTTATATGTATTACAATTTCAGTTAATTTTACGTACAGAATATTGTGAGTGTACTTAAAGTCCGATCATAAAACAGTTTATATCGTTATTCATGGCTTGTCTATGGCTTCATTTTAGCCTTTGGGGACATTTTGGTCCGACATCAAATTCTGGGCGCCACTTATGCCATCTCGTAACGTTACACCCTAATGTCCAATTTTTTGCACGTGGCAAGGAAGTCCTTCTAAAACTTTGTACTTTTAGTCTTTAATATACTCACTTTTATGCCACGCCCCAAAACTAGGCCCACTTTTCTTTACTTATATACATATATGGGTTATTTAAAATTTTTTGAGCACCAGCTGAAACCGACATACTATGGCTGGTATTTTAAGTTTTATGAATTGAAAAAAACGTTGTACAGGGTTTGGATGACTATACTTAAGAGATATGTCGTGCAAAGTTTTACGTTGAAAAGTCTTCCCCTTAAGAATTGGTGGTCATCTAAAATTCGAAAAATTAAAAAAACGACTTGAAACTTGCAAGAGTTTTTTCATCCATTCCGTTTTCTTTGTAATATTTTTTAGCTTTCAGATCCAAACCAATACAAAATATAGTCACAAGACTTGGAGGATATGTCCATTAAAAAAAATTTTTTGATATCGCTGCTGGGTGAAAAGTTGCATGGTGGTTTGCAAGTGAAACCAAAATTTTCCGAATTTTGAACTTTTTGAAGTTTTTACATAGGGGTTTTGCGCCATTTAATAAGAATTAGTTTTAAGCGCAGAATTAAATAAACTGCGTAATTTTATAAAGTTTGAGGTATATCAAGTTGGAGTCAGCGCACCAATAACGTATCACGGACATCACAAACTTAAAAGAAATTAGCGTAAAAAAAAACTACGTAAAGGGCACCTCCGAGGCGAAAACGCACTTTAAAATTTTTAAACGCAAACATTTTATGAACTTTTGAAAATTGTTGCAAAATATCAAATTTTTTAAGCTTTTTTTATATCAAAACATGGCATGGGAACATGTTTAGGTATCCAAATACATATATTCCTCGCGACGGACTAAACTGATAAAGTGCAAAAAAAACAATTTTTTTCAACCCTGGCGCGTGCAGCGGCAGTTTATTCCACACACATTTCGCTTTGTGACAACTAAAGCGCTGTATCAATTCCGCTCAAACGTACATCGAATAGAAGACTTTACTGAACTTGATACTAAAATTTAAAACGCACCAAAAAATGTTAAGGATTTTAAATTTAATAGAGGAAACAAAATGTTTCTAACCTCAAAAAGCATCCTTGTATGAAATATTTGATTCGGTTTTAGATTATACATTTTAAAAATCCTGAAATTCACACTTTTTGAATAATTTTAACAACTTTATTAACTGAGACACATTGGTCTGCAACCACACCTGTTTCAATTTCACAATTTAAGGGCTGTGAACAACCTTTCCGCCTGAGAGACCGTCGTAAAAAGAAAACTGAGAAGCGAAACAAATAATGATCATAGTAGACTTTGCTGAATGCTTCTAAGAATAAATATTTGAGTAAAACCAAGGCCCATCTATCAGGTCTGCTTACTTGTACAAAAACAAAATACGATTCTTTTTAGTTGTCAAAAATTTACTACATACATATACAAAGCAAAAGGAAAAAACGTGTATGTGTGGCATATCATTAACGTATACATGCACATGTAAGCAAAGTGTAAACAACTTTTGAATACTAAAAAGAACATAAACAATAACATCAGGCTTCTTGCGCAGACCTTTTCAATGGGCCTTGAGTAAAACCAAGGCCCATCTATCAGGTCTGCTTACTTGTACAAAAACAAAAAACGATTCTTTTTAGTTGTCAAAAATTTACTACCACATTTACAAAGCAAAAGGAAAAAACGTGTATGTGTGGCATACCATAAACGTAAAGAAACGTATACATGCACATGTAAGCAAAATGTAAACAACTTTTGACAACAAAAAAGAACATAAACAATGATCATCAGGCTTCTTGCGCAGACCTTTTCAATGGGCCTTGGGTAAAACAATTTAAATAAATTTTTATATGCATACACGATAAAAAAAATTTTTTTTATTTTTTTCAGTGTACTTTAAAAAGCTTTTACAAATATTTTAGTGTGCTAAGAAAGCCCTTAAGGGGTATTATCCACACGCGTTATCCTTTTTCAATTTTAACAAAAACTGTTATTTCAATAAGTAGACGAATAATTGAGCTCAAGGCCTTAGTTTTTTAATAAATTTTATTTATTTATTTTTATATGTATATCAATATTTCGTAACCCTACGGGAAACATCTTCAGGATAAAAATATAGACATTTTTATTAATTAGAGTAACAATATACATATGTACGTTCATGCAACGACTGCCCGCTAATCCGGGGCCTAATTCTGGCAGTCGTGATCGAGTAATTTCTCGATTCGAAAGCAATTTATTATTTAATTATTTCAGTCAATACTGAACGAATCGGAATAATTTTTTCAGTGTTATAAAGCATTAATTTTAGTTTCACAATACTGAAAAAATAATTTTGATTCGTTAAGTATCGACTGAAATAAAATTGCTTTCGAATCGAGGAAGTACTCGATCACGACTGCCAGAATTAGGCCCCCGATCTTTATTGTACTCCAGTACATAATAATAATTAAAAACTGTAATTTTTACATTTTTTTTTTTTAATTTTTAACTTTAAACCGCAGTAACGGATTTCACATGCTCAAATATCGGTTTATACGCACGCAAATCAACATTGATGTCAGACAAAAAAAAATGTCTAGGTGCCGTAAGTTTTTGAAGTTGTCCATATGTATTACATTGAACTTCTTGTTTTTAACGACGACCCAATTTTTGCTTTTGCACATAAATATCGTTTACAATCAGAGAAACAATTTCGTTTTTTCCTCTATCTTTTTTCTTCCCAAAGCAAAATGTATTAACAAAGTGACCTCAGTACTACAACAATGAAACAATAGAAAAAACAACAGGCATTTTGTTGCTAGAATTTAGACGGCAAATGTCAAAATGCCTTTATAAAAAATGTAAATAAACAAAAAAAAAATGACGAACAGCTGCGCTTGTCAGGTCACTTTATTAGTACATTCTGTCCCAAAGTATTTCATATATTTTCCTTTAATTTTCAGAACAAAAATGTAACTAAAATTTTTTTAAAAATGTAACTTAAGTTGAGTCAACTAGAACTTCAGCAACATTTTGTATGAAATTGTTTCTGACGTTTAAAATAATTTTATTTATGTGCTGTTTTCACAACACAAGTGACAAGTGAGTGTTTTGCATATAAATTTTACTACACGTTCAGTCACTTGTGTTGTGAAAACAGCACATTAGTGTTAAATGAAAATTTTAACTTATTGAAAAAAGTAATAATAAATGCATAATATTGTCGTGGGTAAAATTTGCAAACGGTTTCTTAATGGAAAATGTGTGTGGTGGCGAAAAAAATTGTTGCTCTATTATGAACACCAAGTGAAAATGTATCTGTGATTGTGAATGAAGCTTCAATCAATAAAACCAAAATAAAAAAAAATTTTGAAAAATTCTGAAATTTGGGGTTTTCAGATTGTTGCCATTAGGCAACAATTTAATTAAGGTTTTAAAAAAAATTTTTTCATTTTGTTTTAAAAATTTTTTTGGACTAGTTCAAACAATTTTTTGGCGTTTGGTCATACCTCATACCAAGGCGAATTCATACAAGGTGGTTTTATTTTGAAAACGTTTACAACACTGCAAAATATTTTAACGCTGTGTCAAAAATAATACAACACAGTAGTAAACAATTTAAACAAATATTTCATTTCCTTTTTAATTTTAAATTGTTTATTTTGAAATTTAATGATTTAAAAAAATTTTAAATTTCATTATTTTAAGCGAAACTAATAAAATTTAGTAAATATTCTCCAGAACCACATGAACGGTATAACATTTTGACACAAGGTTAGTAATCAGCTGTTGCTTACGTAGCAAGATAAGGTCACCTGGTGTAAATTCGCCTTGCATTTAACTATACAAAAATACATATTGATCAACTTAACTATGCAAAAGAGATTTGCTTGTTGTAATTTTTAAGTTACTTTTGTGTATTTAGTTAATAACCCAGTAAAAACTTCGCTTACTTTTTCAAAATGAAGAAGGTATATGTGTAAATATACCTTGAAAATGAATAGCTACTCTCACTCATTATTTAGTAGCTTTCTTCTATAACTACAGTACAATACGCATATAAGAAACTCGCTTATAAGAAAAACTGGGTTATAAGAAAGACATCTTCAGACACCATTCACATTTGTATATATCTGCGTGCTAAATAATCCTCATATAAGAAACTCGCTTATAAATAAGAAAAACTCTTCTATAAGAAACAAATTCTGAAGAAAAATTATGCTCATTCCATAGAAAATGGTACGTGTATAAGAAAGTAGTATATATTCTCACAATTGAATTTTTTTTCCTCGGTTAAAATAGATTTTTTTTTGTGTATAATTTACAATTTACATCTGTTCAGTGTTACTTCATATTTAGTATTTATTAAGTAAAAACATTATTTTTAACTATGTATTTATTCTTCTTACTGATTTTTTATCAAATCTAATTTTAAAACTAGGAATTAATATTTTTTTTTACCAAATTTCTTTTTTTTTTATCAAATGTGACTTCTTTAAGTGAAGTGCAATCACCTGTTTTGTTTTTGTTATGTTTCTATATTTAGGCCCAGGCCCACGATGTCGACAAGAACATTTCTTTCGTATATTTTATTGAAAGCAAAAACAAATTTTAGTTTTTTACTATTGTTTTCAATATAAATATGCGAAAAACAATTGTCTTGTCGACATCATGGGCCTGGCAGTTAGTTCTGTACTTATGTATATATTTATATTTGTACGACAAATAAACGAAATTTAGTATGTATAAGAATTAAACAGTTTTATTTCAATTACTATATATTTCTATAGGACATTTTTTAAATTCTGTTACTGATGTATATAAGAAAATATCTTTCTTATATGGATGTTACAGATATAAGAAAATATCTTTCTTATTTGCGTGTTGCAGATTTAAGAAAGAAAATCGGTGCATTTTTAGGCTTTCTTATATGCGTATTGTACTGTATATCTATAAAAATTTCTATAACTACTTTTTTCTGGATGTATGTAGGTAAAACAAATAATGACTTACTTTTGAATGCGTTCATTTTGGGACATCCCTTGTAAAATTCATTGGTTCTTTCAGTAGAATTGTAAGTAGTGCTGTTATGTTTTTCTGATTACCAAACACATTATTTTGTAGGCGAAGTTTTTACTGGGAAGTGAAGTTATTTGCGGAATTCACGGTTTGTTAAACAAATCATGATTTACAACACGACAACAAAATGCAAACATTTTAAATTTACTCAATATACCGTTATATATTCTCAATGATTCTTTATTAATAAAAATCAAACTGGAAGACAATACAGATGAATGGAGTTTATACATGCTATTTTTTGTTTGTACCATTAAAGAAGTTTTTATATGGAATTTTTAGTTATAAATATTAATATAAATATAAATTTGGATTTAAACATAAACTAATCCAATTTAATACCAACACAATGCAAACGTTTTAATACCTACGTCTTCTTTTAGTAAAGGGTATAGTTTTTGGATAGGAGTAAAAAAGTGAAGCTTTAGTAGTTTATCTAATGTTTTTTTTAATAAAATTATTGAAAATTTAATTTTTCTTTTTATTGTTTTCGAATAAGCACCACTGTAGATTTTATATGCATTTAAGAATTGATCTCATTTTTTTCTTTGTATGTTAATGTTTAAATTTCTTCAATCGTACTACCTATTAACAATTGCTCAAAGTGATTGCACAACAAACATTATAATCAACACCACTTAAGTGCTTTATATCATGGATTGTAGTACAAATAAGAAAACAAAACATTAGAACTACGTCATACTGTAGGTATTATGTACAATGTATTACATACATTAATTTTCGTAGTTTAAGATAATGAAGACACGAATGGATGGTTGGGTTGGTTAGTTGATAGTGATATCGATTTTCACAGTTAACGAAAAACGTTTACAACAGATGTAGCACAAAATTTTCAAATGCAATGAAATCAATAAAGCTCACCAATTTGGGATCATGCTTCCATTCGCCATCAACACAAAATTTATACTGATGATCTCCTTCGGGCAAATCAATAATGGTAACAAAATTTCCATGACTGCGTACCATTGGTATAGGTTTCCATTTGGTAAAAGTACCAGAAATCATAACATTCTGGCCACCACCATCCCAACGCAAAACGGTAGGTAATGCGGGATTACGCAAATTCATACCATAAACGTAAAGAAACGTATACATGCACATGTAAGCAAAATGTAAACAACTTTTGACAACAAAAAAGAACATAAACAATGATCATCAGGCTTCTTGCGCAGACCTTTTCAATGGGCCTTGGGTAAAACAATTTAAATAAATTTTTATATGCATACACGATAAAAAAAATTTTTTTTATTTTTTTCAGTGTACTTTAAAAAGCTTTTACAAATATTTTAGTGTGCTAAGAAAGCCCTTAAGGGGTATTATCCACACGCGTTATCCTTTTTCAATTTTAACAAAAACTGTTATTTCAATAAGTAGACGAATAATTGAGCTCAAGGCCTTAGTTTTTTAATAAATTTTATTTATTTATTTTTATATGTATATCAATATTTCGTAACCCTACGGGAAACATCTTCAGGATAAAAATATAGACATTTTTATTAATTAGAGTAACAATATACATATGTACGTTCATGCAACGACTGCCCGCTAATCCGGGGCCTAATTCTGGCAGTCGTGATCGAGTAATTTCTCGATTCGAAAGCAATTTATTATTTAATTATTTCAGTCAATACTGAACGAATCGGAATAATTTTTTCAGTGTTATAAAGCATTAATTTTAGTTTCACAATACTGAAAAAATAATTTTGATTCGTTAAGTATCGACTGAAATAAAATTGCTTTCGAATCGAGGAAGTACTCGATCACGACTGCCAGAATTAGGCCCCCGATCTTTATTGTACTCCAGTACATAATAATAATTAAAAACTGTAATTTTTACATTTTTTTTTTTTAATTTTTAACTTTAAACCGCAGTAACGGATTTCACATGCTCAAATATCGGTTTATACGCACGCAAATCAACATTGATGTCAGACAAAAAAAAATGTCTAGGTGCCGTAAGTTTTTGAAGTTGTCCATATGTATTACATTGAACTTCTTGTTTTTAACGACGACCCAATTTTTGCTTTTGCACATAAATATCGTTTACAATCAGAGAAACAATTTCGTTTTTTCCTCTATCTTTTTTCTTCCCAAAGCAAAATGTATTAACAAAGTGACCTCAGTACTACAACAATGAAACAATAGAAAAAACAACAGGCATTTTGTTGCTAGAATTTAGACGGCAAATGTCAAAATGCCTTTATAAAAAATGTAAATAAACAAAAAAAAAATGACGAACAGCTGCGCTTGTCAGGTCACTTTATTAGTACATTCTGTCCCAAAGTATTTCATATATTTTCCTTTAATTTTCAGAACAAAAATGTAACTAAAATTTTTTTAAAAATGTAACTTAAACATTCGGCTGCAATTAAATTTAGCTGGTGCCTGCCAGAGAATCAATTAAATTTTTCATATAATAATAATAAGCGGGAATTGCCGCTTTTTATCATTGAATCATATTTTTCGCAGTGTCAAACTAATGACGGGAAGTCCCGTTGTGACTGATCACACTCAAAAACTCAATTAATTTGACGTCAATGTAAAGCTTATACACGTTGTGCGGGAATTCCCGCAATTTGTTTCATTGAAGACGTTTACACAAAAAAAAACACAGCAAAGACATAAGAATGATGGATTAATTTAAATGGCAATTCTCATGTTAAATTGGAGTTTGGTTGTTAGTTTAACCATCCAGCAACTCTATTGCTGTGCAATGGTAAAAATATATCAGTTTGACCGTTAACAAATTTGATTTGAACATAAGCGGCAATTCCCGTCATTAGTTTATGTGAAGACCAAAGAACGACGGGAATTCCCGCAGTTAAGCCGAATGTGTTAAGTTGAGTCAACTAGAACTTCAGCAACATTTTGTATGAAATTGTTTCTGACGTTTAAAATAATTTTATTTATGTGCTGTTTTCACAACACAAGTGACAAGTGAGTGTTTTGCATATAAATTTTACTACACGTTCAGTCACTTGTGTTGTGAAAACAGCACATTAGTGTTAAATGAAAATTTTAACTTATTGAAAAAAGTAATAATAAATGCATAATATTGTCGT
Source organism: Pollenia labialis (assembly GCA_949318255.1). NCBI lineage: Eukaryota > Metazoa > Arthropoda > Insecta > Diptera > Polleniidae > Pollenia > Pollenia labialis. The sequence goes on from OX439143.1 coordinate 57,362,326, forward strand.
GGGTAAAATTTGCAAACGGTTTCTTAATGGAAAATGTGTGTGGTGGCGAAAAAAATTGTTGCTCTATTATGAACACCAAGTGAAAATGTATCTGTGATTGTGAATGAAGCTTCAATCAATAAAACCAAAATAAAAAAAAATTTTGAAAAATTCTGAAATTTGGGGTTTTCAGATTGTTGCCATTAGGCAACAATTTAATTAAGGTTTTAAAAAAAATTTTTTCATTTTGTTTTAAAAATTTTTTTGGACTAGTTCAAACAATTTTTTGGCGTTTGGTCATACCTCATACCAAGGCGAATTCATACAAGGTGGTTTTATTTTGAAAACGTTTACAACACTGCAAAATATTTTAACGCTGTGTCAAAAATAATACAACACAGTAGTAAACAATTTAAACAAATATTTCATTTCCTTTTTAATTTTAAATTGTTTATTTTGAAATTTAATGATTTAAAAAAATTTTAAATTTCATTATTTTAAGCGAAACTAATAAAATTTAGTAAATATTCTCCAGAACCACATGAACGGTATAACATTTTGACACAAGGTTAGTAATCAGCTGTTGCTTACGTAGCAAGATAAGGTCACCTGGTGTAAATTCGCCTTGCATTTAACTATACAAAAATACATATTGATCAACTTAACTATGCAAAAGAGATTTGCTTGTTGTAATTTTTAAGTTACTTTTGTGTATTTAGTTAATAACCCAGTAAAAACTTCGCTTACTTTTTCAAAATGAAGAAGGTATATGTGTAAATATACCTTGAAAATGAATAGCTACTCTCACTCATTATTTAGTAGCTTTCTTCTATAACTACAGTACAATACGCATATAAGAAACTCGCTTATAAGAAAAACTGGGTTATAAGAAAGACATCTTCAGACACCATTCACATTTGTATATATCTGCGTGCTAAATAATCCTCATATAAGAAACTCGCTTATAAATAAGAAAAACTCTTCTATAAGAAACAAATTCTGAAGAAAAATTATGCTCATTCCATAGAAAATGGTACGTGTATAAGAAAGTAGTATATATTCTCACAATTGAATTTTTTTTCCTCGGTTAAAATAGATTTTTTTTTGTGTATAATTTACAATTTACATCTGTTCAGTGTTACTTCATATTTAGTATTTATTAAGTAAAAACATTATTTTTAACTATGTATTTATTCTTCTTACTGATTTTTTATCAAATCTAATTTTAAAACTAGGAATTAATATTTTTTTTTACCAAATTTCTTTTTTTTTTATCAAATGTGACTTCTTTAAGTGAAGTGCAATCACCTGTTTTGTTTTTGTTATGTTTCTATATTTAGGCCCAGGCCCACGATGTCGACAAGAACATTTCTTTCGTATATTTTATTGAAAGCAAAAACAAATTTTAGTTTTTTACTATTGTTTTCAATATAAATATGCGAAAAACAATTGTCTTGTCGACATCATGGGCCTGGCAGTTAGTTCTGTACTTATGTATATATTTATATTTGTACGACAAATAAACGAAATTTAGTATGTATAAGAATTAAACAGTTTTATTTCAATTACTATATATTTCTATAGGACATTTTTTAAATTCTGTTACTGATGTATATAAGAAAATATCTTTCTTATATGGATGTTACAGATATAAGAAAATATCTTTCTTATTTGCGTGTTGCAGATTTAAGAAAGAAAATCGGTGCATTTTTAGGCTTTCTTATATGCGTATTGTACTGTATATCTATAAAAATTTCTATAACTACTTTTTTCTGGATGTATGTAGGTAAAACAAATAATGACTTACTTTTGAATGCGTTCATTTTGGGACATCCCTTGTAAAATTCATTGGTTCTTTCAGTAGAATTGTAAGTAGTGCTGTTATGTTTTTCTGATTACCAAACACATTATTTTGTAGGCGAAGTTTTTACTGGGAAGTGAAGTTATTTGCGGAATTCACGGTTTGTTAAACAAATCATGATTTACAACACGACAACAAAATGCAAACATTTTAAATTTACTCAATATACCGTTATATATTCTCAATGATTCTTTATTAATAAAAATCAAACTGGAAGACAATACAGATGAATGGAGTTTATACATGCTATTTTTTGTTTGTACCATTAAAGAAGTTTTTATATGGAATTTTTAGTTATAAATATTAATATAAATATAAATTTGGATTTAAACATAAACTAATCCAATTTAATACCAACACAATGCAAACGTTTTAATACCTACGTCTTCTTTTAGTAAAGGGTATAGTTTTTGGATAGGAGTAAAAAAGTGAAGCTTTAGTAGTTTATCTAATGTTTTTTTTAATAAAATTATTGAAAATTTAATTTTTCTTTTTATTGTTTTCGAATAAGCACCACTGTAGATTTTATATGCATTTAAGAATTGATCTCATTTTTTTCTTTGTATGTTAATGTTTAAATTTCTTCAATCGTACTACCTATTAACAATTGCTCAAAGTGATTGCACAACAAACATTATAATCAACACCACTTAAGTGCTTTATATCATGGATTGTAGTACAAATAAGAAAACAAAACATTAGAACTACGTCATACTGTAGGTATTATGTACAATGTATTACATACATTAATTTTCGTAGTTTAAGATAATGAAGACACGAATGGATGGTTGGGTTGGTTAGTTGATAGTGATATCGATTTTCACAGTTAACGAAAAACGTTTACAACAGATGTAGCACAAAATTTTCAAATGCAATGAAATCAATAAAGCTCACCAATTTGGGATCATGCTTCCATTCGCCATCAACACAAAATTTATACTGATGATCTCCTTCGGGCAAATCAATAATGGTAACAAAATTTCCATGACTGCGTACCATTGGTATAGGTTTCCATTTGGTAAAAGTACCAGAAATCATAACATTCTGGCCACCACCATCCCAACGCAAAACGGTAGGTAATGCGGGATTACGCAAATTCTCTTCATCCTGTTGTTTCTGTGTTAAGTTGTTGTCACCTCCTTCGACAGCGGAAAAATCTTTATGCTGAGGCATAATTTGAGTTACAGTCGATGATGATGATGAAGTTGTAGTGCCCTCCGATATAGTACTTGAGCGTTTGCGCGGTTCAATTGAACTAAACTCAGGGTCGACAGAGACAGCAGTTGTTTGTTGTTGTTGCTGTTCGTTTGCCGCTTTGCCTATTGGTTTCGTGTAATATGGTTCGGATGTTGTTTCGTCATCTTCTTGTGATGAGCCACCTTGTAGAACTGAATCACGCTTTTTATCAAATGTGAATGCCTGCCCACCACTTACGGCCGCAATACCCTGAGCCGCAGAGCCACTCTCTCCCCGTAGGGGTAATTCACGAAAGGGTGAATTTGGTGTAGAGATGTCACTGGACTTGTGGCGTTCTCTATGCATACTAGTGCTCCCAGCGTTTCCCATATTTATTTTATATATGACACAAGTTAATAATTCTTAATAAAACCAAAAAATTAATCAACAAAGGATTACATATGGACGTTTATCGTTTTTGGCACTATTAATTAGAAATTGCTATTTTATTGGCAGCTTTTTATTACTCTAGCAATTCTTTGTTTAATTCCATAAAATTATTGTCGTTTCTTTTAAGCAAATTTCATAAATTACGTTTTGTATTTCAATGTCAAATAGAAGGAAATTTTCTTTTTTGACAATACTTTTCTCTTAGTTTTCTTACATCTCTCACTTATTTCGCACGCTTTTTCTGTTGAAATACTTGTTTACCTTCGTTTCTTTTATGGCAAACAAAGAATTTAATGAAGAGAAATAATAAGGAAATAATAATGAAAATTAAAATGAAAACAAAAGGGATAAAAAATAAAAAACATATGTTTCACACAGAGTTGCTTAAGCTATTTTTAGACGACATGTATATATCAAGGCGAATTCAAACAGGTAAACTCATCTCGTCAGCCGTTCATCAGCTGTTTCCACGGCGAATTACAAAATATGGTGAAACGTCAAAATATGATTTTGTTTTGAGAAGAAGTTGATTGAAAAGTGCTAAAAATATTTTTTTTATAATAAAAATATTTCAAAACCGCGAATGATTGAAGTGAATTTAATAATTTTTTTTATAAAAAAGTGATAATTTTAATTTGCAATAAAAAAATTTTGACAGCTAATCATTAAATTGCAAAAACAAAATACATGGGGCTTTTTGTAGTTGTAGAGTTGAACTTACCTGTTATGAATTCGCCTTGGTATATATCAATGTAGCTGTCAAATATCCCACTGCAAAGTACAGAAAACTAACAGATCTGTAAAAAGGGACGTGTGAAAAGTGCCCAAATCAGTAGCGAAGGCAGCTTTCGAAGAAAAAGACAGAAGGCTTTTTTTGATAGTGAAGTGGCAATGTGTAAAAACAGGCCGCAACAATCAACACAAATGGCGTGATCAAAACAAAAATAACAAAACACAAACCACGTTAAACAATTGTATTAGTTCAACAATCACGTGTTTTGTGCAGAAAAAACTTATTTAGTAATATTGTTTTGTTTTATAATTTTATTTACTTACTTAAATATTATTTACTCGTGTTGTGGTAAACTTAAAAGTTAATTTTTACAACAGTTTTGCAAATAAATCTCAACTTAATAAATTTGTGTTCGTTGTATTGCGGCATAAAAGATGATGCAAAAAGAAATGCAAAAGGGCAGCTTTCTTAGAAAGAGAAAAAAACGCAAAATCGTCCGTCTCGTGACAGTTCTGTTAGAACTCTGTGCTGCAAATTGCATGCATGTCGTAACCCTGCTTTAACTCATTCAAGTCACAAATGTGTGTCTGTGTTCAAGTTATTACCTGTAAGTAGGCTATACGTATTATATGCGTAAGCTGGCATTTAAAAAAAAACAAAAATAAAATCAAAATATATTTTATTCCGTACGTAAAGTACGATCGGTTCCGCACTTTGCTTAAAATAATTATTATTACTTTTTCAAATGAGATTGATGTTTAAAAATAAAATCAATTGTCTACTTTATGTATATTTGCAAAAAAAAAAATCAAGAAATATTTCTTAATATACTTTTAAAAAGTTAAATCTATAATTATTATTATTTCCGCAATAAAGTAAATTTGGTAACAAGTGTCAAGCAATTAGTGCTGGTTCACACACGTCAAGTTTGACTCGTCAAGTCTTGAGCATTTAGGAGAGAAGGGAAAAGAGAAGGCCATTTCTTTTCCCTCTCTCCTAAAAACTCAAGACTTGACGAGACAAACTTGACGTGTGTGAACCGGCACTTACTGTCTTGCAAGTTGTCGCAAGTACGAAAAATTTACCTTTTATATTTAATAATTTTCTTTGCCCATTTACTTTAATTATATGTAAACAAATGAATCCCTTTAAACCTAGATTAATTAAATTAAAAATATCTATTTTCTGACATTTTGTTTGAAAATACAGTATAACCACTCTAATCCGGACATTCGCTAATTCGGAATATCTAGTAATCCGGACATTTGCATTTTGGACAGTTTAGTAATTTTTTATCCATAGCCCGGACAAGGGTTTTTCACAGTCAAATATGTTCGTTATTTTACCACCAGGAAAAATTAGTACATATGCATGTATTTGTGTATGAGCAAGAATTAAATAACGCGTAAAATAGTTTAGTTTATTTGAGTTTTTGTGGAGTAATTACGAAAATATGGCACCTGTTAACAAACGACAACATAAAACATTAGCGTTGGCAGAAAAGTGCACAATTTTGGATACAATTGATTGTGGAAAATCAATCAGACAAGTGGCTGAACAATATATGGAGTCTCTAAGTGGACAATTTTTGATATAAAATCAAGAAAATATGTTTCTCAAGCTTCAAAGAGATCAGGATTACATAATATGTGTATTCAAACAAAAATAAGCTCTTGTTGTTCAAAATGAATATTTTTGACCACTTTAAGTATTTTTCTTTATGTCTTATGTAAGTAAATTAAACACAAATGAATACTTATGTGTAGCTTTTCTTCTTTTCAGTAATAAAAGTTAATTAAATAGATGTAAATAAACCTATTACGATTAAAGTTTTATTTAAACTGTAGGATTAGAGGTTATGCTGTAAAGGATATTACTTAAATAATATTTTAAAAAAATCGAGCGATTTTGTATGAAAATTTCTTTCAAACAATCTTATTTTTCACTAACAACTAACTTAAAGTTTAAAGTTTTAGCTTTAGTTAGCGACCATTGAAATCCTTGTACCCAGCCGAAGCCCAGCTAGGCATGGAATTTTTAGTTATCGAAGCCTGTGTTTGTTATTTATAAAAATAACACTATTTGACCATTATAGCTTGGCACAAATGGGTTAATAATTTTACATTCTTGGCCTACTAACCTTAAAATCAGCAGTTTTCTTGAACGTAAATGAGTGAGTGTTTCACTGCAAATAGAAATTTAAAGGCAAGTTATTTCAATTTTTAAAAGTATGAGGGTATTGGTAAAAAAATGTGTGTATTAAAACTTGATAGGCAAAACTTGATCGTGTATTAGGGGGCTGAGGTCCGTTGGGCCGAAGGCCGGCTTTGCAGAGAAGCATTAGTTAGCGAAGACGGTTTTTGTTATACCATGGAGGAGAAAATCATTGCGCCCGGCCGAAGGGCGGCTACACAGAAAATAATTCTTTAGCACATCGGAAATAGCCTATTAGTTACAATTTTTTTTTAATCGAGCGTAAAACATTAAAAATACAAAATAAAACAAAATATTTACAATCGTGAGCAAACTACCTTTAATTTGAGTACCTACACATAGATCTGAGTGGATGGGGGCATAAAGTCCCGCCCACCATAAATGTTATTATTTTCGTTTTTCTTGTATGGGGGCGGGGTGGTTTTTTGGATCCAGGCGGCCCACGGGCCTCAGCCCATTAAATTTTAATTTTGGTTTGTTTTTGTTTTTAATTTCAGAGGTGTTTCAAATTTTTTTTCGTAAACTGCACTTTTGCCTATTTTTTTTTAATATATCCCAACCTATTGATCGATTTGGATTAAATCAACAATAAAGTACTCAAAAATATTGTGACTATAATGGGGAACTTTACAGCTGACAAAGCAACTGAGAAATACATGTCGTCTAAAATCAGCTTTAAAAAACAACACAAACTTTTATAATGTTAACTATTCAATGTGCATGACAAAAAAAGAAGAGTAATTTATTTTTGTAAATAAACGTGTTATTTCTTTGTTAGTGAAAAAGTTTTAATTTGATGTTTAGAAATGCCCATTCCTTGCAAATCCAATTGTGGCAACAGTGCTGTTTTAAAGGTATGTTATTTATTACGTTGTAAAATGCTCATTTCAGTTGAGAAATTATATGTTTAGCGTCCTAAAACGGCAGATGCTTTGTGTAAAGAATGTTTTTTTGTTGCATTCGAAGCGGAAATTCATCATACAATCACCTCAAGCAAATTGTTTAGACGCGGCGAAAAGGTTGCTGTTGCAGCAAGTGGTGGAAAAGATTCTACAGTGCTGGCTCATGTGTAAGTTGGTATCAAGGTACATTAACGTACCTTGGTTGGTATTTGTTTCATAACGTATTTCCTATATTGTTACTGCTAATTTTTTTTACGAAATACAAACTTTTAATAAAAATGTTTTGTTTGGACCCAAAGCTTTTAAACGATACCAATATATTGCCCATATATATATATATATGTATATAAGTTCCCGTAGTTCCTATAAGGAGCATAGGGCCATGAATTTTTTGAATTCTTTACACACTGGTGCAAGACGAGTGGTATCCAAGAGCGTACGGACATTCCAGGATCTAAATCGTGTCCATTTTTTCAAGCTGAAGGTCGTCATCGTTTTAGTCTGGTTATTATTTTCATGTGTTGTGTTTTCTGTAATTTCAAAATTTAAGATGAGTAGCTGATTGGGCTAAAGCATCCGATCCTGGAGCTGGGGCTGCCAGCATCGCCTCCATGCAGACAGTGGACTTGGATGACGATGCAGTCATGCTTCTTTAAATATTCATGATTATTTACTTACTTGCCTGAGACGTTAAGATGTTTTGTAACCATTCAGGCTACTTGACTGAGCGCCTTCTCACATTAGCTAGCTTTCAGAGGAATCTGAAATGCCATTGTCCGGGAAATACTTGTCTAAGACCGGAAGTAGTGAGCTGCGTGGAAAGTCGAGTGGCATATTTTTTTAATTTTTTTCGTAGCTTCGTAAACTGCACTTCAGCCAAATCACATACATATTTCAATGAAAACTTAAAACGTCCATAACTCGAAAACTAATGTGCTGTTTTCACAACACAAGTGACTGAACGTGTAGTAAATTTTATATGGAAAACACTCAAAAAACTGAGTGCTTTTCATATAAATTTTACTACACGTTCAGTCACCTGTGTTGTGAAAACAGGACATAAGCGTTTGCGCCAAAAAGTGAGTGAGTTAGAAATTTTATTGAAAACAACAATAAAAAACGAAAATTTGTGTTTGTTTTTAATATAATTTCTCACTCACTCGTTTGCTTACGTTTTCTTAAAACAGGCAGTTCTCAAATTTTTATGACAGCCTTATTTTGAAAGTTCCTAAAAATAATTCAAACAATTTTATATCAAAAATGCTTCAACGGATAGTGAAAAGATTTGCACAGGGACCCCAATAGGGATGAATTATAGGTTTAGTAAAATTTATATGAAAAGCACTCAGTTTTTTGAGTGTTTTCCATATAAATTTTACTACACGTTCAGTCACTTGTGTTGTGAAAACAGCACATAAATAACAATTTTCATTTAATATATTTAATTTTGGTTATCGTAACGAATTAAAGAAAAAATATTTTTTTGTTGATTATAAATAACAATTACTACTTCAACCAGGGATGATAAATGAGAAAACCAATATCGTACCAACGAACTTTTAAGATCGTACTTTTTCGACCCCAATAGTAAATCATTTTTTTATACATTTTTTTTTTTAATTCTAAATGAATTTAAGTACCTTTTTTCATTTGTATTCATTAGCAAAAACAAATAAAAACATGTTCATTAATTAAACATAATAATAGGGTGGTCAAAAATGATTTTCGAGGATTTTTTAAAATATGTAGTTAGTTTTCCAAAATATTCAAATTGTATTTGGTCTAGCCAGACCTGTATCATGCGGTTTTAGGGTCGGGAGAGAGCATATACTCCTCTAAGACTTCCTCCAAAGCCCTCCTACAACCGTCAACTAGCTTTGGGTTCACATAACAGCCCCTTAAGGCCATAAGAGCCGCCTGGCTGTCCACATATATAGTGACCAAAGAGCCCCTATCAATGTTGTCCCTCATCAGTTCCACGGCCCTCAAGACCCCCAGAACCTCCGCTTGAAAGACACTACAGTGGTCAGGAAGCCTATATGACCTTCTAATGTCCAGATCCTCAATGTAGACCGCCGAACCCGTGCCCCTCATCTTCGAGCCATCAGTGAAAATAGCAAATCCATCAAATAATCTACTCCTACCTGACCAGCTCTCCCTAGAAGGCACTATTACCTCTGGCAACCGTCCAAAATCAACCTTGGTGCCCACATAATCAATGGAGCCGGGTGGTACCAGGCAATAGCCATTATCCTCAATCTCACTCAGGATCAGAATCCTAACTGCCCCAGTCTTAAGAATGCTCCTGGCCGTCATTCCCATCACCAGTTGTAGAATAAAAAAGCTAAAGTAAAATATAAATTTTTCCGTATTTCCCCTTTTTGGAACAATTTTTTTTTACTCATTAAAGTATTCAAAATTTCGGTTTTGTAGTGGGAGCCCATAATTTAGTACGAATATGTCAATGAATGGAGAAAAATGTTTTGTAAAAAATAGTACCAAAAATAGTTACGATTTTCACCCCTTAAATGCTCGAGTTTCGAAAAAGTACCAAATTCGTATTCGTATTTTTTTGATATCTTTCGAATGTGGTAAAAACTTTGTTTCTATGTTTATTGGTTCAAAAGTTAGATGGGGTGTCAATAAATTATCAAAATTCATGTTTTATCGGTTAACTCCCTAATTGGGCCGAATTTCAAAAAAGTACCAGACACCTGTCTGCTTATTACATTTTTTTGTATATCTTTTAGTTTTAGATATATAAGGATACCGACTTTTTGCGTTTTTACCCTTTTTTACCCCCTAAACATCTGAATTTCCAAAAATCCCATTTTAGTGGATAGATTTGGGGAGTGACCAATATCTGGTTCAAATTTCAAGTTTTTAGCTTCAAGCGTTTAGGCTGTGCGATGATGAATCAGTCAGTAACGTTACAATTTTATATATGTACATACATACATATGTATATAGATTAGATTTCAAAATAATTACATATTGTTTCTGATATACTCTTAACAGTTTTTTTAAACAATACAATATTTCCCTCGTTTAACTTCTTTATTTTGTGGATGAAAATCAGCGTGTTCAGTTCAAGCCTTTGTTTAATATTCAACCACTTCAACTACTTCGCATATACTCTATTGGTGTATAACGGTTACATTTTAAAATCGAACGTATTTATTTATTTTGAAGTTTTTGTAGTTATTTGTTGGGTTGTGCAGTATGAATAAATTACTGTTGAGCCGTGTTCAAAGTGTGGTTTCCTCTTTTTCTTTCCATTCAGTTTTTTGTTGAAATACTTACCTTTTTTCGATTAATACGTAACTTAATGCATATATCTATTTCGGTCCGACGTTTTCTTACACAGGGTCTTCACCTGAGGTAATATATAGGATTTTTATATCAGAAAACGTCAAATTACGTGTGCACTTTCAAATAGTGTAAGTATTAATATTATAATAAATGTTATGATACAGTTGTTATAAGAAATCTTATAGCAACCCTCCAAGCAATTGGTAGAGTGTTTTTCGATTGTCTACGTAATTTGAACTACTTCGTCATATTTTATAGTTAAACAGTAGATTTTTCAGACTTTAACAACAAAATATTTAGAATCGAATAATGAGTCCTTAAATTCTACGTATTCGTCACTTTAACGAGTTGTTCAGATAGATAACTGTTACATTTATAAAATTACACCCTTTTCAAATTTGTACAAAATGACCGCGGCCCACCCAAACTTAAAATTTCAAACAATTTATATATTCTAAAGCTCTGTTCAGGTCATCAGCAATTCATAAAGATTGGTTCAGCGGTTATAAAGTTCAAATAAACATACAGGGGTGTTCTGGAAACGAAAACTCAAGAATTTAGAAGTTATTTTTAATTTACTTTTAATCTAATTATTATAGTTTTTGTTATAAAATTCTGTTTAATAGAAAAATATTTGTATAAAATCCTTTTATTACAGAAATCTTATTAACAAACGACATTTAAAATTCTTGCGTTTTCGATATCCAGAACACCCCTGTACATACGTTCTATTTTATACTACAGTGGAGGCTCGAAAAAGTTAAATCATAGAAAAGTTAAGTATGTATATGGAAAAGTTAAGCAGCTTTCATTCACCACACGTGATTCTAAAAAGTTAAGTGCTTCTTAACTTTTTAGAGACAATATTTTTTTATTTTGTTTTTCTGTTTCTAAGTGTATCATTTACCGTTAATTAATTTTTTTGCGAATTTTATATACAAACCTAATCTTGCATCATGAATCAAAAAAACAAGATTGCACACTCAGCCGTACAAAAAAAAATTTCTACTGCGCATCTACGTCATCATAGTCTAAATATGAGTGTTTGTTGTAAAAAATGTAAGACACACACAAATGAACACACACAAAGTCTATTGTTTCGTCACACACAAAAATAACGGACCTGCGCAATGCGCAATCTTGTTTATTTGATTCATGATCTTGCATAATGTGTTTGCTCTCATCAGTTGGTTGTGAAAGAAAATAGTCGTAGAATTTGTTTTGTTTTGATCGCAACAATGTTAGCAGCAATTAAGCAAAAAAGGTTATCAGTCGCCGAAAAATGCAAGATTTAAAAAAAATTAGATGAAGGCGTTCTTGCTAATCGATTGGCCAAGGATTTTCATGTTTCTGTATCAGCAATTTTAAAAATTAAAAAAAAAACAAAGCAAACATTTATGCAGCAGTGTCAAATAAGTATCACTCGATTCACATGAGGGCTTTTACGACGTCGTTTTATCTTGATTCCCTTTTAAAGCAACTTCCAAAATCTCTTTGCGTTCATACGATGATTTTTGGTTGCATGTCTTTTTTTATTTACAGTATGGCCTTGATTATCCGTCATTCGATTAACCGGCAGCATCAATTAACTGGAAAATATAATTTGTTTTTGCATTGATTTAAATCACCTTTGTTATCCGAAATTATAAACAAATTATATTTTTCCTTTAAATTAGAACAATCAAACCAAATTTAAATAAACGAAGAAAGAGAATTTCCCAACGTACTGAAAGCATATTCTGCCAATTCTTTTTTTCCCCTATGTTTACATAATAATACATTACATATTTATATAAAATATGAAACACACCAAAAAAAAAATTAATAATCAAGAATGCTGCCGGTCCCGTATGTTATCGATAATCGAGGACTCACTGTATTTTCAACCACACACTTCAAAGTAAGAAAAAGAATAAAGCGTAAAAAGAAAAATTTAAAAGAGGAATATAAAAAACGACATGAAAACACAAACCGAGTCGTTTTGTTTACCCCTCTTTCGTCTCTACACCGCTTGCCATCAAACCAAAAGAGACGTCGACAAAGCGACGTCGTAAAAGCCTCCATGTGAATTGCCTGTATGAAAAAATTAAGTTAAAAACTTTACATAAGGCAGAATACGTCGATTTGTAGGAGCAATTATACAAATGGTTCTTAGATGAACGATGAATAAATAAACAATGTATAAATACACATACAGTGGAGGCTCGAAAAAGTTGAGTAGTTTGTTTTGGGGGTGATGAACTTTTCCGAAATCTTAACTTTTCCGTGGTATGAAAAATGCATGTGGTTATATGTGTATTTATACATTGTTTATTTATTTTTAAATTGTAATTGACTGATAACATTTTTTTGCTTCATTGCTGCTAACATTGTTGCGATCAAAACAAAACAAATTCTACGACTATTTTCATTCACAACCAACTGATGAGAGCAAACACATTATGCAAGATTAGGTTTGTATGTATATAAAATTCGCAAAAAAATTAATTAACGGTAAATGATACACTTAGAAACAGAAAAAGAAAATAAAAAAAAATTGTCTCTAAAAAGTTAAGAAGCACTTAACTTTTTAGAATAACGTGTGGTGAATGAAAGCTGCTTAACTTTTCCATATACTTAACTTTTCTATGACTTAACTTTTTCGAGCCTCCACTGTATAACCACATGCATTTTTCATACCACGAAAAAGTTAAGATTTCGGAAAAGTTCATCACCCCCAAAACAAACTGCTTAACTTTTTCGAGCCTCCACTGTATAAGTAAGTATGTACATATCTGGATTATCTCATCTAACCTTTTAAAATATAAGTTCAGACTTTATCTGTTAGTAGTATCTAAGTAAGGGTCCGTTCGTAAATGCACCCAACACTACTTGCCATCGTGCAAGCAAACTTTGGCTGATTTTATAAACGCATCACTATAAGGAATAGCTTCATAAACTCCATAGCCTTTAGTCCCCATTTACAATGTGGCAAGTGGAAGGCAGACAGACGAAGTTTGTCGGTGAGGGGTTGTAGAGGTAGTGTGTAGTACATGACTATCTGTACTAGACATTTTTTGTTTTCCACTGTTTGCAGTTTTCGTCTTGTTGCTTCATATCATTTTTCTCACATCAATGTCGGTTTAGTATCATTGCATGTTAAATGTTCATCTTCGTCGACAGCGAACGACGTAAGAAAACAAATTCTCTCTGGCTGTCTTTTAATTACGATATTGTAAACGGTTTAGGCAAGTTCAAAAGGGAATAAGAAAAATGTCTGCCTTGAGGTCAATTTTGCACGGTTACCGTATTCACTGCACGACGGTTGCAAAATTTGTGCTTTTTTTTATTTGTGATGATTTGTCAAGGCATTGGTTTTTAGTGATGCTTTGCAATACTGCGTTTATGAAGTCAGCCTTTGCTTACACAGCCAATGCACGTTTACTGAGCTACCTAAACAAGAGCGGCAAGCGTTTTTTAAACATGAAAATTCTATTTTCAATACATTTTAAATAAAATAAAACGAACGAGCGATCCATCAAATAAGGGTGGTGTGGTGTTCTAAAGGTTTGTTTCGTATAACTGTGTGAAAATTACATTTAACAGACGCTTGCTTGTTATAGCAGTCTATTATGTAATTGGCAATTGTTTGAGCGACGTCTGCTTTAGCAAAGGGCCTGTTCGGAAATGCATCACTGCGCTGCATCAGTGATTTAAAATGCTTAAATATACATATATCAGTGAAGTAGATGTGGACCAAAAAATTGTCAAATACTCCACAAAAATAATAGTCACACAATAAAAAAAAATTAAATTATATTTAAAAAAAGTTTGCTTTTCTGATGCATTTCCGAACAGGCCCAAAATATCGTATCACATTAAAATTTGCATTTGGCGCAGTGCGGCATTTACGAACATGCCCTTATTCTTCCTTTATATCTATAAATAAATTATAAACGCTTTAAACAAATAAATTGCTTCTTTGTTTTTATTCTTTATCAATAATAGTTTAAAACTTCTTAACGAACGTCATGATTACGGCCTAGAACTCGTACTTCTTTCCATAGATGAAGGCATCACAGGTTATCGCGATGATAGTTTAGAAACGGTAAAACAAAATCGTGACGACTATCAAATACCCTTAAAAATTCTTTCGTATGAAGAACTTTATGGCTGGACTATGGATCGTATTGTGGCTCAGATAGGCCGCTCTAATAATTGTACTTTTTGTGGGGTATTCCGTAGACAAGCTCTAGATCGTGGCGCTAAATTATTAGAAGTCGATAGTATAGCCACTGGTCATAATGCCGATGACATAGCCGAAACGGTATTAATGAATATTTTACGCGGAGACACAGCGCGTTTAAGAAGATGTACAGACATTAAAACAGGCGGTAGTGAAGACTCCATACCCAGGGTGAAACCCCTTAAATACACATACGAAAAGGAAATTGTAATGTATGCACATTACAACAAATTAGTGTATTTTTCAACAGAATGTGTATTTGCCCCCAATGCATACCGTGGCCATGCCAGAGCTTTTCTTAAAGATTTAGAAAAGGTAAGGCCATCTGTAATAATGGACATAATACACTCTGGGGAACAATTAAGATTTAAGGATACTGTTAAAAAACCTGCAAGGGGCATTTGTGAACGATGTGGTTTTGTTTCCTCACAACAACCATGCAAAGCATGTGTTTTATTGGAGGGCCTTAATCGGGGCTTACCCAAATTGGGTATTGGTAAAAAATCGAAAGGTGATCGCATGAGAGCGAATCAAGATAAACTATTGGCCTTAAAAGAAAAGGCGAATTTAGTAAAAAATGATTTTTGATAAGTAACAATAAAGGAAAAAAACGCAACAACTTAAAATTGTAATAGTATTTATTCAAAAATTTAATAGTTTTATTTATACATAAGCAAAAAAAAAATGTATTTCCAGGTTTACTTTGTCTGCTGTTGAGTCCAAATGTTGTTCTAAAAAAAAATTAAAACTTTACGTAAATTATTTGGTTTAATTTAAATTTTATTTTGATATTAGTATTTAATATTTTTTAAAGCTCAGTGCCAATTTTTTAACCATTGTCCAAAACTGATTAAAACAAGAACCTCCAGCTTCAAAAAAATATTGAAACATCTGTTCATCGTTTAAATCTTGTTATTGGTGTCTGTGAATGGTTTAAGTAATCATCATTGAATATGTTTAGCCAGCAAATAAAATTAATCAAAAACCATAAAATATTCGCACCTGGGGTCTAATATCGTATTTGATACGATGGTATCGAATAAACTATCGAATTTTTTTACATACGATAGACACTGACGTATCGAATGAAAACTCGAGAAATGTAATGTCGAGTTACTCGATATCAAATGCTATTATATCAATAAATTTCATTCGATATCGAGATACTAAAATAAATAACTTCAATCAATTTTACTCGATATCGTATGCGGTAAATATACCCCTGTTTCGCAAATCGAATCCGAGTGAAATACAAATTGAAGAAATTTTTAAAACGGACGTGTTTTGAAATATCATCTTTCTTTTAATATGCACAACACTCATACTTTGAGTAGCAGAACATCTATTAAAACAAGAAAAAAAACTAGTAATTTTTTAAAAGTTGAACTAAAAACCTCCTTTGATTTCAATCTCTCTCGATTTTCGCTTTTTCGATGGTTGTTGTATTTTAAAGAAGAATTGAAATTTTTTCTTAACTTAAATTTACCTCGGGAAAATATAATATAATAAAGATTTTTTAATAATTTTTGTTTTAGTACTTTAAAATAAAATTAAATATTAATGTTTCGATTATGGATAGCAACACAACTGAAGTTGAGTTGCCAGCAGCGAAATTAGGCAATGCCGCTTATGTTAAAATATACATTTTTATTTTAATTTTATATTTCAACATGAGCGGTGGCGTTGGCAGATTTCGCTTCTGGCAGGCAACTCAACTTCAGTTCAGTCGACATCAGTAATCGTAAAAGGTTTGAAATTTCAAAATAACTGAAGTCACCAAATTAGCAACAATAATGTTGTACATTTTTTAAAATTATTTGTTTCGTACTATGTATTCAAAAATTTGTGATCACGAAAAAAATGTTTAGTTTATTTACCTTTTCAATTTTGACCAGTATAAATATTAAACCTAATACATAGGTTTATTTTTAAAATCTATAAATAAAAAAAAAAATATTTGCTTTAAAAATGTTTAAGCATTTTCTAAAATAAACTTAATTTTTGTTTTAAATTGTACATTTCACAAAAAATATGCTCCGCAAATTTAGAGTTAAAAGTTTGGGTATTGCTTGTGCAAAATGAAATTAATCTACGAATTTTTTCTAGCACTATAAAATAGTGAAAAATTCTATTCAATAGCGACTCAAAATTCGGCAGATTTAAAACAAAAATTAAAAAAACAAAAAATTTACCTTTTACGAAAATATTAATTTCGTAAAAATATCAAAAATTAAACAATTTTGGTCTTCCGTGGCTGCAGTTTATTTCAAGGTTTCTTCTGAAAAAAGTTAAAAAATCCGTTAGTTATTTTGTTTATATTTTATATGTATCTATATATGTATAGTATTAAACATTTTTATAAATCTCAGTGCCAATTTTTTAACCATTGTCCATAACTGACCAAAACAAGACTCTCTTATTCCAAAAAAATATTGAAACAGTTTGTCAGCGTTTTGATCTTGTTATTGGTGTCTGTGAATGGTTTAAGTAATCATCATTGAATATGTACGCAGCAATTTTAGTTGCCACATCAAATTGTTAAAAAAAAAGAACATAAAATATTTGGTCATGTTCTGGAAATCGAATTAGAGTGCAATATAGGTATGGGCAAAAAATATCGATATATCAAAATATCGATATTTAAAAAAAACAATCGATATTTATCGCCGATACTTTAAATACCGATATATCGATATTGAAATACGACTATCGAATTCGATATTTTTTAAAGTAAGTCTTCATTAAGAACTTAAAATTTTAGCCGTTTTTCAAACAATATGGCCCATATTCATAGTCAAAAATAAAGTCGACTTTTTTTAAAGTATATTTTAAAACAATGGTGTTCACATGCATTTAAAACCGGTTTTTATTTAAAGTGTACTTTATGTTGACTATGAATATGGGCCTATGTTTTTAAGAATTGGAATCATTGCATGCATCATATGTTTTTTTTTTAAACAAATATGAAGATCTAAAATAATTGGCATTTATAAGAAGCAGTGCCGGATACAAGAAGCAGATTGTCTGGAGTGCTCATAAAACAGAGAGTGCTCCTGATGTCCATATCTGATGATTACTGGTTTGACTAAAACCAGTTGGTACTTTTGGGGTGCAATTAAAATTTTAAGGAAAGTTGGTACTTCCATGACTTATTTACTTCCATTTAAATTTTTCGTAATATATTTTTTTTTCTTAAGGTTTTTTGTATTCTTCCCCCTTTGGTAATAGTTTCTGCAAAATACGTTCGATATATCGATATTTTTGAAATAATAAATATCGATACTCTAAAAAATATCGATTCGATATATATCGATATATTTTTTCAACTTGCCCATCCCTGAAATACAAACCAAACAAATTATTCAAACGATCATATTTTTAAAGTTCATAAAAATAATACTTTTTTAGGTATACATACATACATACTTTGAGTACTAGAACCAGTGTTTTAAAATAAACCGAATAGTACAATTGAAGTGGTTCTGTACACATTCGGGCATGTTCTAAAAATTGAAATGAAGTGGATTTGAAATCAAGCAAATTTTAAAAACTACCCTGTACTAAAAGTTCATAATAATATTCCATTTTATCAATTAAATTTTTTGAATATCAATTAGCTTTACAAGAACAACTCGTAAAACCAGGAAAACCCACGGTCATTTTGAAAATAATTGAACTTTAAATCTCGTTCGTTTTCAATTTCACTTCATTTCGATTTCTAGAACATGCCCGATTATTATAATTAAATGTTCTGTAGTGTTTCTCAACGTTGATAAAGGAATGAGCAACCAAAAAATTTTAGCAACCCTTCTCACTAGTATTTTTGCTACGCAATTTGTGTGTGTATTGTGTACAGTTTAATTTTTAGTAAAAGCAAAACTATTTTTTACTGTTCTGCAAATCACTTTTACGCAAATCACGTGATTTCAAATCACGTGTGCTTTCTAAAATCACACGTATGATATTTTAGTGTCCCGTTTTTGTGTGTTATGGTGTGATCTTCAATTGCCGAAAGCACACCGAGAAACACTTAAACTGTATGACTTTCAGAACATCACAAAATCACACGCGTGTTTTCAAAAACACGTGATTTGAAATCACGTTATTTTCAGAACAGGCCCGTTAATACCTATTAAAGGTCTCTGAAAAAGGATTTTTAACCCAACCGTTTCATTACTAAAAAGTAGACAAAATAGCGCGATATGCATATTTACACCGGGTAGATATGAATACTACTGCTCGGATATTTTCCAAAGTAAGAAAGTATAGTCGGTCAAGCCCTACACCACAGTACATATTTAAAAACACATCATGCTTATGTGTCCATATAAATATGGATTTATCTGTTTATAAACTTCATTAAAATAAGTTTGAAAGTTTGGGAGAGTAAGAAATTGCCCCCTACCTCCCCTTGAGGTCCTATTTTAGAAAAACTGTGTACCTTTTGTGTCCATATAGATATGAATCTACCTACATGTTTTAAATTTCTGTCCCTATTGCGGTATTTGGTTTGGTTGTCTTTGGTAAATTCACATTGCCATTCTCAACTCAACAGGCAGTTGGCTATTCAGTTGTGTATCTGTTTTTTTTTCGTGGTATTGCCGTTTTCAACTTTGTAAAGTTTGGTCGACAAAAATGTTAAATACACACAACTGCTAAAAAGTAGTTGTGTTATTGGCAGTTAAAGTTGATTTTTTTTAAATTCGGTGAAAATCGAAAACAAAATGGAAAATCGTATGTATACATTTTAGTAATTTCTTTTTCGCTATTTTTAAAAACTTTCATTAGTTTGAAAATAAAAACAAAAGCTCAATTTGAGCGCCTTGTCCTGTTTATTTAGAGAAACTTAGAAATTGCTCGCGGAAAACACCAAAGTTGGGTATGATGAAAAATTCATGTAAGGAGTTATGGGAAGAGTTTATAGTCGAGTTAAATAATTTGGGACCATGACAAGAACTCCTCTTAAACACATAAACTTCTTAATCTAATTATAATATTCGTGGCACAGGTTTGGATACACTACAAGACAAGTATAAAGAAAAATTTGGCCAACAATAAAAGAAACATTCAAGCGACAGGGGGAGGGCTATCACAAGAAGTTCCATTTTATAGCCTTGAGGATACTGTTTCGCAGCTCTTGTATTGCAAGTCCGGCCAAGTATTTGGTATTGCAAATATTCCACTATCAAGTGACAATTTAACTTATGCAGTTGAACTAATAATCCAACCAGCAGATGGGCCAACAGCTACCCCAAAAAGAAGAAGAACTAATCAGGCACAAGAAAATTTCGTTACTTATTAGAAGTTCTTAATAGGCACTGGGAAGTTCAGGAGGGTTGGAACCCAGCTTTGACAGCAAAAACATGTTGCTGAGATTCAAAGTTGCTAAAATCTTTAAAATTACATTGAAAAATTTCAAAAAAAAAAAAGACATTTCCCATAAAATACAAATACATGAGATTATTTAAACCAAAATTTATTGTTAAACATACTTTTAATAATAATAATGGGAGCGTCAAAATAAAGACAATTAGTTATGTACATATTTATTTATTTAGCTCATAGAATAAATTTGAAAAATAAAAAATGTTGAATATAATATAAAGTAACCTTTGAAAGGAAGTAATTCCCAGTTTCTATTTGTTTAAATTACAAACCTAATATATATGACTTAAATAATTATAAATATGAAGTTATATGACACCTGTTCTAGAATCCGAATCCACTCGAAAGTGGATTACTTCAGCATTTTTGGTGTTCTGCATTTCACAACCAGACGTTTTTATTCGTTTTAAATTAGAATAGTAGGGTTTGGTGAAAGTAAAACAAATCGACTTTTTTCTAAAATTTTTAACAAGAAAAAAATGTTTTTAGTTTAAAATTTTGTATTTCTATTCATCATTTTTTATTTTTTCGAATATATTCTATGAGCTAAATTTCAGTTATATATTTTATAAAGCTTCGTTCACAATCACAGTTACATTTTCACTTGGTGTTCATAATAGAGCAACAATTTCTTTTGCAGCCACACACATTTTGCATTAAACCGTAAGCAAATTTTAGCCACAACAACATTATGCATTTATTATTATTTTTTAAAACATTGTTAAAATTTTCATTCAAAACTAAATAAAATTATTTTAAACGTCAGAAACAATTTAATACAAATTGTTTCTGAAGTTTTAGTTGACTCAACTTTAGTTATATTTTTAAAAAAATGTTAGTTAAATTTTTGTTCTAAAAATGAAAGGAAAATATATGATCTTTTTTCTTCCCAAAGTCTGGGATCACACTATGAAAGTTTTCAGAAAGTCTGAGTTTATTGGTGAGAGGGGAAGAGAACATGCTTTTATTTTCTCCTCTCACACCAATAAACTCAGACTTTCTGAAAGAAAACTTTTATAGTGTGAACCCAGACAAAGTATTTCTTATATTTTCCTTTTTTTTAGAACAAAAATGTAACTAAAGTTGAGTCAACTAGAACTTCAGCAACAATTTGTATGAAATTGTTTCTGACGTTTAAAACAATTTTATTTAGTGTTGAATGAAAATTTTAACAAAATGTTTACAAAAATAAAAGCTTAATATTGTTGTGGCTAAAATTTGCAAACGGTTTCTTGATGCAAAATGTGTGTAGTTACAAAAGAAATTGTTGCTCTATTATGAACACCAAGTGAAAATATTTTTTTGATTGTGAACGCAGCTTTAAGCTTTTTTGTAATAGTCCTATTCCTTCAATTTTTAGGAATGACATTATACTCTACCAGACTATTATATTGTATCGTCTTGTTACATTTTACCTTAGCTATCCTTTGGATAGCGATGAAGTATATTGTATGTACAGACAAATTTTACAATTATTAGACACCAGCAGAATGTAATGCATTTTCTGGCCCGCTCCAGCCTTCGTCAGCATTCTTTGTGTTACACTGGATAGTGATACTTTAAAAATTGAATGTATTTTACTCAAATATTTTAACAAATAGAAACTGGGAATTATTTCCTTTCATAGGTTACTTTATTATACTCAACATTTTTTATTTCTAATATAATCAAAATATATATGTATGTAGTTACATAAAACGACAAATGCCCTAACTTTTTATGTTATTTTCCGCCAATTTTTTTTGCCGATTTAGCGATCTCAAATAAGTTTTTGAGTTTGTTTCTAATTTTGCAATTTTTTGCAAATTTTAGCCATGTTTGCTTTAACGATTAATAATAAAAAGTAGAATTTGCTATCGTGCCGCTCTTAGCAAATTGAAATATTAACAATTTTCGAGAAATTTCGCTATTTTTGGAAATTTTTTTTTTTAACACATTTAGCATTTTCAAATAAATTTTAGTGTTTGTTTAAAAGTTTGCAATTTTACGCGAATTTTAGCCATGTTTGGATATGGCAACGGCAGGCATGGTGTACATATTTTTTCTTATAACTATGTATGTAGGTGCATAAATTAAATATACACTTGTTAGCAAGAAAAATTTAAATGTATTAGTAAGTTACCTTTTAAAATGTAGACCAATAAAATCCTTAGAAGTGAGAGAATGACTTAAAAAAATCTGTAAATAAAAAAATTTTTATTTTAACCAATTTTTTTCTAAAATCATTTTTTCAATGTATGTAAATTTCACAAAAAATATGCTCCGCAAACTTTGTGTAACAGTTTGGGTTTTGCTTGTGCGAAATAAAATTAATCTACGATTTTTTTTAGCACTATTTAAAAGTAAAAATTCTATTAAATAGCAACTCAAAATTCGCCTAATTTTAAACAAGCAAATAAAAATTAAATTACCTTTGTTGTACAATTCCGAAATGTTTAAATTTTCAAGGATTTATCTGTAAACTAAAAAAAGGTAAAATAAATTTAAAATATTTTTTTTTAAATAAATAATTCAAAATAGCTATCTAATAAGTTGTATCAGTGAAGTTTATTTTGAATCAATATATTTCATAAGAGGTGTCAGAAATATTATAAACTAATCATCAGTGCCAAAAAACATTGATCGTTTCATATAAAAAAAATAAATATCTATGATAAAAAAAAAATATATTACCTTATTTCAAAATATTGGTATCATTATATCTATTCCATCCTCTAAAAAAAAAATTGGTAAGACTTGTCCGCCTACTCGACGGGTTTGCTGCGTCTTTCATATTTTAGACGATATTGGCGATTCAAGCCAGACGATGTCTTAACATTTTTCCAAGAGTTATCGGTAGATCTGTTCGAACGGTGTTTAACCTTTCAATAGTCTCCAAATAGAGTTCATTCAATTTGTTCAAGCCAAAACTGTAATAAACGACCATAAGTTAGTTACAATTGTCTAAAACATTAAAACTATACTTATTTTATTATAGGTAGGTACTATCAGTTAAAAGTTCATGTTAAATCAATAAAAAAGTCATAAGAGATGTCAGAAAATATAAAAAAAACTAATTCATCAGTGCCTTAATATGTAAAATATAAAAAAAAGTTAAATTTCATTACCTTATCAATTCTAACATTAAAAAACTCCATATTTTTCATTTTTTATAGGATGAATCTGTAAAAAAAAATGTTTAAATTAATATTTGCGTCATTGAATTTAAAAAAAATCCTGTGTATACAAATCGTCAAAACAGTTAAGAACACTTAGAAATTTCCATAATGGCCCTTAAAGTAATAGGTATTAACCCCCCGTTTCCACATGTACCCAGCGGGAAAAAGAAGGAGTACGGATGCCTTCTATTATTAATTTGACCGTTTTATACCAACACTTAGCAGGCAATTGGTGTCGCGAAATTCTCTAGACCACATAGCGTAAAGACTTTTTATTTAGCATGCGGCCATATGGCGATAAATAACGCAAACTTAATCTAGCAGCAAGTAGAGTTCTACAGTCCTAAGTAACTAAATCCTAAGACCATAGTTATATAACACTGCATAGGTTCTACCAACTACAACATAGTTATGCATACCTATAGCTTCAAATTCTTTTGCACATTTTATAAGTTCCAAAAATATTTTAATTACATACAAGTTATTTAATCTGGCGAAATGTTTTGTCTTCTATTAAACTAAATAATTTAATATAAGGATAATTGTTTCGCTACAATGTACATATGCAAATAATGTTGGACCGCCTTATCCATTTTGATTAAATGGACTACTCCATGGGCTGTTCTGCAAGCATGGACCATGTCATTGTTAAAAATTGTTTGTATTGAGCCGACATGTCTTCGTTTTTTAACGACGTTTTCGTTAAAAAAAACCAATCCTCTTGTGCATACAATGGAGTAGTTTTAAGACTACTCCCTTGTAATCCAAAGCTGGGTTATATGGTCCTGCCCTAGGACAACCTAATATTAAATAGACCATGTTTTTCCATACGTTTGGACTAGTCTTAGTCCCTTGTGGGCTACATTTTACACGCGTGTTTGGACTTGTCCCATTATTTGCAGGGAACTTACATACGGCTACTCTCACACTTCAAGTGTTACGCATAATCATGTTGAAATGTTTGGAACTCAAATTAAAAAATTTTCATTTAATATGCAACTTCATTTTATATGAATTAAGTTATTCAAAGTTAATTTATACCTACAAAAAAGAATACATACATACATACTAGAGGTCTGCAAGAATAAATAAAAAGTAATTTCAACACACTAATTTGTTTTTTAACTACAATGCGTCGAGCAGCCAATAATAACGAAACAAATGAAAGAATAACCAAAGACAAAACAAACAAAAACTCATTCAATTTAGTCAACTCAAGTCAAATGAGTTGAATATTCAAATAAATTTGAATGTGAAATAACTGTACTTACTTATCATGTATGTTTGTGTAAGCTTAACTCTCATAAATAAAAGAAGCCACAAGCTTGCACACATTTTATGTCAAGGTATTCAAATAAATGTATGCACATTCAATAATTCAAAAATTATTTAAATATATTTTGTAAACGTGCTCTCTCTAACGGGTCATTCCAATGTTTTGTTATTTATGAATGGCTCTCAAATTCATTTACAGTAAACAAGTTTTTTATTCAATTCATTCATTCTTATTTTTGTATATGGTTTAGTCTCTTCTTATCTTTTTGAATGTTTTATAATTGAATAAATGTTGTGCACTTTGAGTAAAGGCAAACAAGTGAGTTATTCAAAGCAGACCTCTAATACATACATAGTTATGTATGTTCTGGAAATCGAATTGACTTTCAATCGCATTTTTGTAAAAATGAACGTAGCTTTTTCTGGGGGCGAAATATGGCATTCGATACATACCGAGCGAAATTTCAATTTAAATTGCTGTTATTTCGATCGATATCGAATGCCTTGCTTATCCCTCTGGTTTCAAAAGTAGTTTAGGAAGAGGTCCTCGAAGCAAGAGGTACTGTGAGCGTCAAAATAAACAGCTTGTTTCCAATATAAAAAGTGTTTTTTTTAGTAAAAACGGATTTAAATTTTTAGAAGTTTATTATCTTTTTACAAAACTTTGGACAATGTTATTACAATATAAAATTAAAAATTTTTAATACTTCAATAACAAAAAAAAGTGCTATTAAAAACAAATTTACTCACTTTTTAACGCGTCAAAAAAAGGGTAGTTCTAAAATGCTTTTAGCACTTCTAGTATCTTTTGCAGCGATTTCAGCCATTTTAATGTTAGCTTAGTAGACATTTTTGATCACTTTCTGGTTTCAAAAGTAGTTTAGGAAGAGGTCCTCGAAGCAAGAGGTACTGTGAGCGTCAAAATAAACAGCTTGTTTCCAATATAAAAAGTGTTTTTTTTAGTAAAAACGGATTTAAATTTTTAGAAGTTTATTATCTTTTTACAAAACTTTGGACAATGTTATTACAATATAAAATTAAAAATTTTTAATACTTCAATAACAAAAAAAAGTGCTATTAAAAACAAATTTACTCACTTTTTAACGCGTCAAAAAAAGGGTAGTTCTAAAATGCTTTTAGGACTTCTAGTATCTTTTGCAGCGATTTCAGCCATTTTAATGTTAGCTTAGTAGACATTTTTGATCACTTTCTGTAGAATTTTCTTCAGTGTTTGTAGTTTTGTTTTTTAATTTGTCTTTCCAAATGCTCTCAGAAGTTTAGTTAAGTTGATATCGAGCGACTATTGGTCTGATCTAGCTGTTTAAAGGTGCATGTAGACCACATGTTTTTCACATCTGACTTGTCTACTTTTCAAGTCACATGTTATTGTGCATGTCTGTCAAAATTGCTGTTTTAGTCTGCTTTTACACGTTTCAACTTTTGATGCTCAACTCATGTTTTTAGGTGAGAGAAGAAAAAAGAAAGGGGGTAAGTCTGGGATCACACTATGAAAGTTTTCTTTCAGAAAGTCTGAGTTTATTGGTGAAAGGGGAAGAGGACATGCTTTTATTTTATCCTCTCTCACCCACAAGCTCAGACTTTCTGAAAGAAAACTTTCATAGTGTGAATCCAGACTAAGTACGGAGATGCCTGTACTCGGTCAGTACGCTTAAATTTAGACTTACATAAGGTTTATAATATTCGGTTACAAACGTACATGTAATTTGCTTCTGACATTGTCTATGTTTTTTCGAATAGTTATTGCAGAAACCAAAGTAGTTTTCAGTTTTAAAATAGCGTGCGGCCGCCATACAAATTGTTGTTTGCGCCGAAAAAGAGTTCAGCCATCTAACCATTTTTTTTTAATTGGAAGATACCAATTTAGGATATTATAATGAAACTTTTTCTTTCAATATACATATGTATGTATATACATAATTTCTATTCAATGGTGAAATTATCATACATACATCGGGATTGTAAAATATTAACTTCAGCCGGCTAATAATTCCTTCAATAGATTTCTGATGGTCAGAAGAAAATAGAGCACGCTCTAATTGAAATTTTGTCAGACGACATTACGTCAGACTTTTACAGAAGCAAAGTTAAAAAGGTAACACACGACATGTAGGTATGTATTTTGTAGTGGGAAATTTGTCATGTCAGATGACAAATACATGTCGTGTACGGTCGCCTTTAGGATGTATTACAAAAGCCAACCCTATCACGCTGCACTAAAGATACTGTTTTCCGTTGAATTTCTTATTTCTATCTTTTATTAATTTCGTCAAATTTTGGAGCAACGTATTTTTCACAGATTACAGCATGCATAAAGTCTAATCAAATTTGGCAAAGTAGAAACTTTTTATAACCAACAAAACACTTTTTACATATATTGGAAAACAAGCTGTTTACTTTATTTTGACGCTTACTGTTTATGTATAAAAGGAAATATTTTTAATCACCCCTGTCGTGAATAAAAATTCCTTGGGAGTTTTTTCTCTTTTCCCATTTTTACAATTGAATTAACATAGGAAAAAAGCAAAAAAAAAAAAAACTCCCATGAAATTTTTATTCACGATAAGTGTGAATAACTTTGAACAGGAGTCTAAAATTTGATCGATTTCAAACTCCAGAATATTCCATATAAAACCCCAAATATTTTTATCATATGGCCCATTTATGTATAGTGAGAGTAGTTGTACACAAATTACACAGAAACTTTAAATTATATTTACCTCAATTCCATCCATCAAACAACGTATTAAAAATAAGCTTAGCAACGTAAAACTTCATTACTTTAAATTTAATTTTGAATAAACAAATTACCGGATAATGTAAAGATCGCTTTATTGTTAAGAGATTCGTTTAGATAGCCTTCCATTTTGAAAGAAAAAATTAAAATGAATTCCGATGTTTGTAAAACGGAAATACCTAAATGTCAAATGCAGGGTTCAAGGCGAATTGATTAGTCAATTCTAGTCAATTCGCCTTAGCAGGGTTGATCAAGCTGGTACAATTGTAGTTTTTGGTCAAGGCGAATTCAAACAGGTAAACTCATCTCTACAACTACAAAAAGCCCATGTATTTTGTTTATACAATTTTCTGGTTGGTTGTCAAAATTTTTTTATTGCAAATTAAAATTATCACTTTTTTATAAAATAAATTAATAAATTCACTTCAATCATTCGCAGTTTTGAAATTTTTTTATTATAAAAATAATATTTTTAACGCTTCATTCAACTTTTTCTCAAAACAAAATCATATTTTGACGTTTGACCATATTTTTTAATTCGCCGTGGAAACAGCTGATGAACGGCTGACGAGATGAGTTTACCTGTTTGAATTCGCCTTGAGTTTACCTGTTTGAATTCGCCTTGTTTTTGGTTAAGTCTGCATATGACTTGAAAATTTCACGTTAATGAATTCGCCTTAGATTGAATTTGATGTTTGCTGTAGTGCAAGGCAAATTCAAACAGGTAAACTCATCTCGTCAGCCGTTCATCAGCTGTTTCCAAGGCGAATTAAAAAATATGGTCAAACTTCAAAATATGATTTTGTTTTGAGAAGAAGTTGAATGAAAAGTGTTAAAAATATTATTTTTATAATAAAAAAATTTCAAAACTGCGAATGATTGAAGTGAATTTATTAATTTCTTTTATAAAAAAGTGATAATTTTAATTTGCAATAAAAAAATTTTGACAACCAACCAGAAAATTGTATAAACATAATACATGGGGCTTTTTGTAGTTGTAGAGATGAGTTTACCTGTTTGAATTCGCCTTGCTGTAGTGCGATTCTGTAATTAATTTAAGCAATAGTTGTCATTGTTAAAAAATTTAACAAGCAAATTAACGATTTTGCTATTCTGTTCGTCCTGGATAGGCTAAATATGTTTTTGTTTCGACCTTTTAAATTTTAAATAAATAATCAAGCTCGAGGTCTGTGTTATAATCAATTATTTTATTTATTTATTTTTCAATATTTCGCCTACCATCGGTAAGCATCATCAGGAAAATCTATACACAAATCAGAAATAATACAAATTAATTTATTTTATTATTGTGACAGAATATAACTAACAAAAAAAAATTGCAAAAATTTTTAAAATTTCAAACCAGCCAAAAAATTGATTAAAAGTCTCTAAAACTATAAGGAATTGCAAAAATTCGGTAAACATTGCTAAATGAGCAGAAATTCGCAAAAATTTGCTAACAGCGGCATGACGGCAAAGTCTACTATTTATTATAAATCGTTAAAGCTGTAAAGAATCAGAAAACTTACAGGAACAAATCGCTTTTATCACGAACATGGCTAAAATTCGCAAAAATTTGCAAAATTTGAAATAAACCCAAAAACTAATCGATCTCTAAATCGAATAAAATAGAAAAACAAATTGTCGGAAAATAACATAAAAGCTAAAAAAGAAGCTAAAGTTACATCAAAATCAATGAAAAATTAGATTTTAAATTTTGGGTTAGTAAGGGCCTTTTGCGTTTTAGGTAACGATATACATATTTCTGATTAAATTGGTTAAAGAACATTTTAAACTAAAAACCAAATTTTTTTTTAATGTTCACATATTAGAATAAGCCGATTCGTTTTACTTTCTCCAACCCCTTACTACTCTAATCGAAAACGAATAAAAACACGTGGATGTGAAACGCAGAAAACCTAAAATGCTGAAGTAATCCACTTTCGAGAGGATTATAGAACACATCCGTATGCAACCGATTTTGATAGGAAATTTATTTTATAAACCAGAAAATTTAACTATTAAAGCAGCTCACAAAATGTATTAACAAAGTGACCTCAGTACTACAACAATGAAACAATAGAAAAAACAACAGGCATTTTGTTACTAGAATTGAGACGGCAAATGTCAAAATGCCTTTATAAAAAATGTAAATAAACGAAAAAAATGACGACAACAGTCACACACGAAGAAAATCACTGCAAACAGCTGCGCTTGTGAGGTCACTTTATTAGTACATTTTGGCAGCTCATACACGATTCAATTCAGTTGTCAACAGAGTGGGTTGTTGTTCAAATCAAAGCGTGTATGGCTTTGTCAATTGATTAGTTTGACGGTTGTCGAGTTGGTTGAAGAAAAATCAAAAGATTTTAATTTTTCCAAGTTGACTACATATTCTTTCAATTTGATTGTACTGTGTGCTCGAGTCTCTTTATTACATTGAAGAAATTTAGGCCCTATTAGCTTGGCAAAAATAACATTCATAAATTCATCACTCTGGCCAAAAAAACAACTACAACAACAACATTAATTTTGGCAGCTAATAAAGAGACTCGAGCACACAGTACAATTTCGCAGATTCCCAAAATATTGTAATTAAATTTCAATATTATTTATTAAGCTTGAGGTTTTTCTTTTTTTATAAAAAATTAGATAATATTTATTTTATACAAATTCCAATATTTCGATACAGCAATGTGTATCATCGTCAGGGAAATAATTAAACAATAAAAATAACTAAATAATGAAAAAATGATAACAATTGTCACAATAGAAAAAATTATTTACAATTAGAAAAATTTTTATACAAATAATCTATTACATTCTAAAAAATTTTTTTTTTAATTTCCTGTTTTGTTTTTATACACTAAATGTCTATAATTTTGTGCTACATTTTCCGTGTCTGATTTTAAATTAATTCTTAAAAATTCTGGTACTTTAATGATTTGCAACATTTCTAGCATTAAACGTCGTTTATAATTTTTTTCTGTGTTTAAAACTGATACATTCTCAAAGTCCGGAGAATGATTTAAACTGGCACAGTGGGCTGTTAATGCTGTTTTTTGTGATGAAATATTCCTAAACTTTTGATTTGATTTGTGACCCGAGATTCTAGTTTTCAGTTTGTTCTTTGTCGTACCTACATATACTTTGTTGCATTGTCCATTATCGTTTCCCTTACAAGGTATTTTATAAACTACATTCGATATTTCTAACTTATGTACTTTATCCTTAGTCCTAGTGAATAATTTACCAACTGTATTATATGATTTATGTGCTATTTTACATGTCCTTGTGTCGAATATTTTGGAATTTTCTAAACGTTCCGATATTTTAGGAATATATGTAAGTGATTTGTAAATTTTTGGTTCTGCAATTATATGCAAGTTGTTTGCCCTATGGTTACTGCATTGTCCTATTAAACTTGATATCAGTTCCATTGGAAAACAATTATCCCTCAAAATTATAGACATTTAGTGTATAAAAACAAAACAGGAAATTAAAAAATTTTTTAGAATGTAATAGATTATTTGTATAAAAATTTTTCTAATTGTAAACAAGGCCCATCCAAGGCGAATTCAAACAGGTAAACTCATCTCGTCAGCCGTTCATCAGCTGTTTCCACGGCGAATTAAAAAATATGGTCAAACGTCAAAATATGATTTTGTTTTGAGAAGAAGTTGAATGAAAAATGTTAAAAATATTATTTTTATAATAAAAAAATTTCAAAACTGCGAATGATTAATTTATTAATTTCTTTTATAAAAAAGTGATAATTTTAATTTGCAATAAAAAATTTTGACAACCAACCAGAAAATTGTATAAACAAAATACATGGGGCTTTTTGTAGTTGTAGAGATGAGTTTACCTGTTTGAATTCGCCTTGGGCCCATCTATCAGGTCTGCTTACTTGTACAAAAACAAAATACGATTCTTTTTAGTTGTCAAAAATTTACTACCACATATACAAAGCAAAAGGAAAAAACGTGTATGTGTGGCATACCATAAACGTATACATGCACATGTAAACAACGCAGCGGGAAAAAGAAGGAGTACGGATGCCTTCTAGAAGGCCTCTGTACTCCTTCTTTTGGATATACAAGGCCTGCTCGCTCCATTCCATACTCATGTCTTTTTTACACACGTTGTCATTGCGGAGAAGGCCTTCCGCTCTCGCTTCTTTAGCAGGTACATAAGAATGGCAACGGGATCAAAAAAATAATTGTTTTGCTTGTTCAAAAAAAATAAAACAATACAAAAAATGTTACTCCTTCTCTACTCCCTTCTCATAGAAGCGAGTGTGGAAGGTGTATCTTATCTTTTACACCAAAGAGCCGAGGCCTTCTATGAGGCATTCTTTAGCAGTTAGATAAGAATAGGAATTTAATCAAAGCAATTTTTAAGCAGGCCTTTTAAAAGGCCTGAAGTAAGAAGGTCTTCTGAGTTTTACCGCCGGGAACTTTTGATAACTAAAAAGAACATAAACAATGATCATCAGGCTTCTTGCACAGACCTTTTCAATGGGCCTTGATTGTAAATAATTTTTTCTATTGTGACAATTGTTATTATTTTTTCATTATTTTGTTATTTTTATTGTTTAATTATTTCCCTGACGATGATACACATTGCTGTATCGAAATATTGGAATTTGTATAAAATAAATATTATCTAATTTTTTATAAAAAAAGAAAAACCTCAAGCTTAATAAATAATATTGGAATTTAATAAATAAAGGTTAAATAAAATAAAATTTATTGTAATTAAAAATTGAATTTTATTTACATTGAAGAAATTTAGGCCCTATTAGCTTGACAAAAATAACATTCATTAATGTTTGTAGTTTTCTTTTGTAAAAAAAGTTAGTATTTTAAAAATTGTCTTTTATTTCATTAAATTTTAAAATCTTTCAATTCAGTTGATAAAGTGTATGGCCAAGCATTAATTCAGTTGACAACTGAATTGAAGTGTTTATGGGGCACATAAGGCTCACTACCCTTTGATACGCCAATGTATTCTGAAAAAATTTTGCGTGCACACAAAAAAAATCATAGGTAAAATTACCTAAATATATGGTATAAAATTAACTAAGCGCAAGGGTAGCATGGCAGTATCTAAGTTTCTTAGCTAATAAAACTATTAACTTAGGTAATTTCTATGTTCGAAAAAGTATCTAATTATTTTGTTAAAATTACTTAAAAACTTTGAAAATTTACCAATGATAGCAAAGTTATTTTATATTTTTATTTTTGGAAAATTATCTAAGTTTAATTTTGTACCATAGATTTTAGGTAAATTTACTATATACTTCTTTTGGTTACATACTTTAAACAAAATTAATTTAATTTCATTGTAATATTTTATTTATTTTCATCAAACGGGGAAAGTATAAAAGATATAAAGATAAAATTTACACACAAAATAAACTCATAGCGAACAATTCTGCATCATGAACTCCAAAATATCATAATTTGGATGAGCGATATATTTTTTAAACCTATTGGAATTTTTTTGTAAAAAGTTCAGTGGAGATATTATTTTTATAATATACTCACATAAATACGTTGTATCTTTGTACTCCATCGAATAGTTTTTAATTTATTTTAAATTCAAAAATTTTAAATTGAAATTTAAATTTGAACTTTTTTCACAAAAAATTTTCCAATTGAAAGAAAAAATCAAATAAACCTACATACATACATATATTAAAAAATTCGAAGAAGATACCTAACCCAATTAGTAATAATAACAAAAATTTTAGGCAAAACTTTTTTTATAAATTACCAATTATCTTAGGCAACTGAACTTAGTTTTTTGTTTTTATATAAAAATAAATTACCTATGTACGCATTTGTAAAATACCCCAGATTATTTTTTTGTGTGTGGAGCAACCTTAAGGAAACTACTTTCGGTTGGAGGCCATGAAGCTAAGACCTTTAATCCCGCATTACAAATTCATGCTTATGGAGAGGTTTTCGGGCTACTTTTGGAAATACTACCTCCCGCCCGAGTCACAGTTTTTTTGTTTATTGAGATTTAGCTGAAATAAAGAAACCAAATAACATTAATTTATAATTAAACCATACAATTAAAACGATACATATATATTTACCTTTAAATCTTAGCTTTGTACGTCCACATAACTTCTAAAAAACCTGAAAATAGAAAATTTAAAATTCATTATAATAATTGTAATAAATAAACTTGCCATGCTCAAGGCCCATTGAAAAGGTCTGTGCAAGAAGCCTGATGATCATTGTTTATGTTCTTTTTAGTTGTCAAAAGTTGTTTACATGTGCATGTATACGTTTATGGTATGCCACACATACACGTTTTTTTCCTTTTGCTTTGTATATGAGGTAGTAAATTTTTGACAACTAAAAAGAATCGTATTTTGTTTTTGTACAAGTAAGCAGACCTGATAGATGTGCCTTATATATAAATTCCTGGGATTCCTAGTTGGAACAAAGGGCCAGATAGATGGGCCTTGGCCATGCTTTATTCCTTATTCCTTCTGCCCAAGGCCCATTGAAAAGGTCTGTGCAAGAAGCCTGATGATCATTGTTTATGTTCTTTTTAGTTGTCAAAGTTGTTTACATTTGTCTTACATGTGCATGTATACGTTTATGTATGTGTGGCATATACACCCAGCGGTAAACTTTTGAAGACCTTCATTTATAAGGCCTTCTGTAAGTCCTTCTTAGACCTTTTTTAAGATCCAGTACTCATGCTCGCTTGCCTTCTCAGGAAGGCCTTATAGAAGGCCTCCCTACTCCCTTCTACATTCATGAGTTGTTTTTTTTATTATGTATGTATATGTATGCATACATTTTGTGCGCCTACTACGTTTTTAGCAAAGTGTATTTTGCATCATGGTTCGCAGCAACAAAAGTGATAAACCGTTACCAATGAGAAAAAAACACATTCCAAAGACAAAACAACAAACACTTTAAATAAAAAAGTGAAAAGAAAAAGAAGTAAATTTGAATTAGTTTTCTTAAATTCTTACATGAACGTGCGCACGTTTTTTCCTTTTGCTTTGTATATGTCACAGAATATACAGAACTGACACGAGACGGAAGATTTTGCCTTTTTTTTTGTCTCTTTCTAAGAAAGCTGCCCTTTTGCATTTTTTGTTTTGATTACGCAATTCGTGTTGATAGTAGCGGCCTGTTTTTACACATTGCCACTTTACTACCAAAAAACATTTTCTTTCTCTTTCTTCGAAAGCTGCCCTCGCAACTGATTTGGGCCTTTTTCACACGTCACTTTTTACAGTTCTGTGTATTCTGTGGTATATGTGGTAGTAAATTTTTGACAACTAAAAAGAATCTTATTTTGTTTTTGTACAAGTAAGCAGACCTGACCCTAGGTCTACACTCAAGATAATTATCTCAGCAAGTTGGCAATAACGTCGGCAGAATAACAGAGCAATATTTCTTATTGCTCAGCTTATGTTAAAGGCATGGGAAAACGTATTTATGCTAACTCATAGTTTGAAAAAAATCAAGAAAGAAGGTGCAGTGTAAAAAATGGCGGTATCTTGCAAGAATTATTATTATTAATATAAATTCTTTCTTATTCGACTTTATTATTTAAATTTATATTAATTTGTTTAAGCTTGAGGTCATAGTTAATACAAACATATTAATTTTATTAATTTTTTTATTTTTGTTAATGTAAAATTATTATTTTTTTATAAAAAAGAACTCGAACTTAAACAAATTAATATTAATTTTAACAATAAAGATCGAATAAGGAAAAAATTATAATTTTTGCAATTTTATTTTAGTGTTTATTTAATTTTTTAATTTAATTATTTTACTACGATTATAATTTGCTGCAATTTCAAAAACTTAATTTCTTTCTCACACAATTTGCTTTTATTTTTTTTCTTTTTTGCTTTTTTCTTTCAACTGACAACCAAATTGACGTTTTTTGTAAGCAATAATTGTCAACGAAAATGGACTAACAATTATTGCAACATAAATTGTTAGCAATAAATATGTACAAAAAATTGCTGTCTACATTAAAGATAACATAATTTTGACAATTACTGCAATATATGTCGCAATAATTATCTCTGGTATAGACGGGCAGTGATAGATGGGCCTTGCTTCTGCCATTTGTTTACTTTTTGTTTAGAGAGTTGCCAGATTTGCAGAAATGGATACAGGTACAATTGGAATTGAATATTGTAAATGGAATTATTTTGAAGTAATTTTTAATGCTTTTATGTAGTTTAAAGCGAATCTATATATATAAAAATGAAAAATGTTTGTATGTTTGTGTGTTTGTGTGTTTGTGTGTTTGTTTGTTGGCTTATAGACTCCGAAACTACTGAACCGATTTTCTTGAAATTTTTACAGTAACATCACGTGAGCCCTAAAAATAAAATAGGCTACTTATTTTTTCGATAGGGGCAGGGGAATTGGTACCCCCCATAGGATGCCAATATTTATTATCGCATATCTTAAGAGCCGCTGGCGGCATTTTGCTGAACTTTTTGTAGTAGGATCTTCTGAGCCCCAAAATTGAAATAAAATAGCAGCGGGGGAAGTGGTTCCCCCCATAGGACGCCAATGCTTAATATCGCATATCTTATGAACTGTTATAGTGAGAATGTTCAAACTTTGTGGAAGTCACTCTTATGGTATACTACACTTTTGAAAATAAAAATAAAGCGGGTAGGGGAGGGGGGGGGAACCTCCCATAGGATGCATATATTAAATATCGCTTAACTGAAGAACTATTAAAGGGGGAGTCTTCAAACGTGGTTAAAGCTACTACTATGGCAAACTATAAATTTCAATATATAAATGGGCGGGGTAAACAGGGGAGGAGCAGTACCCCTCATAGATAGAAATATAAATAAGAGCCACTGCACGCATTTGGTTGAACTTTTGGTAGTAGGATCTTCTGAGCCTCAAAATTGAAATAAAATAGCGGGGGAAGTGTTACCCCCCATAGGACGCCAATGTTTAATATCGGATATCTTAAAAACTGTTATAGTGAGAAAGTTAAAACTTTGTAGAAGTCACTCTTATGGTAAACTACACTTTTGAAAATAAAAATAAAGCGGGTAGGCGCAGGGCGGAAATACCTCCCATAGGATACATATAATAAATATCGCTCAACTGAAGAACCATTCAAGGGAGAGTCTTCAAAAGTGGTTAAAGCTACTATGAGGGTTAACTATAAATTTCAGTATACAAATGGGCGGGGTAGACAGGGGAGGAGCAGTACCCCTCATAGATAGAAATATAAATAAGAGCCACTGCATGCATTTTGTTGAACTTTTGGTAGTAGGATCTTCTGAGCCCCAAAATTAAAATAAAATAGCAGCGGGGGAAGTGGTGTCCACCATAGGACGCCAATGTTTAATATCGCATATCTTAAGAACTGTTATAGTGAGAATGTTCAAACTTTGTAGAAGTCAGTCTTATGGTATACTACACTTTTGAAAATAGAAATAAAGCGGGTAGGCGTAGGAGGGGAAATACCTCCCATAGGATCGATATATTAAATATCGCTCAACTGAAGAACAATTAAAGGGATAGTCTTCAAACGTAGTTAAAGCTACTATTATGATAAACTATGAATTTCAATATAGAAATGGGCGGGGTAGCCAGAGGAGGAGCAGTACCCCTCATAGATAGAAATATTAATAAGAGCCGCTGCAAGCAATTTGTTGAACTTTTGGAAGTAGGATCTTCTGAGCCCCAAAATTGAAATAAAATAGCAGCGGGGGAAGTGTTACCCCCCATAGGACGCCAATGTTTAATATCGGATATCTTAAAAACTGTTATAGTGAGAAAATAAAAATATAGCGGGTAGGCGCAGGGGGAACTACCTTCCATAGGATGCATATATTAAATATCTCTCAACCGATAAAGTGGTTAAAGCAGTGTAGCGAAGCGCACCGGGTTAAGCTAGTATTTAATAAAATTGTTTGGTTTTTAATATTTTAAATGTTAAATTCAAACAATTTAGAGTAACATGTTGAGATTAAAAAAATATTATATAAATTGATTTTAATTTTGTGGTAGCAACTTTCTTCTTTCAAATATCTTATTTTGCATAAAGAATTTTGTGAGTTTTGTTAAAAAAATAAAATTTTATTTGATTTTAGTATTTCTTCTGTCTTGCATTTTAAATTGAATATATTCATTCAAAATTTTAACTTTCTAAAATTTGAGCTACTGTTACACTCAATTTACATGATGAATTTTATGACGTCCAATTTTGGACGTTAGAGGCAGAGGTATAAAAATAGACATGATTTCTGTTTTCTTTTCCTCTTTCTTCTCTACACCGCTTGCTACCAAACAAAAAATTACGTCTAAAATTGGACGTAATAAAATTCATCATGTAAATTGAGTGTAACAGTAGCTCAAATTTTAGAAAGTTAAAATTTTAAAATTTTTTTATTTTTTTAATTTTGAATATTTAAAATTCTTTGATTTTGTAATATTAATGGGTGGTTTTTACTATTATTAACCCTTTTTATGCATATGTACATTATTTTGTCTGGAACCAAATTTTCACAATGAAAATTGAAATAAAGATACAAAATAAAAAAAAAAAATAGAATAAATAAATGTTTTCAACAATAAAAAAAAAAAAAAAAAAAAAAAGACATTCCTTTTTGGATTTATTTTTTAAAGAAACTTCCAAAAACTTGTTGAATTGTTCCCATGTTTTTTTAGTCAGAGTTGATTTTTTCTGATTTCCTTGGTTCCTTATTTTATTATTCATATGAAAATATTTAAAATTTCGTTATTCCACATAATTTTGATATGTATTTAATTTTATTAACAATTTTTTTATATTTTTCTATATTTAAATAGATACTTGTCATTTTGAAAGAAAAATAAAACATAAATCAAAAAACACAAATGAGTGCAAGAGGAGTGTCAAAAAAGAATCACAGAAAATACGATTCATGTCTTTTTTTCTACCCGGAGTTTATCTGTTTGAATTCGCCTTGGCCCTGCTGATATTAACTAAAATCACTGTTGGATGGCAAAATTTTGTTTATTCTCTTTTATTATCTTTGTTTCTTTTTTCTTTTATTTCTCTTTTTGACATTTTACAATGATTTTACAAAAACCAATTGCTTGTGGATATTGTACGAGTTGTACTTGTTGTAGTACCGAGATTACCTGGGATGAATTCGCCTTGAAATAATTAAAGTTTTTGATGAGCTATAAATTTGTTTTGAAACTCGTAAAATTCAAATAATATTATTTTTAGTCTAGTATTTTAATGTATGAAATTTAAGGCATTCTTATATATGGTCAGTATATGAAAGTATGTTAAGTTAATTAACATCTGCGAAAAAATTGTTTTTCATATGTATGAACTTTAAATAAACTTAAAACATTTAGGTACTTATTTTTATAAAATTTTTGGTATGAAAATTGCGTTTCTCATATCGCCCAAATCATCACCATCAAGTTGAAATATCGCCAAACTCAAATTTCCATCGCCAAAGTCCGCTTTTACAATGTTGAAATTGAAAGGCAGTAATTTTTCTTATTTTCTTTCACAATCGGAAAATAGATAGACATGCAGAAATTATTCTTTTCCTTTTTCAGTTCTTTTTCGCTGTTGACGAAGATGAACATTTAACAGGCATTTATACTAAAATTGCATTGGTGTGAGATAAATTATTGAAGCAACCCTGCAAATAATGGGACCAGTCCAAACACGCGTGTAAAGAGTAGCCCACAAGGGACTAGGACTAGTCCAAAAGTAACCCAAACGTATGGAAAAAACATGGTCTATTTAACATTACGATGTCCTAGGGCAGGACCATATAACCCAGCTTTGGACAACAAAGGAGTAGTTTTAAAACTACTCCATTGTGTACACAAGAGGATTATTTTTAACTTCGTTTAAAAACGAAAACATGTCTTTAAAAAAAGAAGATATGTCGTCTCACTACAAACACTTTTTAAAAATGACATGGTCCATGCTTGCATTACATCGGACCAGTCCATGGAGTAGTCCATTCAATCAAAATGGATTAGGTGGTCCAATAGTATTTGCAGGGAACGCATGAAAGTTGCAATCAGTGCAAAAAAATCACGAAAAATGTTTAGTACAGATAGTCATGTCCTACCCATCTAACTTCTTGCCTGATTTAAGAACTCGAGAGCAAAAGTGACTCGTTTAAATAACACTTAAAAATAATTTTAAAATGTGTCTACCTTTAAATTGTCATATCATAAAAGGGGACAATCGGATTAAAAAACCGCCACCGTTTGGCGAGAATTCGTGAAATCTGACAGCCCTGGTATCATATTATATTGGCGTGAGCTGGTCACTCTATAAGAATAAACGGTAAATTTAAAAAAAGTCACTATTTTTTGCAAGAATACAATTTGCTAGCGTTTGAAGCGAAATAAAGACAAAATCCTTTCTAGGATGGCATTAAAAATAGATGAAATTATGGATTTATCATTGGGTAAGCTTAAAGTTATTGTAAAAAAGATTTAAAAATATATATGTTAAATTGTTATAATTTTAGATGATTATATCGCAATTTCTAAAAAGTCGTCTAGCAACAATGCTAATTTAAAGACCTGCAATAATAATAAAAACAGTATCAACGATGCAAAATTTGGTCGCCGTAAGGGTAATATTGATGATGACGAAGAAGATGAAGACGATTTTTTAATGCAAACTGCAAAACAAGAATTAGAAGAACCAAGGGAAACAGAGGAAATAGATACTGGCATTTGGAATGGTCCAGAATCATCAATATCCTATTTGGATTGTCATGATCAGCAAAATGATTTACGAGAAAAACTAAATAATAGCAGCATTAGTAAATTTTTTACACCTAAAGTTAGTACGGTGCAATATCGCATGATGGCACCCAATACTGCTGCAAATAGACCACGTGGCATACCAACTTTACTGCCTTTGGATGTTCAGGTGAATAACAAAAAATGGGTAAATGGAAATGGTAATAGACGTTATAGGGGAAATCGAGGAAACCGCGGTTACAACAACTTTCAGCGTGGCTTTAATGATAATGCTGGAAATGGAAATGCAGGTGTTAGCAATGGTCGAGTACAAAAGAATCGAAAACCGGATTTTGAAAGGTTTGGACTATTTTATGAATTAATACCTATTCAAAATTGTTTAAGGCCCCTATTAAGACAACTGGTTGTGATCACTTGTAATTTTTGTTATGTTTTTGTACCCCCCAATATAGCACAGTTGTAAACCATAATACAAAAAAAAAAAGAAATTACAACTCAACTGAGTTGTGTTGTAAACCGTAATAGGGGCCTAAAGTAAATGGCAAAAGAGCACTTTACGGGGCGTACGAAAAAAATAAAAAAATATGCTACCCGATTCAGAATAAAAAAAGAAAAAAACCAAAATTAAAATTTAAGGGGGCTGAGGCCCGTGGGCCCCCTCCGCCTCTCCCACTTAGTGGAATGTGTGGGTACTCAAATTAAGGGTATTGTACAAGAAGAACAAAAATAATAAAATTTAGGGCGGGCGGGACTTTTGGGACTCTCTGGGTAAAAAAAAAGTGCCCCCATTAACTCACATCTATGTGTAGGTACTCAAATTAAAGGTAGTTTGCTCACGATTGTAAATATTTTCTTTTATTTGGTATTTTTTAGTGTTTTATGTGGCTCCACGAAAAGCCCCCCAATGAAATAACACCCAAACGAGAAATTAAATATTCCCCAAATTTTTTTCATACATTCATATGAAATAACACCCAAATTTTTGGGCCCTTTTACATTTTTTTTTTGGGAATTATTTCATTCCTCATTTGGGGTTTTCAAATTATGAAATAATCTCCAATGAAAAAAACACCCAACAATAGCGTGTATAATTTGGGTGTTATTTCATTTTTTATTCGGGGGCTATTTCAGTTTTAAATCTGTTGGTTTTTGGGGGGGATGAAACTGACTCTTTTATGAATTTTGGGCATAATTTCATTTTTGTTGCTGATGGGGTTTATTTCATTGGGGTTATTTTATTTTCATCATTGGGTGTTATTTCATATGAAATAACTCCCAAATATTGGGGGCTGTTTCGTTTTCGCTTTGGGGTTTATTTAATTTATTTTTCGATGTTATTTCATTCACTGTTTTTGGGTGTTATTTCCTATTTTTTGGGATTTATTTCATTGGGGGTTATTTCCTGGGCGTTATTTCATTGGGGGCTTTTCGTGGAGCCTTTTATGTTAGATTCAAGAAAAAAAATTTAAATTTTTTGTAACTAATAGCCTATTTCCGATGTGCTAAAGAATTCTTTTCTGAGTAGCCGGCCTTCGGCCGGGCGCAAAGATTTTCTCCTCTATGGAATAACAAAAATCGGCTTCGCTTACTAAAGCTTCTCTGCATAGCCGGCCTTCGGCCGGTCGCAAGGATTTT
Organism: Pollenia labialis; assembly: GCA_949318255.1. Lineage (NCBI taxonomy): Eukaryota > Metazoa > Arthropoda > Insecta > Diptera > Polleniidae > Pollenia > Pollenia labialis. The sequence goes on from OX439143.1 coordinate 57,404,159, forward strand.
CTACTCTATTGTGTAACAAACACCGGCTTCGCTAACTAAAGCTTTTCTGCACCTAAAAGATACTTAAATTAACCTAGAGAGGAAAATAATATGCGAACACAGCAACAAAACACATATTTGCAATCGTGAGCAAATTACCTTTAATTTGAGAGTACCCACACATACCACTAAGTGGGCGGGGCAGGTTTTTGGGTACAGGGGGCCCCATGGGCCTCAGCCCCCTTAAATTTTAATTATGGTCCACAAAATGTGGGCGGGATTGGAGAAGTGGACGTGGTACCTCCCGTCGAAAAATATTAAAAATTGTATAAAAACCTGAATTTTTAGACTGTCATGACCTATGGTTACGATTTCTTCAGTAGAAAATATATTTTGAAAATTTCGGAAAAATCGGTTAAGATACAAAAAAGTTATGACCAACATATACTTTTTTTTTAAATACCCATTTATGGGAGCCCTAGGTCTTTCTGAGTCCAAGTTTTATCACCAAAGTAAATGGAAAATTTATTCCTAAAGACATCGATTTATAAATCTGTCAAATCGGTTAATAAATGGCTGAGTAATGTCCAAAGTACTAAAATCCCAAAAATTAGTCTTTTTTTTATACCCATTACCGAAGGTGAAAGGGTATATCGATGCCTTACTTTCTCAACCTTGTATCTTAAAAAATACAACTTTTTAGGAGAGAGAAAAAACGTTTCATCTGTTTATTCTTGGTTGTTGGGGTAAAAGTTTAAATGCAATTATTAAAGAATTGATTACATTTATGTATGTATATTAGTAGTAATAGTATACTAATCTTCTTTAGTTTAAGCATGAAACGCATTATATTGAGATACGAGTTTGCTCCATTAACAGTAATATTAATTCTTGATACTGGATGAATTAGTTACTCGTTTGTTGCACTCATAGCTATACAAACAAATAACCCCGTTATACCAAAATTATCCAATGAAAACCATATTTAATATATCACAGACAAAATTAAAAATGGATTTTAATCACCCAATTCACAAAATCAAGTAAACAATTTGTTAATTTGCACCTATCACCAAAACGATTATATTGATTACTAAAAATTGTAGAAATGGAAAATTGTAAATTTTTTTTTTCAATAAATGATATTTAAAATTTTAATTAAAAATATGATCAAAAACTATGAGATTTCAAGCAATGTGTTAATTGATTCAATTACAAAAATAATTGAGAAAAAATCTATATATTATTCAATTACCTCATTAGATTGAAATGAAACAAATAATTAATGAATAAAGTAATTGAACAATAAAATTTAAATACGCCCTTAATTCTATCCGGTAATATAAATTGATATTGTGGTGAAATTTATTCGAATTAAGTTTCGTTGGACTCTTAAGTTGTACATTAGAACTTTTTCATGACCGCTTCAGAATTTATCACAGGTACCATATAAATCCTCCTCCAGAAATGTCAGCCAATTATTATTTTATATTGGAATGTAGCAACTTTTCCACTCTGCCCAATTTTGTGATGTTTGTTTCATAATTTACCAAAGATCCAATATAAAACTTCCTCCCTAAAAGCCTAACACCGAAAGGAATCATTATAATTTATTTTAGAAATGTGTCACAAAGTTACATATACTATGTACATATGTACATGAATACTTACATATCGCACTGCTTCCTCTAAACAGAGTCAACTCAAAATTTTTAAATTTTCCCTTTTGCAAGAAATCGATGTATAATGGTCAAAATCTTAGATCAGTTTCTTTAGTATTTTACTTAAAATTGATACAATTGTATCCCCCTTTATAATATAAGACTACATATAAAAAGAAAACAGGTTTTTGTCTCTACTGAAAATACAGGTATCCCTCGATTTACGCGGTATGTTGGTACCGAGAAAAGACCGCGTAAATAAAGGTTCTAAATCAGTACAAAATTCTATTTTGGGACCAGAAATATAATAAACAGCACAAATTGAAACACTAACTTTATACGAAATTCAAATTTGGGACCGGAAATTCGTGTAAAACAACCATATTAATAATATAATGCAAATTAAACCTTTATTTGTACTTCTCAGTATTTAAAAGAAAATATTATTTGTAAAAATAATACTTTTAAACAAGCTTTGAAAAAGAAATTTAAATTTTGTAGATTAACAAAAAAAAAAATAAAAATCTTATAAAAAGACGTCATTCAGCCTTTTAAATTAACAAAACATAAATTATTAAAAACAAAAAAAAATTCATAAAAAAATCTTATAAAAAGACGTCATTCAGCTTTTTAAATTAACAAAACATAAATTATTAAAAACAAAAAAAAAATTCATTTGGGTGTTTTAAATTTTTTGGGTGACAGGGAGCATTATCAATTACCAGCATAATTTTAAAATCCAAATTTTTAATTTTCATGTAAGTTTCTGTTTCTTTTGCAAAAATATTTTGAAACCAGTCCATTTTAGAAGTCACCCATGCCTTTTTATTTGCCCTCTAATATACGGGCAGTTTGGATTTATTTACATGCTTCATGCATCTTGGATTTTATTTAAAAACAAAGGTTTCATTACAAAATCTCCTGACGCATTGGAACACATCAAAAGTGTCACTCTTTCTTTGGACTGTGTGTGACCGGCGGCGGTGGAATTTTTATCCAAAACGAAAGAGCGTTTTGGTATCGATTTCCAAACCAACCCAGTCTCGTCAGCATTAAATACTTGATGGGGATGATAGCCACCATCTTTTATTAATTGGAGGAATTTAATAGGAAATTCTTGTGCTGCATTTTTGTCTCCAGATGAGGATTCTCCCTGTATAAGTAGACTACGTAAACCAGCCCTCATTTTGAATTTTTCAAACCACCCATGACATGCTACAAATTTACTTTTACGAGTTGTGTCATCTGGTTGTTCCAAACAATCATATATTTTTAGAGCTTTCTGTGTGATAACATTAGTGGAAAGTGGAATGTGTTTATCAATGGCATGTTCAATCCAAATAATTAATAGTTTTTTCCATTTTTTCTATTGAATCATCTCGGGTATAGGATGTACGTTTTGCAGTATCAAAAGCTCCAGCACAAACACTTGTTCGAATTTTTTTATCATTTTTTTGGATTGTTCTTACTGTTGATTCATTCAAGCTCAGAGATTTTGCTACGGATGCTACCTTTTCTCCTTTTTGCAAACGATCCAAAATATTTATTTTATCTAGCAATGACAAAACCTTCCTTTTTGGATTTAAATTTGATTTTACTGGTGGCATTTCTAAAATAATAAAATTAATAACACAAAACGACAGCAAATAGTTTATTTTACTACCTTTAAAGTCGTTTTCCACTGAAAATTAAATTTAACCTGTTCTTTTTAGCAAATAGCTGATAATGTTTACAAAATTAGTGTTGTAATACCATGTTCACACGGACAGCAATATTCGTGTTTCGCTCTCTTATTCCTGTTTCGCGCCCCAAACATGATTAAAACGACTTGTTTTCCCATACAAAATCTTGAGAGCGAAACAGGTCGTTTCATTTTGAAACAGGCTGCGAAACAGGAAAAATGTACTATCATCCAATTTTGATAACAGTTATCGTTAGTTTATCTGAACTAGCTCTCAAAAAATATCAAAACAAAGAAAAAAACAAAATAAAAATTGATTTTTAATTAAATAAAGTGATAATTATAATACCTTAATATTAATAAAAGTATTAAATAATATATTCTTAAGTTTTATTTACTTTTTTATCTTTTTAAAAAAAATCACACTAACAACAAAAAAAAAAATGTCAAAATGAAACAGGAATAAATCGTATGAACAGCATGTTTGGCAATCTAGTTTCAGAGAGCGAAACCAGTGGTTTCTATCGTCGTATGAACATAGCATAAACCGCGCAATTCGAGGGTTGCCACTATTTTCAAATCGCGTTAAAGTAAAATCGCGTAAAAAAACGCGTTATATAAAAAAATGGTTGCTATTATTGAACCGCGTTAAATCAAAAACGCGCAAATAAAGTACCGCGTAAATCGAGGGATACTGTATAATATTATTATATTATACATTTTGAGTGAACCCCCTTTAGAGGAACGCACTGTACACACGTACTTATGTTATATTTTACGGACGCGGCAGCATGGCATTATATTAGTTTATCATCATGTTTTCGGATTTTTTAAAAATAACTTGCTTTTGTTGAAATTTTTAGATTTGCTTGCTTCTAATCTGGCTATTGAGAGTCGAAGTATTGGAGGCTGTAATATCTTATGTATATAATTCCTGACATATTTCGTATATAACATGTTTTGCCATAGTTCGTGTTCAAAAGGTCTTGTTTTAAAAAACCATACAATTTGGAAAAACTATTAAATTTTGCAGAGTAACCTTTCTAATATATGTAATAGGATAAATTGTTTAATATTTCTGTATGCCACAATTAACCACAATTAACTTTAATGATACTTTTAAGGCCATGCCAGATAAAACTTTTGCTTCGCGTTGCGTTAGAGATTCGCTTTGACATCCAAGATGAAATATTCATACTTATACGGAACATGCCACATAAAGTACTCAACGCATAGCGAAGCGAAAAGTTAGCAACTCTCATCTTTTTGCGCGCTTTGCCAGTCTGCTAGTATAATACTCTTTAAAAATTGTGAATTGGTGCACACACAGATTTGTTTTATAGTAGTTTGCTCCAGTTGAAAGTAGAGGAATTGTTTGCACTGCTTGCAAGTTAACATTTGAATATCACCTCTTAAACTAAAGACCTGCACGAGTGTATCAGTAAGTATTGTTGAAACTGATACACCAGATATTTATCTGTTACTACTGATATAAATGAGAGAATGAGTGTAACTGATATTGTATGGTTTTGCTTTTGCCCACTCACCATATCTTAAAAACCAAAACAGTTGCTTATGGTTTTGGATTGAGTATGACATAACATTTTTTTTTACTTAAAAATATCTGTTGTCACCATAAGTATTTCTACAATATCTGTGGTTATCTGTTGTATTTTAAAATATTGTTGGCTAGTTGATGAAAATAAGAAAGTTTATAAGAACTTGTATACGATCTCAACCAGGGTGCCAGATGGTTTTGATAAGAAATCGGCATATTTTCAAAAACAAATCAGAAATTAAATTAAATAAAAAAATCGGCAAATTACTATTACGATTTTAAACACAATAAAACATTGACAAAAATAAAAAAGCAAAACAATTAACCATTACCTAATGCTTTAAAAAAATTAATAAAAATAAACTTTTTAGAAATAAATTTTAGTTAATTAAAAAATCGCAAGGACCGTAAATAAGAGTTATCCATAAAATTTTAGCTTAAAAACGGAGTCAACCAATAGGTTTGTTTTAAATTTCTCTTTAAGAACCTTTGGTGATCTAGAAAAAAAATCTCAACTCCACAGTTAAAAATCATTTTTCAACGAAAAAATAAAAGTTTGGATAACCTCTTAAAAAGAGAGTTTTATTTCTCAATCATAAAATATTCGCCCTAAAATAGAGCTCACACCATCAACAAATACAACTCTTTGAAGGATTTTAATTTTTACGTCTAACCACTCATTATGTTTTTCTTCTTTTTTTTATTTTTACGTTGAAATTGTAGTGATCTGACCAGCGCTTTGGTTGTTAATGTACAAAAAATAAGTTAAATAAAATGCTGGTTAAAATCAAACTCCTGAAATGAGTTTTATTTTTTGACGGCTGAATAAAATTCTCGTTTTAACAGTTTTATTCGATATTTTATTCCTCAACTGAGTTTTTATTTATGACGGCTTAATAAAACTCTCTTTTTAATAGTTAAATTTGACCTTTTATTTTTACGTTGAAAAATAACTGTTTTATATGGACTTGTTTGTTTTTAAATTAAAAAATAACTCAGGGACTGAAAATAATTACTGCATATTATTATTTTTTGTAAAGGTAACGAGAAATATTCCTTTATTTTCAATTGGGAATATTTAACCATTATCGTTATATGTATATATTTTATTTTGTTTGTGGTAACCAATGAAAGTAAAATTTATTTTTTTTGGTTAATGATAATCAAATTGGTTACAAATATCTATTGGAAAAAATATATATTTTTTTGGTTATATTTTTTTATTTTTTGGATACAAATATCCAACCTCCTTCATTTTCGAAATAACGGTATATCTCTAAAACCAGAGCCAATCTAAAAAAAAAACGGCGAGTACCACTGGATTCGGTGCAGCCGAATTATTATTTTAAAACGCCATGTGCCCGGCTTGTCTGTTTTTCCAACTAGCGTAGTGTAATTTATATAAAACAAACCAAAAATTACTGTGTTGTAAGTATTTCTCAAAAAATAGGCACTTTGATAATTTAGAGGAAAATATCGCCAAAATGCCTAAAAATCGTGAAATATGGCCTGATAACAACGATTCTCGCTTGTGTTGCTGTTGTTGCTCGGCAATTTGTACTGCCACAGCACAGCACAACACACAGTGTGTGTGTGCGACATGTCTGGTTTTTTGTTGGCTTTTTGTTATGTATACCCTCCGCCACAACTAGCTGGGTACACTTAGTTTGTCATTCCGTGTGAAACATTTTTATTATTCGAGCCTTAACCGCGAAAATAACGTAAACCCCAAAATCAATTTTATAGGTGAGAGTTTTTTTTATTCTAATTCATATAAATTTTGTATAAAATTTGTCGCTCACGATAAAATCAGGGGCCAAACATAATGGTTATTGTATTTTATTTAAGTTTACTGGAAAATACCTTTTATTTTCATTTGGTTATTTTTAACCATTATCGTTACATACATATATTTTATATTGGTTATCGTAACCAATTACAGTAAAAAATATTTTTTGTTATACATACACACAAAAAAAATCATAGGTAAAATTACCTAAATATATGGTATAAAATTAACTAAGCGCAAGGGTAGCATGTCAGTATCGTAGTTTCTTAGCTAATAAAACTATTAACTTAGGTAATTTCTATGTTCGAAAAAGTATCTAATTATTTTGTTAAAATTACTTAAAAACTTTGAAAATTTACCAATGATAACTTTGCTATCATTGGTAAATTTTCAAAGTTTTTTATATTTTTATTTTTGGAAAAATATCTAAGTTTAATTTTGTACCATAGATTTTAGGTAAATTTACTATATACTTTTTTTAGTTACATACTTTAAATAAAATTAATTTAATTTCATTGTAAAATTTTATTTATTTTCCTCAAAAGGGGAAATTATAACATATACATATAAAGATAAAATTTACAAACAAAATCAACTCATTGCAAACAATTCTGCATCATTAACTCCAAAATATCATATTTTGGATGAGCGATATATTTTGTAAACCTATTGGAATTTTTTTGTAAAAAGTTCAGTGGAGATATTATGTTTATAATATACTCACATAAATACGTTGTATCTTTATACTCTATCGAATTGTTTTTAATTTATTTTAAATTCAAAAATTTTAAATTGAAATTTAAATTTGAATTTTTTTACAAAAAAAATTCCAATTCAAAGAAAAAATCAAATAAACCTACATACATATGTACATACATATATTAAAAAATTCGAAGAAGATACCTAACCCAATTAGTAATAATAACAAAAATTTTAGGCAAAACTTTTTTTATAAAAGTAACCGACTATACTTTCTTACTTATGTATAATTTATATTTGTAACCAAAAAATAATTTACTTGTTTTAATGGTTATTTGTAACCAAATTAATTTATTATTTGTTAAAATGGTTATTTGTAACCAAAAAATTAATTATTTGGTTTAATAGTTGTCTGTAACCAAAAAAATTTTTTAGGTGAATTAATGGTTATTTATGAAGGTATAACCAAAAAAAATATTTTTTTCTTTAATTGGTTACGATAACCAGAATAAAATATATATATTAAATGATAATTGTAATTTTTAACCTTTACCTATAATTAATCAATATTAATGGTTATATTTATATGATTTTTTTGTCGTTTCCTTTATAGGGTCCCTGGATAAAATTGTTTTTGCTATAAAATCGTTAAAGTCATTTATTTAGAAAGAAACAAAAATCTAAAATGATGCCGCTTACGTTATTTTCGCGGTTAGGGCTCAAATTCAACTGTTAGTCAAACAATTCTTTTCAAAATAAAAATATTTCAAAACGTTAATATAAATTTTCTATTTTTTTCTACATAATACGGTTATATTAAATAAAAAAACCTAAAGTATAACTTATTAAATTTTCGAGCTTAAGGGTTGTTTTTGATATAAAATTTATTTTAATCAATATTTCAGCACTCCTTTGAGTGTCTTCTTCAGGGGTTTTTTCTTGATTGTTTGCTATTTTTTTTAAATTTCGGTGCGTTTTTTAATTTTTCTAACCCAACAATTATACTTACTGTAACATTTGCATTTATGTATGTAGGTTATTTCCACATAAAATGTAGCATACTTCTTTTTTAATGTTTTCAAATGTGTTTACCCAGAATGTACTAATAAAGTGACCTCACAAGCGCAGCTGTTTGCATTGATTTTCTTCGTGCGTGACGTTTGGCGTCATTTTTTTTGTTTATTTACATTTTTTATAAAGGCATTTTGACATTTGCTGTCTCAATTCTAGCAACAAAATGCCTGTTGTTTTTTCTATTGTTTAATTGTTGTAGTAATGAGCCCACTTTGTTAATACATTTTGTGTTTACCTACATATTTAAGAAAAGTGCTTAAAACGAAAAAAATAGTTTTGGTTGGTAAAAACCCAAGTTTTTTTTACAAAAACAAATTACATGTGTTCAGTTCTTTCAGTAATTTTATTTTACAATAATTTTTGTCTACATGTCTTTTTAACAAAAACAACCATAGGCATCAAAGAATTTAAGAAAAAAAATATTACCGTTACTAAAATTTTCAAAAATGTTTGCTTTAAAAAAAAGCAGCATACACATTTTTACAAGAAAAAATCATGTACGCAGCAGACACAAAGGCTAATCGTGCTGCTCATCAAGAAAAATTGCAAGCGCTTCCACTTGTATTTTCGTCGTAGGTATTATACGTAACTAGTAGTGTTGTTGTTGCTTGGCAATTTGTACGACCATAGTACAAGCAAAGACTATAGATTTATAAAGATATTGCACGACCATACAAAGTTCATACATTTTTCTGTCTATATTAATTTTTCTGGTGGATTTAGCCGCTAAATCCACTTGTGAGAGTAAATTACAGTATTTATTATTACTCTCAGAGAGCTTTTCTCACTTATCAGTGTATATGTATGTGCACACTCGTGTGTATGTATGTATGTGTATACACCCTGCAAATAATAGGACCAGTCCAAACACGCGTGTAAAGAGTAGTCCACAAAGGACCAGGACTAGTCCAATAGTAACCCAAACGTATGGAAAAAACCTGGTCTATTTAACATTACGATGTCCTAGGAGAGGATCATATAACCCACCTTTGGACCACTAAGGAGTAGTTTTAAAACTACTCCATGGTATATAACCCACCTTTGGACCACTAAGGAGTAGTTTTAAAACTACTCCATGGTATACTCAAGAGGATTAGTTTTGAAGTCGTTTAAAAACGAAAGCACGTCGTTAAAAAACGAAGACATGTCGTCTCACTACAAACACTTTTTAACAATGACATGGTCCATGCTTGCATTACATCGGACCAGTCCATGGAGTAGTCCATTTTATCAAAATGGGTCAGGTGGTCCAATTTTATTTGCTGGGCATTGCATTTAAAAAAATACAAACAAACTAAAAGAAATCTCGTTTTCTCGTTGAAAACACATTTAAATAATAAAACATGTTTTGTTTGCATCCCATTTATGTGCAAATAACATAGGTACGTTAAACCAAATGTGACAGATTTTAATTGTAGGGCAATAATATGTGTTTTATTGTTGTACAGATGAAATTATATCGATTCGCACCGAAGTTCAAATGCTGTTATTGTCTAAATTTAAACAATTGTAGGCATATAAAAAATAATTTTTCTGAAAGAATAAACTGCTTTGTTCATAAAAGATATTTTATGTTTTCTAAAGCGACAAGGCCACACATTAACATGCCTCATCAAACTCTCAATTTTGTAATTATGTAAGTAATAAAAAACTCATGGTTCAATGTGAATTTGATGATAATCAAAATACTTTTAATTTTTATAAAAATATGCCACCAGTTTGATGTGTATGAACGTAATTTCTTTCAATTTTATTTATTTTTGTTTAAATTTTTTTTTTTTTTAATTGTATTACATATTTGAAAAATTATTGAATCGTTTCCGCCGAAAAATCCAATTTTATTTATTATTACAACAAATTATTATCACAAATTATGCAACAGATTCAAGCTTTGGAAGTTTGTGTGCTCCTTCCGTCTTACTTTTTGAAGCTTGTAAAATTCTTTTAAAGGTCTGCAAAAATTTTTTTGTACAAGATAAAGAAATGAAAATAAAAAATTTATTGTTGAGCAATGCGTAAATTGTATCAAAATTTTAATTTATTCTTTTTGGTTTGCGTACGTATCTACATATGTCCTAAACACAGTATGGAGATGTTAAATTTACTAGTCCTTATATTATTTCGGAAGCATTACATGCAGTCTACAACTGACATAAAATGCTTAACATGGGATCTTCACCTGACAATTTTTTGTCTTACCAAACGTCAAAGTCTATATAAAAAAAATTTTAAAATGTTTGTCAGCGTTTTTTTTTTATGACAAAAAATTGTCAGGCAAAGACCCCATGTTACTTAAACACTAATATTATGTTAGTGTTAAGTATAGACTCATCATGTTAGAAGTTTTCTCATGTTATAACACGGTTGTTAATGCAAATTTTTTAACAACGCTTTTATAACTTCAAGTTATAACTGCAAGTCATGTCAGTTGTAGACGGGCAGTTACAAATAAGAAATATTAAAAAAGATATCTACAAATCATCGATAACATACTGAAAAAGCTAAACATTGTAACCATTAAACTTGTATGAGCCAGCTTATATAAGCAAATATTATAAGAATTAGAAATGTTTCTTTCCTGCAGACAAGCGAAGAGCTTCGCGGGATAGGACAAAAAAATATGTGGATTTCGCTACATACAATATATAGAATGAAATCCAATAAAATCAAACCCATATTATTAAAATTGTTCGCATATTATAATTTTATTTTTATTTATTTATTTAAAAAGTGTTATATTTTACAGCAACTTAAATAATATTCAACAAATTCAGACAAATAATTAAGTATATTGATGACATAGCCTCGTACACGGATTGTCAAAACATGCGCTCTATTTATCAGATATAATTTTGTAACACATATTAATTTTTTTTTTGGTAATACTCGTAAAAGTATACGATTCAAGTTTTTAAATCTGAAAAATCGCCAATAAAGCTTTCAGATTATAAAAGGTATAATTAGACTGGAAATAATATGGAATTTTATTAGAAATATTATCATACATTTCTCTTTTAGTCGTATTAAAGTGCTTTTCGGATAGATTGATCCACATTATGCAAATTCTGAATCGAATAACACAAAAGCCTTTAAGTGTGATTTCTAATTTTAGGAAATCAAAAGCCTACCAAAAACCTATTTTAATGTCCCTTTCCGTCAATCAGAGAGTACTCACACCCCTGAAATAGAAATCGCAGATATATATGTATGTACAATGAAAATGAAGAATATTTTAATGAAGATGCCGATTGCTTTACATCCAACAATGTGCCAATAGAATTAACATCGAGTCGATATTTTGTTGGTTACACATCACAACGAATATCATGCGTTAAATGTCGTATGGATATAAAAAACCCGCGCAAATTTTGTCATATCCTTCAGAAATGTTTGTTCATGCAAAAAATTGTCAAAAAGAATCCGACTTTGGAGGTTTGTGTGCTCCCTCTGACTTATTTTTTGAAGTTTGTAAAATTGATATAAAGGTCTTTGAAAAAATATTTTTACAAAATAAAGAAATGAAAAGCATAACAAAATTTATTGTTGAGCAATGCGTGAATTGTACTAAAAATTCAATTTATTCTTTTTGGTTTGAGGAGAATGACGTATGTTATAAACACAGGATGGAGATGCTCAATTTACTACTAGTTCTTATATTATTACGGAAGCATTCCACATGGGAAACTTACAACTACAAATTATCAAATATTGAAAAAGTTAAAATCTTAAACCATTTAACTTGTAAAGAGCTCATAAGTAAAATTAATAAATACTCATAGTAAATTCGTTTGATATATAAATAAATACACACATGGTAAGTGCATAATTAAATAATCTAAAAAATGGAATATTAATTCGGTGCAAATCGATGTAGTTTAAGTTTTACAAAAATAAAACAAATACTGTTGCCCTACAATTACACAATCGGTCGCATATGCTCTTACGTAGGTTATTTGCACATAAATTGTTTGAAAATAAAACACAATCAATTAAAAAAAATACCAAAAACCGGTTTCAACCAAAAAAAAGCACACACACACACTTTGGCTGGCAAAACAGGTTATTTGCACATAAATTGTTTGAAAATAAAACGCAATCAATTAAAAAAATACCAAAAACCGGTTTCAACCAAAAAAAAAAAGCACACACACACACACTTTGGCTGGCAAAAACAGCAAACATGTGTATGTATTAATGCATGTGGTTTCTTGCTCTCTTTAGTTCTCTGAATGTGAGCAAGAAGTTTTTGCTTTCTTGTTACTTCCCCCCCTCATCTATAAGAAGAACAACATTTTTTAAAATTTCAAATGTACTAAGTGCAACATCTTTATAAATCTATAGTCTTTGGTACAAGCAGCCTGTGTGTTTTGCTTTTGTAAAATTTTTTGTTTGGCTTTTTTTTCGCTCGTAATACATTCACGCTCTTTTTCGTTGAAAAATAATTGAAAATAACGGCATCGTACAATAAGTAACTTATTGTATTCCATCAGTATCCACTAGTATCTGCTTTTGCGAAACAGATATTAACAGATATGATACTCTCTTTTGCTTTTGCATCAACTTACATCCACTCTTTTACAAATCATATCAATATCAACTCATATCAGAAACGCAAGAGCACTCATCCATACGCATCCACTTTAGAAAACACACAGAAACAGATATAAACAGATACATCTGTGCAGGTCTTTATCTTAAACAACGTTCCAGACTAAATTTACGCAAAGACGAAATTTTTAAATTTCTTAACTGTTTAACAACTGCACATATTATTCACCCCTATCGTGAATAATTTTTCCCCTTTTCACATATTTGCGATCATGAAAAACTCCCATGAAAAAAATGTCATTCAAAAGAGAATAATAACGTGAAAAAATGTTCACCTTAAAAAATTCCCCTTATCGTGAAAAGTTTTTTCCCTCGAAATTTGTTCACATTTCCCTTAGATATTCTCACTTTATTTTTGCTAGGGAACTGAACATGTATGTATGTAAGTAGTTTCTCCTATAAATCGAATATTAAGGTTTATTTCCGTTAATAAGGCACCAACCGATATATTGGTCAACAAAATGCAAAACAAGAGGTTGATTGCCGGCGGATTTGTGAAGCTTTCAAAAGACGTGGTGGCAGAATTTTGAGAAATATTTTACTACATAAAATTTAAAAAATGTAAAAAACTAACGTTGCAATCAACCTATCCCTCCAATACTAATCATTTAGCTTTATTATTTTCACTTTTCTTTAAAATATATATGTATGTACGTAAATATTTTTGAACATAAATTTCATTGAATTTTAATATTTCCTAAGCTTTTTTCTTTTTTGTTACATTCACTGGAACTGATAGCGTGAAAAATTTTTCACATGAGATTCATGATTGCTTTTTTCCCTTCGAGGGGAATGAAAATTTCATGGGAACAAAAATTCCACTTGTTATTCACGATAGGGGTGATTACGACAAGAGTTTGACCCAGTAATGGAAATAAGAGTAAATGAAATACGTGAATAAAATTTATCAATATTTACAGAATTGAGACAAAGTATTGAAATAATAAGTTGATGCAGTAATAGAACACAAAAATAGCAATCGTTTGATATGAAAAAGTTAAAACCGTATTTCTTTAAGGTACCTATTATGAACTAAATTCGATTTTCGACAGCAGTCGAATTAGCTGATCGAACGAATTTTCACTTCGTATTATGGCGCGTATTCGATAAACATTTACTATTGTGATTTTGTTAATACAGTAGTACATTTTCGATCAGCTGCCACTTAAAATAAAAAATTTTTGTTTACATATCGACGCCTCCATTCTATAACATTCTAAGTCGAAAATGTGAGTTTTGAGTTACGTGCTCTCAAAGTTTTCACGCGATATCTCATAAACTATATAAGATACGCCATTTGCTCTTTCACTGTTTTTAGTAGAATTTTTATAGTATTTTCTGAATTTACAAATTTTAATTGGATCATAGCTAAAAATGATACAAAATGTTTTAGCACGGTGAAAACATTGGCTATTGGTCGTCTAAGTGTACTTGGCATGTTTTTGATAGGTCTACTGTTTTTAAGTTAATCACCTAAGTATACATATAATATTTTAGTTTGGACAAAAATTTTAGAAAAATATATTTTCCTACATAGACGAATTTTTAGTTAAAATGTTATACAAAAAAAAAACTATTATTTTCTCTTAAAATTAATTTTATTCGTAAAACAAAATAGAAAATTAAATATGTATAATAATTCAGTTCAAACAAAAAGTAGTTATAACATAAATTCAAGGTTACTTAAAAATAATTATAAGAATAAAGATAACAGAAACACTATTAATTCAGTATAACATTAAATAAGTAGAAACTATATTGTATTATTTAGTCGTCATTATCTGACACGACTACATATTCTTTCCATTAAAACCATTAAGTTGTCTGTAGAAATTTTGGTAAAATTTTGGAATTAAATTTTGATCACACAGATATAAAAGATCTTTTGGTTTTTCTTCGGTTATAGGAAATCCGGATATGTATGCTTTTGGTATTTCTTCAATAACAATTTTATTTTCTTTTATTCTCTTCTCTTCCTAGTTTCATCATATATCTTTATTTCCTTGAAATTCTCATCAAATTCATATTTATTAAATAATTTATAATTTTGTTCTTTATAAACTCTTATTTCTCGGATTTTTGATAAACATAATTTTTCATTATGTATATTTTTTGTCCAATTTGTTACAGAAGCAAATTGCTTGAAATCCAAAAAATCATCATGGTCCATATATAAACATATCACATACCTAGTGAATCAGAATTTTCACTATTTTCATTATCAAATTTAGACGATAAGCACAACGTTTAACTTAAGTCGTGAATTTCTTACCAACACTTTCCTCACGATTATATGACATTGAACTTATACTTTTTAATTCACCTTTTCCTAATAAAAAACTTATTAATTATTTTAGATAAAATGGAAATCTAATAAATAATACCTCTCACGTTATTTTGTGCTAAATTTATCATTTTTCTTGCACGCGAAATCATTTTATATCCGAAAATACAAAAATTAGGCGTCCGATTTGGTTGACTACTTTTTCCAAACTAATGCTCTAAACACATAGACCACAGCAGGCTACACGAACACACGACTACAAATGCTGCTGGTTGCGTATGGAGCCGTGTAGTCAGCTACTGAATTATTTTGAAGACGGCAGCTACAATTAAAAAAATATAAGCAGCTGTTTTTGTGCAGTATGTTTTTATATTTCAGTGGTGCCACTATAAATTTTTATTTGTTTACTTTTATAAAATGGAACAACATGCACAATTACGACTTTTACATAAATTTAATTAAAGCCTGTATTATTATTAAGTATTTATATTTTATACTTATTTATACTATATTTTATAACGTTATAAGTATAACTGGCGCAGTCGGTAGGATGCCCGGGTATCCTTTCTAAAGGTTAAAAGTGAAAAGTGATACTTGACATTTCAATGTCTTGGCGGGCATTAAAAACTGAACAATATAAAGCAAAATAAGAAACATAACATAAATTTACTAAAAAACTCTTTCAATTATTTTAACAAAGGTTTAATACAAAATGTATACAAACTGCTTTTAAAATAAAAAATGCTAATATCACTAATGTATACAAGCCTTTATATGCTATGTTTTAGAAACTCCATCATATAAAATGACAAACATTTATGCTTGTATTCATAAAAATATTTTATACCTAATAAAACTAATTTTCTATGACAATGTTCCTTAATAAACGTTTGCTAAATTTAATAATAGTTTATGAATACGGGGGTTAAAAACTTTTTATTTATTTTTTTATAATAGCATTAGGATATACATAATTACAAATTATGAACTAATGAAATAATAGGAGGCCATGGTTACAGGACCTTAGGCTCTTAAAAAAACTTATTTTAGATAATTACTCAATTTATATAAAAGTTTAACTAAAAATATATGTTTGGTAATAATTTATGTATTTGTTACATATTTAGTTATTGTAATATGGACATAATTATTAAGTAAAGCCCTAATAATAATCCGAAAGTTTGAAGTGTTCTCTAATGGCGATTTCTCAGAAAAGAAATCGCCATAAGTTATATGATGTTTATATAATTATTGTTATATCGACATAATTTAATAATAAAGCCAATTTTGTATAAAAACCCAGTCAATGCAAGAAGTATTAATTCTTGTAATTGTCTCTTTTATAGTATCGGTACGTTTTGAACACCATGTCAAAGGCATTTTGAAACATTTTTCAATGATACTCATATTGCTACAATACAGTTTATACTAAAGAGATATGGATAAAGTAACTTGTACTGTAATTACCTCTTTCTTTAGAACTTCATTTAAGTATACTAAAAAGTTATATGTATACATAAATACAAATTTGGAACAGAATCGAATTTATATTTTGTTTTAAGCTGGTTCTTTTATGTTTAACAAAAAAAAATTTTGCATTTTGCATTTTTAATTATATTAGCAACACTTTTTCACTGATACATTTTTGTAAAAATGGCTACTACCTCATGTTTCTTTTTAATTTTCAAGAATGTTGATATTTTCCTAACCTTTTATAAAATATATTAAAGCACTTATTTATTTCACATTGTTTATTATGTTGGCAGCACTAATCTGCTCATTGCCGCCTTTAAAATTAGAAATTATTCTAAAGTTGGCGACAGCCACAATCGTCGTCTTGTAGCCTGTAGCTGTGTTGGCTTCAAAACAAACGTCTTCGTATAAACGTGTGTATTTTATTTTTGACATATTGTAGCCTGTAGCTTGCTGTGGTCTATGTGTTTAGAGCATAAAACATCTTATGTACATACACTTACACGCACAAAATTCTTTTTTTAATTCGGGAAAAAACCTTTTAACTACACTTACAGAGACTAAAAAAAGCACAGTGAACATACCAAATACACATAGAAAACACAGCGTTAAGAAATGTCCCTTCCATAACATACTAAGTCAACTTAGTTTTCAAGTCAATTTAAAATTGTCCAAGCAAAAGTATTCTAAGTGTACTTACTACATTTTAGAATGGAAAATTTTTACGACTATGTGTGTAGTCTAAGTATATTTATGCCTATAACTTTGGAACGGATCGGCCCATTATTTTATTGGGCGATCAAAAGATCGGAAATTTTAAGTAGAAAATATTTTCTAAAAAACTCGGTTCAGATACAAAAAAGTTATCAAAACATATTTTTTTTTTTTTTTTTTTTTTTTTTTTTTGAAAAATACCAATACCAAAATAAACAAAGTTACAAAAAGTAACGATTTATATCGAGCCTTAACCGCGAAAATAGTGTAAGCGACATACATTTCAGTTTTCGTTTTTTTTTAATAAATGACTTTATTGGCAACACTTGCATCATCTCCTAAAATGTCATGGTCACATAAGGTACCGTTACGATTTTATAGCAAGAACAATTGTATTGTAAGCGACAAATTTCATACAAAATTTGATTTTTGGCGCTTACACTATTTTCGCGGTTAGGGTTCGATATAGTATAGAGTTGTAAGTGTTTAAATTTGCTACTTTCACTCATACTGAACACATATCGCACTGGTTCCTCTAAAGGGGTTAACTCAATACTTTTAAATTTTCAGTAGAAACAAAACAACTTATATGTATGTATGTACTCTTATATCACAAGAGGGATACAATTGTATTTATTTTTATGGCAAAATACAAGATAAATTTACCTAAAATTTTTACAGTGGGTAGATATCAGATAACGGCTTTGTGTGATTGCAAAAAAATCGCATATAATGAATACCAACAAATACACTCGTTTGCGGTCATACAATCAAACTTACGCAACCGCACACATTCGCTGCTGGTTTGCAGTCATTCAAATAATTCACATCGTGCTTTGTTATTTATTCCATCGTTTAGCTTCGTTTGTCAATTAAGATGATTTTGTGTTTGGTCTGACAATGATTGTTTTGGTAAAGAAAAAAAATACAAACAAAAAAGCCAGAAATCAACCAATCATTAATCATGTTGGCATTCAGCCAGCGTTGTTAGATGTGACGATTTTTCGTCATTTTGACGATTTTTTTGAGAAAATACAGTAAAATGACGAGTGACGATTTTTTAACTTAAAGTAATAGTGTTATGACGATTTTCTGGCATCAATAAAACACTTACAAGAAATATTTACAATTATATTGGGAACAGTCCAATACGTAAAAGTCAATTTTTCGAAATACAAAAATTCTTCCCCCATCACAAACCAAGTGGTTTTCATTAGAAGCATTAGTAAATCAAATTTTACAATTATATAAATGCCATCGATACTGCGCAAAATATACAGTAGAGCCCCGATTTTCGTCGGTTCTATTTGGTCCGCTTTTTAAAAATTAGCGGATTTAGCTTTGCGTTTTTATGATTTCGATTTCGACATACAATTGCATTTTTCACTGAAGTCATAATCACATTTTAAGAATTTTTCTATTTGCGTGTAAAAAGGCCAATTCCCATTAAATTATGTTAGGTAAGTTATTCTACTAAGTATCGTTGCGTGTTAATCCTGGTAGTCTGTTCAACATTTCACGTGAAATACTGTGAAACGCTTATGAAAACAATGTTGACAGAGTTGTACTCTGTTCATTTTGTGAAAAAGTCCCGAAATGTTTCTGGCAACATTTTTTTTACAACTGCGAAATAATGTAACGTGGAATTTTAAGACCAAGAAATAATTAAGAACTGATTATTAAATAAGAAATAAAAAATAAATATAACACAACCGGTAACGATAACATTGATACATGTCATAAATTCGTGTGAAATTAATAATGCTGCTCAACATTTTTCACAAATTTGAACAGAGTACTAGGCTTTAGGAAGTAAGAAGTTAGTTCTTATTAACAAGTAGTGTAGAAAAATGAGTGCAAAGAGAAGACAATGCATTAGTTTGGAACTAGATTTGGACGTAAAAAACGTTTCAAGTCGGGTAAAAAGACTGTTATATAGTAAAAATAATTTTCATTATTTAATGGCTTTGTGAATATGGATAAATGAAATAAATAAATTATTGTTAAGTATTTATGAAAATATATATATTTTTTCTTATGTATTTCTTTTCAAATGATAAATATATGTCAGCCCATTTGCTAAAAAAATAGAATAAAACTTAGCCATATCACTTTCTTCATCATAAATAGAATTTCTTGCTACAAATTTATGGTTTTGAAACAATCAATGCAATAAATTGTCTCTAATTTGTAAAATTTAAATATTTGACGATTTGTTGACGATTTTGTTAAGTGTTCGTGACGATTTTGACGAATTTTGGTAAAACTTTTGAAGATTTTTGAAGAAAAAAGCCTAACAAACCTGCATTCAGCACAAAACACGAAGGTTAACGAAACTATCGTACTGCCTGTTTTTCGAACGCGAACGCAAAAGTGACTCGTTTAACTAACATTCAAAACAACAACAAATTTTGAATTTTTGTTTTAAATGTTAATTAAACGAGTCACTTTTGCACTCGCGTTCTACAAACAGGCAGTTAAACAATTAAAAAACAAAAACAAAACACTAGTTAATATCTCAACTGAGTATTTATATTAACACACTCTTAAACACACATTTTTAACTGGCTCTCTTTGTGATTACCTCTGCTTTAAACGTACAGTCCCGGTGGCGAACGTCATGATGATTCATCATGAAACATCCTGACAATGTTAAATCATCAATGACATATCGACCCCTTTGCGCGAAATTATCGTATATGCCAATTTTTTTGAAATTGAGTTTTTTATGCAATCTTGTTCTACATTCAAAGAGACGTGACAAAATATTGTAGGCAAATTCCACTTCGTTGCTCCAAAAATTGAATGTATATTTTTATTTTGTAATTGCAAGCGAAAGCAGACAAGAGTAGAAAAATGGCTGTCCTGTAAAGTTTGGTTTTTGTAACATACGATAATTTCGCGCAAAGGGGTCCATATGCTGAATTTTCTTTGGCGTCATACATGCATTTTTTAAGCAATTGTCCAAAATATCATAGATGACCAGAACTGATTTTGTTTGTTAGGCTTCTGCGTATTAGTGAGTCCTAACAGACAATATCATCGATATTCAGACAATGTTTTCAAGTTTCAATATACTTCAATGCGGTGTTAAACAAGAAATTGCGCCTTGAGACCCAGTTTTTCAGGAGGAATCATATATGAAAATATCAACTTGACAAAGTCGCTCAAAAAATGCCGTACTTTATACGTTCGGAAATTTTTCGAAACGTTCTAAAACATGACCACTCATAAATGTGGGTGCAATTTGTGTAAAAAAATCATGCAGGTAGCCAACAGAAAAAACCTAAATAATTAAAAAAGTGCACTTTCCTTGATTTGTTTTTTATTTAAGCTAATAGGGCCTAAGGTTAATTAATGTAAATAAAAAGCAATTTTTTTATTACAGTTTTCCCGACGTTTCGTCGATTTTTTGTCGACTTTTTCAAGGGAGCGTCTATTTAAAATTTTTAAAAAATATATAAATTAACATAAATACAACAAATTACATTAAAAAAGTTAAACTTACAATATGAGCTTTTCACATTAAATTAAATTTCTCCTTTTACATGTAACATTAAACATATAAACATAAAACATAAATATAAAGTTAAACACATATCAAAACAAGTATCACTGTAACTATTTAGTAATTGCAACCCTATAATTTGCGCTAATATTGTTAGTGTCTTCTTTGACATTCATCGTTTTCTTTGTTTTCTTGTATTCTTAGACTTTCAATTGTAAGTCTAAATTCACACGTTTCATCTTTTGATGCTCAACTTCTTTTCAATTCCCTTTTAAAGATGCCAATATAATCACACGCAGCAATCAGTTTCAACTTTTTTCGGTTCAAAACAACAACAATTTTATTAACAGCGAATCAAAGAGAAAAAGAAAAGAAAAAAATTACATGCAGCCATCGTTGTGCATATACCAACGAATAAAAACATAAAGCGTACTGACCGAGTACAGGCATCTCCGTACTAACCCCTTTTCATATTTCTTCTCTCACCTAAAAACATAAGAGTTGAGCTTCAAAAGATGAAACGTGTGAAAGCAGACTAAATCTCTTCTTATCCCCCCTTACTTTATCTAGTATTCGCACCCCATCAAAATCAATTTTATGTTGTGTATTTAAAATGTGTGTTGATAATGCTGTCGTTTCTTTTTTCCTTTGTATATCTATCATATGTTCTCCCATTCTAGTTTCAAGGGATCGTTTTGTTGTTCCAATGTATATGAGTTCGCAACTTTGTTCGTTATTCCCTTTACATTGTAATTCGTACACAATGTTGTTTTGTTGTTGTTTGTTTATTGGAGCTTTTATTGCAGAGAATATAGTGCTGAGTGTTTTATTTGGTTTGTAAGCAAAGCTTATATTATTTGTTTCTATTGACGTTCGTATGTTTTTATTATCAGTGAGTCCAGGGATGTATTTTACACTGTAAAAATATTTTTGTTCTTTTTCTATACTAGTGGGGTTGTTATCATTTTTGTTCTTTATTTGCGTAATTGTGTCTTCTATTAGTGTTGATATAAGTTTGTTTGGGAAACTATTGCTTTTAAGGATATTGAAAATTATATGTTTGTTTTTAGTGTGAAAAAGTTCATCGCTTATGTGTAAAATCCTTGAGATGAAATTTTTAGCAGTGTTAATTATTTGATTTTTCGGTTGGGTTGCGTGGAAATTCATTATCCTTCCTGATGAGGTCTCCTTAGCGAACCAGTCAAAAATTATGGAATTTTTCCTTCGAATTAGTTTGGTGTCCAGGTACGTTAGTTCCTGATTTTTCTCCCTTTCAATTGTAAATTGTATCTTAGAATGATACTTGTTAAATGTGGGCAAAATTTCTTCTTGGTCGTCTGATTTGATGATCGCTAAGATATCATCTACATATTTAACTATGTATTTGATAAAAATGTTCTTATTTTTCAATTCTTCTATCGCACTGTCAAGCAGGTTGTCAAGTATTATGTCTGCGATTGTGGGGGATAGTGGGTTGCCCATGGGCATGCCAAAAATTTGGTTATATATTTTATCTTTGTATATAAAATAATTATTATCATTGAGACAAAATTGGAGAATTTTAAGAAATTGAGAGCTTGACATTTTTGTGTGATTTTTTATTACGTTCCATTTTCCCATTATTGTTCTTATTGCCGTTCTAACTGGAATGTTAGTAAATAATGAGATGACATCAAATGATACAATTGTTTCCGATCTATCAACTTTTATGTTGGTGAGTTGTTTTTTAACTTCTATTGAGTTTTTTTATGTTATACGTTTCAGAGATTAAATGTTTTAAAATTGTTCCAATGTATTTTGACATGTAGTAGCACGGTACCTGGACTGATGACACAATAGGTCGAAGGGGGGTATCAGGTTTGTGAATTTTTGGTAACCCGTAAATTCTGGGTGCCGTAGCGGCGGAACAAAAAAGTTGGCGTTTTTGCCAAGAGTCTATATGGTTGTTTTTAAATAAATCTGAAACAATGTTGTTGTTTTCTTTCTGTAGTTTCAATGTAGGGTCTACTCTTATAGTTTTATATGTGTTTTTGTCTTCTAGTAGTATTTCCATCTTCTTTTCGTATTCGTTTTTATACATCAGCACGGTTTTGTTTCCTTTATCGGCTTGTACAACAATAACGTCCTTTTTTTCCTTTTAATTGTCCACGTACATTTATGACAGTTTTTTAGTTTGTTACCGCTACCATAAAAATCAAATAACCTTTTGTTTATTACTTTTTTTTTTAATTCTGACAATCATAAAAAAGTCAAAGTTTTTTCCAATGAATTTTGATCATATTTCTCGAGCAAATTTTTGAAATTCATACCTTCACTTAATTGTGAATTAAAGCGAAACGCGTCCATCGATTTTCATGATCTATGTCTCATTTTGTTTAAAGGTTATGTGACTTTACGTAAAAGTAATAGGACTTGACACTTTTTTTTACCGTTTTGGATTTTTTATGAATTAAAAATAAAAAAATTA
The DNA here is from genome assembly GCA_949318255.1 of Pollenia labialis. NCBI lineage: Eukaryota > Metazoa > Arthropoda > Insecta > Diptera > Polleniidae > Pollenia > Pollenia labialis. The sequence continues at coordinate 57,427,654 of OX439143.1, forward strand.
AATTTTTTAGGCAAAAAATAGTTTTTTTCTTCATACATTTTTTTATAACTGCGAAACTGTTGCTTATGTAGCGAAACGTTGTATGAACAGATTAAAGCAATTCTAATTCCTAATTTTTTTCAGCAAAATCGGACTGGTGGTTCTCGAGTTATGTCAAAAAAAAGACCACCAAAGGTCAAAATTTCCCCTATATGATAGTTAATAACTTCTAATCGATATATCTCGATTCCTAGACGTGACCCAAAGAAACGCCGGGACACTTATAACTTCTTTTTTACCGATATAACTTTCCCCGGTAGTTTGAACCCTTCCCGATCACTGACCCCTACCATTTGTCACACAGTGATATCGATGACATTCAGCCTTATTGTGGTTGTCGTTTTCGTAAACAAACGTGTCGTTTTTTGTATTAGATTAAAGAACACATGTTGTGTATTACTTTAATCTATTACACAGTCGTATACGACAACGACAACCACAATAAGGCCGGTTGTCTGTTCGAAATAAATAAATAAATTTCTTTCTTTTACTTTTCCGTGCTGCATGTGATAATTTTTAAATTTTCTATAGTATTGAACTTAGAAACATTTTGCCTATGTTTTAAAGAAACTATAAATTTTACTACATTATTGGGAAAAATTGGAAAAAATAAAAGAGTTGTTTTCGATTCTAACTGAAAATTTGAAATTCTATCAAATAAGTCGCGGTAGTACCATCCCCGTAAAAAAAATTTGGATATTTTGAAGCACTTAACAGAAAAAGCGCACAATAGAGCGCTTCAATAAGAGAGCTCTTATAAGCAGTAAATGATAAATAATGAAAAATACAAAAAAGCTACTCTTTTAGTGCTGACAACGAAGCAGGGGCCTAATTCTGGCATTCGTGATCGAGTACTTTCTCGATTCGAAAGCAATTTTATTTCAGTCAATACTTAATGAATCGAAATTATTTTTTTCAGTATTATGAAACTCAAATTAATGCTTTATAGCACTGAAAAAATAATTCCGATTTGTTTAGTATTGACTGAAACAATTAGATAATAAATTGCTTTCGAATCGAGAAATTACTCGATCACGACTGCCAGAATCAGGCCCCAGGTTTTAAACCGAAAAAAATTAATATGCATACATATATTATGGTTTACGAAGTTGATTGAAAAATCATTTAAACCAGTAAAAGAAAAATATTAATGAATATGTTAATATAGTTAGCCCTTAAGAAAGCCATTTAGGAGTGCTTTGTTTGCAAGTTAAAAGAAGCGCTTATTTTCAGCAGAAAATAGTGTTGTTGGACCCCTTTCACACTCGGCAAGTTACTTGCGCAACTCTTGGCTTGTATGTAGTAGTTTTATATTTGTTTTTCAAGAAAACAAGTGTAAAATTTAATTTGATTATTTTTATTTATTAATACGACATTTATGGAAATAAATGTAATGTATATCATGGCCCAATTAGTAGGTCTGCGCACAACTACAACAATGCTACAATAGAAAAAACAACACGCGTTTTGTTTGTGTATACAAATGGTAAAAATGTCTAAAAGTTGTCAGTTGTCAAGAAATATGTGTTTTGTATTTATTTTGTTAAATGAAAAATTTCAATCGAAATTTTGGTAAAATAACTGAGCTACCTAAATAAGAGCGGCAATCGTCTGTTTTATGTCAAATCTTTTAATTTTTACACAGTTTATTCGAAACAAACCTTTAGAACGCAAATCTAACACCACCCGGCTGGAAAATCTTATTTAATAGATCGCTTGGTCGTTTTATTTTATTAAAAATATATTGGCACTAGAATTTTCATCTTTAAAAAAACGCTTGCAGCTCTTGTTAAGGTAGCTCAGTAAGTTTGTTCTAAAAGTGCTTAGAACTAATTGGGCGATTAAGAAATTGAAAACGAAGATTTTTTCTATATTTTATGTATACATTAGAGCGACTCACCAAAAAAGTGCTCGATGTACCCTCCTAAAATTAAACCTTGGACTTTTTTAAGATACCATTTTAAATATTTCGGCTCCAGCTTTGACCTCTCGTGAGCTGGACCATTTTGAAAAAGGGTATATTTTTGCATGTTTTGTTAATTTGAGAATCTGTTTCCTTACCAACATATACAAATTGGGTATCGTAAGAAAGGGTTTTTAAGGCGCGTCCAACTGTATATACAATTTGTCCAAGGACGATCATCCATTTTAAAGAATTTTCTGTAAAAAAAAAACGGTTTTTGAATTTTTTGTTCGGGGTTGTATGAAATAAAAATGCCAAATTAACATATTTTAATCTTTAGTCGATTTAATTAAATACGTGTTTCCGCTTTTTTGGAAAAAGTCCAAGGTTAATTTTTAGGAGGGTACATCGAGCACGAATTTTGCTTCCATACAACTTGAGTCGCTCTAGTATACATACATAGAAACAATACAAATAAATTACATTTTTTCATTTTGCAAAATACTACCATTATTTATTTGCTGTTTGTGTTTTAAATTTGTATAAAAAATATAAATTATAAATAAAAAACTAAAAGGCGCACAGAATGGAGAACATTTTTCATCTCCTCCACAGTGCTGATACAGCAGCGCCTTGATGCCGAAAGTGCAATGTCCAAAGCATGTTACAAACAAAAATTAATCTGGAATAATCATTTGAACAGCACATTAAAGACTGCTTACTTTCCTCCTCCGCCTGCATATGGGTGTGAAGAAAACAACGGAAATGCTTTACCAGATAGAGAAGCAGTGCCCCCTTGGTCAACATGTTCGTTTATCGAAATTACTCTTCTGTTCTTGAAATAAAAATGATGACACTGATGTTGTTTTCTTTACAACCATATACAGGCGGCGGAGAAAAGTAAGCAGTCTTTAATGTGCTATTCAAATGATTATCTCCAGATAAAATTTTGTTTATTGAATCGTTTATACCAAACAGAGTTTGTAACATGTAACATGACACTTTCGGCATCAAATGATTAATATATTTGCGCTGCTGTATCATCACTGGGAAGGAGACGATAAATGTTCCCCATTGTGACCGCCTTTTAGTTTTTTATTATTATAATTATTTAAAGTTTTTGTTCACAAATTTTGTCACAATTATTCATTATTGGGCTGATTAACTTGATTGTAGGAGATAAAGCGGATCTTAGAATTGTACTTATTACATCATGCTGTATTAAATGCTAAAATATCATAAATTCTAAACATTATCAACCCAATTATTAACAAAAATTCCCCGGGAGTTTTCTTCCTTCTCCCATTTTCCTATGTAAATTTAATTATAAAAATGGAAAAATGGAAAAAACTCCCGGGGAATTAGTATTCATAATTGGGCTGTATATAACTGACCTTGTTATTTTAAAGTAGTACAATTATACTTTAAAATTTCTTTAAAAGCATTTTTCTAATACGATGATTCTTTTTATTTTTATTTATCTTAATTTCTTTTCCTAGCAAAAACCTTCGTTTTTCTGTTGACAGAAGTAATATTAGTCAAAATAATATTAACGACTCTATAGCTTCACGTACAGCACCAAATATGATTATAGAAACACCTAGCAATTGTATAAATTTAGTGTCCAGTCCACCAATAAATTCTTGTTTTAAAATTCCTAATCGTGCAACAACAACTGAACATCGTTATAATAATAATGGCTTACAAACTCTTCCAATTGGAAATTTAACGCCACAAGCCGAAGCAGCTTTGAATTTAAATTCAATGGGAGTTCAAAATACTTCTTTAGCTACAGGCAGCAGTAATGAAAGTCTTAAAAGTGTACTGGGATTTCAGGGAAATGTTTCGAGTGACATGATGCCAGTGTTTGCATCACGCTTAATGGATTACATTCAAAATGGTTTGCAGAATCCTGTTGCGCACAAGCCCGTATATGATATGAAAATTCAAAAGGATATACATGAAATTCAGGTAATTAATCTATTTTTTTCTGAATGCTTAAAAAAATATTGTCTTTATTAAAATTCTCCAGAAAAAACCGTTACTTTATAAATGTCCTGGAGGTCAAGTTGTCAGTTCTGATGGCGCCGGTGTAAATTGCAAAATTATACCTCGTACTAGTGGTGTATCTTTAAATTGTCGATTTGCTTAAGAAATTCTACTTAGTTTGGTATAAAAATGCATTTTATTTGCATAAATAATTTTAAGTACTTTTTACGTGTAAAAAGTTTTATTTTTTTTCAACAAAATTTTTTTATAAAGGCTCTTTATAGTTTAAATTAAAAATATTTTTATAAGAAGTGTAAATGGAATATCGCTATTTGATTTTTTTAATTACTAAATTTAGTTTTGTTTTTTTTTTTAATTTTTCTAAAAGTAAATAAAAGCTGCATATTTTAAATAAAAAGCTTAAAAATCTTGTAATAGTAAAAATGATACATTCATATGTATGTGTATTAAATAATGAATTATTTTTTAATTGCTAATAAACTGGAGAATTAAAAAAAATTTGGGTTGAATTTAATTTTGTAGAAAATTGGAAGAATTTAATAAAAAATTTTGGAACAAATGAAAAAATACGATTAATCGAAAAATGTTTCCTTTGGTTTAAAAATATCATCATATGGGCATTTCCAGCGAAAAGTCTACTTTTTGTCACGTAACGCCAGAAGTATTTTAAATTGTTTCTCAAAAAATTGTATATGTATCGTTTACTTTTTAATATTTTGGTGTAAAGCGCAACAAGCTCTACATTAAGTAACAAAAGGGATAACGATTAAACAACATGGTCCGAATATACAACCTTATTTGCAATCTGGCGTTACATTAAAAAAAGTAGACTTTTAGCTGAAAATGCCTATATTTACCTTAAAACGAGCAAAGATTTTTAAATTTGATAGCTTGAAAAATAAATCTATATTAGTTCTTAGTTTACTAAAAAAGGTTTTGTACAAAGCTTCGTGCTCAATTAGCTCGTGCTCAATTAGTTTTGTAATGCAATCAAAACCCACTTCCGTTTTTTTAACGTCACGCCAGGGCAGATTTTTGCTTATATCTGCAAATCCTTAGCGTCGATTACTGTAATTTTTTTTCTGAATGTAGAGCTACTTCATTACCTTGTATATATAAAAACCCTTTTTACAAATTTGACTTCGTCATTTAATTTTTTTACATTTTGTGCTACAAATATCACGACACGTCAAAATGGAAATGCCCATATATCATATTATAATTTTTTTTTACTTATGTAAATCAGAAAAACATTAACTTCACATGGGGCTAATTCTAGAAAATATCGTTAATAATGAAAAACTTGGAAAATATAAAAAGTTTAATCATTGCTAGAAATCAAACAAGCAACATCTTTTTTTTTAATACATATAAAAGCAAACGGTAAAATAAAAAAAAAATAATACTTAAACGTATTACAAAAAATTTAACTAAAAAAAAAACAATTACAGTTTTTGAATACAAAAATACATCGAGGGTTATTTTGTATTTATTTATTAAATTACGAATTTCCAATACAACAAGACATAATCGGCCTTATTGTGGTTGTCGTTGTCGTATACGACTGTGTAATAGATTAAAGTAATACACAACATGTGTTCTTTAATCTACTACAAAAAACGACACGTTTGTTTACGAAAACGACAACCACAATAAGGCTGAATATCTTATAATTTATAGTATCAGAATCAGAAAAGTTATATTAATGAAATCACGTAAAAAAGTACATATGTATATAAATTTAAAGAATAACTAATATATATTTTTTTAAAAAAACAGAAAAATAATATAAAATAAAAAAAAAAAAAATATATAAAAAAATATCAAGTTACGAATGACATTAGAGCAGATTACGTTCGGTAAAATTGATTAAGTAAAAATTTAAATTTATTTGCGTTGCTAATAGCTTGCAAGTTTGAAGGAAGTTGGTTCCAGAGACGGATAGTTAGTATGAAAAATTGTCTCTCGGACGACGTATCCCGATGTCTTATTTGCATGATGCCATTTCCCTATGCTCCAATGGGAGTTAGAGGAACACACATATATATATATATTTCCTCTTGAAGACCTCATAAATCTTAATCGGTCATGCAGATATTCTGGTTGTTCTAATGTTGCAATTTTATGCAGAAAGACTAGGTTTTTAAGCTATAAGTAGTTATTAAAGGTAATATTAAAGACGCGACTGGAGTACTGAGATACATGATCATATCTCTTCAAACGGAATATGTAACGTACAATGTTGTTAAAAGTTGTGTTGAGTTTAGCATTGTTTTTTGAGTTACAGCCCGTAAAGATTTCTGATGAATACAGCAGAGTTGGTAGTAAGTAGGTTTTAGCTAAGAGCAGTCTTATTTTTGGTGGTATACTATACACTCTTCCACATGTTTGGTTGATGTGATCTGACCAAGTTAGTGAACTGTTGAAGACCACTCCAAGATTTCTTGCAGAATTTACAATATCAATTTTGCTGCCACCCAGAAAAACATCAATTCTAGACTCAATTTTGACCGAATTTTTACAAATAATTATACATTTTGACTTCTTAGGGTTAATTCGTAAACCATTTGCAGTCGCCCACAGGAAAATTTTGTTTAGATCGGTGTTAAGATCTGTAACTCTAGAGATGACGGAAGCTTTAGAGCTTTCAAGGTAGACCTGTATATCATCAGCATGCATCTGGATCCTGGAATAATTTAGCTGTTTCGGTATATCATTAGCATATATCGAATACAGCTATGGTCCTAGTATGAAACCCTGCGGAACACCCCTTGTCACACGAAGAGGGTAAGAAAGAAGTCCTTTATTTGAGACGTATTGCCATCTGTCAGTTAAGTATGTGGAAATTAATCTAACGGCGGTAGTTGAGAAGTTGAACATTTTACACAGTTTAAAGCACAGAATTGAGTGGTGAACCATATCAAAGGCCTTTGAATGGTCAAGCAAAACTAAAAACGATATTCTCCCATCTTCCAAGTTACCTCTGATATCTTCGATTACATCGGTTAGGGCGGTTAAACAGCTATGCTGAGGTCTAAAACCGATTGACGGTCAGTTAATAAACTGTACTGATTTATATATTCAACCATTTGTTTATATATGTCGCTCAAAACTTTGGACAGGTATGGTAAAATTGATATTGGGCGGTTTTCAGTGCTTGTTTTTGGTACTGGAATGATTTTGGCATATGGGTGTGTTCGTAAATGCATCACTGCGCTGCATCAGAAAATCAAACTTTTTTTAAAGCAGATAAAAAAATAATTTTAATTTTTTTTATTGTGTGACTTTTATTTTTGTAGAGTGTTTCACAATTTTTTGGTTCAAATTTACTTCACTGATACATATATAACCATTTGAAATCACTGATGCAGCGCAGTGATGCATTTACGAACGCACCCTATTTCCATTCCGATGGAAAATTACTGGTGGTTATAATTGTATTGTACAAATATTTAATAGGGTGCATTATACGTGGTAATATCAACCTTATGAATCTTGGATTAATGTCATCCAGACCGCCGGCGTTTGATTTGACTTTAAAGAAACCTTCTGCAACATCATTTAGATTGAGGCAATTAAAACTGAATTTTGCCACGTAAGGGTTATATGGTGGTGTGTGAGCATAAAAATCAGGGTTAACTGTTGGCAAGGGTATATTAACAAAAGATTCATTAAGCAAGTTGACATCAATATCATCTTCTCGATTTGTTGTCTTACCAATACCAATATCACGTATTATTTTCCACGTCTTTTTTGTGTCAACAGCGCTGTTGAATTTATTAGAATAATAGGCAGATTTATCATGTTTTACCTTAGTCACAACAGCTTTCCTAGCTAGACGATACTGCTCACGATATTCTGGTGTCCTGTATCGTTTCCATATATGGTACATATTATCCCGGCGTTGTATTAACAATCTTATATCATTGGTAAACCATGGCCGTACACAGTTTCTAATTATCTTAGTTTTCAATGGAATATGCTTGTTATAAAGATGTAAAATAATAGAATTTAAAAAAGTGACTTGTTCATAAACTGACAGGCAATAAAATTGATTCCAAAGTATATTGCCAAGATCAGATTCCAAGGCCAAAATATTAAGACTTCTAAAATCACGGTAAGTAAACGATGTAGCGGGTTTCTCTGTGGCAAAATTGTATACTGCAAAAATTAGATCGTGTTTGGAGAAGGCAGGTGCCGTAAGTTGATCATAGTGTAAAACTTTACTATATTACTGACGAAGAACATGTCAAGTAGGGTGCTGCTAGTATTTGTAAAGTGAGTTGGTCTAGTCCTGTTAACAGGAAACAAGTTAAATGATGACATCATCGTAGTTAGAAATCACCAGCTATAATAACTTCTGGATATAATGCAGATAAAAGCTCTAGTTGATTGACAAGTGTATCAAATTTTATAGTTTTATCCGGGGAAAACGGACATTTTTTTAAAATTTTCCGGGATCCCGGGATCCCGCTCCATATAAATAATACAAAGTAAATTTGTTTTAAATTAATGAAAAAAACTTTTTTTTTAAAAAACGAAAGGGAACTTGTTTACAAAGTAAGTAAAAGAAATGCCTAAATAGTAAATAACTTATGATACTAAATTTAGATAAATTTATTGTCACCGTTCTCCAGATGTACATACATAAATCTATATTGTATTTATATAGAAGCTGCCACGGATACTTCCCCAATCCAGCTCACTTTTTAATAAATTGTTTGCAAAGAAAACCAAACTATTTGTTCCAAATTTAATAACTTACTGTAGGTTAGGTTAGGTTTCATTGGCAGCCTTGATCAAGCACAGCTCACGTGGGTCCATTAATTAGTTCCCGTTGTGTTACCATGTCACACCGTCTCCCATGGGTCCTATGTTATCTGGCTGCCAGTATTCCCATGCAGCCATCCGGTTGATTCAATAAAGGAGTGGATCCTGTTTACATCAACATAAAAGAGACAAGTTTTGTCCCCAAGGGCACTTCGACCAAACATTTCGAGTTTTAAATCTCCGAATGCAGGGCAATTACAGAGAAGATGTTCCATTGGCTCTTCCTCCTCCTCGTCGCCGCAAATTCTACACAAGTCATTATACGGGAGCCCCAGCCTCTGGGCGTGCCTCCCAATGGGCCAGTGGCCAGTCATAACCGCAATTAGGTTCCTTAGATGATGTCTGGACAGCTGTTATGCCCTCCGTGCCCTTTTTTCATCTATGATGGGCCAGATTTTTCTGGTTTCCCCACAGGAAGTTTCATCATGCCACCTCTTACTGGCAATAAGATGAAACTTGTGCGCTATAAGTTGCTTACTCCTTGGGAGTGAAGCACCTACATTATATGTTGATCCGTCTCGATTCAATGTGGTGCCTGCATACGCCAACGAATCCGACATGCAGTTCCCCTGTATGTCCCCGTGTCCGGGGACCCAATTAAGGGTGACTAGTGAATGTCTCGCTATCTCCTCCAGAGACATCCGGCATTCTCGAACAATTCTCGATGTGATGAACACATTCTCCAGGGATCTTATGGCCGCCTTGCTATCGGTAATAATGTGAATATGCCTTCCAGATATTTCACCGTACCGGATGCGTCTCGCGGCTGTGTGGATGGCCATTATCTCGGCCTGGATGACACTTCAGTGGTCTGGCAGCCTTATGGGAATACTCCAGTTTAGCTGCTCGGAGTATATGCCAGAACCCACACCTTAACAATGTTTTAGACCCGTCCATGAATATTCGAATTGCATCTGCGGGAATTTGTAGGTCGTCATAGTGGACCACGTTATCCAAAATGCTTACCGTGAAGCCAGGATCAAAGATTCTCTCAGGTGTGACATAATCAACATCCATGTGCCAATTAATTTCGTTCAGAATATTAGCATGTCCGATATTGTAATCCCTCCATGTTCCGGTGGCCCTTAGTCTTACCGCCGCGTTCGCAGCTAGCCTTTTCGCCAAAATGTCTGGTGGTAACCAGTTTAAAATCGTAAACTAGAGGGGTTGTTATAATGGCACCTGTTACCGCCACCATTCTCATTGTACGTTCAAACCTAGTTTGATGACTCTCCACCTTGAGAGCCGGCCACCAATTAGCCGACCCGTAGAATATAATGGATTTAATGACACATTCGTATAGCCAGTATACGTTCCTCGGGTTAATTCCCCAGTTCAGGCTATTGGCCCTAATAACTTACTGTAACCGTTCTCCAGATATTTAGACATTTATGTATATTGAATTCGCATTGGAGGTGCTACGTCCACTTACCGAATCACTTCCACTTTTTGACAGATCTGTATTGACAACCAATCTATTTGTATTAAATGTTTTCAGATATAAATAATTCGATTTTGTGCCACGCCCACTTTTTAATCGCGTCCACTTTTTCACAGATGCTCTTCATTTATAACCAAGGAATTTTTACGAAATTGGAAATTTTAGCGGTTGTCGTTTTCTAGATATGTATGTACTATGTACATACATATGTATATAAAATATAAAAAGTGTTATTTTAGTAAAAAAGAATTCAAATTTTTAGAAATTCATTGTCATTTACAAAACTTTGGACAATGTTATTACCAGGTAAACCAGAAATATGCTCTAAAAACACGTTAAATGCGCATTAGCATTGAAAACTGGAAAATATGCCCTGAAAAATGTTAAAAATATGCCCTAAAAAATCAAAAATTGCTTATTTGAAGACAAAATATTAAACAATTTAATAACAAAATTAAAAAAAAAAAAACAATACTAAAAGATTGGTCTACATTTCAATGTATTATACACATATGTAGCATAATATCGATCCTTATGACAACCTGCTTTGTCTTACAATTTGACAGTAAAAATTAAATGTAGATGGCGAAATTGGGGTAACAGAATTTCAAAAAAAAAAAAAAAAATTATTTGCTGCGAAAACGCCTATAAGCATCTAAAAAATTTAACATGTATCAAAATATGCGCTATAAACTTAAAATATGCTGCAAAAATGCTCTTTTAACTAAATTATGTACAAAAATGCAACAAACGGTAAAATGTGCACTAACAAATCGATGCTAAAATTTATAAAAGGCTCTAAAACGGATAAATGTATTGTTTGTGCCTTCATTGGTCGCACACGGAAAAACATGCATTTGCATATATGTATATGGTTTCCCTGGTTATTACAATTTAAAATTAAAGATTTGAAATGCATCAAAAACAACAAAAACAGTACAATAAAAAACAAATTTACTCCGTTTTTAACGCGTCAAAAAAAGTGTACAGTTTCAAAATACTATGGGCCATTATTACAACTTGCCAATAAAAATTAAAAGTCGGATTTTGTTGGACCGATAAATAGCTTTGCATTATTACAACTTCCATTTTTTATTGCTGTTATTTTCAATAATAATAATATTTAATAGATGAAAACATAATAAATGAAGGTTTAATAATGCAAAGCTATTTATCGGTCCGACAAAATCCGACTTAACTATTGGCAAGTTGTAATAATGGCCCTAAGTGAAGTAGCTTATACTTTGCTTGATTTCTTTTTCCTTTTAGGACGGCTTGTTAGCGCAGTAGACAATTTTGGCTACTCTTGCTGCATAATTTTCTTCAAAGTGCTTGCTGCTATGTTTTTTTTTTAATTTGTCTGTCCAAATGTTTCCAGTTTAGTTGAGTTGATATCGAGCGACTATTAGGCTGATCCATCTGTTTTAGGACGTATTATAAAAGCCAACCGTATCACGCTTCACTATAGATACTGTATTTTTCCGTTGAATTTCTTATTTCTACTTTTTATCACCGTATTTTACACAGATGACAGTCTGATCAAATTTGTCAAAGTAAAAATTTAACTTTTTTTAACTAACATTACACTTTTTATATTGGAAAACAATCTGTACACTTTCTAGTTTGTGCAACGCCCATTTCTCCAATTCCGTCCATTTTTGACAGATGCTTTATAATGATAACCATTTATTTGTAACTAATTTGGACAATTTGACACTTATGGTTGAGTTGAGGACTCTAAGGTCCACTGTCAGAGGCCTGTTCAATAGAGCGAAGTACACGCGTAGGGAAGAGGATTGGAGTAACTTTAGATTGAGTTACAGGAAGTATAAGAGGGATATAAGAAGGGCGAAAAGGGACTTGTGGATTAGGTTTAGCGAGTCAGTTGAGTCTGTCAATGAGATGTCTAGGTTCAGGAGAATTTTATCCAAGGACCCAGTAGTCCCTGGATATATTCAGAGACCGGACAACTCATGGACAGAATCGGGCTCTGAATCTCTCTGTCTGCTTATGGAGACTCACTTTCCGGGGTGTGTGGACCCTGGGCTGGGGGAACGTGGTGCGGGTGGAGACCCCTTTCCTGGGTTGGGCTCAGGCAGTGAGGAAATTGGAACGGTGGGGGATATGATCACCTTGGATAGGGTAACATGGGCGGTAAATACCTTTGGGTCCTACAAATCGGCGGGACCAGATGGTATCTTTCCGGCGATGCTACAGAATATCGGGAAATCATCGCTCCTATTGTTGGTGGAACTGTTTAGGGTATGTGTGCTGAATGGGTACATTCCTAGAGGGTGGAGAGAGGTCAGGGTAGTTTTTATACGCAAGGCGGGTAAAACCGGTCACTCTAAACCCAAGGACTTTAGACCAATCAGCTTATCATCTTTTCTTCTGAAGACGTTGGAAAGACTGATTGATCTATATCTGAGGACGAAGATTGACGCCGGCATCATCAGCGGCGCTCAACACGCCTATCTTAAGGGTAGATCAGTTGAGAGTGCGCTTCATGATGTGGTGGGTTATGTGGAGCGAGGATTGCGAAACAAGGAATACACCTTGGCGGCATTCCTGGATATAGAGGGCGCCTTTAACAATTTGAGGATAGAGGCTATTAGGCAGGCACTGGTTGATCTGGGGGTTCCGCTGTTCCTGGTCGAATGGATAACTAGGATGCTTGATAGTAGGGTTATTCACTCGGACTGGGGAAGGGAACGCGTGAAGAGACTGGTGACTAGGGGGACCCCACAGGGGGGAGTTCTCTCTCCCTTATTGTGGCTCTTGGCCGTCAATGTCGTTCTGAGACTTTTTGACAGAATGGGTCGGAAAGTCGTGGCCTACGCGGATGATGTAGTTTTATTGGTGTCGGACAAGTTTCTGCCGATAATAAGCGAAGTCATGCAAGGGGCGCTGGGCGAACTGTCGGCATGGGCGAGCGATAGGGGACTGGGAGTTAATCCGGAGAAGACGGAGCTTGTTCTTTTTACTAGGAGGTACAAGGTGGAGAATTTTAGGCTACCGGTACTGGGAGGTGTGGAGCTTGGACTATCGGATAGTGCTAAGTATCTGGGAGTTTTTCTGGACAGCAAGCTGTCTTGGGGAAGGAATGCTCAGGAGAGACTAAAGAGGGGTCTCAATGCCTACTATGCTTGCAGATCATCAATAGGTAAGAGTTGGGGACTCCGGCCGTCAGTAGTGGGATGGCTGTACACTTCGGTGGTTAGACCCATTCTTACGTATGGATGCTGTGTTTGGTGGGAGTCATTGAGATTGGCTAGTCGAAGGAACCTTTTGTCTAAGGCTCAGAGGTGTGCTTCAATTGGCATGACAGGTGCCATGAGAAGTACTCCTCAGGCGGCCCTGGATGTCATTCTACATCTTCTGCCTATTGAGCAGTATGTGATGGGAATGGCAGCCAGGAGCCTTCTTGGGCTGAGGGAGTTAGGATTGATGGGAAATGTCACTCAGGGTCACGCACGGATCCTTGGTGAGATTGAGGCTGGGGGCTACTGCCTGGGATTGCCCGGCTCTACTGATTACGTGAGCACCAGGGTGGATTTTGGGCGGGTGCCGGAGGTAATAATGCCTACTAGGGAGAGCTGGTCGGGTAGGAGCAGATTATTTGATGGATTTGCTATATTCACTGATGGCTCGAAGATGAGGGGCACGGGTGCGGGGGTCTACATCGAGGATCTGAACATCAGAATGTCATATAGGCTTCCCGACGACTGCAGTGTTTTTCAGGCGGAGGTTCTTGGGGTCTTGAGGGCCGTGGGACTGATGAGGGACAACATTGATAGGGGCTCGGAGGTCACTGTATATGTGGACAGCCAGGCAGCTCTTATGGCTGTGAGGGGCTGTTATGTGAAATCCAGGCTGGTTGATGATTGTAGGAGGGCTCTAGGGGGAGCCTTAGGGGAATATGCGTTGAGGCTATGCTGGGTGCCTGGTCACTCCAACATAATCGGCAATGAGGTGGCTGATGAGTTGGCGAGACAGGGCTCGGAGATGGATGATCCTGACCGGGTGGAGGCAGTTAGGCCTCCAATTGGCTTCCTTTTTGGAAGGATCACGGAATGGATTCTGGATGCGACCAACCGGGCCTGGGGGAGCCGATTGGACTGCCGTGTATCAAGGACACTGTGGCCGGTACTTAGGAGGTCCGATTCGAAATCGCTGCTGGGCAAGAGTAGGGTCTGTGTCAGGACCTTGATAGGGATTATCACGGGCCACTGTATGATAGGCAGGATGGCGGTGAGAATGAGATCCGACTTATCGGATGTGTGCGGGTTGTGTGAGGACCCGGAGGAGCTGGAGACGGTTGAGCATATTCTGTGCCACTGTCCCAGGCTCCAGAATAGCAGGCTGAGGTGGCTGGGCAGTAGATTCCTGGGCGAATTAGGGGACGTCTCGGGGTGTGGACTCGAGGGTCTTATAGGATTCGTAATGGGGATGACCTGGCTGCGCGAGAGGAGACGGGGCGCTGTCCGCGTGTAGTGGGAATTTTGGTTTGGTCTTTGCTTCACTTCTATATCTATTTTCTTATTCTCGGGCTGTCATTCTCTTTTTCATCTACCTTTTCCTTTTCACCTTATCTATCCTAATTAAGGCATCGCAATGGACCATATTGGTCTCTGGGTGAAGGTGTGGAGGAAACTTCACACCAGCCTTTCTACCTACCTACCTATGGTTAGTCAGATATGTAGAAATCTATTTTGTGACATGCCCACTTATCTAATCCTGTCCACTTTTTGACTGATGTTGCGCATTGATAACAAATCTATCAGGCATGTTTTTATAAGGTGTGATGAATTTCGAGCGATTCCAAAATCCATTTCTTACGGGCATGTTCTAGAAATCGAAATGAAATGGAATATTTACACAATGACTACAGTTTTTTCTGTTTCTCTAAGAGTCGAACTTGTTAAGATATTTGGTACGCACTGTATGAAGTATACAAAACGGAATTTTTTATGGATTTTCTTTACAGGCTGGTTTTCAAAATTTGTTCGATTTAAATCCACTTCATTTCGATTTATAGAACATGCCCGTTAGTTGAGTCGAACATAGGTCAGGTTAGGTTGCAAACAAAATATTCATATCTATTCTAAAATACGCGTCGAAGAAGTGGACATTTACATGAAAAAATACAAAACAAAAACAAATTAATAAAAATTGTGTTTATTATACAAAATTTACAGTTTTTAAAAGAGATAGAAACGCGTTATAACTCTCACGTTAATATGATTTAAGAAATATGAATTTATTTTTAGAGTGGCTAACATTGGTAACAATAAAATAAATTTAATTACACTTAAACGGTAATTTTATATGGATTTGGCATAAACAAATAAAATTGAAAACAAGTAAGAAAGCAGAGTCGGTCAAGCCCGACCTTATGATACCCTACACCACAGTATTACAAAACACATCATGCTTACGTATGTGTCCATATAAATATGGATTTATCTATGTTTATAAACTTCATTAAAGTCGGTTAATAAGTTTGTGAGAGGCAGAAATTGCCCCCTACCTCCCCTTGTGGTCCTATTTTTGAAAAACTGTATAGCTTATGTGTCCATATAGATACGGATCTATCTATGTTTTAAATTTCATTAAAATCGGTTTGAGAGGCAGAAATTGCCCCTATCTTCCCTCGTGGTCCTATTTTTTAAAAAATGCATACCCTTTGTGTCCATATAGATATGGTTCTATCTAGGTTTTTAATTTCATTAAAATCGGTTTGATAGTTTCTGAGAGGAAGAAATTTCCTCCTATCTTCCCTCGTTTTCCTACGATTCGGCCCATTTTCAATAGGCTTAGTCCTTGTGCCAATGTCCCAACCTATGTCCCAAATTTTATCAAATTATCTCCAAAATTGAGACCTGTACTTTGCGCACAAGGTTACATGGACAGCCAGCCAGCCAGCCGGACGGACATCGTTAGTTCGACTCAGAAAGTGATTCTGAGTCGATCGGTATACTTTAAGGTCTAGACCAATATTTTAAGGCGTTACACACATCAGCACAAATGCATAATACCCTCTCCACTATTGTGGTGTGGGTATAAATATTATGCTACATATGTGTATCGAATTGAAGTAATAACTATTAAATCCTTACTCAAAATGAATCACACCTGCTAAACACTATCGTTTTGTAATCAATCGATTTTCATCACCTAACTGATTGTTTTTTAAATATTTAAAATTATTTTATTTACCGTATTTTCAACATTAATCTAAGTTCTTGTTTAAAATTTGATAAGTTAATTTCAATTGAATATTAATATTAAGACCTCCTCATGCTAAGCATAGTATTTATTTCCCAAACAATAATACGTGTGCGATCAATAATTTCTCTCAATTGGCGATTTTTCAATTTAACGGTATCAATAAGTTCTTGATTTTCCTGCAAAGCCTTGCGATACTCTTCACATTGGGTGCCTTCCAAATTGCGGTGTTCTGTTTCGTCTTTATAAGGTATTAAACTTTCAACATGTGTGTATTCCATTCCTTTAATAAAATAATACATTATTTGGGATCAAATTAATTTTATAAAAAAACAAATAAGATTTCTATATTCGACTATGCCCAAGGCCCATTGAAAAGGTCTGCGCAAGAAGCCTGATGATCATTGCTTATGTTCTTTTTAGTTGTCAAAAGTTGTTTACATGTGCATGTATACGTTTATGGTATGCGACACATACACGTTTTTTCCTTTTGCTTTGTATATGTGGTAGTAAATTTTTGACAACTAAAAAGAATCGTTTTTTGTTTTTGTACAAGTAAGCAGACCTGATAGATGGGCCTTGGCTATGCCGAATCTTATATACCCTCCACCAAGGACCGATAAGAAAAGAAAGAATGTAATATACTGGGTTGTCATAGAATCCAAGTCGGTTTTGCTAATTGTCGGTTTTGCAAACCAATATTGGTTTCATTTGGTGTCATGAAAACAAGTCGGATTTGTTATTTTCGAATACAAATAAAACTGAAATTCAAATCAGCTGTTTAATGTTTTGGCTCATGTGTTTACAGCTTTGGTATTACTTGCATTGCATTCACTGTTTGTGCTGGTTCACACACGTCAAGTTTGACTCGTCAAGTCTTGGGCATTTAGGAGAGAAGGGAAAAGAGAAGGCCATTTCTTTTCCCCTCTCTCCTAAAAACTCAAGACTTGACGAGACAAACTTGACGTGTGTGAACCGGCACTTTACATTTGTGTAATTTTATTGTTTTGTAAAAATATGTAGGTATAAAGCGAATTTATGAAAATATAAGCCAAGGCCCATCTATCAGGTCTGCTTACTTGTACAAAAACAAAAAACGATTCTTTTTAGTTGTCTAAAATTTACTACCACATATACAAAGCAAAAGAAAAAAACGTGTATGTGTGGCATACCATAAACGTAAACAAACGTATACATGCACATGTAAGCAAAATGTAAACAACTTTTGACAACTAAAAAGAACATACACAATGATCATCAGGCTTCTTGCGCAGACCTTTTCAATGGGCCTTGATATAAGCAAATTTGTTGTTTAACGTGTTATAAATAAATAGAAAAGCGAGACGACTTTTGTGAATTTGCAGCAGCCCGCTGCCAGAGACTACCGGATACATGTAAAAAATACTATTTTACTAATTTATCAATTTTAGAAAAACGTATTTCAACCTACTCATAAGTAGGGATGCGATTTCCATGCAAATGCATATTTTTTGCCGATAGTCTTAGAACGTTGTCGACCAATTATCTTTCCGAATCATTAAATTTGCGTAAAAATGGCATCGATTTGTTTTTGCATATTTTGGTGTAAATGCATATTTTGGTTTTAAAAACATATTTTTGCATATTTTAATATTTTTGAGCGATATATTTTTGGAATTTCCATATTATAAAAAAAGTTTTACAAAAAATTCCCAAATACAAAAAAAAAATCTTCCAAAAAATTATAAAATCAAAAAATATATTTTTTTGAAGTTCTGCTTAAAATACAAGATTTTCAAAATTTCAACAAAAGATCCCTCTATTTTTAACCGAATCAACTATGAACAATTTAAGAATGTTATTGAAGAACTTGTTGCTACCGATGCTTATGCAATTAAAAAAGAAAGAGAAATATCAAATTTAAATATGTAACAACAAAGTCAATTAGCATTTGTATTCTCCAACTACTTATATATTCGTGTAACAATAACTAAATTTGAGGGATTTAGTTCACTAAAGTCAACTCAAGTCAAATTAATTATTGATATTGCAGAAAGAAAAATTAACAAATCAAAAAGAAATCCAAATGTTTTTGAAAAAAGTTAAGGATTTAAAAAAATAAAACAAATAACTAAGGGTGCAACTTGTGACGTGAATACCCTTACTATTTTTGATTTGGTATCAAATGTGGGATCTGAATTAGAAAATTTATATTCTTTAATTGAATTGGCATCCTTCAATTATGCTCCTATAACTTTGGTTGACGTTGAGAGATCATTTTCGATGTACAAAAGTTTTTTTTGTGTGCAAACAAAAATTTCAATTAAGTTTAAAAAATAACTTTGAATAACAATAGACTGAATTTTTTAATTTTTTTTTGTTGTTAATAAATTAAAAAAAAACGCCGTTTAATTGAAAATATTCAAGGTTTTAATGCATATTTTTTAATTTTTAAAGCATTTTTTGGAGTTTTTAGTGCATATTTTGTGCGCATAAATTCGAAGGTCAATTTTGTTGAAAATACAAGCGGAATGACAAACGTATATACCCGTTTACCTGTGGTGAATAAAGCCACTTACCCTGGGGATAACCATCACTGCAACGTTCATAAATTAATCGCATACGCTTGAATAACAAACGTATCGTACGAAAATGCTCCTGGACCTTTTTTACGGTTCCATTATCTCTACTGGCAGTAGGTTGTATAACTTTGAGAGCTGTAAATATCTCTTGGAATCTTGAGGTAATGTCTTGCACAGTTTCTTGTCCAACACGAGATAATGTTACTATATTAATTTCTTTATGGGGCTGTTGTGGTATAGATAAGACATTGTTAGATGATGCATGTGGCTGTTGCTGACCTGTAGTCTGAGACATTTGTTGAGGCTGTTGCATGGATGTTTGCAGCTGTTGTTGTCCGGCAGGACTTTGTTGTTGTTGTTGTTGCTGAATTGTCTGCTGCTGCTGAGCCATTAGTGCACCCATATTTGGACCCCCAGGTCCCGCTTGCATTTGATGTTGTTGCATGCCTACGTTCTGTTGCATTTGTGCTGGTATTTGTTGCTGTTGTGACATTATATTACCTACTTGGGGATTACCACCAACATGTTGACCCATGCCTATTTGAGGACCCATGGGACCCATTTGCTGTTGTTGCATTTGCTGCTGTTGCATTAGTTGTTGTTGGACATGTGATGGTGATTGCATGCCATTAGGATTCATAACACCAGGTCCCATGCCACTTCCAGGGGTTACTGAACCTGCCATGCCTTGCATACCTTGTTGCATAGGGTTTCCTTGCTGAGGAATCATACCACCTTGGCCGTAAGAACCGCCTCCTCCACCACCCATTGACATCATACCTCCTCCAGGGCCACCACCCGCTCCAGCCATCATATTACCTGCACCGGCTGAACTTAATTGCATTTGGTTCATTAATTGCTGTTGTTGAGGATTAAATTGGCCTCGATGGCCTGCTAATGGATTATTGTAGCCTCCAGGATATTGGCCAGACATAGTGCAAAATTTCTTTAAGATATTTAATAAATAAAAGCAGTTTTCTTTCAATTTGCTAAAAATTTGTATTACTGTTTTTCAAAGCGAATTGAATATAAACTTTGACAAGTCTACAACAAAAAAAAAACACCATATGTTAACTTGATGCCACCTTCTAGTCAATTCGCCTTGACTTTTTTTAAAAATTAAAAAAAAATCCGGTGCTTAGTGCAGGAATGGAAAGTTCTGTAATTATTGCTAAATTGAGTAGGAGAGAATTCACACGATGTCTTTTCAGACATGTCTAACAAACACGTCTGTTTTGTTTGTAAGCGATCGGGATAGAGTACGCAGAATACTAACTGAACTGTTAAAAGTGTCATAAGTCCCAAATCAGTTCCGAGGGCAGCTTTCGAAGAAAGAGATAAAAAGCTTCTTTTTTTGCAGTGAAGCGGTAATGTAAAAAGCAACACAAATTTCGTGATCAAAACCAAAAGTTAACCAGTTTGCTTTGTAATCATTGTTTGCGCCAGAAATAGGATGCAAAGAGAAATGCAAAAGGGCAGCTTTCTTAGAAAGAGACAAAAAAAACGCAAAATCTTCTGTCTCGTGGCATATCTGTTAGTAATCTGTGGTAGAGAAGAAAGAGGGGTTGCCAAACAGATATGAAATGAGTTGTTATGTTTGTTTGTACACACACAAAAAATCATAGGTAAAATTACCTAAATATATGGTATACAATTAACTAAGCGCAAGGGTAGCATGGCAGTATCTAAGTTTCTTAGCTAATAAAACTTTGAACTTAGGTAATTTCTGTGTTCGAAAAATACTAATTATTTTGTTAAAATAACTTAAAAACTTTGAAAATTTACCAATGATTGCAAAGTTATTTTATATTTTTATTTTTGGAAAATTATTTAAGTTTAATTTTGTACCATAGATTTTAGGTAAATTTACTACATACTTTTTTTGGACATACTTTAAATAAAATTAATTTCATTGTAATATTTTATTTATTTTCATCAAACGGGGAAAGTATAAAATATATAAAGATAAAATTTACACACATAATAAACTCATAGCGAACAATTCTGCATCATTAACTGCAAAATATCATATTTTGGATGAGCGATTAATATTTTTTAAACCTATTGGAATTTAACGATAAATTTGATTTATTTAATTGTCAAAATAGTGTATAGTTAGGTTGCTTTCACTTAAACTTAAACTTGAATTTTGTGATTTTTTGTTTGTTTTTGTTGTAACAAGCGCATCCAGTGGTGTTTCTGTGGAACTCACAATTTTCATTAGGCCTTCCTTCTGTTAATGCTTCTAAATCTTTTTTTTACCTGGTTCTTTTCAATAAAATTCGTGTGATAAATAACGAAATGCTTCTTGGTAGCTTAAGATTTTGCCTTTAAAATCAATAATTTTCCAGCATGGAATGGTTCGCTTCGTCCATATTAATCATCATCAATAAAAGTAATAAATAATTATTGTTTTTATTTTTTATATACATACATATTTTTTGTAAAAAGTTCAGTGGAGATCTTATGTTTATAATATACTCACATAAATACGTTGTATCTTTATACTCTATCGAATAGTTTTTAATTTATTTTAAATTGAAATTTAAATTTGAACTTTTTTCACAAAAAAATTTCCAATTGAAAGAAAAAATCAAATAAACCTACATACATACATATATTAAAAAATTCGAAGAAGATACCTAACCCAATTAGTAATAATAACAACAATTTTAGGCAAAACTTTTTTTATAAATTACCAATTATCTTAGGCAACTAAACTTAGTTTTTTGTTTTTATATAAAAATAAATTACCTATGTATGCATTTGTAAAATACCCTAGATTATTTTTTTGTGTGTATGAATTTTCATGTTTTCAATTTGTGTGTATATGTAAATTAGACTATTATGCCCCCCATACACTTTTCAATTCAATTGTCAACTGAATTGATACTTGGCCACACACTTCTTCAACTGAATTGAAAGATTTTAATTCAACTGTCAAATATAGATTTTTTTACAATTTTACAAAAATTTATTTTCTCTCCAAGTATCCATGTTTGCCACCAATGTCATTTTTTTATTTAAAATTTTATTGAAATTAAAGACAATTTTAAAAATATTTCACATTTTCTTTGCAAAAAAAAATTACAAACATAAATTTTGACAGCTGATCAAGAGACTTAAGCACACACAGTACAATCGAATTGAAAGACTTGGAGTCAACTTGAAAAAATCAAAATCTTTTGATTTTTCTTCAACCAACTCGACAACCGTCAAACTAATCAACTGACAAGGCCATACACGCTTTGATTTGGACAACAACCGACTCAGTTGACAATTGAATTGAATCGTGTATGGTCTGCTTTAGATATGAAAACAGACATGTTTGGAAAGACATCGTGAAAAGCCAAAAGGTTTTTGGTAGCATGCAAGGTATATTTATTTCTAATGTTTTTTTCATTTTCCGACTGGTGTACTAAATGAATATGTTTAGCTTTTATTATTGAATTGTAATATTTGCATAAAGCTTTCGACGGATATTTTATTGGTTTAATCCATTTTTTAAATACAGTACCCATGTTCTGTAACTTTAGTGAGAACTTCTCGCATCGAAAAGATGTGAAACAAAATATTCCATCGTTTCTCGAAAAGAGAGAAAAAACTGTGTCTGTAACTCATGTCGAAAACTAGCAAAAGAGATTAGGTCGTTACGTTATAACCAAGGCGAATTGACTTTCAGGTGGCGTTGAAAACACAGCTGTGCTACTTTTTTTTCTTAAGCTGGAGGTCCATATCACGCGTTTTCGCCTCCACCTACTACCTACTTTTCGCCTCGAGGCATCTACGCTTTTGTGCATGTAACTTACTACGTATAACTACACAGATTCTACTTTTTTGACAGCTGCGTGTGCTGCGAAAAAGCGAGTAACGCGTGGTGTGGACCTCCAGCTTTAATTAGAGAGAGGAACGTCAAAAGTTACTTGTGTTTTTGACATATCGGCCAACGAAAGCAACAAAAAAATACATTGTTGTGTTTTTGGTGTTGTTACTTGTTGTAGTATCGACACCACCGTTTACATGAATTCGCCTTGGTTATAACTGTCATAAGATTGCACCCGAAGCCGCTGTGACATTGCAGACGTTGAGAACGTCAGTAACACATATCGTTGACGGCGACAAAAATATACTAAAATTGAAAATTTTTCAACGACGGCGGCGAAAATACAACCGTCGACTATACCAAATAATGTAAAGTGCGACTTTAATGTTTGATGTTTGCAAACGAGCTTTGAAAAAATTCGTTTATTTTGTAAAAATATTAAAAGCAAAATAATTAAAAAATGGAAAAATGTGCCAAGAACAAAATGTTATTATTATTATTCTTTGCATTTTAATTTGAATTGTTTTTTAGTTTAAAAATTTTTTCTCGGCCAATTTTTATTCGTGAGTCTTTTGACAGTTCAAACGGGAACTTTTCTCACAAAAATTTTACAGACACACTTTTTCTGTAAATTGGCGAGTTATTTCCTTACGTGACAGCTAGTACTCGCCAAAAAAGTTACAGACACAGTTTAGTAAGAAAAACAGCTGTTTGTTTCAATTTATGGCATTTTTGTTTCATTTCACACATTTGAATCGAAAAGTTTCTCGACGCGAGAGTTACAGAACATGGGCACAGGATTTGATACTTCGACATAGTAATAGGGATTTTTTTGCACGGAACGCTTTTTATATTCCACTATTTGTTTAATAATATATGGAGAATCTTTTTAAAGTTACCTCTAAATCCCTAAAACAAATGAATCCCAGATTTTACTGACCAATATGGATAAAACCAGATTTTTGGAAAACAATTCGTAGGAAAGCTTTTATGTTCAATAGTTCGCCTACATTTATTCAATATGGAGTTTTTTCCTTTACGTTACCTTAAACCCCAAAAAAAATGAATCCTAGATTTTACTGACCAATTGGGACGAAACATGATTTCTGGAAAAGTGTTCATAGAATTTACTGCACGAAAAGCGTTTTATATTCTAAAGTACGCCTACTTTCATAATCTCTGGAGAACAAAATTAGTCCCCAATTTTACTGACTTAATTGGATAACACCAGATTTCTGAAAACTGTTCGTTGGATTTTTGCATTGAAAACTTTTTATATTCTATAGTACGGATGCTTTCATAACCTATGGAGTTTCTTTCTTGGCGTTACCTCTAAGCCCGAGAAAATAAAATGCCAAATTCGGTTTTCATACATAATTTTAATATTTTTATATTTATATTTTTACTAATTTTATTTTTTTGTAAAATGTTTAGGATTTGTCTTTTTTATTATTAATACTCTCTGCGATTGAATTTGACGTTTGCTGATATAAAAATCTTATGATTGACTTGATTGAAAAGTGCTAAAAATATTATTTTTATAATAAAAAAATTTCAAAACTGCGAATGATTAAAGTGAATTTAATAATTTGCAATAAAAAAATTTTGACATTAAATTGCAAAAACAAAATACATGGGGCTTTTTGTAGTTGTAGAATTGCACTTACCTGCTATGAATTCGTCTTGGGTAGCTGCAGTTGCAGTTGCCACTACCAAAAAAGTTTGTAATAAAAATGTAAAGAAAGAGTAACCAAATGTGAAAAAGAGAAACCAAAATTCTATGTTGTAAAAATACTATTTTATTTGTAGGTTCTTTAGTTAAAAAATGTATATGTATAAAAAGGAGAACATGTGTTTGTTTTGCACCTTTTAGACGGCTAACCAGGTGCAAGGTATATTTAAATATACCTTGAGCAGGTGGACACCTCCGATACAAGGTTAACACATATTTTTGGCTGTTTGAAAAACTGCATGGAGTGTTTTATTAAAGCTTTCATAATTTTCAGAATTAAAGTTTTTTTTAAGCTAAAAACAATACCAAAACAAAATAGTTGGTTATCTCTGTTTTTAAAAAGCCACAAAAAAAGTACACAATCAAAAAAGTAACATATTTTGGTCAAAAGTAACCAAAAGGGCAACGCTGGTTGTACCCAGCTGTTTGGTAAACTTTTTGTTTTTACCGGAATGGGGTTTTAATGCTTTTCGGCACAACGTGAAAGTGTTTATTTTATTTGAAACATTTTACAAATCAATATGAATGAACGTGAAGACGCTCTTAAAAAGGTACGTAATAGTTGAAAATTTTGATAAAAATTTATATAATATCTTAATAGGCTTTACAAAAAAATGAAGAGGAGTCTCTACGTTGGCAAACCTTTTTAAAAGAAAACAACACAGCCATTGATAATATGGAAATGTTTGCCAAGCGTTTAACTGTAGATATTATGGTACCCATTGGTAAAAAAGCCTTTATGCCAGGACATTTAATTCATACGAATGAGGTATTAGTTGGCCACTATCAGGGTTATTTTTCACAATGTACCTCTTTCAAGGCCAAGGAAATTTGTAAGTTACGGATCAAACAAGCTAAGGATCATATCAAAATGCTAGAAACTGAAGCTGATTTTTGGCAGTAAGTTGAATATTTATTACATACATAATTGTTAACATACAAAATTCTTATCTTAATTTTTTTAGAAACAAATTGGTTAAGCCTTATGCCGAAGGTGTTATGCCTAGTGGTGTAGAACGTGAAATTATCGAGGATTACAATGAGGAAACTGAAAAATTGTGGAAAGAAAAACATAAAATAAGAGTTAGGGAAGATAAAATAAAAGAACGAGAGGAAAGAAAACAGCAGCTTACAAATAATATTAAAGAAGAAAATACTTTTGAAAATAAAACCGATGATGATATCGTAAAAATGTTAGAGGAAGCTGAATTAATGGAAGAATTAGAAAAAGAACTCGATAAATTAGAAGTTGATGAAGTTAATGATGAAACTTTAACAAAGTTAATGTCAGGAGAAATTAAATTACCACCAGAAAAAATTAGATACGGCCATCAAAAGAAAGCGAACACTCTGAAAATTGTTAAAGAATCCTCTTTATCATCCAATATTGTAAAAAAGCATGATATAAAGACGAATGCACAGTTAAATACAAATAACAATGTGCAATCAAATCCGGAAATAACGGGTTTTTTAAATTCCATGGAGGTAGATGAAAGAGAAGAGGGTGAAGATGAAATTTTACCAGAAGTGTCTATAATTGAGGAACAAGCTAAATTTCTTAATCCTGAAGATCAGATTGGTTTTTATGATTATCAAATACAAATAAAAAGACAACAAATTCAGCTATTGCCTTTGAACACACAACAAGAGTTAAATGAAAAAATACGTTTGTTAAATGTATTAGAACATTTAGAAGAACTATTAGAAGTTGCCGAAGAAACTGTAGGTGCGACGGAGTTAGCTGATATTGATTCAGAAGCAGAAAGCGAAAATAAAAATACTGAAAAAGAGTACCACGAAATAGCTACAAACAAAAAGGATTCCAATCTTTGTGATAAAAAAAATAAACCCAACCAAAGCCGTCGTATTTCCTTTGCTCTGGAAGATGAAACTTTAGAGTTTAGAAAACACGAAACTGTAACACAAATGTTGCCCCCTAAAATGGAAACACTACAACGGGATATTATAAAACTAAATAATGATGATAATGTAGAAAGTAAAGAAAAAGCCAATACAAAATTAAAAAGTACTTCCAATAAAAAAGAATTGATACAAGCTAAAGTTGAAAAGAATTTACAATTCGTGGAGGAAAATCAAAGTACACAAGATTTTGATTTGGTACAACAGATTCTGCAATCCTCGAAAGGTGAAATTAATACTTTACATATTAAATTCAATCATTCACTGCAAAAGGGCTACACAACAGATAATAGGGAAGTATTGAATATACCTGACAGTCCAGCATATTTTTATAATCTTCATTTAAAAAAACAAAAGTCATTAGAGAATAAAAATGAACCCTCAACGCTGTTCATAAATAGTTATGAGGGAGAGGACAAAGTTAAGATAGCTATATTGAAAGAAGCCGATAAACAGGAGGCATTTGTAGATCTAAAGTCAGAGGTAAGTTTTTCGTGTATTTTTTTACTATAAATTCCCCGGGATTTTTTTCCCTTATACTATTTTTACAATCAGCCCAATTATGAATACAAATTCCCCGGGAATTTTTCCCATTTTTAAAATTGAATTTAAATAGAATAAATGGGAAAAGGTAGAAAACTGCCGGGGAATTTTTATTTATGTATTTCATTTATTTATGCAATATCAAGCCTTAGGGCCAAAATAACAATATAACATGTTAAAATATCCTGAGAATTTTCAAAACAAATTATATATACACTAATTATAATAATAAAACTATTATTATTATTATTAATTTATTTAATCTACAGAATTAATTCTAAGACTAAATTTATAGTTTTAGATTACTGACTGCATAGGCCATCGGCTCTAGGTTACAGTATCATGCTTTTATCTATGTACATGCAAATTTATTGCAGTGTTTTACATATGTATATAAATAAATGTTAATACAATAAGTTTTGTTAAGTTTTCAAATTAGTTATTTTATTGAATTCGTATATCTTGTTGATGTTTTTGGGGGAGGGTTCCTTAAAATGATCAATGGATAAAGTGTTGCTGAACATTATGATCTTTTGATTGTGGAATAGTGAACATTCCAACAAGACGTGTTTGACTGTTAAAGAACAATTGCATTTGTGACTGCTAGGGCGTGTTGTCCAGACCGTAACAAACTAAGATGAAAATAGCATTACCAAATAAGCTAAAATAAAAATACAATTTACGAAATGTTTCAGTGTATTTAGTTAAGATACAAACAGCCCAATTATGAAAACAAATTCTGCGGGAGATTTTTCCCTTTTTCCATTTTACAATTGAATTTACAAAGAAAAAATGGGAGAAGAGAGAAAACTCCCGGGGAATTTTTATTCACAAATCGGCTAAATATAATTCGAGAGCAGTTTTAAAGGAAAAACATTATTTTATTGCGAAAAAATCCAATAATTCATAATTGGGCTGTATATATACACTATATAAGCTTTGTATTTGGCCACCAAATCAATTTAGTAAGTGTGAAAAATAAGAAATACGTTGAGAATATCGATTATTTTACAATTTAAACTACCTAAATTATGCATTTGGCGCACGTAGTGGAGAAAAACAACAACGAAGGTTTTTATGAAGTTTTCACCAGCTTCTGGTATATCGCTGGCTTAACATGTAAAGGCCCTAAGTCCACTTTTTTGAGAAATTGAGATTTTAATGCAATAATGTGCAATAAGTAAAAATACATTGTTTACAAAGAAAAATTTACAGTTATCTAATTTTTTGTTGTTGTTTTGTAGTGATGAGCAAAAGCGCTAAGTCCAATTTATCACAAGAAAACGATCAAGTCCCAATTAAAAGTACAGTTTAACCATTTCTCTCAAATTGTTGCATCACATGTATTTTGATTGTTTTTTGTCTCTCCTGTAAAATTTTCAAATATGGACTTAGAGCCTTTACATGTTAAGCCAGCGATATGTTTAAAAAAATTTAAGTTTTTGTGATCGTTCATGAACAAACTTAGGTGTTAATAGTATATTATTGAAAGTGAAAATTCATGGTGAAATTACTAAAAGGTGGCCTCGGTAACACAACAATATGACATGCTGATATGACATGTCTGCAAGAATGAATAAAAATCAATTTCAACACACTCATCTCGTCAGCCGTTCATCAGCTGTCTCCACGGCGAATTAAAAAAATTCGTTAATGTCAAAATATAAAATTGTTTTGAGAAGTTGATTGAAAAGTTCTAAAAATATTATTTTTATAATGAAAAAATTTCAAAACTGCGAATGATTAAAGTGAATTTAATAATTTCTTTTATAAAAAAGTGATGATTTTAATTTGCAATTTTGACAGCTATCAATTATATTGCAAAAACAAAATACATGGGCCTAGTTGTAGAGTTGCACTTACCTTTTTAAATTTTCCTTGAAACAAATATTCATTCAATTCAAGTCAAATGAGGCGAATATTCAAATATATTTTGAATGTAAAATTACTTGAATTTTTACTTCTCTTTTGTAATTTTTCTGTACATGCATATTATGTATGTATGTGTTAGCTAAACTCGTAAAAACCTCTAATGTAGAGGCGATTGCACGCATATATAGCAACTATTGCCCTACACATCCTAATCTGGACATTCAGTCCCCAGCTTACTGTCCAAAATTACGCAAAGATACTTGGCGCGGTGAGAGATCTGAAGTTCAGTCCCATTTAGCCTCGGAAGTCTAAAGACTTCGGTCCTATACGTCCTCGTAAAGAGTTCCAGTTCCGTCTTAGATGGATTGACACCCAGTCCACATGATACGCTCCAGGTGCTGAGTACTTTTAATGCAGCCTCCATTCACTGAGACATTATTATATTTAAATGCATTCCGTTCATCGTCCGCATATGCCACAGTTTTAATCCTCATGTCGTCCATCTTCAACATGGTAGTCAAGTTCCATAATAGTGGGGATATAACACCTCCTCGAGGAGAACCCCTGTTCACCAGTCCCTGAACACTGGGTCTCACCTATCGTAGAGCAGATCTACATATGCCAAGAAGAAAGAAGAAAGGATGCAAGACTAATCTGTAGTCTTTCGGTTCAGTGTGAGAAGTCTTGCCTCCCTTTATTTAAGACCACTCTACACAAGGTTCAACTCACATGAAGATACGAAAATCTAGCGCATCCCCTATATATAGACAACAGCCAGGGTATGATCAGGGTAGGTCGAACTCTTCTGCAGGTCTGCCGGAATTATACCATCCATACCCGGATATTTATATGGTCTAAAACTGTCGACAGCCCTCTTAATCCTACCGGAGTTCAATGAAATGGACATAGGAGTGGTTTTCGACTCCCAAACTTGATCCCGCAATCTCCCTTGGGAATTTTCAGGAAAGTGAGTGTCAATCAATAATCGAGTGTTTCCAGACTATACGTAGTCCAACAACCATTAAATTTCCGGAAATAGGTTGGGATAACCGGGCTCGAAGCCATTATTTTGCGTAAAAGGTTTGTCTCAGATGATCCCTCCACGCCGCTGCAGCAGTTCCTCCAAGCATTCCTTTTCGCCGTTCTAAGTTTCTAAACCTATTCAATGATGACTTATTTTCCACCCAATTACCATGGCGCTTAGCCAAATTAAACAACCTACCACAGTCACTTCTTGCCACCACAATTTCAGGATCCCACCATGGTGGCCGATCCCTTCCTCTACGCACTCTTGGCTTACACGCCAAGGAAGTTTCCAACTGCAGTAAGTCCGAAAACAGACACACTGCCGCATTAATTTCCCTAATATCATCGACCTGAGGAGGATCAGAAAGAGCCCGAACCAGAGAGGAGTATTGAATCTCCCGTTTCGTACGTCTCCTATTTATTATAGCCGTCGATCCTGAAGGCCAAAGTCCTAGATTGAATTCCACGTATCTATGATCAGAAAGCGAAGTCATCAGACACCATCCAGTTCCCGTTCATATCAATGTGGTTTATACTATCTAGCGTGACATCACACCTATATATGTATTTGCAACGACAAGCGTAGGCTCACGGCCCCTATTTACTACTTCTAAATTATAATTAATAATAAAGGAGAATAGTGACTCACCTCTTACATTCGTGTCCTTTCTACCCAATATAGTGTGGGGGCATTACAATCGGCATTTATTACGATTGGTGTTCCAGTGCCTGCGGCCTTTGTTACTGCATCAAGGATGAGCCTGTTGGGTGGGTCATGTCCGGGATCATGGCACACGATCCCGACTAATCCAGACTATTCCGTCCCGTGTCTCTAGAGCAGTGATAGCCACTCGGTAGCCTCGCGAGGCAGTCAATAATCGTATTTTTCAAACAGACACGGTCGGCAATTCACATGTATACAACAACTTTGTTCGTTTCAAAACATCAGTCTCTGCTCAAGCATTGTGAAAGCAACACCACGCACACAAGCACATAATATTTTTGTGTGCGTGCGTTCGGGGATTGGTTATCACTGTTCTAGAGCAACAGCTGTCGTGTCTTCATCACTCGGACCATCACGATCTCCTCCCCTCTTTCCGCAACTCGGAGGAGCAATGCAGCGGATGCTGCATTAGAGTGGTGGAAATAGATTTATGTCATCTTGACCATCTTGGCTCCTGGTCGGATTTCAGGAGTACTTCCTCATCAACCATTACACCCAAGTGGTCAAAGAAGTTACCCACCAATCCGAAGACGGACTGAGTGTCATCTTTATCTCTTGAGCTAACGGCATCAGCACAAGCCATACTGTCATCAGTTTGTGTGGCATCGCTTACCGAAGGAGCTGGAATGTCCTTGTTGTCACTTTGGTAGACTCGCAGCAAGATCGTACTAAAACCATACATAGTAGACTTTTCTCTGCTTCTCCCTCAGTGGTTCCAAGGATTGCTGGTTAATCGCCGTCCCTCAAGACCCTACAGTAGCTGAAACCTTCACTACTTTCCAATGCTGTGAGGGCAGTTGAGGGTTGCAGCACTGAATGATCTTCAAGATCTCCTCAGGTGTTTAAAGTTCGGCGGGAATGGTGACAATCGACTAAGGCCTACACGGTATCTCGCTGACCAATGCCACATCTAGCATAGCACCTTCCCAAACTTCTAATGATAGGATTCAATAGCGACGCTGAGCGCTCATCTACACACTTCACATGACCGTGGTACCAGCCAGCATCATCGCACTGAGGGGGGGGCCTAGATTCAACCTGGGGATTGTGCAAAACACACCCATCAGTTTTTGTTTAACCAAATCCCACTTGGTATAGAAAATGGCACCGTTTTCGGCACCTTTTTCAATGCCAGCCTGCAAGAGGTGACCTTTGCCCTGCACTTTGCAGCCCAGCACTTCTGCTTTTTTGAAGTCAAGTAGCTCAATTAAGCGCAAGGAAGCACGCCTTGTATTGGATGCCCTCTTAGTAGGTTTTTTGTGCCTTGGGGACTTTATACAGTCCCGTATCTGGCGGGAGTAGATGCAAATTTGGGACAGGATGTTCTCATCACCATCACTCCTTGCACAATGGGTGTATGGAAAGTTGCTCTATTGGGCGACTTAGTCATTCCCATCTTGGCAGCACCCAAAGCAGGCAATTTTTCCGTTCCTTTGGCGGAAATGGATAGTGCACTTTTGGAGATACTTGGTGCGAAATTCAGAGAGAGCAACCGCCTTCTGGTCGGATTGCCTTACCACTTCTGGTCAGTCTGGACTTGCCAGGTTGCCCTTCCGCGGTCACCGTGGCTTATACAGCCTTCGAGTGATTCGTCGATTCCTTGTACGTGTCAATCACTGTCCTTGTACTAACCTGCCCATCACCGTTATCCTGTGTTGTGTGTTTGTTTTTTTAATTGTTCATTGTAGTTTTGGTCCCACAAGTGTAGGGGTATTTAAAGGTCCGGTTTAGGGGATGGATTACCTTTCGTTGCCAAGGCCTCAGGCATCACCAGATGCTGGCAATGCCCATCGCCAAGAAACGAATCACAACCTAGATTAAGTCACCACATCGCTACAAGATCGTTATCATTGATAGTAATGGAAAAGATCCCTCTTACAGATTCTTATTCACTCGGGACCATTCATGTTTAATTTATGTGTCTAGGTCCAATATAACGAAAATGTAAAAAAATGTAAATGCATTGTGATCTAAATGTTAACACCTTCATATCTCTTGATGTGGCAACATTTGCAAAGTTTTTTTTTACATTTTTAATTCCCAATAACTTATGTACCGTTATCCTGTGCAACTAGGAGCTCAAAAATTTTATTTTATTATGCGTAAAGATATTAATAGGAACAACTCATTTTTTGTATTGTTTAATTTTGGTGTGCGTTAAAAAGTGTGATTTTTTATATAAAAATAACATAAAATAAATCAGAAAAATTGTTTTTGGAAAGAAAAAGGTAGTAAAATGAATTTTATTTATATTTGTTTACATTCTGATGATTTTGTGCATGAAAAACTTTGTTTTGAATGTGATGTAGAAATACATCAGTATGCAAAATCGGTATGCAAAATCAGTATGCAAAATAACGATCGCACAAGGTACGACCTGTCATAGACCCTCTAAATGATGCATTTTAATCTATAGCCATTGATCAACGCCTTTATATAGACGAACAGCTAATATAAGGGCCAAAAGCCGAAAATGTTTTTTGCTTATTTTACCACATTTTGGACCACGTTGTAATCTTGGCTAGTTTCATAATGCCTTGGCTGGTTCCCCTTGCAAAATAGGATCAAGTGGAAACATAAAAATCGAAAGGATCACCTTACCATTGTTTTTTAATTCCCTAAGCTAATCCCCGAAAAGCTCTTGGCTTCTCTGCAGGAAATAAACCAAAGTCTCTTGCGGGATCGAACCCGCAACCCCGGCGCTGATAGACTAGCTCACTACCAGCTAGCGTACCGGGGCACTTTAGATGTGTAAAACTACGGTGTTGATAACTGGCCTATATTTGCAAATAGATTGCGATTAAAAATACCGGAATGTACGGGTACAACACCGAGGTAACACCAGAAATTCAAGGTGCAAAAAATAACCGTTTTTTAAATTTCCATACATATAAATTATTAATAATTTAAAAAAAAATTTGGAAATATGAAAACTCTCTTTGTAGTTCATTATAAGAATTCAAGGAATGAATCATTCAGGGTTTAAAATGCTATCGCCATATTAGCAAAAGCTGCCCAATTTTGCCTTTTTCCTTATTAAAAAAAATCAAAATTAAAAAGCCGCCAAGTTCCACTGCTCAAAAAGACCACACTTTTCAAAAGCAGCAGCAAAATAAACACACTGTTTTTGAAAAGTACCTTTTAAATAGGCACTGGCTTTTTCCAATTTTTGCTTTTTTAACAATAGCAAAAATTTTTTATTTGATGGAACTGAAAAAACAACGGCAATCACTTTTATGTTAGCCCAACAAACACGGAGGTATGATTTCAAATTGAAAAGGATTTGAAATCAAACGTTTTCTCAAACGACAAACGTTTGATAATGATTTGAAAATCATTGCGTTGTCAACAAAAAGGGGAAAATATTTTAAAATTGAAAAATGCCTTTATTTTCAACTTGCTTTCAAACGTAATTCTCAAATGTTTTTCAAATGTGGATTAAAATACAATGTGAAATATAAATAAAACTATTTAAGTTTTTTAATTTAAATTTATTATTTATTTAAATAATCTTTGAGATAAACATTCGGTACCATAGCTTAAAGATGAAATAGTGTTCTTTCCGCCCTCTAATTCTTGGAAAGACAAAACACTTGGCCCCCTTTTATTTTGGGGATTGTAGCACCGCGATCGTTCAACAAACTTTCTTCACTTTCCCGTTTTATTATTTTTCTTTTTTTTCGAATTTTTAATCATTATAATTTCTCACAAATAATTTTTATTTTTCACAAGAAATAAACTGTTCACTTTATATTAAAATTTATTTTTAATAGTAAAACACATGTCACCACAAAGTAAAAAAATTTAACTTTAATCGCCATTTTTAATGCTTACATTTATTTTTCGCTTTAGTATTGCCAAGTTTGTTTTTGATTTGATTTTAACCAAGGCCCATCTATCAGGTCTGCTTACTTGTACAAAAACAAAATACGATTCTTTTTAGTTGTCAAAAATTTACTACCATATATACAATGCAAAAGGAAAAAACGTGTATGTGTGGCATACCATTAACGTATACATGCACAAGTAAGCAAAATGTAAACAACTTTTGACTACTAAAAAGAACATAAACAATGATCATCAGGCTTCTTGCACAGACCTTTTCAATGGGCCTTGATTTTAACATTTGACATCAAATTGATAAAACATTTTATCAAATGTTTATTTTCAAATCATTATTAATTTGAATTTAAATGTTAAATCAAACAATTGAAAAACGTTTGAGAATTGCGTTTGATGTCAAATGATAAAGCCATTTCATATCAAAGGTTTGACTTCGTGTTTGTTGGGAGGGAAAAAAATATGTAGGAAAAAGAATGGTACAAACAGCTTCTTTCAAACATCCGCCAAATCAAAAACCAATCTAGTCTAGCAGCCACACAATAGGAGAAAAAAGCAGCGCAAACTAATGGCACATGATTGCGGAGAGAAACTCGACGACAACAAGTGATCTTTTTCATGCAAAAAAAAAACACAACAAGAATTTGTTTTTTTTTTCTATACAATTAAATAATAAAAACTGGGAATTATTTCCTTTCATAGGTTACTTTATTATATTCAACATTTTTTTTATTTTTTTGAATTTATTCTATGAGCTAAATTTCAGTTATGTATTTTATAAAGCTTTTGTGTAATAGTCCTATTCCTTTAATTTTTAGGAATGACTTTATACACTACCAGACTATTATATTGTATCTTTTTGTAAATGTGTCTGTACATACAATATACTTCATTGCTATCAAAAGGACAGCTAAGGTAAAATGTAACAAGAAGATACAATATAATAGTCTGGTAGTGTATAAAGTCATTCCTAAAAATTAAAGGAATATGACTATTACAAAAAAGCTTTATAAAATACATAACTGAAATTTAGCTCATAGAATAAATTCGAAAAAATAAAAAAAAAATGTTGAATTAAATAATAAAACTACTTCAAAAATTTTGTGCATTGCCTTGTTACATTTTGAATGAAAACCAAAGGCAAAAATTTATTTTTCCTAACCACCATGAATTAAACACATATGTACATAAGTAAAAAACCATGTTGCTTTTACACTGATCAGTATTTTATCGTTGTAATCTGCATTTTTCCAGAGCTAATAGCTCTTCTCAGAATGCTGTTAGCACACACTTCAGCTACAAGAGTGGCAGGTGGTATGGATTGCTTAGCTGTGATTTTATACTGCTAAAGGCTAGTTTACACTATTATACTTTGTATTAATACATGTCAAAAACTCAAGTATTATGTAAAAGTCTGATAGTATGAATGCATGTGTGATGAAAATGACAAGTATTAAAGAAAAAATTTTGACATCCCATACGACTTCATCGTTTTTTGAAAAATTTCAAAACAATAATACTTTTCATTGGATCAGGGTTGCATTTTATTTTATGTGTGAGTGTTTATACTTTGTGTGATGGTGTGATTATAAACTGTCATGTTAAATTAGATTTTTTGACAGTCGCAACAAAACTCTTTAGATTTCTATCTCACAAAGTATTATGGAATACGTAAGGTTTGTGAGATAGTGTAATCTAGCCTTAACTAGCATTTAACCCGCTACTTTTTATGCCAAAGCTTATTTTTGTTTATTTTGTTTAAACTTGTTTAAATTCAAGCATTTAACCCGCTACTTTCATGAAGATATTTATTTGCCAAAGTATATGAATGTAACTAGGTTTTAGCAAAAAAGTTTCAAAATTTTTCATATCATATTTTGTTATTCACACAGGACCTTGCACCTATAATTTTGTGTTTCAAAGTTCAATATTATAGAAAATTCAGAAAGTACACCCAAACTTCAACATTGATCATGTATTTCCACTAGAAATTTGGTTAAAACAATGGAGGATAAAGGTCATGAGCAAAAATGCGTTCATATAACATTCACCTTGCGTCGGGAATCATGCCCACTATTAAAACAATAATCAAATAATTCCTCAACATTCGCATGTAAAATATCTCGGTATACATCTGGATCGGCGAATAACGTCGAAATGTCATATAGAGGCAAAATTAACTCAAATTAAACTGAAAGCAACCATATTCATTGGCTTATTGGAAGAAACTCTGTCCTTAGTCTCGACTGGAAACTTCTACTTAACAACTCCATCTTAAAGCCAAAAAAATACGAATTTGGTACTTTTTCCAAATTTGAACATTTAAGGCGTGAAAATCGTAACTATTTTTGGTCCTTTTTTTACAAAACATTTTCCTCCAATCATTGACATATTCGTACTAAATTATGGGCTGCCACTACAAAACTGAAATTGTTGATACTTTAATGGCGGAAAAATATTGTACCCAAAAAAGGAAATAAGGCAAATTTGATATTTTTCTTTAGATTTTTGGTTCTGCTTAAGTAGCGGGTTAAATGCTAGAATTTAAACAAGTTTAAACCTATAGAAATAAAATTTGGCATAAAAATATGTCCACGAAGAAAAAGGAGGCGCTAACGAAGTAGCGAGTATATGCTAGTATTTAATATATTCAATAAATAAAAATTAAAAAAAAAAATTTAAATTTTCAAAATATTTTGTTATTCGTGCTTAATTCCCAGTTTTTATTATTGATAAAAACACTTGGAATTTATTGTTGATGGGATAAGCTATTCCTATGCGCATTTCACTGGTTGCTTAGGCCAGATCATCAGGAAACTTCATCCATAAAGATTTTAGAAAAACTAAAGATATTTAACCAAATAAAACTGTTAAACGTATAAGAATTATAGCAACAGTTCTACTTGTAATAATATCAAAGTTTAAACAAAAACACATCAACAATAAACAGTGGGTTTATCTCATCTTACATTCCCCACTACAATTAGTTGAAATTCTCTCAACATTAATTGTAGTTGTAAGTAGGTTAAGAAAAACAAAATAAAAACAACAACAACTTACAAAAGATGTTGTCAATTAAGTGTTTTTTAGGCCGTGCACCTGCCTGTTTATTATCAAAAAGTAATTTTAATTTTTGGGAATACAAAATTTAAATTTTCAAAATATTTTGTTATTCGTGCTTAATTCCCAGTTTTTATTATTGATAAAAACACTTGGAATTTATTGTTTATAGGAATAGCTTATCCCATCAACAATAAATTCCAAGTGTTTTTATCAATAATAAAAACTGGGAATTAAGCACGAATAACAAAATATTTTGAAAATTTAAATTTTGTATTCCCAAAAATTAAAATTACTTTTTGAAAAAAAAAATTTTTAAATTGATCTCGGTAGTAGCATGGTGAAATAATACATGTGGCAGCACTGAGGGAAGAAATACAACATTACAACAAAAATAAAAAATAAGTCTCCAAAACGTCAAAAACTATTTTAAATTAAAATCAAATTTTGCGAAAAAATAAATAAATTTTTGTAAATTTTTATTTCGCTATGGTGACTGTCTTATTTAATTTCAATTAAATTAATCAAAAACTTTAATTCAATACAATAATCACAGCACAAAACATGGACTTTTTGTAAACACAAACAATACTTTGACATAAGACTAGACAAACAATACTAGAGCAAAACATCGTCATCTGGCGTAATTATGCCACCTGTTTATTTCATCATGGGAAGTAGGTGAAAATTCTTTTTGTGAAGCTGCAATAAAGCTACAAAATTTCATGCTAGATCTAGATTTTTTAAAGTCATTTGGCATGACAGTCGTGATCGAATGACTTTGATCGAAATTTTACTTTTTGGAATCGTCCCATTCGTTATCGAAAAACTTCTATCGAAATTTGAGATTGTGTAATTCGATAACGAGTAGTCGATCGAATGCTTTTACTCGAAATGTCATTCGATAGGTTAAGAGCTTTCATAAAAACATTAAATTGTTTTTTACAAACAATTTACACATTTTTTGAGAATAATGATTAGATTTCTTCAACAAATAGCTAAAAATGTAAGTATTACATTTTTTTCAGTAATAAGAAAAAAAATAATAAAATTTAGTTTTGCAATTTTTTGCAAATTTTAGTCATGTTTGCGATAGAAGCGATTTTTGTATTGTAAGTTTTTTGATTGCTTACAGCTTTAACGATTTTTAATACATAGTAGACTTTGCTATTATGCCGCTATTAGCAATTTTTTGCGAATTTCCCCTAATTTAGCAATTTTTACAGAATTTTTTCCATTCCGTATACTTTTATGGACTTTTAATCAATTTTATGGCTTGTTCAAATTATTGAAAATTTTCGCGAATTTTCGCTATTTTTGTAAATTTTTTTTTTGTTAATTGTTGAAATTTTGTTTTTTAAAAGATTTAGCGATTTCAAATAAATTTTAGGGTTTGTTACCAAGTTTGCAATTATTCGCGAATTTTAGCCATGTTCGCAATATCCGCGACTTTTTTTGTAAGTTATCTGATTCATTACAGCTTTTACAATTTTTAATAAATACTAGACTTTGCTTTCATGCAGCTGTTTGCAAATTTTTGCAAATTTTTGCGAATTTCCGCTAATTTCAAATTTTTTATCGAATTTTTGCCATTCCTTGTACTTTTAGGGATTTTTAATCAATTTAATGGTTTGTTTGATATATTAAAAATTTCGAGAATTTTCGCTATTTTTGCAAATTTTCTGAATTTGTAAAATTTTTGCGAATTTCTATAGTTTTCCGAATTTTTTTAAATTTTGCGTTGCTCTTTTTGGCAAGCGCCGAAAACCGATAAGCCGAAGTGAATTTTAACACTGTTGATAAATATAAAAGCATTAAATCTATTAAATTTTTTAAACAAATTTCGATTCGAAAGCTTTCGAATGCCGCAATCCCGTTTTTGATAAGTGACGAAGTTTTATTCGATACGAAAGTTCATTCGATCACGTGTGCGACGATTTGGGCCCTGATTTAGCGTCTAGCATATTTTCTAGCATTATTTAGTTCTTGTAGTATTTTTAATATTCTAATTATTTTCCATTAACTTTTAATACAAATAAGAGCCCTTGCCACTATAAGTTTGAAGTTTCAAAAAGAGACCGGACCTCAAAAATAACGCTTCGCGATAAAAGAGCTTTAGCAAATATTATTAAGCAAAATCGTCGAAGCACTGTTCGTGACATAGCTTCGAAGTGATTTGATGCTATTAAAAATCCCGTAAAAAGTGAATGGACCCGCCAGCAAATGAGAAGTAAAGGGTATAATTTTTATAAAGTAATTTAAAAATTTACTCTGTATGTCGAAATCACTGTATTATAAAATTTTTTAGGCTAAAGGAAAAGCCATTGCTTACCGCATTTCAAAAGAAAAAACGTTTGTTATGGTGTAAAGAACGTTCTTGGGTGCAAAGGCAATGGGACAGCATTATTTTTAGTGACGAATCGAATCTTGATGTTTGTGTTGGTGATGCTAGAAAAAGGCTGATTCGTAAAAGGACAGAAGTTTACAATAAAGACTGCTTGAAACGCACAGTCAAGTTTCCAGCTAGCGTCAAGGTATGGGGATGTATGTCCTCAAAGGGTGTCGGAAGACCACTTCATTGATGGAACCGTAAACGCAGAAAAATACATAAACATATTGCAGGAACATCTGATAACATCGGTACCAAAGTTAGCCGACTGCGGTGAATATATTATTCAACAAGATGGTGCATCGTCAAATACAGCTAAAAAAAATGGCTACAAGAAAACGCTGTAGATGTTCTTGATTGGCCATCATCTAGTCCAGACCTCAATCCAATAGAAAATCTCTGGGCTCTTAAAAAAGAAAGCTTCGCAATGATCCTGAACGGACTCTTGACGGGTTAAGATCCAAAGTTAAAGAAATCCGGGACGAAATAGCCCCTGAAGATTGTCAAAAATGAAGAAGTACCATGTCAAAGAGACTCGACTACGATTAAAAAAACAAGGGAGATGCAACAAAGTTCTAATTAAGAAACTATTTGCCTGTATGAATAAATAGTGGTCAATTAATTTTAATTAAAAATAAGGTACTTTCCTTTTTGTTTATATTTTTTAAGCTTCGATATTGTTACAAGTAAAACTGTTGCTTATAATTCTTATCCGCTTAATATTTTGTTAGCTGGGCACTTGGCGTTTTAACATAATTCGGGTACGCTAAAGGTTAGCTCTTGTTTTCGAGATATACCGTTATTTCGAAAATTGAGGAGGTTTCGTCTATTGAAATTACTAAAAAATTCCGCAATAAAATTTCCTTTAAGAAAGGTAAAACATATTTTTTTTTGGATTTTTAAAAATTCATAAAAAAATTGGAAAATGCAGCAAGGCTTCTAATTTTTTGCAGACATTAATTTCAATAAACTGAACCGTTTTGGAGTTACGCGAATATATGCTGTGCAACCTCCTTCATTTTCGAAATAACAGTGTATCTCGAAAACAAGAGCTAACATAAAAAAACGATTAGCACCACTGGATTAAGCGTGACTCAATTAGGGTAAAACGCCAGGTGCCCGGCTTGTATGTTCTATGCAACTAGCACAGTGTACTTATTGCTCAGGGTTTTTAAAGAACAGCTTAAGGTATTATATAAAAAAAATCAGCCAAATAAAAAAAAAGGTTTTTGACTTCGTCCATTTTTAAAATTTAATATTTTGCAGATGTTACATTTTTCAATATATGGTTTGTAGCCCCACGTATTCTCTTTAAAATGACATTAACATAATTTTCGTAAGTAAAGTAGTTTTCGAGATATTGAAGAAATAATCAAAACACCTTCGGCTAATTCGGCGAAATTATGACATTTTAAATATGACATAACTTTTGAAAAAAGTTTTTAAAATGTTTTTTCGTTCATATATGTTCCTTATACGATAAAAGGAACCTTCTTACCAAATTTCATTAAAATCGAAAGGGGTCACACTCTTGTTCGATTTGACATGGAATTACCCATGCAATAAAATGAAAAAGCACTTATGTCAACTTAAGCCATTATTATTTACATATATATATACATCCCTTCTTCGAGAAAAGGGACCTAGTGTATGAAAATTAAGTTTTGTGAAAAACTCATTTCGTCTTATTCTACACCCTTTTAGGTACCAGAATCCACTTTTAAGTCCAAACCCTTTTTTGACACTCTAGGCCTCTTTTCTCGGAGAAGGTCACATATATTAAATTATTTCACGTTAAATTCGGTCGGAGATTTCTCTAATATTTTGAATTACACTGCAGCAAGTTGAATTTTTTGAGTGCCCCGGTAGGCTAGCTGGTAGTGAGCTAGTCTATCAGCGCCGGGGTTGCGGGTTGGATTCCCGCCAGAGACTCTGGTTTCTTTCCTGCAGACACGCGTAGAGCTTCGCGGGACTAGCTTAGGGAATTTAAAAAAAAAAATTAAATGCGGTATTTTGCTCTGTATGAAAACAAAAATCCGTTAATAGGGCCCATACACAACACCATCATGATTGTGCAATCAAGTGATAGTGGCAGCTGATTGACCGTGTATGATCTTGTTGTGTGATTGTACCAGCTGTTGGTGCTTAAGCAAAAATAGTTTGATATTTTTTTGATTGTACCAGCATGATTAAATCGTGTTTTGTGAAGTTAGCTCATAAAAGTTAAATTGTCATTTTTAAGTCAAGATTTTTAAAGCAAAATTAATTTGTTTCTCTTTTTTGATTTTATATGTATGAAATAATTTAAGGCTCGTTTTCACAACTTACCGATACCTAAAAGTAGACTATAACCGGCCTTATAAAAAGTTTTCCATTATTAAAGCTTTACTTTAACATAAAGTGAGCGATATGGTAAATTAAGGTTCATCCTACCTGGTAGGTTAAAGTAAAGTTGTATTGGTTAACTGGAAGTTAAAGTAATAGTTAGTTTTGACCTGTGTACGAAAATAAACATTGAATATCGCTCCTTATTGTTCGGCTCGGTACACACAAAACAAATCATAGGTAAAATTACCTAAATATATGGTATAAAATTAACTAAGCGCAAGGGTAGCATGGCAGTATCTAAGTTTCTTAGCTAATACAACTATTAACTTAGGTAATTTCTATGTTCGAAAAATTATCTAATTATTTTGTTAAAATTACTTAAAAACTTTGAAAATTTACCAATGATTGCAAAGTTATTTTTTATTTTTATTTTTGGAAAATTATCTAAGTTTAATTTTGTACCATAGATTTTAGGTAAATTTACTATATACTTTTTTTGGTTACATACTTTAAATAAAATTAATTTAATTTCATTGTAATATTTTATTTAGTTTCATCAAACGGGGAAAGTATAAAAGATATAAAGATAAAATTTACACACAAAATAAACTCATAGCGAACAATTCTGCATCATTAACTCTTCTTCCATATTAATCGTCATCAATAAATGTAATAAATAATTATTGTTTTTATTTTTTACATACACTCACAATATTCTGTACGTAAAATTAACTGAAATTGTAATATAAAATAAATGAAAGTTCAATTAAAAACCGGTCTACCTATTTTTCATTTATTTTTAACAAAAAGTTCATTTAATTTTTACTGTCAAAAATTCAACACCATATTCCGTAAAATCAAATAAATATTCAGTTATTTTGTAAAATTTTACTGTCAAAAATTCCGAGAGAGGGAGAATATTTTTATTTACTTACCCAGTTACACACGTTTGTTTTACTTTTGTTGTACTGACCACGTTGTTTACAGAAGAAGTCTCAATTATAAGACACCAGCAGCATGACCAATATGGCTTCGCAATTATTTTAATTTTTGGTAGTAAAATTATATAAAATAACTGAATATTGAATTGTTTTTACTGAATATGGTGTTGAATTTTTGACAGTAAAATTTTATAAAATAACTGTATATTTATTTGTTTTTACGGAATATGTAGTTAATTTTCTGACAATTAATTTCTATAAGATAACTGAATATTGATTTGTTTTTACGGAATTCGCGGTTGAATTTTTGACAATTAAAATTAAATGAACTTTTCGTTGCTTTAAATTACATTTTCATTTAATTTTACATAAAGAAGAATTTAACTTAATCAACGGACAAAATTACCTGCAACTAAAAATCCGTATTAAAATGCACTTAGTTTTTTGAATAACTGTTAGAATCAGTTAAAAATAAATTTGCTTGGAATTTTAAATGTTTATTTATTTAAAAATGACTGAACGGAATATTTCTTAAATAAACTACAGTCCGTTACTGTAATAATATTGTGAGTGTACATACATCTTTTTTGTAAAACGTTCAGTGGAGATATTATGTTTATAATATACTCACATAAATACGTTGTATCTTTATACTCTATCGAATAGTTTTTAATTTATTTTAAATTCAAAAATTTTAAATTGAAATTTAAATTTGAACTTTTTTCACAAAAAAATTTCCAATTGAAAGAAAAAATCAAATAAACCTACATACATACATATATTAAAAAATTCGAAGAAGATACCTAACCCAATTAATAATAATAACAAAAATTTTAGGCAAAACTTTTTTTATAAATTACCAATTATCTAAGGCAAATAAACTTAGTTTTTTTATATAAAAACTAGCTTAACCCGGTGCGCTTCGCTACACTGCTTTAACCACTTTATCGGTTGAGAGATATTTAATATATGCATCCTATGGGAGGTAGTTCCCCCCTGCGCCTACCCGCTATATTTTTATTTTCAAAGTGAAGTATACCATAAGAGTGACTTCTACAAAGTTTGAACTTTCTCACTATAACAGTTTTTAATATATGCGATATTAAACATTGGCGTCCTATGGTGGGCACCACTTCCCCCGCTGCTATTTTATTTTAATTTTGGGGCTCAGAAGATCCTACTTCCAATAGTTCAACAAAATGCATGCAGTGGCTCTTATTTCTATCTATGAGGGGTACTGCTCCTACCCTGTCTAACCCGCCCATTTGTATATTGAAATTTATAGTTTGCCATAGTAGTAGCTTTAACCACGTTTGAAGACTCCACCTTTAATAGTT
Source organism: Pollenia labialis (assembly GCA_949318255.1). Lineage (NCBI taxonomy): Eukaryota > Metazoa > Arthropoda > Insecta > Diptera > Polleniidae > Pollenia > Pollenia labialis. Next base: position 57,472,201 of record OX439143.1, read on the forward strand.
CTTCAGTTGAACGATATTTAATATATGCATCCTATGGGAGGTTTTCCCCCCTGCGCCTACCCGCTTTATTTTTATTTTTAAAAGTGTAGTATACCATAAGAGTGACTTCTACAAAGTTTGAACATTCTCACTATAACAGTTCTTAAGATATGCGATATTAAACATTGGCGTCCTATGGTACACACCACTTCCCCCGCTGCTTTTTTATTTCAATTTTGGGGCTCAGAAGATCCTACTACCAAAACTTCAACAAAATGCATGCAGTGGCTCTTATTTATATATCTATATATGAGGGGTACTGCTCCTCCCCTGTCTACCCCGCCCATTTGTATACTGAAATTTATAGGTTAGGTTAGGTTGAAAGGCTGGTGTGAAGTCTCCTTCACACCCTCACCCAGAGACCAGTATGGTCCACTGAAATTTATAGTTAACCCTAATAGTAGCGTTAACTACTTTTGAAGACTCTCCCTTGAATGGTTCTTCAGTTGAGCGATATTTAATATATGTATCCTATGGGAGGTATTTCCGCCCTGCGCCTACCCGCTTTATTTTTATTTTCAAAAGTGTAGTATACCATAAGAGTGGCTTTCACATAGTTTGAACATTCTCACTATAACAGTTCTTAAGATATGCGATATTAAACATTGGCGTCATATGATGGGCACCACTTCCCCCGCTGCTATTTTATTCCAATTTTGGTGCTCAGAAGATCCTACTGCCAAAAGTTCAACAAAATGCGTGCAGTGGCTCTTATTTATATTTCTATCTATAAGGGGTACTGCTCCTCCCCTGTTTACCCCGCCAATTTTTATACTGAAATTTATAGATTGCCATAGTAGTAGCTTTAACCACGTTTGAAGACTCCCCCTTTTATAGTTCTTCAGTTGAGCGATATTTAATATATGTATCCTATGGGAGGTTTTTTCCCCCTGCGCCTACCCGCTTTATTTTTATTTTCAAAAGTGTAGTATACCATAAGAGTGACTTCCACAAAGTTTGAACATTCTCACTATAACAGTTCATAAGATATGCGATATTAAGCATTGGCGTCCTATGGGGGAACCACTTCCCCCGCTGCTATTTTATTTAAATTTTAGGCCTCAGAAGATCCTACTACAAAATGTTCAGCAAAATGCGTCCAGCGGCTCTTATGATATGCGATAATTAATATTGTCATCCTATGGGGGGTACCAATTCCCTTGCCCCTATCTAAAAAATAAGTAGCCTATTTTATTTTTAGGGCTCACGTGATGTTACTGTAAAAATTTCAGGAAAATCGGTTTAGTAGTTTCGGTGTCTATAAGCCAACAAACAAACAAACATACAAACATTTTTAATTTTTATATATTAGATAAATTACCTATGTACGCATTTGTAAAATAACCTAGATTATTTTTTTGTGTGTAAAACGTGACAAATTCCCCTATACGATACTTACTAACTTCAAATTAATTTTTAAATTATTTATTGAGGTACCATGACGAAACTAATGATGCAGAAGTTCTTCTTTTTGGGTCTACTTTCATAAGCAATTATCAGAATTGAGTCCCGAAATCATGTGTTGTACTGTGTAATGTGCGGCTAGGGTAGCCAGATTTAAAATTCGGAAAAACAGTACATTGAACACACAAAAACAGTACAATCAAGAAAAAAACAGTACATTTTTTTTTGTTGCGAAAACACAACTATTTACTTAAATTATTATATATTTAAAACTTTTGATCTAATATGCAACAATTATGTAACGAAAAACACTTAAAATGTGTAACGTCAAAGGAATAATTTCCGTTTTATTGCATTTTAAACGTATGCGAAATTATTCCATTTGCGTTTAAAAAAAAAACTAAAACGAAGCATATGGCCTAAATGTTTTTTTTTTTAATTTGAAGACAGGAAAACCATAACATTCCTGTAAGCCATATAAGAAAGGAGAAAAGCCTAACTTAACTTAAAACAATTAACTCGTTGATTGTGTAATTAGGACTTTCTTTAAGCATATTGGTATTTAAAGCAATTTTCACCACACAAATAGTTGCACAAATTATATAGAATTTGAGAAAATGTATGTGTCCTAAGTTAATTTTCCAATTTCAAACAATTTTTAAATTATTTGCGGCCAATTTTACCAAGTTCAGCTATAATCTATAAAATCCAAAAAACATAGTTTGGTGTATTTTTATTCAACAAAATCTGAAAATATTAAAATTGTAAAAAACAAGTTTCAATAAAATTTATACGCTGAAGATTTTCAATAAAATGTTTGTAAAAATTAACGTAGCTTTTCTTTATTTCAAAAAAAGTTTAGGTAGAGAAAAGTGGTTCTGAAAGGAATTAGGTATTTTTATAAATATTGAGCCTGGAGAATTTTTTAAATTTGTAGTTTTCAATTTCACGTGATTTCGATTTTCAGAACTTGCCCAAATATTAAAAAAAAAATTCTAGGAATTAAAGATAATTGCGTTGGTATAAGTATTTATTAAGTATTTAAAATATATAATATTTTTAACAAAATTTCGATTTTGTTGTTGTCTTTCTCAGGTGTTTAAAGGCAAATACTATTGGAAGAGGTAGCCATAAAATCATATGTCTTTAAAATAATAATTAAGATTTATACTGCGTATTTATGAGAAAACAATGACCACAGCGTAAAAAGTCTTATTATTTTACAGCATTTTTGTTTGGAACACAACATTTTTTTTAAAGCTATGTACTGTTACATATTAAGATATTTTCAAAATATGACTTTAACAGGGTTTTTCTTGATATCTTGGTTTTTTGGAGACTGAACAAAAAAAAAACAGTACAAAAACCAGTACAAAGTGTAAAAAACAGTACATTTGCGTACTGTTTTGGACATTATGCATAAAACAGTACAATTATAAAAAATCAGTACATGTACTGTTTAAAACAGTACGTATGGCAACCCTATGTGCGGCCCTATGCTCCCCAGAGGAGTAAAAGGAACATATATATATATATACTGTGTAATGTAGGGTGCGTTCGTAAATGCATCACTGCGCTGCATCAGTGATTTCAAATGGTTATATATTTATCAGTGAAGTAAATGTGGACCAAAAAATTTGGAAATACTCCACAAAAATAATAGTCACACAATAAAAAAAATTATAATTATTTTTTTATCGGCCTTAAAAAAAGTTTGCTTTTCTGATGCAGCGCAGTGATGCATTTACGAACGCAGCCGTAGTCTCTTGGCGTAGAAAAAAACGAGTCCGTGTGGAGGGGCAGCAATATTTAGGATTTTCGACAGCCGATAAAGTTGTCAAACAAAATATAATAAGACAAAGAGAAATTTGAACCACATGTTTTAAAAGTTCTGTAAGGCACTGCCAAAAATTTGATGACGTTACTAGAAAAGCAATTTTAAAAAGGTCTTGGAGTAAGTCTTGGGAAAGTAAGCAAGTTCGTGTAAAGACCCTTTTAGCACAGATTCCTATAAAAACACGTTCTGTGGAAAATTCTAGAAAACGGACTAGCTTTATCTATAAACTTCCTTACAACCACGAATTGCTGCAAGTATGTAGAGCTATGTATATCCCTTTTCACTCTTGCTATAAATAGTCCAGTTTCATATATTAATATTGACTATAAATCCATATGTTTGGAGAATAAGGCCTGTATCACAATCTAAGTTTTACTGTTTTTGCCACTAACAAAATATGGCTCTTTATAAGCCTCGTAAAGACGAATGTGATATATGTGTCGGATTTAGGGCCAAACAAGTTGGATTACACGAATATAACACACATACATATTTTGAAAAAAGAACGTGCACAATTGGAAAAACGACGGGGCAAAGTTGAAGCTCAAGAAGGAAGATGTCATGTGCTTACCATGGATGCACAAGCAGTAAAACTCTGTCCCGATATAAACGCATCCGCACTTTACTATAAACAGCACCTTCAACTAAGCAAATGTAAGCATTTACAAGCATTGAAGCCTGTTATTCCGCTAGAATATCATTCTTTTTATGATAATTTAAATCATGCGGATAAGGATTAATTGTTTATTGCTTTCGAATATAGGTTAATGTAAAATTAATAAACTATAAATTCGAGTTATGTATATTAATATGATTACGCGTTTCTTTATATTTTACTTTTTCATTAAATATGGTTTTGTTATCAAAAACTAATTATTTTAATAAAAATTCGTGTAAGTTAATTAAAGTCTCAAAAAGTATTCATTACAGCTCATTTTATTTTTATTCAAATAGTGCTATCTGCTTATTTCAATGTTCAAGTCGATAAAATTTTAATGTGAACATAGTGCTATCAGACATATAAGCGCGAATATCTGGAATTAAAAAAAAATTAATATATTTATGATTCAGACGTTTATTTTTAATAACATTGTAAAATAAAGTTTAGTTATTACTCCTAGAGTTATCCGAACACTCAGTTTTTCGCTCTCCTGTAAAATTGTGATTTTTCAGATAGCACTATTTGAAAAATAACGTTCGTTATATTCGGTTAAAAAAACAAAAATTAAGAACACAAGTCTATAAGATTGTTCACTTCAGCCTCACCGATTTTTGACCTATTAGAATTAAATAGTGAGGAATATAGGTAGGTAGGTAGGTAGGTAGAAAGGCTGGTGTGAAGTCTCCCTCACACCTTCACCCAGAGACCAGTATGGTCCATTATGACGCCTTAATTAGAGATAGATATGTAGATATGGAAAGTAGGTGAAATAAACAGCAAAAGCACAAGCCAGAAAAGAAAGATAGATAGAACAGAAGGTTTCGGACCAGCCCCGAAAGAAATCCTGACCTGAGGAATATAAAAACAAACAAAACAAAACAAAACAAAAATCATGTGACAAAAAGTTGCAAGTTTTTTTTATATTAGTAATGATAAACTGTTAAAAAATCGCTGAAATAATATAAATGGTAAAAATAGCCAAGTAAATCGCCTGTTATATCAAAAATTGCCAGTCGCCAAATTGAAAATCCCGCCGCTAAACAAATTTCAAAATCGGAACGTTTGGCGAGAAATCGCCATATCTGACAGCCCTGGTGGTCGTTGCTAAAATGTTTTGTTTGTTCATTCATTTCTTTATCAATATTTAAGAAAGTAATATAATGGTACATTAAAATATAATGGTTGTCTGCAGTACCGCTACAATTGTTCTGGTTTTTTTTTTAACGAAGAACAGAACACTATATGTATAATGTTCGGTTCTTTTTTGAAAATAATTATGATCGGTATTAAGGGAACACAACCTACATAAACACTTAAAAATAGATATCGTTCCTGGGTGTGTGAGCCGAACGCTAAATAATGTTCTGTTTATTTTCGAACACTGGTTTTAACTGAACTTGGTAAAATTGGCCGTAAGACGTTTATAGTATTGTAGTTTTTTATAAATTTCATATTTATTTAGAATTTACTCTCTTTGCAGTTCTCAAATCCTTTACAAGCGAAATCTATATTGAAAAATAAGTTTGATGTTGATAAAGAAAATCAATTTAAAGATAATCAAACGGAAAGTAATTATAAAAACGAAAAATCAAATAAAAGATCCAATAAAAAGGAAGAGAATGAATGCTTTAGTGCTTACAACAAGGTAAATACGTTTTTAAACTTCTAAAATAACACCAGATTGAAAAGAAATTTAAACAATATAGACAATCTGATTTTGATTTTTTATGTTCTATATTTTGCAATTTCTTAATTTTCAAGGTTATGAACGATGTTGTTGAAAACCCTATGACGGAACCTGAACCTTTGCCTGACATTAAATTTATTGATGCTCATACACCTAAAAAACGTATTAGTCGTTTTAAACAAATGCGCCAAGGAATAGAAAAAACATAAAACATTTCTGTTGTTTTATTCTCGTTTTCTTTTAATTACTAAAATCTTAAACAGTTTTTATATTTTTAAGCATTAGAATAAAGTTAAACTTTTCTACTAAAATTTTCTCTTTAAATTTAGCAAATAAAATGAAGTTTAAAAAAATTTTCTTTTAAGATTATTAATAAAAAATTTTACATCATGGATTTATGGTTCAAAATATTTCAGCTGCACTAAAACATTGTCCGATCCAATTTCTTAAAGTTTTAAGTATATAAAATGATACCAAATAAACTACAATTTTATTGAATTACACTAAACAGGAATACGCATCCGTCCATCTCTGATAATTGTTATATTAATTACAGCAAGAATAACTCTCAGATGCATATACCTTTGAATGTGCATTCGAATTATCTTTAAAATGTATCCAAAACATTCCAAAATATAACAAAGTATTAAGAATCTTAATAGTTTTTTTCTGTTTCTGCTTATTTTTAGGCGAATGTGTTGTAAATAATATATGATACAATTATAGCATGTTTCTTAAAATCAATTATAGGTTATTGTTTTATACACACTACAACTACACTATATTTAGTTAATAAAATTTAGGTAGAATAAGAGAAAACCTTACTAAAAATTACAATGTCTCATTTATACAATTATATGTAGCTGTATATTAAAAAAACACTTTTAACTTAAGTATAACTATATATTTTTAAGTTTTAGTGCAATATTTTCCATAATCCAACAGGGAGTGTCAGGAAATGTAACAAGTTTTTAATCTTCAAGTCCTAAAAACTCTCTTTCTAAAGCAGCACCCATCATATTCCAATCGCCATCGTCTTCTTCATCTGGATTATTGCCATCGCTGCCGTCGTTAGAATCGGAACCCATTTCTAAATCAGAAGGTAAGTTGCCACCTTAAAAAAGAAAAAAAAAATGTATGTAATTGTTAAAATTACATATTTTGTATTTTGCAACTTAAATAATATATGAAATTTAGACGGTTCATGAAAACTTTTTATGACTCTTTTTAATTTTGTTAGATAATAGAGGAAGGGTTATGACCAAAGTCATATTATTCGGAGATCCGTTAAGGTACATGTCGCGGTATCCAACATCCTTATTAAAAATACAGAACAAAAAAGGCAAAAACATAAGTACTATTAGCCAGTAGTAGAAAACATTCATATAAACTCTAATTCAAAAATTTTACTTCAACGGCGAAGCCTATTAAGTCCTCGATAAACTGTCGACCTAATTGTCCAGTCCTATAAACATTTCATCGGTTCTATGTTCTTGTCATCTTCGCATAATATACAGAAGCCTAGATGGATTTTATTACATTGACTCGCTAGACAGTGCAATAAGCTATTTTGTACAATTCAGTCCATTTTCTATCAAATGATTCAATTTATTTACTTAGTTGTGTTCTTTTCAGTTGTAAAATTCTTTAAATCTTGTCGATTTTAGATTCGAATAAAATGGGTTTTTACATTTTTTGATTTGATTTTATTTAATTCTTCTTTTTAACAGAATTTTTTTCAGTAATTTGATAAATTTATCGCTTATTGCAATTTTCGGATCCTTATTTTTTTTATCAGTATTTTTTTATAAAACTTTTCATTTTACAATATGTTATTTGTATTGTGTTTATTTTTTTGAACTGTTTATGATTTTTTATTTATTTTATATATTTATTAGGTATGGAAGATGGTCAGTGGGACGTGATGTCCATGACATCGGATCATACCTCCGCTTGCGTCGAGGAAATGGTCACAAGGGAGAAGCTGGCGTAGGCGGTGAATACTTTCGACCCATATAAATCACCGGGTCCGGATGGCATTTTTCCGGCCATGCTTTGCAACATACCGGATAATGCATCATTTCTGCTGGTGAATATATTCAGGAAGTGCCTCAGTAGGAGGTATCTGCCTAGGGGGTGGAGAGAGGTTAGGGTGATTTTTATACCCAAGGCTGGTAAAGCGGACCACTCGAAACCGGAGATTTTAGACCTATTAGTCTGTCTTCATTCTTGTTGAAGACCCTTGAGAGACTAATCGATTTCTATCTTAGGAGTAATATAGCGACCCGCCTTATTATTAGCGACATAGTTTTGCTGGTCAGGGGAAAATGTCTGTCCACGATTGGTGGAATTATGCAGGTGATGCTGGGCGATATCTCGGTATGGACAAAGGATATTGGCTGTGTGTTAACCCTATTTACCAGAAGGCACAGGATAGAGGGATTTAGGGGGCCAGTGCTAGATGGCGTCGAGCTACCTCTATCGCCCAGTGCAAAGTATTTGGGTAACTTTCTGGACTGCAAACTGTCTTGGAAGAGAAATACCCAGGAGATGATGAGAAGGGGACTCAATGCCTACTACACATGGAGGAATTCCATCGGTAAGAACTGGGGTCTGAGGCCGGATATGGTAAACTGAATTTACACATGGGTGGTTAGGCATATACTTACCTTCGGATGCACCGTTTGGTGGAGTGCGTTGAGAGTGGATAGCTATAGGAAGATGCTCAGCAAAGATCCGAGATGGAAACCGGCACTGGTGTATATTTCGCGGACACCGAAGTGAAAAGGTCATTCAGACTCCCTGATGAGTGCAGTGTCTTCCAGGCTAAGATCCTAGCGATCTGGAGGGCGACGGAGGTGATACTGGATCACATCGTGGGTGGATCTGTGGTGACAATTTACGTCGATAGTCAGGCGGCGCATAGGCGCGAGAGGGGGCTCGAATCTGAACTTAGTGGTAAGGGACAGGGGGTAAAGCCCCCCCCAATGTTACTACTATGGGTCCGTGAGGACGTTTACCGATCCTGGGGGAACAGAACGGATTGCAGGGTGTCTAGGGCACTATGATTAGACGCGGTGGCAACCAGGGTTCTACTGGGAATGGACAGGCAGCGTAGCCAGAAGATTTGGAAGGAAAATCTTAATTTCGCGAAAAAAATCTTATTTTTAAGAGAAAAATCTTAAAATTTTTTATAACATGGGCAAAAAAGTAAAAATTTTTAGTTTTTCAAAACAACAACAACTTATTATGGAAACTATTTAAATCGAAATATATAATTGCGGTATTTATACAAAATTCGATTGTAGGTTTAAATTGTGTTTAAGCTATATTTTTTCATAAAATTCTTTCTAAAATAAATTTTTAATCCATTTAATTTTTAATATATAAGAAATTAAAAAAGTCCATCTAAATAAAGAAGTTTCATTCAATGTAATTAAACTCTAAAATTAGAGATATGTACATACATAAATTTTCAGCAAGAAAATTTTAGTTTGGGAGCTCATACTTCATATGAAATTTTAGGGGTTCTTAATTTAATATTATATTTGTTGACACCATTCTTATATGGAATGAATTTCGAGGAAATTGCATTTAAAAAGAGCTCATTGAAAATATATGGATTTTCTTAAATATATTCCTTATTGAATTGTTATTAAAATAATGTTGGTACACCTTTTAAAAAGATATTCTTAAGCACTTATGTTTATATACTTTGTTTAAAAATTATCATAAACATGAAATGTGTAATTTTTAAACAAAAAGCTTCTTAAGTTCCATTAGTTTTACCTTTTGGTACTAAATATCTGAACTTTTTTGTTCTTTAAAATATGAAACTTTATAAAAATGCGTTTTTTCTTGTCACAAATAATTTTTTTCCTCAGTAGTCCCAAAATGAACAACTGCTAATTTAAGATGCTTATTTAATATTTTGTATGCCCAGAAATAATGATGTATTTTTGTGTATGCCAGACAATGGGTTCAAAAGTGTGCAAAACCAATAGTTAGACAACAAATATGATACAAAACCTCATTGTTTTAAAAATTTTCCGTTTAAAAAACTGTAAAAAAATTATGTATCTTGTACAAACTTAAAGTTAATAATCTTTATTTCTAAAAATAAAAAAATCTTAATTTGAGAAAAAAAATCTTAAAATCTAATTTTGGTCAAAAAATCTTTAAAAATAAGATAAAATCTTAATTCTGGCAACGCTGTGGACAGGGATGGTCTTAGAACGCTTATAGGGTTCTTGACGGGTCATTGTCCTGCTAGGGCTTTTACGGCAAATGCGACGATGATTCTGCGGAGCTGGATACAATGGAGCATGTATTGTGCCATTATCCTAGGATGCAGGGTCTCAGACAGAAGTGGCTAGGAGATAGATTTCACTACGAACTGGGGTGCATCGCTGGATGTAGTCCGGCTGATCTACTGGGGTTTGTCAGGGAAATATCGCGGTTGTTTCTGTTGAGGGGACTGTAGAGAGGGTATAGTTCTACGTGGTACCTACTAATATTCTATCATTCTTATAACTTTCTTAATTCTATCCACCTCATCCTTCTTTTCTTAACTTTTCTCTTGCTATCATTGAAGGGATTCACAATGGACCGCATTGGTCTCCGAGTGAAAATGTGCCCTTGGGCACATAACCCTTCTTAACCTAACCTAACCTTATTTATTCTATTTATTTTAATATAAGTAATATATGATTTTTTTTTTCATTTTATATAAAATCTTTATGAACATTAAGATTTAACATACCTCTTCGAAACTTTTCACTTGGCATCTCATCTTCTTCGTCATCATTGTTGCCATCACTGGAAGATTTATCCTCATCACCAGCCTGATTGGTGGAATTTAAAACAGAAAGATCAGTGGAACGAGTGAAAAATTTGCGAGTTCTTTCTTCCTCATTTTCTTCACGTTTACGTTTCCTTAAAATCTTATCGACAGGAGGGTTTTCTAAAAAATACAAGCAAATAAACCTCAATTTTTAATTCATTTTCAAAGGAGTTAAGAGAAACTTACCAATATCAACATTTTCATCTTCTGATGAGGTATCAGAATCGAAAAATTGATCAAACTCCTTATTCATATCGGCCAAATCGGCATTGGAAAATGACAGCAACGGATTTATGGTGTCAATAAACTTTGAAGATTCAGCAGCATTTTGCTGAGCCATACTCGATGATGAAATTTCCGATTTTTCACTGTAATTAATGACATGTTCCGGACTATGACAGTGGGCAGGTGGTTGACGTTTATTGCTTTTCATTTTCCGGTCTAATGGAAATAGTCTTTCGTCTACATGTTCCCAACGTTCTGCACAAGTCCACAACCAATTTGTATTAACAATTTTTATGTTTGGATTTTTTTTGGCGGCATTCACCTTAAAAGTACCCGCCGTTACGGCCACCAAATGAGTAGTGTTTTCCACAATATTTTGCAATACTTCAGCACCCAGGCTCTTAGCTATAAAATAGGCACGTGACTGTTGCAACTTCATATTGGTGGGTACAAGACCAGAAAAGACCAAGTTACAGCCTCTTAAGACCTCAGAACGTATTTTGGGTACAATTATCTTTAAATCGGGTATATCCTTGGTGTCATCATAAATGGCATAGAAACGGGAGTGTATATTTTTAAGTATTACTTCTAAGTAAAGCAAATAATCGTCGGGATCAACTATTTCGATTTTATTTTCAGTATCATTGGAAACTTTAATTTTGGGAGCATTAACGTTGGAGGTGGCTGGTTTGACTTTTTCATCAGGAGCCTTGGGATTTTCATTAATTACATTTTTGTTGGGCTCTTCATTGTCATCTGGTATATTATTTTCGAGAGCAGATTCCTGTAAATTGATTTCATCTTTATTTGCTTCTGTTGTTTTTTCCAATTCATGTTCTTCTTCTTGTTTTATTTTAGTATTTTCTTGGACTATTTCTGGGATATCTTTAGAATCGTTTTCTTTTTCCATGTTTTCTGTATTTTCTGATTTATTTTCCTGATCATTCTTGTCTTTAGTTTCATTGGAAGACATTTCCTTGTCATCCGAATTCAAATTTTCCAAATCTTAAGTAATTTTTCGGACTTAGCTAATAAAATATTCTAAGAAACGATTTTTTTTAATTACCTTTAAAATCCATACCCTCGCCATCCAATTCATGTTTAGAGCATCCTGGTGGTGCATTTATATCACCAGTATGTTGAAAAAAGTGATAAGGTTTAACCTGTATCAAGTTTGATACCATATTCCAAACATCTTCACGATCATCAATTATGCACACCATGGAATCGCCATTAGGAAAAAGTGCTCTAAATGGTAAAATAATTAGTATAATAAAAAAGGGTTATGAAAACATACTTAAGGTTATCTGTTTTACTAGTGGCATTAAAACATTCATCTCTTGACAAAATGCGATGTGAAAAAAATTTTTCCTCTGGATCGAGTAGTTGTGCAATCATATGTGCATAATTTCGGGCACCAAATGTACAAATATGTAGTTCGTAGTATTGTGACATGCGTTCCAAGAATTCCGGCGTACCTGGTCTTAAACGTGTATGGTACCACGGTGAGGTGGGACCATACAATTGGAAATGATAAATTCCTTTAATATTATTGGGCACATTATCGTTTGTGGTGTGTATAACCGTTTGATCTAAATCGACCAACAATACCAATTTACGATCTTGTAGCAAACGACGCGTGTCATCGTGACCAAGTTTTTGTGCTAATTTCTGTGTGACTTTTAGATCGGGTATCGAATGTACCATGGGCACAGATGCCTCTGAAGTGTTACCCTACGATTATGAAATAAAAAAAGTAAATTATTAAGAAAATTATGGAATCTTGTCTCTGAAACGTTTTCAAAGAATTTCTTAAAGTATACTATTTATAATCTTAACTAGCAACTTTAATATTTCCCAGTTCCAATTTAAATTAGAATAATTTTAATATTTCTCCAGAAAAGATCAATAATGGTTTAAAAATTCAATAATAATAAAAATTAGAATGTGAGAATTATTTATTTTTATAAGTTATTTTTATTATAATATTCACCGTTTTTATTTTTCGAATGTGTTCAATGAATCAAATTTAAATTTATAAAGCTTTCTTGCATAGAAGCAGTCCTAATTATATGTAGCTGCAATGTTAACCAAAGGATGGAAGGACTTTTGCAAGCTTTTTAAATTGAAAGGAACAAATCTAGTTTACCGACGCAATTAAAAAAAAAAAATACCTAGGGTGATAGAAAATTGAAAAATATTATGAAAAAATTAAATAAAAAAATTGGCGCAATCGCTTTGTTTATATGGACGCTTTTAGTTTTCATAGAAATATGTAATTTTTCCACTACATGGCCAATATTGGTTTCATTTTGATAGTTTTGACTAGATCCTTCTAGATACATAGAAATTATTTAAAAATGTTTAACTCTTAAGCTCACATCACAGTTTTTGTGTACTAACCCCCGTATTAATAAACGATTATTAAATTTAACAAACGTTTATTAAGGCAAAATTTCATACGAAATTTGTTTTGTAAACCTTTATTAAATTTAAATTTTTTTTATAAATACGGGCGTAAGTGTATAATTTATTTAAATAAAATTGTAATACAAATTTTATAAAATAACAAACACCAATGCCGCAAACAAAAACTTCATGCTGAGCCGGCCTTCGGCTGGACGCAACGGTTTTCTTCTCTATAGTATAACAAACACTGGCTTCGCTAACTAAAGCTTCTCTGAATAGCCGGCCCTTGGCCGGCCGCAAGGATTTTCTCCTCTATGGTATAACAAATACCGGCTAACTAAAACTTGTCTGCATAGCCGGCCTTCGGCCGTGCGCAAGAATTTTCCCCTCTGTGGTATAAAAAACACCGGCTTCGCTAACGAAAACTTTTCTGCACCTAAAAAATACTTAAATTAACCTAAAGAGGAAAAAAGGATTCGAAAACAAAATACATACATATCTGCAATCGTGAGCAAATTACATTTAATTTGAGTACCCACAAATATCACTATGTGTGCGGGACGGGCCTCAACCCACTTAAATTTTAATTTTGTTGTTTTTCTTTTTTTATCCTGAATCTGGCGGCATATTTTTTTCGTAGCCCCGTAACATGGGGTCTTGACCTGACAATTTTTTGTCATAACAAACGTCAAACATCAAAACAAAAAACGCTGACAAAAATGTAGTTTTTTTATATAGACTGACGTTTGGTATGACAAAAAATTGCCAGGTGAAGACCTCATTTAAACTGCACTTCAGCCAAATCACACACAAGGTATATTTAAATGTAGGTATGTAAATATACCTTGATCACACACATCTATGAAAACTAAAAACGTCCATAACTCGAAAAATAAGCGTTTGCACCAATTTTTTTTTATTTAATTATTTCTTATTATTTTTCAATTTACTATCATTCTTTGCACCAACTTTTTTTTTATTTGGAGCTGAGTCGGTAAACTAGATTTAAGCCAACTGAAATTTAATTCATTATTGAACACATTCCAAAACTAAAAATGGTAAATTACACGGTGCTACAGTGAAAATATACTTGGAAAGTGACCTAGTGTAAGTTGTAGGCATTATTGAGTAGATCATAAATCAATTTTTACAAGTTCGGAAACACCCCCAAATTTCGGAGTTATTCCGAAAAAACTATTTTCGGGTAGGTTAGAGTACTTATGAACACGTAACTCAGTTGATTTTAATCCGATCTTCAATTTTTGACCGCTTTATGAAAGACAAAGAATAGATCTTTCCAACCGTTTACATTTTATGCTATATTAATTAAATATTGGTAGTAATTTTCGTAATAACATCTGCAATTTTTTTATTTTTTTATGTTTTTTTTAACTTTGAGTTCTTTTTTTTATATTTTTTTCTATAAAAGCAGATGTATTTGTAAAAAAAATTTGAAATAGAATTTTATAACAAATAAAATGAACTTTGGTTTTTTGAAATTAAATACTTTAGTTAAGTTGCAATGCTCTTTATGTTTTTGTTTTAATTTTGCCGTTAGATATACATATACATATATTATATAGTTAGATATATAGATTTAGTGACAAATGAAGATTTTCATGATCTTGTTCGAGATTTGAAACTATCATGGAGACAAACAGAGATGTTAGCGTCTCGACTAAATAGTGGAATATCACTAAAAGTGACTTTAAAGTAACATTTGCAAGAGACAATCCCCAAATAAAGTTTGAGCACTTTTTTAAAGCTGACAATGATAATAACAACCTTGTATATTGCTCAGATGTAGAATAGTTATTTCATTGTCTGAATTACCAACATCAACCGAACGACTGGAGATTATTTTTGGACGGCTCGTTTAAAAGTAAGTAATATTTTTTTTGTTATTCAAAAACCATTAACATATTTTTTAGGTTTGAAAGCAGTTTTATTACACAACGAGAATCAGTTGCCCTCAGTGCCTATACATACGCTACTAACATGAAAGAGTCGTATGCAACAATGGAAAATATACTGGATTTAATATGTTATAAAAAGTATCAATGGTAAATAGTTTCAGATCTAAAAGTTCTGACAATTTTATTCGGAATGCAAGGAGGCTTTACTAAATTTCCTTGCTATATTTGCGAATGGGACAGTCGTGGGAAAGACCAATACAAGCAAAAAAAACTGGCCATCAAGAACAATTTTTCAAATTGGTAAGAAAAACGTCTTAAAAATTCCACTGGTGAGTACCGAAAAAATAATTTTGCCACCATTACATCTCAAATTGGGATACATGAAGCAGTTCGTGAAACGCCTGGATAGGGAATGCGATGCCTTTTTACACTTAAAATCAGTTTTCCCAAGAATAAGTGAAGCAAAATAAAAGAAGGTACAAATGTTTATTGATTTCTAAACATAATTGTATTATTTTTTTATTTTTAGGTATTTTTGTTGGACCTCAAATCCGCAAAATCATTTTTGACGAAGAATTCACAATGAAACTAAATGTTGTGGAAAAAAGAGCATGGAGAAGCTTTATTAGTTTATGTGAAAATTTTTTGGGAAATAAAAAAAGTGAAAATTATATTGATGTAGTAAAAGAATTTCTTGAGGCTTATGCAGAAATGGGATGCAGAATGTCCATTAAAGTTAATTTTCTGCATGCACGTTTAGATTTTTCCCCAGAAACCTAGGACAATTCAGTGATGAGCAAGGCGAACGGTTTCAAAAGGACATTTTGGATATCGAAAGACGCTTCGAAGGAAAAAGCCAAGTAAGAATGATTTCAAATTACTGCTGGTCACTTAAGCGAGAAACAGATGATTTGATGTACAAGCGAAAGAGGTCTGGCAAGCATTTTTAATCATATATTCTTAATTTCTAAATAAAAAAATTTGAATACTGTTATTTTAAAATATTTATATAATCATATCATTATAAGATTAAAAAAATAAAGAAAATGTAGTAGCTATTGATCAATATTTGTAAAAGCAAAATTTTTAACTTTTGAAAAACCTTAATAACTTTTTTATTTTTTACTCGATTTTATTTATTGAAAGCTGGCTTAGCTCAGAACTAAATTAGCTTTAATGAAATATATACATAAGGGTATGTTTTTGAAAAATCTAATTAAAAAAAATGGTGCCAAAGTTGAAAAACCTAGAAAAAATAAAATTAAAATCAGATATAATTAAAAATATCACTGCAAAAATTTAATATATATACCAAAGGGAGTATATATTTAGAAAAGCACATTTTTCTTCTTTCTGAAACCATTTAAAAATTGTAAATCCGATTAAAATCAACTGAGTTACGTGTTCATAACTACTCGAACCTACCCGAAAATAGTTTTTTCGGAATAACTCCGAAATTTGAGGGTGTTTCCGAACTTTTAAAAATTGATTTATGATCTACTAAATAAGGTCTATAACCTACACTAGGTCTCTTTTCAAGTATAAAAAAAGTGCTCATTTGTAGCACCGTGTTATCAATAATGGTTAAACTTGTCAATTTAATTTTATTAACGCCAAAATCTATTTGGGAAATACCTATGAAATTTCCATTAAAAACAGTCTGTTTCGGAAAGGTTTTGTTTTGTTATACATACTTTCTTACGCGGCCTAATTGTTTTCTAATTTATTGTACTACATAGTACAAAGGTATATTTTTAAATATACCTTGCATAGTACTTTTTTACAAATCTCATCGAAAAAGTACCAAATAAATTAATGTCTGCTGTCAAAATTTCAAAAATTTCCCCGTTTTGTTTATTATTTTGCAATTATGCTATTGTTTTGTGTACTTTTCGGCAGTTAAACATTTCACATCCACTTTCTCTTGTCCCAAACAAACAAAACAACACACGTACACACAAAATACTGACAAAAAATAATTGTATGTATATACCTACATTTTCATTTTGGCGCAAATCTGCACCACAATCAGCGCACATGTCTTTGATGACCGTTGTATGGATACATTCAGAGAGTTCCAAAAGGGGAGTACTAGGAACAAATATAAGAACGAAATGTAAGAAAGGATAACTAAAAAAATGTACACAGTATATGATAAAACGAATGGATCGATATATTTACAAACTTTAAGGAGTTATACAAACAAACTTACTCTGCTTTAACAATGGCTCCATCCTTGAATAGACGTTTTTTTACAACACCAACTCGTTGTGCCTTTAATTTGTGTATGATTTTGTTTGCTATTTTGGTACTGCCATCATCGACACCCTCGGGCGGCAGTGCTTCATAGAGTAAAATTACTTGTGAAGCGCTTACCGGAAAGCCTTCCCTTACCCGCCATCTATTGATTCTTATGCGAGGGTACTCAACTGGCGCTTTAATAACTATGCCATCATTTGATGAATCTTCTGTTAAAATGTCCGACATTTTTACATTCAACCTAATTAAACACTTTTTTTACACAATATATTCTACAAAAGTTTCAGGTTTTGTTAGATTTTTGTAAAAAAATATGAAAAAATTCCTTTCTCCTTTTTTATTGTTTTTCTTTTCTCTTGTGGTTGTTAATCCAAATTTTTGTTTTTATCTTCGTGATATGTTTTTCTTGCAATTTTCTTTTGTGGTCGCCACTTCGCATATTAGCCAAGGTTGTATTTTAGTAAAGTTGGCAAATTGAGGGTTAATAACTCGCAGTGAATTCTTTTTTTTAAAGAACAAGCTTTTGTTTATAAGCACAAAAACGTGAATTTTTTCTTTTATATATAAATTTAAAAAAAAAGTTTAGGCATGGAGGAAACTGGAGTAAAAAGAGCTGCTGTGAATAAAGAAGTCGAAGAAGCGGAGGAAGATGCTGGATGGATAGGACCTCTACCCACTGAGCAGTCTATCGCTTCAAAGCCTAAGAAGAAAAAAAGTTTGTTTTTATACTTCACCTACTACATACCTATTTGACTAACAATTAATATCAATTCTTTGTTTTTAATCTTTTCCTTTTAGTTTTACCTTATGAGCATGTCTTTCTGGAAAACTTACCCGATGCCGAGTGCTATGAAAAAAGTTATATGCATCGTGATATCATTACCCATTTGGTGGTTACTAAAACGGATTTTGTTATAACCGCCAGTATTGATGGCCACATTAAGTTTTGGAAGAAAATGGAGGAAGGCATTGAGTTTGTTAAACATTTTCGTAGCCATTTAAGTATGATTTTTATTATTCCTAGTATCTTGCTTTTCTTCTTTCAGCAGAAAATTTATGTTTTTTATGTTGTAGTGCCAATTCACAGTCTAACTACAAATGCCGATGGAACATTATTGTGTTCTGCTTCAGCTGATAAATGTGTCAAAGTATTTGATGTAATTAATTTTGATATGATAAATATTATTAAACTGGGTTTTATACCCGGTTGCAGTTGTTGGATACATTCGCCAGGAGATGCGGTGCAAACTTTAGCCATGTAAGTTTCCAATTTAAACAAAACAGAGTACCTATAAGTCTAACTCAGACTAAAGAACAAAATAACGATACCACACCACTGCCATACATTTTAGATTAAATATAATCTAGACTATAAATTGACTACAGACTGTTAATACTTTGTGTGCCTAATTTTTATTTTGTTAATTTTTCTTCTAGCTCGGATAAAGAAAACAACAAAATTCACATTTATGACGGGCAGGGTAATGGTGAAGTACTTCATGTATTAGATAAATTACACTTGGCCCCAGTTATAGCTATTTGCTATAATGTGTCCAAAAATACCGCTATTTCTGTAGATCGCAATGGTATATTAGAATATTGGCAAAATTCTAAATATGATTATAAGTTTCCACAAAAACATGTAACATTTGAATCAAAATTGGACACAAGTAGGATAATTTTAACTAATGTTGATATAATTTTTTAAAGTTTTACTTCCTTTAAAAGGTTTGTTTGAATTTGCCAAATGTAAAACATTGGTAACTGGTCTAGCTATATCAAATGATGGCCAACGTTTTGCCACCCTCTCTACAGATCGTAAAGTAAGAGTATTTAAATTTCAAAGTGGTAAACTTATACGAGTTTTTGATGAGGCTTTAGCGACATATACGCAAATGCAGCAAACGTCACATGCTTTGCCTAATATGGAATTTGGCAGGAGGTTAGTAAAAATTGTCTTAAAAAGTTCATGAGTTTATTATTTATTCCACAGATTGGCTGCTGAACGTGATTTGGAAAAATCTGATTTTAGTATGAACAATAACATTATATTTGATGCTAGTGGTCATTTTTTGCTCTATCCAACTTTGATTGGCATTAAAGTTATCAATATAGAGACTAATAGATGTGTTAATATATTGGGTAAAACAGATAATATAAGACCTCTCCATATAGCTTTATTCCAAGTAAGTGTATGAGGGTTAACATAAAATTACGAAAATATGTATATAATTTTTTGCAGGGCAAAGCTAAAAGATTAAAAGCTGCTATAACATTGGAACAGGAGGCTAGTGAAAATCCTGCCTTACAAAATTTAGCAAATGATCCCACGTTGTTTTGTACAGCATACAAGTATAAAGATTATTTTAAACATTAAAGAACCCAATTTCCTAACAATTTTTTATTTTATTTTAGAAAACAACGTTTTTATATGTACAGCAAGCGTTTGCCTTCCGATTTGCAAGATGTCGATCGTGATATATTTAATGAAAAACCTACAAAGGAAGAAATAATAGCAGTTCCAGAAGGACAAGGTAAATGAATTTCTTTAATATTTATATTGAACATATATTAAAATTTTTTAATACTCTTTTCCATGCTTTCTTAAACATAACAGAAGAAGGTTATTTCTACAAACTTATTTCCAAAATAATTAGCACTTAAATCTTATCTCATTCTAGGTATTCAAAGAATGTATGAAAATGTTGTACTGCACACTACCATGGGAGATATTCATATAAAACTTTTTTACAAAGAATGTCCCAAAACTGTGGAAAATTTTTGTGTTCATGCAAAAAATGGGTAAAATATATTTTATTATATTTTTTTTTTAAGAATTTTAAAATTTATAAACTCATTTTATATAAATTAAGATATTACAATAGCCACATTTTTCATCGCGTTATTAAGGGCTTTATGATACAAACTGGTGATCCGACCGGTACTGGCACTGGTGGCAAATCTATATGGAGCCATGATTTTAAAGATGAATTTTGTCCAAGTTTGAAACATGATCGCCCGTATACAGTTAGTATGGCTAACGCAGGACCTAACACTAACGGCAGTCAGTTCTTTATAACTGTATTACCTACGGTAGGTTTGGATTTTCAAGTTTTGGATATATTAATTTATGATAATCAATTTAACATTTTAGCCATGGTTAGATAACAAACATACAGTTTTTGGTCGTGTATTCAAGGGTATGGAAGTTTGTCAAAATATTTGCAATTCGAAAACAAATCCCAAAACAGATAAACCTTATGATGATATAAAAATTATTTCCATACATTTAAGTAATTAAGGTGCGTTAAAACCATGTTAATTGTTTTTAAATAAAAATTGATAGTTTTTGTCGAACATTTTTTAATTAAAACGAGATTCTTGTAATTTCAGATGGTAGTTGCAATAAATATTCTAAGATAACTAACAAAATGAACATCGATATGTAAATATTTATTAAAAATCCGTTGATAAATAGCAATTAATTTTTGTTATCAATATATGTATACTAGGTGAAATAATAAGTACAAGGTCTATTCATCAAAAAGCGCTAAATAAAATTTAAATAAAATACGTAATGAAATGTTTAAGAACCATATTTTATTAATTATACTGGTCGCCAAAAAGAGATCGTTTTAAATAAAAATATATGAAATACAAAGATTTTACGGCGCTAAATTCAAATCCGTTTTCAGTTTTTTCTATCATGTCTAGTTTTTTTATGAACTAGACTAATTTTCGACCGAAATAAGGCGGTTATGGTACATACATTTTATCATAATTTAAGAACTATTTGTGCGTTTTTGATCTTTTACAAATGATTATTTTCAAAATTATTATTTAATTAGTGGCGACGATTTTTTCATCCAAATTAGTATTTACACATTTTTATCATTTATCAGAAATCCAGCTATATTATAAATAAAATAAGACATGAAATCATGAAGATGTTAACTAGACGTGATTGAATGAACTACATATTTGTATTCAACATGCCAAAGTCAATTAAAATCACAATATCAAGTTCTCTCTCTACACTGACTTTTTTTGTCTTTTGCCCAACTGCGTTAATAAAACATTAAGGGCCATTATTACAACTTGCCAATAGTTAAAAGTCGGATTTTGTCGGACCGAAACCAAAAATTCCCAAATATTTGGTAACAGCGGTCTAATATTTATTAAAAATCGTAAAAGCTTTAACGAATCAGAAAACTTACAGAAAAATCGCTTCAATCGCAAACAGGGCTAAAATTTGCGAACGATTGCAAAATTGGAAACAAACCCTAACAGTTTTTTGAAATCGTTTAATCGGAAAAAGAAAATGTCAGAACATAATATAAAAAGAACATATTAAAAAAGTGAGTAATAATGATGAAGAACCAAACTTTTTATCAGATGTTAAAAACTGGAATGGGCATTCCATTAAAAAGATTAAATTTTTTAAGCACTGCCTACCTGAAATAAATATTTTGTATTTAACATTTTTTTTTTTCGAATTTTATTCTATGAGCTAAATTTCAGTTATGTATTTTATAAAGCTTTTTTGTAATAGTCCTATTCCTATAATTTTTAGGAAATAATTCCCAGTTTCTATTTTGTATTTGTTAATAAAAAACTTGGTCTTATTATATTTATTCAAATGGGAAATGTTGCTTTTAAAATGAAAAATCCACTTTTTGTGAGCCTTTTCGAATTTTTCCAACGGTAACCCTACCCACAATGCACCTTGTTTTTAAACAGTGTGGCAGCACGAAGATTAAATGTCAAAATTTTCCTATTCTCTCACCAGGGCTCTCAGTCTTGGGGATTTATCCCAAATTGGAGATTTTGTTATGTTATTGGTGATACAAATTTCGGGAAATTCTCCAGGTGATCTTTTTGGGGGAAAAAACTTTTCGTTGAAGATTTTTTGGATATAAAATATTATTATAAATTCCATTTTTGCAATGGCAAGACCAATTTGGTCAAGATGTGGGCTTAAACCGCAAAATGCACACTGTAAAATAATGTAGCTTGCTGTTACAAATTTATTCAATCATCTCAAATGCAATTTTTAAACAAACAACATGTAAAACAAAATTGCATTGGCTGATAAATCAGAAGATTTTGATTCCCTTGTTTTTAAAAAGATAAATATTGACGCATTATTGTTTTTTTAACAGAGTACCGAAACGTTAATTTTTCAGTCATAAGCGAGCGTAAAAAATTTTAAATTGTACTGCTTTCGTCATTCATGAGGGTGAGGAAAAAAAATATTTTGAATTTCCTCATTCATGAAAATTGGATACCAAAGCCTTGTCTTCTTGCATCTACTTTAAAGGTCTTCTAAAAATAATTAAGAATAAAGCTTTATCCCAGTGTTATTGTTGTTGCTAATAATGTGAAGTGAGTAATTTAATAATTAAACTTGCTACAAATTCCAAAATAGCTACTAATAAAACGATTTCGACAGGCCTTATCTTAGAAAAGAAAATCTCAATTTCTAAAATATTTAATAAAAATAAAATAATGCAGAGTGGAATAAGTAAAAGTTTATTAAAAATACAGTTGTAAACCTTCTTTAAGGCCTGCAAAGTGAAAGCGCTGGCAATTTTTCCCGCTGGGCAAAATTATTTGTTGGCTGCAGCACCATGGTGAACCAAAATGTATGTGCTGCTTTTTCGCAGACATAAATTATTGGAAAAAAATTAAAAGAACTGCACATATCGTCATCGTAAATGCAGAATAACATAACATTTCATAAGTTTACATGCAAAGCAAAAAACTTTGTAAAATGTTAATTATTTGAGATTTAAAATCAATTTTAAATATTTCAGATAAAAATGCGATAACCCATATAATTTTGAAGTAAAAATATAATATATTCAACATTTTTCATTTTTTCGAATTTATTCTATGAGCTAAATTTCAGTTATGTATTTTATAAAGCTTTTTTGTAATAGTTCTATTCCTTCAATTTTTATAAAATACATAACTGAAATTTAGCTCATAGAATAAATTCGAAAAAATGAAAAATGTTGAATATAATATAAAGTAACCTTCGGAAGGAAATAATTCCCAGTTTCTATTTGTAAAAATATAATTTTTATTATTTTTTAAGATGTGTTATTATATATTAATTTGTATTTTTTAGAAACAAAAAGACATATCGTAAAAGAAAGTATATTAGTATTAAGTGAAACAAACATATAATATATTAAATTATAAAATATTTGTGTTTAATTACCGGAAAAATAGAATATATATATATATGTATATATTATATATATGTATATAAATATATGATAACCACACGATTAATATGTAACATTATAAGGATTGCGTTGACTTGGTAAAATAAGTTTGCTTTTATGATGCAGCGCAGGCAGTAATGCATTTAACAATGTGGAGAACTTATATTGTTATAGATATTATGACATACCTAAAAGGAAATACATACATACATATATAAACTCAAAAATCTAAGGACCTGCAGATGTTGTCATATATTCTTCGAAATTCTTAGCGTTTGGGAGTGCAATGGGGTAGGCTATTAGTGTGTAGGTAGTGTGATTATACATTATGTTGTTAAGAAAAATGATATATGTATCTAATAACACTTAATTTTTAATTTTGTAAATAACTTGGTTATTTTTTAAGATAGAAGTTTAAAATTTTATAAAAATATGTTTTAACGTGAATCGTAATCAACAAAACAAGTCAATTTCAAATATAATATCTTCATTGTTTAGCATTTAAGCTAACGATATGTGTTTTGTTTGTGAAAAATAAAAATTCTTTGATGTCTTTATAAGGGTTACTTTTTCGTTTCGTTAAAAAGACGTACCTAAAGGCAGAAATATTAAGAGAAAAAATAGCCACAAGAACTTGTTGGTATTTTGTGCTTGTAAAAATATTTTGGTTTCTGTACCAATCGCGTCGGTGAGTTTTTTTTCTTTGAAAACACTTTTCTTAATCAAGTAAAAATATAAAAAAAAAAAAAAATGAAAAGGTCTTGTTTTGCTACTATTTATGTGTAAATAACCTATATACATAAAAGCAAATGTGACAGTAGGTAAAGTATTTGGGTAAGAAGATGTGTTTTATTGACGGAAAAAAACTTTTTTTTTCCTCATTCTTCGTGACTGAAGAAAGGCAAAATTGGTTTTTTCCTCAAAAACATGAAAGAATTTGGCGAAATATTAACAATTCATTCATGACTGTGAAAAAAGTTACTTATTTTACATTTTTCATTTATGTAAAATATTCAAGAATGGTTGAATATGAGCGATCACATATAACTTTCTCTGAACTCTGTTTTTTAATAAGTTTTTACGTTATCCTTGTTACATACTATACATTTGTACACAATAATATGAGAACTCAAAGAATAAATAACATTAGTTTTAATAATATTACACAAATGGATTTATTCAAATAAATCAATGTATGCATATTTTTCAATCGCCATAATATTATGTGTTTTATTTTATGGAAATGTGGGGATTTTTGGGGATAAAAGAATAGCCATTTTGGGTATTTTTGCGGATGAGAAGTCGCAAATTGGGGATAATGCTTTAAATAAAACTGAGAGCCCTAACTCTCACTGCTATTTACTCATTTTCTTATTTTCTTGTTTTTTGTATTATTTTCTAATAGGTAGAAGAACTGCATTCGCAGTAAAAGAAAATTAATTCCCATTGTTAAAAATATTTTTATAATTAATAAAAAAAAATAAATTGTATTGAGTAAAAAACTAATAAACAAATCATTAAAAGTGTTCTAAAGGGTATTTAACAGTGCATTTAATAGCAAAAAACTTATGGCTAAAAATTAATTGTGAAAACAGACGGACAGGTTAACACTGTCAAAACAAAAGAAAAAAAGATATTTTATGCTGGTATTTTGTGGATAATTAGTAGAAAGATTTTGAAAAATATTAAAAAAAACTAAGTGTTAGTTGTATTGAAACTGGCTTTGTTTAAGTCATTAATATATTTTGCATTGTTGACTAACTGACACATATTAGTAAGATTGTTATCATCCACTAATATGTATATGTATTGCATTTTTTTTTATTAGTTTTCTAACAACTAACAAGGATGGACTAAATGAATGTGCCTTGCAATTAACATATATGCAATATAAATACATACTTTAATGTATGTATATACCATGGTAAAATGAAATTTAAACCTACCATCTATAAAGCATACTTCTGAAGGCAGAATATCATACGAAGCGAATAAAACGGAGTAATAGAGGCCTTCAACAAAAAGCCCTGCCACTTGGGGACCTTTTAATATTTACCGCGGGGTGCATACTTCCAGTAAAAACAAAAACACTTCTTAATTTATTATGTGAAAGAATATTTAACCCAAGTGTTTATTTCATTACAAAAAAGTATACATTATAGCAACATAATTTTATGGCGGCTATGTACATATGAATATTAGGCGTCGATTTTTTTCTAAAAAGTGTAACCTTTAATTGTTCAGCGTAGTTAGGTGTAAATTTTAAACAATTATACGTAAAGAAAACGTAACGTGTCTTTACAAACAAATGATGATGTACCCATACGCTGAGCTCAAAAATGCCGCTTTTTAAATGAATTTTACAATGCAACGCTATCTCCCCAAAAGTGCACCAACAAAGTTATCGATGTGTACTAAAAATATGTGTAAAAATAGTAAACGTTTTTTTATGCCCTTAGGCGCATAACACTTCTGAACTAACCTTACCATTTCAGGCCCTAAATATATCGCACTTGATCATAAAAAGCGTATTAACTCAAAATATAAAAATTTTTTGTAGAAGAAACCCAATTTTTATTTAACATTAAAGGCATATGAAAAAGCATTTTTAAATCAACCGTCTGTTTTACAGCCGCAAAGATTTGAATATTACGTTTCCACTTACGTTTTTTGGGTCACAAAACTGGCTTTGCTCCAAAATTTTTCTAAAATTATGAATACAACTCTAGGTAGGGGAGACTTCTTAGAAGATATGCATAGATTTAATAATTATATCACTTGATGAAGTCATTTCCGCTGAAGGTGCCCCATACCGGGGTAGGTTCGGCATTTGACGGGGCACATTCGTCGACTTTATTCTTAAAGGAATTTGCTTATTAAAAATTCCTTTTAAAATTAAATGCTAGCTATGAACCGTTTAAGAATTTTTTTTTTATCAGATGGATACGGTTAATGAAAAATAAACAAGCATCTTAGAACTAGAGAAATAATTATTCGAGGTAAAAATTTAATCGAATAATAATCGAACAATTTAATATTATTCGGTTAATCGAATCATTTTAATTTTGTCTAGTTTAGAAGTTGAAAAATATGACCAAAAATTATATTTTTTAACATAAAAATTTTATTAAAAAAGTAGCAATAATTAAACAAAATTAACTTTATGAAATAAAAGATGAAAAAGTTTTTAAATAAAAATCTAATCTAATCTTCTAAAAAAATCCTTCGAAAAAAGTTTAAATGTATGTACATGTTTCAAACGATAACTTTCTTTTATATTGATGAAACTTATTTTAGAAAAGATTCTTTCAATTATTGTTGATGCTGGAGAATTTTGAAGTAAAGCGTTGTAAAGCATATCCAATTTCACTGTTCTTTTTC
The DNA here is from genome assembly GCA_949318255.1 of Pollenia labialis. Taxonomy (NCBI): domain Eukaryota; kingdom Metazoa; phylum Arthropoda; class Insecta; order Diptera; family Polleniidae; genus Pollenia; species Pollenia labialis. The sequence continues at coordinate 57,499,095 of OX439143.1, forward strand.
TCGTATTTTCTAAAAATTTGGTAAACTTCTATTATACCACTTGAATCTCTTATTGAGTTTTTAACAATTTTAATAGTCTTGTTAAGGTCTGGTAAAAGGTTCTTTTCATTCGTTTAAAAAACTCATCTTTGGTTTCAACCTTTGTATAATACATATTTAAAAAATTGTTACTTGAATTTGTTATTCAATTATTAATCCCAAAATAAAAGATTGGGCCCATAACTTATGGTTTAATAATATAATTTTGTGTATTCTTTGTAAAAATTTTGTTTTTAGAATAAAAAAAATTTCACATTACAAAAGCTTCTCGCGCAGACCAAGGCCCATCTAACAAAAACAAAAAACGATTCTTTTTAGTTGTCAAAAATTTACTACCACATATACAAAGCAAAAGGAAAAAACGTGTTTGTGTGGCATACCATAAATGTAAACAAACGTATACATGCACATGTAAACAAAATGTAAACAACTTTTGACAACTAAAAAGAACATAAACAATGATCATCAGGCTTCTTGCGCAGACCTTTTCAATGGGCCTTGGCGCAGACCTTTTCAATGGGCCTTGGAATTAACATTCATAAAAAATCAAAGCATACTTTGCTATAAATAAAGTATTTTCAGTAAAGTATAATACTCATTACCAGGAAAACCATAAATATGCAATTGAACGTTTTTCCTTAGGCGATCAATGAAGCCAGAAACAATATATTTAACCGTTTTAGAGTTTTACACTTTTTGACTTTTGGCATCGATTTGTTAGTGCATATTTTTGCATATTTTTTCGTTTGTAGCATTTTTTAAGTTTATAGCGCATATTTTGCCTTTTTAATGCATATTTTGATACATGTTAAATTTAATTTTTTTTTTGCGAAATTCTGGCTTTTCTGTTTTAAATACATATCTATCTGTATGCCCAACATGTTGCTTCAATTTCGACATCTACATTTAATTACATACATATACATATGTATATATATATATATATATATGTACATAGAAATCTGGCCCAATCTTTTAATATACCGATCGTCTCAGAATCATCGTCCGTCTGGTTGGATGTCTGTCCTTGTGCGCAAAGTAAAAATTGCAATATAGTAGATAATTTGATCAAATTTACTAAATACATTTTAATTGTACTAAGGAAAAAGTTTATGCAAATCTGTCTACAATTTCACATATTCGCCATAAAAACTTTTTCCAAATTAGACTCTTTGTGTCCGTAAACCATCTAATTATGTTGTTATTTGGATTAAATTCGCCCCATAAATGTGTTAATACAAATTAAATTCCTTTCGATTCGGTTCACATTTGCCCAAAGCTCCAATTTATAAATAGCTGTAATAATTTTGCGACCGTCCCTAAAATCCCTTTAAGACAAAAAATCTTTTGTGGATGTTAATATCAAGATTATATTCGGCACAAATAACTCTTATATGAATTTTAACCTACATAACATTTTGCGAACCCATGACTGCCCATCGTTTCCAAATAGGGTAAAATCTCGAAAATTCGTCTGTAACTACTATGGTGTATGGGCTTTACCGATTATTATTTTATGATTGTTTTTTTCATTAAATACAACTGTTATAAAATTGTTCAATATTTTGTTTTCAATTTAGCAATTTTTGAATTTTTTGGGGCATATTTTTAACAGTTTTTAGGGCATATTTTTAACAGTTTTTAGGGCATATTTTTAAAAGTTTTTTGGGCATATTTTCTAGTTATTCCTGCATATTTAATGCATAGTTCTGGTTTTCCTGCTCATTACAATATACAACATTTTTATAAATTATTTTGCAAAAATTGAAATACATATACGTAGAATCTCACAAATTCGAACCGTAAACAAAATTAGAACCGGCCATTTTAATGTATTGGACGCTCTGAAATTAGAACCTGTGGTTCTAATTCCTGGAAGTGTTTTTTTTTGTTTTTATTATTATTAATAGGCTAAAAACCAAATTTAACGCTCTAAAATTAGAACAAGGTGTTCCTATTTCTGTAATTTTTATTTTTATTTCTTTTGTTTTGTATTTTCACTACAAAGTATTTTTTTCGCTCATTAAAGTAAAAATAAAACGGGGAATCACCGAGTTATTGGTGGTGTGTAAAATTCGGTCATATGCCTTGGTCATATGCGTATGAAATTTTATATGCTTGTACAAATTTGGGTCAGTTGATAACTGAAGGTCAAAGTGAAACGTTCATACGTGTGAAAGATAAAAAAAAAATATATATAATAAGTTCAATTAATTAAATATTATTAAATAAAACCTGTTTTGAGTTAAAGTGAAGCTTACACAACTATTCATATCTATCACTATTTCATTATATTTTTATATATTTCTGTTAAAAAAATGTCCAGAAATTCGAACTGTCCGGTGCACAAATTGGTTCTAATTTGTGAGATTCTACTGTATACAGTAGACGCTCGCAAATTGGAACCGATTTGTTTTTAAGGCAATTCTAATTTCTGAATTATTCTAATTTCTGGACATTTTTCTCGAATACAAAATTGAGTATATGTATTTACTAAATTTTTTTTTATTTTTAAGTATGTGTTGGGAACAGCATTTAATATTGTTGTTCTGTGTGATTTGATGTAGCTGATTAAAGATGTCACATTAAAATCTAGGTTTAACCCGGTTCCCTTGAACGCCTTTGTCAAGCTTTTCTTATATTTTGACTTTTCAATGATAAAGTGTTTTTTTACGTTTATTTTTTCATTTCTAAGTCTGCTTTCACACGTTTCATCTTTTGATGCTCAACTCTTATGTTTTTAGGAGAGGGAAGAAAGAAAAAAGGGGGCTAGTACGGATATGCCTGTACTCGGTCAGTACGCTTTGTGTTTTTATTCGTTGGTACATACATATATGCACAACGATGGCTGCATGTACATAATTTTTTTTTCTTTTTCTCTTTTATTCGCTATTAATAAAATTGTGGTTGTTTTGTGCCGGAAAAAGTTGAAACCGATTGCTGCGTGTGAATATATTAGCATCTTAAAAATGGAATTGAAAAGAAGTTGAGCATCAAAAGATGAAACCAGTAAATTCAGACTAATGATACACCTTTACTTTTTAATAGAGACTGCTGAAATATGTACACGAAAGTTCTTACATTTTTATTAAAAGTACGTAATTTTTTATTGTCCAAATTATATTTTATTATGTACTGATACGATCAGTTTACAAATAAGTATACATATATGTTTTTTTGGCGTTTAATTGCTTATCAGAAAACAATTTACTTAAATTAAATACACATTCATACAAAAACAATTTGTTTGTTAAACCCATATTTAAATAAAAACAATTTGTAGGACTTTCTCGCATTATTGTAATCAAATATTTTGTAATGTAGACATTACAAAACTTTGTTTTTAATATATAATCTCTTCGTTGCAGTAATAACTTGATAACAAATTCAATAAAAAGAAAAGGAAACAAACAATTATGTTGTGATTTAGGATTAAAAAATAAAACAAAATAAATGTCTCAAAATAGTTCCGATGATCTACGAAGTACTGCCGAATTGTTGATAAATCAAACTCGCATTATGCAGTCCAGAGGTGGCGGCCATCCTTCCGGGTTTGATATGTGTATGAAAGATAATTCCAAATTTTATTGTTTCTTTAGACGAATTGTAATAATTTTTTTATTTCTAGCACGCACCCATTCCATAAATCTTATTACCGAAGAATTCCTTGGTGGTTATATGCAAGATGGCCGCATGTCAGTAATTCGAAGATTTTTTTGTTTATTTGTAACGTTTGATTTATTTTTTGTATCTCTTTTATGGCTGATTTGTATAATGGTGAGTAAAATGTTTGACTGCTTTTTTTTTGTTTAATTCAATAAACCGTTAACATTTTTTAATCATTCTTTTTTTTTGTAGATAAATGGCGATGGTATAATACAAGCATTACAAAAACAAATTCTACATTATACTGTTAATGAATCATTATTTGATGTTGTTGCAGCGGCTATTTGTCGTTTTTTAGTTTTAATATTTTTTTATGCGCTTCTGTATATAAATCATTGGTTAATAATTGCGGTAAGTAAATTATATATTCGTTTATTTGCAAGAAGAGTGTTATTAGGCAGTCCTAAAGAAACCAAAGTATTTAATAATGACATAACCTGCGTGTAAAAACTTCAGCAAATGTTGAAAAACAGTAATTTCTTCCACTTCTTAATTTGCCATTTGCCAAAAAAAACTGTTGATTTTGGTTTCGACTGTAGGTTTTTTAAACCCTGGTCATAACTATAAATAAGTGATTCCACACAAATTAAATTTTTAAATTTTATTTCTTTCCGAAATCTTGTTAAGATTTAATAAGATTTCTAATTTCTTTCGAAAATAAATTTGCTGCCAATTTTTTATAATTGTCTTTAATGTTCGAAACAAGAAATTTTCTAGGAAAATCAATAAAATTTAATTTTTAGCAATTTATTAAATATTTTTATTATTAAATAAAGTTTGAAAATTCAAACATAATTTCGAATGTTATATCTTAAATTGAAAACCTTTAAATTAATTTGTTTACTGTAAAAGTTTATATAGGTATAATCAAGGTACATTAACACAAGGTAGTGTAGACAAATTTAACGCACACATGTACAAATTTTAGCTCATACACACGAATTTGACACTCACAAGCGCAGCTGATTGAATTGATTTTCTTCGTGTGTGACGTTTGGCGTCATTTTTTTGATTATTTACATTTTTTATAAAGGCATTTTGACATTTGGCGTCTCAATTCTAGCCTGTTGTTTTTTCTATTGTTTCATTGTTGTAGTACTGAGGTCACTTTGTTAATACATTTTGTACTAAACGTTGTACTTATTCTACTATGTTAAAAACTATATATAAATTTAATATCTAATTTTTAATACTTTTCAGTTATCAACAAGTGGATCTTGTCTTTTTTTAATATCGAAAGTTTTTGTATTTGATGTAAGTAACGAATCTTTTTAATCTAGTGATTTATTTACAACCTTTTTCTTTCATTTAAAAAAAACACTATTGTGAAACCAAAAATTCGAAAAAATTTTAAAATCTCTAAGAAATGCTTCCTTAAAATATAATCAATTTGGGGCTGTTATTGTGGATCATAGTATAATGAGATATGTGATGAAAATTGATAATTTTCTGAATTATAGTCTTAATTTCTTGTTCAAAATAGAGTTAAATTTACATATGTATGTATATTATATACAATTTATAAAAATATAGACAGAAAACTTTATAAGAAATCAATTTTAAAGGATACTGAAACATTATCGATTTCAAATCCTCTTGTTTTCAAAATCGTTTTCCATCACATACGTGAATAAGAACTTATTATACAATGATTGCGAATAATTCTTATACAAAAGAAAACATTTTCAAAAATAAATTCGAATATGATTTTTTCGATTTGAAGTAACGAAATGCTTACTCTAGAGAGGTTATTAACTGCCAATGTCAAAATAATTATTTCTATCCTACAACTACATTTGAAACAAAAATACAAATTTGCGATTTTTTTTAGGTTTAAAATGTAATTGTATGAAATGGAGAATTCCTTCGACATCGTGAAATCGGCAGTAAATATTTCGATAAACTAAATATTTAAATACATATTTTAATGTAATTTATATAACATATTCTACATTTTATTTTAGTGGGTTGATTCCAGCCAACAAGTATTCGTAGTTATTCTTATTTTATCCTCCTTTATTTTGGCTTGGGGTGAAGCTTGGTTTTTAGACTGCCGTGTCATACCACAAGAACGTCATGCTAGACGATATTTTTCTGGTACATAATATTTTAGTTGTTTTTAATTTTTTTTTGTAAACATTTATTTAAATAGTTATCTAATAATTATATTGTGCACTTTTTAGCTCTTACAAATTCCGCGGATCGTTCTCCGTTATTGGCCCCTTTTTTGGCTTCCCAAAATGAACGACGTCCTGCAGAAAGTGTAGCCGATTTCTATTCGCCTTTAGACTCAGCTCATAATAGTGATGCGGAAGAGGAAGAGGTAAGCTTATTGTTGAAAGTTTACCAAATAAATTTTGCTTCGAAACCCAACCGGTGACCTTAGAACCAAATGGCGTTTTGTGAACACTAACATTTTCTACAGGTAAAGCATTATTTACAACTCAAATGCAGGATATTTACTAGCTGATCAATGTGCTTTTCAAAAGTATTTTTTATAACTAGAAATATCAACTGTAAAGGTTTTCTATATATAAGAGACTCCATAACATATCTTAAAACTAAGTGTATTGCCGGTTTAATTAATTTATATAAGGTAATAGAGAAGGGATAAAGTTCGCATCTATGGACTTCCAAAAAAATAGTACATTTTTTTACATACATGCAGTCCCTGAAACTTTGCACAAAAATCATAGTCAGCCCTGTTCTTTCAAACAGAAATGTCAAAAACATAATACAATCTTACTTTTGATTTCTAGTTTGTTACTTTTCACTATATAGACCGCTAGTTGGCGAAAGTGGTTTTTAAGAAGGCACACACATCGTCTAGGTGTTCGACTGTCACAGCTGTGAAGATGAAAATGAGCAGAGAAGAACTTATTCTTTTAAAATTTTACCGCCAGCGGGCAACTATGGATTTCGGAGTACAACTAATTTTAAAAATCTATATGAGTTAATTTAAATTTATTTAGATGTTAATCTTTTTTTGTCAAATATTTGACAAGTCTGAACACAACCTAAACTTACAGTCTTTATATCTGCAATAGTCAAGTAAATTGTATTCCATTACATTCATACATTTTACTTTATTTTACTCATCTTCCATAAATTTGGCAAGAAATCGTATAAATTTGCATTTAAAATGTGTCGATTTGTTAAAAACCTGAGAATTATTTGTAAAATGATAATAAAACAAAGAAAAGCATTGAGTTTATTAAGAGCACAGCTCAAAGATGGTACAGTTCTGTCTTATACTTTATTATAATTGTTAAAAATTTAACAAGTTTTTTCAAATAATTTTTTTTTACAGGATGAAGAATATCATAAAATGGGTTTGGATTGCTTACGGAAGGCCTATGAACTGATTCAAATGCCCGAATGGAAAGTAGAAAAAGTTACTAAAAAAGGTGATACCATTAGTAGTATACATCGAGAGAAGTTAGGAAAAATTTATAAATTAACCGTAGGTTTTTAAAAAATATAGAGAAAAATAAGTAAGAGAAATTTAAAATTTTCTTTACTAAAATAATAAGGGTCGCTTGAAGTATCCTGCCAAAGCTTTGTGCAATGAATTATTTTATAAAATTGAAGAAGCGCCTCACTGGAACCCCACTATATTAGAATCGAAAATTGTTAGAGTAAGTTTTTCAGAAGGTGTATTTAACATACAAACTACTAAATTAAACTTTTCTTTTCAGAAAGTGAACACCTACACTGATATCACCTATCAGGCTACAGCGGGTGGCGGTGGCGGCATGATTAAGTCTCGGGATTTTGTTAATTTGCGCTGTTGGCGTTTATTTGTTGATGGCAAAATGCGTGAAGACTCTGCAGAGACTTACAGTTCCGAAGATGAGGAAATGCTTAATAATTCTTGTGAAGGTAGCGTTTCTACCATATCGGAACAGGAAGAAGTTCAATCGAGTAGTGTGGGTAGTTGTAGAAATGGCAACAGCATGCCCTTAAATAAAGATAGTATAGGAGCCTTTCAGACCTTAAGCAAAAGTTTAGGTGCTAAAGATTTTAGTGATGCTTTACGAGTAAACTTTAATGAACCTCCTCCTATGGACGATGAATTTGAAGATGCTAAAGATCATGTGGAGGATGAACAACAAACAAAAAACAGTAGCACACAATCACCTTTAAAAGGTTTCAACGCCAAGGGCAAAGTATGGTTAAGTGCAGCCATTAGTGTGGAATACGACAGAGTACCAGCTAATACGAAATACACAAGAGGTGAAAATCTAGTGGCCGGTTTTGCTATGCATGAAATTGAGGGCAAAGCGGATGCTTGCATATTTGAGTGGATATTATGTTTAGATTTGAAAGGCTATATACCTCGCTATGTATTAGATACTGTAAGTATGTATAATTAAAAATTCTTTTTATTGTGTTTCATTGATTCAACTACATTTTGTTGATGTTGAAGAAAGTAACAATAATAATTTAAGAACCCAACTAAAATATGTGCGGCAAGAACTTTTTTTCAATATAAAAAACAAGCTAAAACAACAAACCAAATTTTCGATTTGTCAAGTCGAATTTTGCAACTGCCTGGTATTGTATTCATGTTTTTAATGTTTGTTTGATTAAAACTTTAAAAAAATGAAAAGCTTTAAGGCGAATTCATTACAAGTGATCTTAAAAGCCCTACTACTGATATCTTTTTTTTTAGCTTTATCATTGTTGGATGTCAAAATTTCGTTTCCTATCATTGTTTCTGTTTTTGACATTGTACAATGATTTTACAAAAACAAATTGCTTGTGGCTCATGTAAGAGTTGTACTTTTTGTTGTACCGGGATTACCTGAAATGAATTCGCCTTGATAACGTCTAAAAGCCCTTGCCTCTCTTATTTAGATTGACGTAATATTCATAGAAACCCAGCGGGAAAATGTAATCAATAGGAATCGAAAATGTAATACACATCTTGTATAATATTTGATTCCAGAATTCATACTTCTTAACACGGAACATGTCCTAGGATTGTAATAAATTATTTTAAAGCATTCTGCGAATGAATTAAAAAATGCATCCCTTTATGATCAAAATTTGTAAACGACATAAATGCAGCAAAAAATAACGAATTTTTATTAAGAAAATATATAAAAAACACGAATAATACTCACGAACAGGGTTGTTAGACTTTTTTCCTCAAAAATCGTCAAAAGCTTGAACATAATTCGTCAAAATCGTCACGAAAATTAAACAAAATCGTCAACAAAACGTCAAATATATAAATTTTACAAATTAAAGACAATTTATTGCATGGATTGGTTCGAAAATATAAATTTTTAGGAAGAAATTCTATTTATGATGAAGAAAGTGATATGGTTAAGTTTTATTCCATTTATTTCAGCTCACTTGAATATATTTATCATTTAAAAAGAAAACCACGAAATTTTCCTAAGAATAACTTTCCTAACAGAATTAAATGGGATTTTTCTTTTTACACACAAATAGAAAAATTCTTCACATGTGATTATGACTTCATCGAAAAATGCATTCGTATGTAGCGACGCAAATCGAAATCATCAAAACGCAAAGCGGATTTAACCAATTTTTACAAAGCGGACCAAATAGAACAGACGCAAATTAGGGCTCTAGTGTTAATTTTTTGCAGCATCGATGGCATTTCTATAATTGTAGAATTTTAATTACTAATGCTTTTAATGAAATCCACCTGGTTTGTGATGGGGGAGGAATTTTTTTGTTTAATTTCCAAAATTTTTGTATTTCGAAAAATTTATTTTTAAGTTTTGGACTGTTTTCAATATAATTGTAAATATTTCATGTGTGTTTTATCGATGCCAGAGAATCGTCATAACACTATTACTTTTAGTCAAAAAATCGTCAATTGTCATCATTTTACTGTATTTTCTCAAAAAAATCGTCAAAATAACGAAAAATCGTCACATCTACCAACCCTGCTTACCAGATTAAAGTGTTATAAAATTAATGCCAGATTAAAGTTTAAAGTAAATTTATTGACGGGATTAAATCGTCAAAACATAAGTGACTCTACATCAAAAATCGTCAATCGTCATTTTGGTAAATTCATCGAAAAAAATCGTCAAAATGACGTAAAATCGTCACATCTAACATCCCTGCTCACGAACAAAAACAATACAATAATTTATTATTTTTTAAGTTATTTACGTAAACAATTCCTCATTTTCCCGCTGGGAAACGACTAGAACAGAGAGAGAGAGAGAGAGAGAGAGGGAGAGAGAGAGAGAGAGAGAGATAGAGAGAGAGAGAGAGAAAGAGAGAGAGAGAGAATAAGAGAGAGAGATAACCTACCTTCAGGGTTGTTAGATGTTAGAATACAGTAAAATGACGAATGCCGATTTTTTAACTAAAAGTACTAGTGTTATGACGATTTGCTGGCTTCAATAAAACACTTACAAGAAATATTTACAATTATATTGGGAACAGTCTAAAACGTAAAAATCAATTTTTCGAAACACAAAAATGTTTGGAAATTAAACAAAAAAAAAAAATTCTTCCCCCATCACAAACCAGGTGGCTTTCATAAGAAGCATTAGTAATTTGAAATTCTACAATTACATATATGAATGCCATCGATACTGCAAAAAATATACACTACAGCCCCGATTTGAGTAGGTTCTATTCGGTCCGCTTTTTAAAAATTGGTTAAATCCGCTTTGCGTTTTTATGATTTCGATTTTTACATACGATTGCATTTTTCGATGAAGTCATAATCACATGTGAACAATTTTTCTATTTGCGTGTAAAAAGACGAATTCCTATTTTATTCTGTTAGGTAAGTTATTCTAAGTATAGTTGCGTGTTAGGAAGTAAGAAGTTAGTTCTTAATAAGAAGTTTTGTAGAAAAATGAGTGCAAAGAGAAGACAAGACAGAAGACAGTTTGAAACTAAAAATGGACGTAACAAAACGTTTCAATAGCCTCTAACTTGTAAAATTGAAATATTTGACGATTTGTTGACGATTTTTTTTAAATGTTCGTGACGATTTTGATGAATTTTGTTAAAACTTTTGACGATTTTTGAAGAAAAAAGCCTAACAACCCTGCCTACCTTTGCTGTCAATATAACCTAACTATGTGATTGTTTCAAGTAAGAAATATATTTACTTTGTCCACACGCACGGAATTTTGGGAGATAGTTTTTTATTTTGATTTCAGAAAGTTTCTTCTCTAGTCGTTTTTCTATGCTGTGTAAATTTATTTCGAAGCTGCACATTTTTTTCTTATTTTATTATTTGTATTTTTCAGGCTTACACCACATTCATGACAGATTATATGACATATTTACGTAAATATATAAGTGAATTGCGCCAAAGACGCCGCACAGTGCCCGTAAATTAAATAATTAATAATAATTTTAACATTTGAAGTATGCACTACATTTACATCTACTACATAAGTTTTAAATTTTAATGCAGAAAGTGATAATTAAAATTCAAAAAGTTTGCCAAATGGCAGTAAGTTCTATAAAATAATAGTTTATTTCATTTAAAACTACTAAAAAGTTATAACAATTTAAATATTGCAAAATTTATTAATTTTTTTTGGTAAGTTTAATACACTTGATATTGAAAGCTTTAAAATATATACGGCCAATATTACCAAGTTTAGTTATAATTAACAATCAGTTATAACTGCCAAAAACTTATTGTTAACTGAAAATTAAAGTAATAGTTAGTTTTAACTTAACTTGATTAAATTGGCCGTTAAACAAATTTTAATTTTCTTCTAACTTACACTTTGTCTTCACAAGCGTAGTTCTAATATTAATCGCACAACAATGTCGTAACATCAATGACAGCATGCCAAGTTATTTACACATATGGCAATAGCTTGGCGGCTACACGATCAAGTTTTGCCTTTTAATTCCCTTAAATTTTCAATACACTCACACTTTTCTTACTAACACACTCACACTTTTAAAATTGACCACTATATTGCATTCAGATTGACCTTTCGATTTATTTGACAATTTAGGCTGGTTTAGTTAATCTGAAAACAGATTTGTGCTGCCATAACCAAGCTTGTGTACAAAATTTTGACGCAACAGCTTAGTTTTGCTTAAAATGTGGGTCTTTAATGAAATAACTAAAATCATATTTCACCGGAAAACTCCGAGTTTCAGACTACGTTAAACTAATTTTAAACTTAACACACATCTTAAAAACCGGGCCTTAATGTTCAGTTGTAAGAGCTGATCATATAATAATTTTTATGCTAATATGGTTTGCCTTATATGATTTACATGTATTCGTACATTTACTTAAGTCAACTTAAGCACATTATGGTTGGGCTTTCACTTTCATTACAGTTTTACATATGTATGTAGTTTGTTTGTAGTATGTAGTTGCTATTGTAAGTTTCATAAATTAATTACCGTTAGCTATCTAATGTAATTGAAAAAGATAAAAAAAGGGGAAAAAGAACTGAATCAATTTTTAATTAAAAAAAAAATTGTTTGTATTTTGTATTTTATATTTTAATTTAATTTAATTTACGTTTAACTCTTCTTGTACTATTCTTCTTTACATTATATAATTTTTGAAAATATATTTAAAGCTAAATAAAATAAAGATATGTAACATACTCTTCGTATTGTATATGGAAGAAACAAAAAGAAAATACAGTAAACGTAACATCAAAATGGAGAAATGAATAAAATATGTTGGAACAAAATTTGAATAAAGTTTTGACGGTGGTAAGTTAATTCATTTTTAACACCCATGAATGAACAACTTAACTTATATACATACATATTTTATTTTGTGTAATTTATATAAACATATCAGTGATATGACATTACGATTTTAATTTCTTTGCAGTTAGGCAAAAAGGTCTTAAGTAAGGAACTGTAGCTTTTCGTTATGTTTAATTAAAAATTATTAAATTCCCTTATTTCATTGATTAATTGCCTTAAGAGCCAATGGTTACGATTGAAAGCAGTGGTGATAGACTGGATCTATTGATACCAAAAAAAAAAATCAAAAACTAAAAATTCCTTTTTTGACTTAATAGCTTTTTGCCTAACGTCAAAGATTTAATACCGAAAGAAATTAAAAAGGCGGCGTTTATGCGATGATTTTTAATTTTCTTTCAAAGCTGCTACCAAAATCTTTTTACATTTACATGATGACTTTTAAGACATGTTAAATTTTTGTTCTAAAAAATAAAAAAAAACGAATAAAATAAATATAATAAAATTTCAAACGACAGTAAAAAAAATAAGAATAAAAAAACGCGAATAACAGAAATCATGTCTTTTCATACCGAATTCGTCACCAAAAAACATGTCTTAAAGACATGTCATGAAAATCATCGTATAAATGCCGCCAAAATGAATTTTTTACCATAACATTTTATGGTAAATTTATACATAATTATTAGGGATGAGATTTCCTTGTACTAAAAAATCGAAAATATGCACTAAAAAATCCAAAATATGCCCTAAAAAAATAATAAATAAGCACTAAAAAAATTTCCATAAAACGTTTTTTACTGCCTGTTTTTAGAAAACGTAAACAAGTAAGTGAGTGAGAAATAATATCGAAAACCATAGCAAAGTTTCGTGTTTTATTGTTGTTTTCAATATAATTTCTCACTCACTCACTTGTTTACGTTTTCTAAAAACAGGCAGTTAATTTTACTAAAATCAAAAATTTAAAAAAATTATGCTTGTATACTCGCCCCATATAAATCAACAATGTTGATAGTGCCCTAAAAGATAGGTGACTTCGTGACTTCGCTTGCCAAAAAGAGCAACAAAGTAACGCAAAAATACGGAAAACTAAAAATTCAGAAAAAATTTACAAATTCAGAAAATATACAAAAATAGCGAAAATTCGCGAAAGTTTTTAATATATCAAACAAGCTACTAAATTGATTAAAAGTCCTTAAAACTACAAGGAATGGCAAACATTCGATAAAAACTTTTAAATTAGCGGAAATTCGCAAAAATTCGCGAACAGCGACATGAAAGCAAAGTCTAATATTTATTAAAAATTGTTAATGCTGTAAGGATACAGAAAACTTATCGCAAACATGACTAAAATTTGCGATAAATTGCAAAGCTGAATGTTATTAGTTTTTTTCTTATTGCTGAAAAAAGTTAACACTAACATTTTTAGCTATTTGTTAAATAAATATAATAATTGTTCCCAAAAAGGGTGTAAATTGTTTGTAAAAAAACTACTCGTTATCGAAAGATATAATCTCAAATTTCTATAGACATTTTTTGATAACGAATGGGACGATTTCTAAAAGTAAAATTTCGATAAAATTCACACGATCACGACTGCGAAGATCTGGGTCCTGTTTAATTTAAAGTAAAACTTTGTCCTGTACTTGAAGAATGCCAATGCATTTTGAAAAAATTCATTTTCAGCTCCCACTTTGATCAGATCAAAAATATTTGATATTTATTTTATTTTTTTGGAATCCATATTTTTTTTTTGCAAAACGTTTTGGATTTTTTTTATTTGTCGGCCAATTATTGTCTATCAATATCAATTAATTTGACTTGAGTATTTAGTAAACTAAATCCCTCCTAATTAGTTATTTTTTTCCACTAATATATCCGTAATTGGAGAATACAAATGCTAATTAACTTCTGATGTTATTTAAATTTAATATTGCTTTTACTTTTTCAATTGCATAATCATCGGTATCAACAATCTCTTCTAACATTCTTAAATAACTCAATGTTTTTTGAATAGAATTCTGAAGCATCTCGCCAGGCCCCCATCTTTTTACTACTGGCTGCGGTGGAAGGGGAATCAAGGGATACATTTTATTAAAAGTTGCAATATTATCGAACAAAAATTAAAAAAATCCCTCAAAAATTTCAAAATATGCATTAAATATGCAACATTATGCAAAAACAAATCGATGCCATTTTAAGGCAAATTTAATGATTTGGAAAGATAATAGGTCGACATCGTTGCTAGACTATCGACAAAAACATGCATTTGCATGCAAATCGCATCCGTAATAACCACAAATAACGTTGTAAAAGCCACTTTTTGCAAAATCAGTTTTTTTAGGCAAATTATCGTAAACATTGCTCTCTTACATTGTTTTAACTCCATATCATCCAAAATTATGCACCCTAACATCTTCAAAAAGTTACTTAAATGATACAATCTAATGGTTTTGCAAATTGGATTAACGTTTTAAAAGCCGCTTGTGTAGTGGAAAAACGTTTTAAATGACATCGCGATTGTGGATATGAAACGGGTTTCAACTAAAAAAAGTTATAAACTGCAAATTTGCATGTTATTTTAAATTCAAATTTCTTAAATTTTTGCCTACAAGTTTTTGTTATCATTATTTTGATAATCTAAAAAAAAAATTAAAAATAAGTAATCCTGCCTTTTAAAAACGATTTTTTTCTCTCCTGAAAAATAATTATTTTGTCACATACAAAGTTATTCGCGGCTGTGCTTCAATTATACCAACTTTTCGCCATAGGTGGAGGAATCTATTACGCGTTTGTACTGATGTGTGTAACACATAAATATATATACCGATCGCCAAAATCACTTTTTGAATAGATCAGTCGATGTCCGTCCGTCAGGCAGGTTAGTTGTCTGTGAAGGTACCAAGGTACAGGGGACAAATTACAGCATTCCATATCCAGCAGCATTCAAATTGTATTGTAATTTTTATTGTTTGTATGAAATTTATAATGGTTAGAATCGGTTCATAATTTTACATAGCTCTCATACAAACTTTAGATTTAATTTGGATAAAAATAATGTCCTGTTAGTCCTGTTAACTAACTAAAATAATTTTTTCGAATGTGCTTCTATGAGTCAAATTTCAATTTAAAAAGCTTTTTACAATAGTCTTATTCCCTCAATATTTCACATACTTTTTGCTTAAGCCAACTTTTGGTTAACATTGAAGCTATAGGTATGTATGTACCTTTACTTAGGAAGGACTCTATACGCTACCAGAATATCTTGTATCTTTATGTTACACGTTTTTAACTTTAGCTATCATTTATTTAAACAAAAATTATATGAAATATACAGGCCAGTTCTGAAAATCACTTAAGCTCAAATCACGTGATTTCAAATCATATGTGCTTTTTAAAATCACACGTATGATATTTTGGTGTGATCTTCAATGGAAAATAATAATGGGAATAAGACTATTGTAAAAAAGAACATTCGAAAAAATGGGAAATTGTATATCGTCATCTAAAAGACCTAATAACCTATCTGCAAAAATTTCAAAATTGATTTTTTTATGGATTTTTATTCCTTATATCATAACGCATATGTGTGCAAAATTTTGAACATATAATATTACAAATGACAAAGTTTTTCTACCTAGAGGACCGTTACGCACAAAAAAAAAGAAAAATAAATCATCAAAAATCACGATAAAAGTTTTATTTTGTTGAATAGTGTAATTTAAACAAACATTAAGTACTTGTTTTTGCTTAAACCAGTAAAAGAAACTACTACTTTAATTATTTAATGTATATAATATTCATGTGTAAAGAAATTTTTATTTATTCATACTTATTAGTACTGCAGATAGGTTATTTGGTTTCAGATTTTTACAATTCCAAAAAACCTAAGTGTCATAACCAGTGATGCCAGGAAATAATTTCCAAAAATCCCTACGTGTTTTAAAAAAATTCCTTTTTTTTCCCTACAACCAAAAAAAATGTCCCTACACTTTTCCCTACGTTATAATTTATTGTTTTTAGCAACAGGAAAACAAATACACATTTTGTAAATACGCATATATAAAAATTCAAGTTCAAAAATAACACAGTGACACATTCAAATTTGGACAGAAAGACCTCTAAATATCTTTGAATCTAAAGAAAAAAAAATATGGTCAAATTTCGTATTTGATTTTTCATTTCCTCATCTTTTTTCCTTTTTAAAAAACTTAAAAATTTTCAAGAATACTTATTTCACATCGGAAATAGGCTATAATCCCAGCAAACATTTTTAAAATTTGGAAGCAATAAACATTTATACTGCATCCAAACCGCTTCTTTTTTGCTTCTCAAAATGGCCGCCTTATTCTAGTGCTGTAAGATAAGGCATATAATCCTACAATTCTTAAGTGTGGTGCTAATTATCAAATAAAAGGGAAGGTTCTGTAGAATTTTAACAAAATAAAAAAAATATTTCCTTTTAAAAATATTACCTTCCATATCCTTAAAAGTTTTCTTTAAAAAATTTTTTAAAAATTCGAAATTCTTTGTTTAAAAGTTGCGATTATTTTTTTCATTAAATATTCGCATATATTTTAGCGAATGAGAATGCGAATTCAAATAGCAAAAAAAGAGAAAAGTTCTCAAATGCAAAACCGATTATTGGTTTTGGTAATTGTTGAAGATTGGCATGGTGTAAGGACTCCTAGTATAAGGTTTCTGTTAAAAAAAATACTAAATTTGTACTTAAATGTTTAATTTATAACTGAAAATAATACGAATATTTACGTATTTTTACACAATATATTGAAAATGAGATAATATTTTAAAAATTCCCTACATTTACCTTAAAACTAAAAATCTGTCCTTTTTTCCCTACGCTTGAAATTTTCCAAAAAAATCCCTACAAAAAGGGAAAATTCCCTACTGTTGGCATCACTGGTCATAACATAAGCTGTGATTAGAAAAAAAAATTTTCTCACCCGATATATATTACTGGTTTCATTTTAATCTAAATGTGTAATTTTCGATTCAAAATCGTTAATAGTTCCAATTTTATAACGTTTTTTCCCTCTCCTGTAAACTTTTGAAAACTGCAGATAGGTTATTTCGTCTTTTAGATGACGATATGTAATTAAAAATAATTTATAACAAAGAAATAATTCCCATATTCTATTGGACTGTTTTCTTATATCAGATCGTTTTTAAATTATTTGTTTACATCTTGACTAAATCCAGGGGGCTAACCTCTAATGCGATGCGAAAGAAAATGGTAGCAAATCTAGTGATTGGTGTCTTTCGCATCTTTTTATTTTGTTCTTTTCGCAAATCATCACTATTTTTTTTTAAAATTTTCCAACTTAAAATTTTTTACTTATTTTGACATTTCTTTACTGTCAATCTGCGCCATCTTTTATTAAGATTGCTTCAAGCTCTGGCATTCGGATTTCGCATCGCAATAGAGAGTAGCCCCCCCAGAATAATTTATTTGTTTTAGAGCTGTTGTTCAATTTGATTTTCAAATTCACAACAGAACTTAAGATCCTTCTAAGGTTTTTAATTTTTCCTGTATAAGATCCTTTTAAATAAATCTCTGTTAAAATATTTCTTTTTTTAATTCTTAATAATGATTTTATTTAAATATTTGAGATAAATTACAATTTGATATAAATATTTTTATCGTAAAAAAATTGAAATAATCGTTAGTCAAGTTTGGGTTCTACATGTTACTTCTTCTTTAAAATGCCCTCCTATTTGCTTTCGGGTTGTGGGAACCAGGATTGACATGCCTCCATGGCTATTTCACACATGGCGGTCACAGCTTTAGCATTGTCATATTCTTGAATGGAGCAAAAGGAATTTGTGAAATATATTTTCAGTTACAAAATCTTTTTAAACTTACCAACACTATTACGTTTGCCGAAAATGCTGCCGTTGAATGGGGGCTTGCGGTAAGCAGCTTCGCTGGAGTTCAACATTACCACGGCCATGATGAAGGCAACAACAATAAAGCAGACTGAGAAACGTAGAGCGAACATTTTTATAGTTTCTTTGGACCAAGAAAACACGACTGTAGTAGTTGGGATGATTTGAGATGAAGCTGCAGAAACAAACTGATGATTTTATTGGCTGCTGACCAGGCTTTTATACAAAAATCTTTGGCGAGGAAATAAAAAAAAAAAAACAAATTTAAAGAATACCAAGTTTTGCCTTTTAACCTCTCTCTAAGGATATTAGCCAGAATAATTGGAAATAAATTGAAAACACCGCTAAAGCAAAAATAGGGTGGGGTTTGTTTTCACCAAACAATATTGTTTAGTAACATACTTGTAAGCATTTGTAGTTTATTTTTTTTGGCAAAGAACGTTTAATTATTACAAAAATTAATAAGACTTTTGCTAAGGACACTAGCAGGAGTTTTTTTTAACAAGTAAATACAATATACTTCATTTATTTTTTTAATTACATGGGCAATTCAGTTACAAAAATTAGGTTTTCTCTAACTCTTAAATTTCCAATCTAATACTTTAGCAAATTCTTTTTCACCAAAATCCAACATTTTTGCCTGTTCCAGTAAAATATTTTGTCGTTTTAAATTATCAATTAAAAATAGTTGTTTTTTATATGCATTTAATAAGTTGGCTCTTTGTTTTTTCAAACTCTTGATTTGGTTCTCTTTCGTTTCAGACTCTTTTCTTGTTAATTCCTTCTCCTCCCGTTCCGCAGTTTTTATTTGAGTCAAAGTATTTCGGGCACTTTCCAAATCTTCATTGGCTCGAAACAATCTCTTCTCCAAATTTGCGTTAGCTTGAGTTAAAATTTTTAATTCTCTTTTGGTAGTTTCTAGTTCTTTGTGTTGGGCATTTTGCTCCAAACTGCGCTCTTTTAAACGTTTATTGGTTTCTTCTAGTTGTTTCTCAGTTTTTGCTAACTGCTCTGTGAGGGAATTTTGTCTGGCTTTAGCTTGATCTCTTTGCTGCTCCAGGGTTTTGGTGTGATCTAAAGCTTTGCCGAGTAATTCCTTTTGCTTGGACATTTCTTGACAAATACGTTCATGATCTTCTTCAAGAATGACGATTTTAGATTTGAGGAATCTGAAATTGGATTTAAGGAGATAAAGAGTAGTAATATTAAATATATCGCTGGCTTAACATGTAAAGGCTCTAAGTCCATATTTGAACATTTTACAGGAGAGACAAAAAACAATCAAAATACATGTGATGGAACAATTTAAGAGAAATTGTTAAACTGTACTTTTAATTGGGACTTAGAGCTTTTTCTTGTGATAAATTGGACTTAGCGCTTTTGCTCATCACTACAAAACAACAACAAAAAATGTGATAACTGCAATTTTTTCTTTGTAAACAATGTATTTTTACTTATTGAACATTACTGCATTAAAATCTCAATTTCTTAAAAAAGTGGACTTAGAGTCTTTACATGTTAAGCCAGCGATATACACTCATATTCTGGAACTTTTAAACATTTTTTGATTTCAATTTCACGCGAATTCGATTTCCTGCGGCGTTGCCCGCCCAGAATTACTATAAAAAATATAAAGCCTGTGTGTTTTATTGTATTTAAATAGATCAATATATGTGACCTTCTCTGAGAAAAGGGACCTAGTGTGTCAAAAAACGGGGTTGGACTAAAGAGTGGATTCTGGTACCTAAAAGAGTGTAGAATAAGATGAAATGAGTTTTTCTCAAAACTTAATTTTCACACACTATGTCCCTTTTCGCGGAGAAGGTCACATATGTATATTTTAAATTTTATAAAAATCGATCGATAAGATATCGTCGGATAGGAAGAAATTGGCCCTGTGTGTTTTATTTACGCTGATTAAAATTTTATTAAAATTGGTTAGATATTATCGGAGAGGCAGTAATTTCCCCTATGTCCCCCTCTTGGTCCTAGTTTTAAAAAGATAAAAAGCCTATATTTCCAATATCATCAAAATCGGTTTAGATATTTAGACGAAAAAGCGTAGCAAACGTAAATGTCACTTTAGCATTCGGCCAGGGGGCGGTCGAGCGGACAGGTAGACTAGAGGCGGTATGGGGGTGATCAGCGTAGTCACGTTTAAATGGCTGTTTTTCTTTTGATAACGAAAACTTTTGCTTTTATAGATCTCTTGTAAAATAATCTATATATCTGTGGTATTTTGGAGGATCAGCTTAAGTCAAATTTAAAAATTTGAAAAAAAATGTTTTTAAGCATATGAATTTTCATTTTGTTAACGTTCTTAAAATTTTGTATCAAGGTATATTTACACAAGGTAGACTCGTTAGCGGATATGTAAACCCAAATTTTCGAATTCGTGTATATGAGCCAAAATGTGTGCGATTAATTGTTTTTGTTTAAATGAAGACAATTTTGACAAGTCGGGCATTTTTATAGAGCAGCATGTCTACACTGCCAAATGGGTCTACCTTGTGTTAATGTTCCTTGTTTTGTATTATGAACAAATTTTACAAACTAAACCAGGTCCATAAGCTATAAAAATCTTTTGATTTCAAAACGAACTTTTTAAGAAGGTGTAATGAATTTCGAGAGAATCCATTTCTTTATTATACGGGCATGTTCTAGAAATCGAAATGTAGTGAAATTGAAATCGAACGAAATTTTAACTTCAATTATTTACAAAATGAACGTAGTTTTTTCTGGTTTTAAGAGAGATTCTTTTAAAACTAATTCATACTCAATAAGTAAAATAGGTAAAATGGAATGCATTTTTATGAACTTTTAGTACAGGGTCACGATTAAAAGTTGCTCGATTTTAAACCCACTTCATTTCGATTTCTAGAACATGTCCGATAGTTAAAATTTTTTGTTTAAAATACAATTTAATTAACATTTATACAGGCCTGTTCGGAAAATCACGTACTTTTTAAATCACAAGTGTGACTTTATGGTGTTCTTAAAATCACACGGTTATTGTGTTTCCCGGTGTGCTTTCGGCAATTAAAGATCACACCGAAAAGTACAAAACCGGAACACCACAATCAGGTATGTGATGGAAATCGATTTCGTCGTCCAAACTTTCAAAATCGACAAAACATGTGACATACATATTTTTGTATGCAGGGGAACGCATACGAGTAATCTCCAAGAAGATACTTTAATTTAGTTCATGGAATGATGTTTTATTAATAGATACATATGCAAGTACGTACATATATTTAAAAGCATCGAAAAATAATCTGGTTTTTTCTGTTAGATGCAATCAAGCATTACGTTTAAGAGCAGGTCCTTATGTTTGAATCTTAAATTAACTTAATATAAACCCTTTTCATGAATGTAATACTGAATTGCATCTGATGGACATACCTAATTATTTTGCGGTGCTTTTTGACTGCATAGTTTTTCGCAAATGCACCACATCATACTCCTTCATTGCATCATAAATTAATATACTGCGTATTTGCGATTTGCTTGAACATCATCATCTTAACCAAAGAAATTATTTATTATACGTCCTTATTAATATTAGGTTTGGCGTGACTAGAAAGCCTGTATTAAGAAGAAAATTGCAAGTAACATTATTAACTGGAGGAGGTCCTTATATAAAATAAAATATAAAATTGCAACGGCAATAAAAGCTCGGTTTAACTGATGATCCATTTAGACCGAAAATCTAACTTGGTAATAGAAATTCAAATATGTCTGTAACATCCCAAGTACATCCAAGAGATCTGCCAGAAAATTTCAAGGAAAGGATGAAGATATAAAATAATACTTAAAGCAATTTAAAGCAATATTTGTTAATTAAATTTATGAAATTAATGTTGATAAAAAAAATGTTCTTTAAATATCATACAAATGTCGTTCACATGTTGCAGTAAAAAATTGTGTTATGTGGAAACGAAACAATCGTAGAACATGAAATACATCGAAATCTTTCACAGGTAAGGCGATTTAAAAAAACGATTTACTTTTTAAATCGATCGAATTTCATCACATGCCTGAATATCATAAGTGTGATTTTAAAAGGCACATGTGATTTGAAATCACGTGATTTGAATTAAAGTGATTTTCAGAACAGGCCTGATAATACAAAATTTAAAAGAATATATGTAGGCAGGAATAGGGTAAACAGCTTAAAAAAATTTTGAAAACGATGTTTTCGGATTTAAATCGATTTTCATCACAAACCATTATCCTTTAAACACATAGATTAAATTTGCAAAAACATCAATCTTTTATCGAAAGTTAAATTTTTTTCGGATAAACATCGAATTTCTTTTAAATAAAAAAAAAAAATAAAACAATTTTTAAAAATTTTAATTTTCTTAAAGAAAATAGTTTTGACAAATAGAATCTGAGAATTTATTTCTCATGTTGAGCATGGTGCAATTACACAAGGTAGACTCGTTGCTACAAAAAGTACAACAATACAAAAACAACAGGCAATTTGTTTTTGTTTTTTTACCCGAGACTTCAAAAAAAGAACAACTCTGTGCCTTCAGAAACACAAAATAAAAGTTTTCTTGTAATTTGTTTATTTTTTTTTATTTGGCGTAAAAAAAAATAGAAAATTAATATGTGATATTTGTTATACATAGATTATCCATACCTATGGATACAATTCAAACTGGTTAATTAGAATATATAACATACATATTCTTCGCAAGCCCATGATCACCTATTGCCTGATAGCAGTCATGCTGGTTTCCTTGTTGGCGATGGTGCTGGTGTCGGTAAAGATATACATAACTATTGGCTATGAACATTTTATGAAAGATCGTAAGAAAGCTTTATAGATTTCGGTATCAAATGATTTGAAATATAATGCTGTAAGAGATTTGAGTGATATATGTAGGAGCGGGAAGAATAGAAGTTCATGCTTTAAATTAGGTGATTATTACGACAATAGTTTTATTTTTATAATCACGAACAGTTTACTTCTTTTTAGCTTAAACATGCCTCAATAAATTCGGATGTTAATAACAATTGAAAAGGTCCATAACAAAACGCAACAGTTCCACTTTTTTTTAAGTTTAATTTTTTTTATGAATAATGTTGTACATACTAAAATCCCTATAGTCGTTGTTTTAACGATTTATTCACACACATACATAAATCGTACTGGCTTCAATTCATCTTTTTTCGTTCAATTATCCAAAAATTGTTAAAGTGGAATTGTTCCGTTTTGTTATTCAGCTCCTCAATTGTAATAAGGGTGTTATATTTAGAACTAAATCCGAGCAATTTTTCCCAAATAATTTACCAAATGGAGCACAAGCTCGTGATGCCTAGGAGACCTTCTGCAACTGCTTCAGTGTGGTCAAGAATGTTAAAAAATATAATTGAAGAAATTCAATTAGCCTGCTTGTATTGAATATAAGTGCTACTAAGGGCTTTTACCATTTACTGAAAGCACCTTTTTAAATTCACCCAGCTACGGGAAAAGTTCGTGTGTCATTATAAGAAAAGTAAATGTCCCCCACACCCGGATTTTGAAGAGTTTTTGCGTAAAGTAGAAATGCTGTCCAAATAAATGAAGAAAAAGTGGAATTTAATAAACAATTGCATTGTAAAATACATTAATAAATAAAGTGGGGCGTTTTATTATTATTTTTTTACAGAAAAAATTGTTATTGCTTTAGTATTTCTGCCTCCAGACGAATAATCTTTCCTCAGGTCCTTCAGCCTTCTTGATATGTATGTACCTCATTGATTTTTGAATCATAACGCAATTGAAATTCTTCAGAGTCTACCGAAAAGACTTTTAACTTTATTTTACACAACAGTTGGGCATCTGCAGAATTCCAAAACGTTTGAGCATTTCCATCATCCTCCACTAAACCGTGTCACACATTCACATCTTCGGCCACACATTCACATTCTTTCGAAGATTCCATCGGCTGATATGGAACTATTTTTTTCGATATCGTGGTATTTGTTGGAAATCGCAGATTGCAATTTAAGTATTCGAGCTGTGGCGCCCAATAAAACGATATTACCCAATTTTTAATTTCCAGACGGCCTTTTAACGCCTTTTCCGCCTTTTGACAAAATATGTTTATTGTTACCAAGAGCAAAAATTTATGTTTCCCTGAATCATATTCACGAGACATCGTTTTTCTGGCTTTTGCCAATAATTCTTTTGTTTCGTTCCTGCTCCCTAATAGTATTTTTTTTTTGCACACAATAATTTTTTTAATATATTATTTTTGTATTTTAATTATTCAAAAAATTTTTATATAAAAACTGTTTTTTTTTTTAATATAAAAATTGTTATATGTACAAATGTAAACAAAAATAATTTTTGTTTTTTTGACATTTGGGGTTTAAATGGGGTAAACAGCTGACAAACATATGCGCCAACGAGTCTACCTTGTGTACTTATACCATGATGTTGAGTAACATTTTATTATACAAATTTTCATATTATTATAAGAAGAAATATATTTATGAACTTTCTTTACAGGCTCGTTTTTAAAATTTTTTCGATTTAAAATGCACTTCATTTCATTTTATAGAACATGCCCGATAGTTTTTCATATAATTTTATTTTTATTTGACATGCAAAACATATTTTAATCATAAATTGATATTTAACAAAATTGGTGACACTGGCAATAAAACTTTAAGCCCCCGTATTCATAAAAGATTTTTAAATTTAACAAACGTTTATTAAGGACAAATTTCATAGTTAATTTGTTCTTTAAAGCTTTATTAAATTTTAAAATTTTTTTTAAGAATACAGGCATAGTTTTTTAAGTGTCTCGTCTAAATATTAAATGCCGTATTCATAAGAAATTAAAATGGATTTGAAATACGTTTTAAGAAAAATTTTTATGAAAATTTTGCCTTAAAACCCATTTGAAACTTATTTTATTGTTTATGAATACGGCAGTAAAAACTTAAAATTTTTAAAAGAAAATATTTTTTTTTCAAGTTCGAGTTTACATATTTCGAAATCTATTGTTTTTAACGAAGATTGTGTCAAGGCTCTTGACTAGTACAAATATTAAAAATTTTAAATTATTTCAAAGAAAATATTTTTTTTAAGTAAGAAAACTGCTGTTTTTTTTTGAAGGGAGATTATGTCTTGGCTTGTCCAAATATTAAAAATTAATAATTTGACATTTTTTTTAAAGTTCGAATTTATTTCGAAATTATGTTTTTTGCTCAAAGAAAATATTTTTTTAAGTTTAATTTTATTTCGATAACTATAGTTTTTTTTGAATGAGAAATTATTTTCGCCCTAAAATTTTGTTCACAATAAATCTTTAACTTACTTTATTAAACCCTCAGAGCTAATATTCTTTTTAGAGGCCACTGTGTGAGTACTGGTCTGAGAACGCCTGCCTGTGGAAACTCCATCCTCAATTGCCACCGAATTAAGGCTACCAATACGAAGGGATTCCGCCTGACATCTCAAAGAAGAACTTTCCTCTTTAACCAATACTTCTAGGGAAGGACTTTCTAAAAATTTTGGATTTTGATATTTTACACTAAAAGTAGAATTGTTTGAGGGTACCGTAACCCGATTATTGCTAATTCGATTGTTGGTTTGAGAACGATTTGACTCATTGCATTTAGTTGGCTTAGGTCGATTATGAGGCACAGTGGTAGAAGTGGAGGGCTGTCCATTGGAACAAGAAGTAAGCGGTTCTAAAACGGCACAGGAATACTTTTCTGTATATTTTTTTTTTATTTAACTTAAAAGTGGAATTAGGGAAATTACCATAATGACGTCTATTAGACATACGATATGTCTCTCCACCTCCCACAGTTTTATTTAATGTTATTGTATTAAGTCTTGGTTCCTTTATATTGGTTACAGTATTTGCTACAACCATACAGTCGGTAAAACCATCACCAGCTCCTTGTTTTCTTAGGAGAGTACTGGGACCTTTTGTCTTTTGAAACGTCAAAAATCGGCCATCCGCTGCTTTTTGGCCATTTGTTTCTTGGTTTGTGACATCTGTTGTAGCGATTCTATCCAATTGCTCATTTAATTTTAAAAATTGTTTCTCCTTTATTAAAAGCTCGGCCATTTTTAACTTCAATAATTTTAGTTTAATTTTTTTTCTTGGTAATTTATTAAAGATACTTCTTAAATTGCAAATAAGTTAATTTTTTATAAATTTTTTTAACAATTCAAAATTTTGTTATCAATACTTCAATAAAAACACAACAATTCAGTTTAATTTACACAAATTTTAAAACATGTTTTGATTGATTGACTTTTAATTATATTTTATTTAACATTTAACAACATGATAAACAAATTTTTTTTCCAGAATTTTTTATAAATTCAACAAAAGTACTTGGTAGTTGTTTGGTTTATGCAATTCGATTAAAATTTGGTTTTGCATTCATAAATTAAAGTTTGAATTTTGAAAGTTGATTTGAATTGATTTGTTGTTGTTGCTATTAAGTATTAACCATAGCTACCGACCGGCACAAGGGATACGTTTAAGGTTATTAAACCCTTAAAAAACAGTTTGTTGCAATTGTTGTTTATTTAAAGTTTTGTTTATTTTGTATGGCAACCTAAAAGTGAATTTAATTTAATTGAACAACTCTCGCAAAACTGCTCTGGGCGGGGAAGCAGAACAAACAGGCCGTTGACATTGTTTGTCTGATTTTCGTGCGTTTTACGTTTAACCTCGCATTTGCTTATCGCTTTGCGACGCATAACTGTACCGATTTACAGTCTTTGCGTTTTTCAGCATTAACCATACACAGAAAAAATCCCACCAATTTTTTTCAATTAAACCATAAATAAAAAAAATCATTTTTAATTAAAAATTGAATCAATTGAATAAACGTTTACTTATATCAACAATATGTACAATGTTGCTAAAGGCCGGGATTCACTACATACTATCCGACATAAAAAAATGTCTTCAAAATTGGTTGTCAATGCCACACTATCCCACAAAAATGATGCAAACTCAAATGACTCAGCTTCTTTACAAGAAAATACAACTCTGATCCCATAGAAACTATAATTTCATGAAAATTTTTATAAACATTTGCAAGTCGGACAGACTTGTCAAAAAAATCTGTCACTTAATTTATTTTTAAGCCATACTATCCTACTTTATGAGCACATACGATTTTTTTGACAAATCGTACGACTGAATAGGATAGTGTATCGACGGCTTAAAGGGTATTTTACACTATCAAACAAGTTTTACGTATTTTGAGCAAAATACAACCTTGTCATGATAAGTTGTTATTGTTTTTTGAAAAATGTCTAAAAATCTAGTCATTGATCAGGGAAGAATTTTCAACAAAATACTAAAGACTAATGTGATAGGGCCTTAATAAAAAAAAAAAAATTAATTGTGAATGAGGCTCCAAAAACCATGTAGTACCGTGGCGATAAGACTATAATCTAATAACTGATCAGGGTAGAATTTCCAACAAAGTACTTAAGACTTGTGTGATAGTGTGAAGTGGCTTTAATAAAAAAAAATAATAAATTGTGAATGAGGCTCCAAAAACCATGTTGTACCTAATTTTAAATGGACTTTATTATAAAAAGTGTTACAAATTTTCGTTTTTTAAATTTGGCGATTTTCGTATCTTAGAGCTGTAGAATCCAATCGAATATACGAATCTTTACGGATTAAAGTTTTTGTTAATTAAAGCGTTTTTTATTGGGGAATTTGCGATTTTACAAATTTTGCGATTTTACGAATTTTTATCTGTTTTTTGACTTAATTTAAAAGATTTTTATTCTTAATATTAGATACTTTACGATTTTTTTTTGTATTTTTCTGTTTGAAGATTTTTATTGACATTCAAGCGTTTATTTTTCTTCTTCTTCTCCTTTAGTCCGCTTAACTTCTGTGGAGCATATGTAGGGCCTCTACAAAATGTTTCGCAGATAGTGATGGGAAACTATCGAAAGTACCATCGATACTATCGTAAGTTTTAAAATATCGGAAATATCGATAGGAAAAATATCGGTATTATTATTTAAAATACAGATATGAAGGCATGTAGCAGCAGCTATACACACGCAGTTTTTTGCCACAATTTTTTAGATGCTATTATTATTATTATTAATATTTATTTAATGCAAATTTAATTTACAGAAAATGTAAAAAGAGAAAAGGACTGGCTGCCAAGGCCTTTGCCTTTAATAAATTGAGATTTTAAGTATTTACATAGATAATTGGTTACAAAAGAATATATAATAAAAAGTATAGAAAGGTTTATAATTTGTTTACTACGTCCTGAGGTAGGTGTTTTTTTAGGTGTTTATAAATGATGCTATTATTAATTCGCGATGAATTACAGCAATGAATACAAAGAACAAGAATGACAGGTGGTATGGATTGCCAATTAAAGGCCCTTATTATGAAATTTCTATTTATGTATGCAATTGCGAGTATAGGACAAAACAATGAACGAACATTAGAGGAAAATTCCGCTAGATTGATTATCTTTTGGGTTAAGAATCAAGAACCAATTTAGTGGCAATAAGATATATAATAGTCCCTGCTACATCGGTTCATTTAGAAAGGTGCATATCTGCAGCACAATTACGTCTCATACGTTCAATAAATTGTAAAAACAACGAACTGTAGCCTGATAAAAAAAACTATTTAAAGTTTTCATGCTCAATTACAAACATTTTGTCGATAGTATCGATAGTGAAATCTGAACTCGAAAATAACGTAGCGACATTATTTTGAATTTTAGTTTTTTTTTAATAAATTACTTGATTGGCAACACTTGCATCATCTCCTTAAATGCCATGGTCACATAACTCCACGTCTAAAATCTGACATGATTTGCTGGTATAACATGATGTTATAAAAGCGTTGTTAAAACATTTGCATTAACAACCGTGTTATAACATGAGAAAACCTCTAACATGATGAGTCTATACTTAACACTAACATCATATTAGTGTTAATGTTAAACATTTCATGTCAGTTATAGACTGCATGTAAGGTACCGTTACGATTTTATAGCAAGAACATTTTTATCGTAAGAAATAAAATAAAAAAACTCTGTCGTAAAATTTGATTTTTGGCGCTTACGTTATTTTCGCGGTTAGGGCTCGATTTGCTGAGTTGAGAACTAAGTCATCAAGTATCGATTGCCCTTTTTAATGTTAAGTGGACAGAAAACAGATGTCGTCAGCGTAGTAAAAATCCTCGAGATTACTGGTTAAGCTCCATTGGATATATGTATATAAGGTCATTGCACACAGAAAAAAATAAATTAACATGACGAAATGTTGATGGAGAATCATAGTAAATTTCTGCCCTTTATTTAAATTTATTATTATTTCATATTAATTTTCAATGAAAAAACTTTAAAATCACCTTTAATCACGTTTATTTTATATTATTCACTGTTAAAATAACATTGTTCAATATTAAATCCATAAAAACCTGTTTTATGTTAAAATCAAAAGTTTATCTTGTTAAATTAAATACTTAAGTATGTACATTTTTTTATTTTCATGTTTGAAATATGTTATAAAAAGAAGACAATTCCCGTATTCTTTTAATTAAAATTATTTAGTTAAATAGTACACCAAGTTTTCAAAGTAGAATGATGACGAAAACCATATTGGGCCATTCTGCTGATGCTACTGTTAACAAAGGATAATACAAAAAAAGTGAAACATGTGTTACAGGGGTAAGTGTTTTGAATTATTGTTAAATAAATGCACATGTTGTCTCTGAAGCTTCTGCACACTGTTATATCACACTCAAACCAATTTGATTCTACATGAAATTCACGTTGTTTCAACTTTCATTGTTATTTCAATATAAATGACATTTTGCTCTAACTTTACTGCAATGTTAAATTAACATAAATCATAGTTATTTTAAAAGAAAAAAATGTTGTTTGCAAGTTATTGTAAAATCATGGTAAATTAACATGAAGTAACAATGAAGTAAAATTACTACCGAAAACGGTAAAATCAACCTTGTTTTCGACGATTGTGTGTGTGTACAACAAGCAATAAGAGTAGTGGAGAAAGAAGGCATCCCTGTCTAACACCCGATTTCGGAAGGAAAGGGTTAAGGCGAA